>JANAVB010010792.1:3064499-3684918 GCA_029216955.1 Iris pallida
TGACCTAGTTTGACTCAGTATGACTTGATTTCACTTCTAAACCATTATATTGATACAGTATTCCATCTATAGGTCCTCGAGGCACTGTTCTTGGACTCAGTCGACTTATCCATCACATCACAGGCGAGTACATTCTCTGAAAACTTTTCTAATTTACGATAATTATTATAATTCATGTAATTAGTGTAGATATGCTTGTTCTTGACACATTGGTCACACGGATTGGTATTCATGGATTCCGACATGAGATATTATTCTTTGTTATCTTGGTATATCTTGTGAAAGCCCCTTGTAGTTCTTGTGTAGTATATGGACATCGATTCTCGAGGAGACTTGCTCCCTTCTTGTAGAATCCTGCATTGTGACGTGTCTTGTTTGGATCCACTCTACCAGTCGGGGGCGGGAAGTACTAGTGTAGATGTGTGGTCATTATCTGCCTTGTTTATTCTTGTAGACCTTGTGAATGCCAATTCTACACTCCACGTATGATTGGCTAGATCATTAGACCTTGTTCAGACCTAAGTCGGCCACATATCGAAGCTAGTACTCACACACCTAGATAGATGATTCTTGATTCTTGATTCTTGTACATGCCATGATCAGTTTTACTTGTCTTGTTCTAACTCTAGATTTACAGCTTACCTTGCCATGATACTCACATGTACATTTCATGATTTCTTATATATACTCTATATTTACAGTCTTGTAGCTTTTATCCTATCTTGTGAACTGTTGTTAGTTGATTATGCTCGTTCCATCCTGACTGGATATGTTGACAAAATATTATAGATGCTGATGAGGAGAATTGTTGTACCTACTACGGTCCGGATGACGTAGTGGGCATAGACTTGGAGACCTTGGTTCAGCAGGGCTTAGCTCCGCCCGATGAGCCTCTAGCTTAGTTTAGTTAGAGTAGATTTTGGACTGGACCGTCTCTCCAGCTTGCTACTTATGCTTATGATATTATATTTTGGGATTGTATAACCACATTACTTTGTGACTCTCTTTCTCGTTGTTGAGCTGGATATTGCACCTTGTGGTTTATACCTATCTAGTTTTCGTGCCATGATTCTTCCTTCTAGATTTTGATTGAGTTTATCAGTATTTCATGTTATATCCTCCGTGCGGAGATGATAGGTTATTATATAGTGTTTGTTAGCTAGCAGACCTATAGCGCTTTATGCCATTTTTATGATATAGGCTGGGCGCTGTTACGCACTTGTGCCCCTACCTAGGGTGCGGGTCGTGACAAGATACCCCGTATCGGCCCCTTTGCAAACTAGCCCATAACTTTGTGAACGCTCGCCATCTCGAGATAAAACTTGAACCAACAGGACCGTATTATTTTCAGGTCCTGTATGCCAAGTTTGGTCCTATTCTGAGAAGATCGATCAGAACGCTATTTTGGCAGACCCGCGACCCGATCCAACAGACGTATTTGTGTACGGCCCACCGGAATCCAACTTTGGATATACGGTTGGATTTGTCTCGTCAAATCGGACCCGTAGACATATAGTTTGATGATTTTAGAGACCGTAGATATTGGCACACTTTTTGATGCAAAGCAGGTCCAATAGCGGACATTATTTTCATCCGAAATTACGATTTTGCTCCTGTGTCCAGAATTAGAGTTTTGGGGAGGCATTCTTAGATATTTTTTATACCAAACATATTGGTGATGTCTGTTTCAGCATTCCGAGACTATTGTGTGAGTTGGACTTTTGTGTGGCACTCTGAGTGGTTGGTATTATCGGTTTCACACGCAAAGGACCCAGGCGAGTACATTTTTTGTTTGTTTTCAATATTGCTAATTCTATATCACACTGTTAGTTAAATCATACATGATTCTTGACACGCTTGTCACACGATAGCACTCATGTTTCTTGTTCATGTCATGTTTTCTACTACCAAAATAAGTCATATTGGCGACGAGATTAGCGACTCCGGATAAATACGTCGCTAATTTTTGTGTATTTAGCGACGTTTCATAACGATGTCGCTGAACGTCACTATCAGCGACGTTTAGCGACAGTTAGCGACAAGCCTTATGTTTTGGAAAGCAAATGTCGCGGTCTAGTAGCAGAACATCGTTGTTTTCTTATTTAGCAACGTTTCGCGACTTCTCCTTTGGTACGTCGCCTGTTTTCTAATGAACAGCGACGTTTAGCGATGCATCTTTTCCAACGTCGCTAAAATGTTTCATATAGGGTTCTGGCCGATCAACTTTTTTTTATCCCAAATTTTCATCTCCCGCTCGCTCTCCCCAAATTTCTCTTTCCCTCCCCCTCTCGTCTCCGACGACCCCCTCCCCGCGGCAACACCGTCCCTCCGGCGACCCCCTTCCTCCGGCGACCCCCTGCCCACGAAGACCCCCTTCCTCCGGCGACTACCTCCCTACGGCGACCACCCTCCCCTCGGACGCCAACCCGACCAGTCTCCTTCGCCGCTGCTCCAGCCCCTACGACCCCCGAACTGACCCTGACCAAGACAGGTAAACCCTAACCTATCTCCCTTTTTCTGACACGACATAGACACACTGACACAGACATACAGACATGAGACACACACACGCTGACACAGACACGGACACACGCATGCTGATACAGAAACGACATGCACACATGCTGACAGGATACACACATGCTTACACAGACACACACACGTTGACACAGACACACACGCTGACACAGACATGACACACACGCACACTGACACGACACACACATGCTTACACAGACATACACATGCTGATACAGATATGACAAACGCACTGACACAGGCACTGACACGGATACGACACACAAAATGCTGACATAGACACTGATACGACACACATGTTATGTATTATGTATGTGTGTGTGAATACTTTGATTTGTAAATTTAGAATTTAAATTAGGTATATGAGTTCATTTATAGGAAATTCAGAATTGACATTTTTAGGGAATTTAGATGGAAACTAAATCCTAGGGACAGAAGCAAGTCTAGATTTCTAGTATCGTTAAAATTTTCCAATAATTATCCTATTAATAACCAAGTATCAAAGCTCTTGGACTAGAAATCGTTAGACCACTATTTGAAAGAGTGAACTAGTGAGGGTTAATATATAATCTATATAGATAGATACATATATAAGGGTATAGAAATATACAGTTATAAGTGCTAGCTAAGTAACACCAAGTATTTCATGGTAAGTACTAGCTAGATAAGTGCTAGCTAGGTAAGTTTTTCTTGTGGGCTCACAAGGAACACATGACGACAAAGATATCATTATCTCTTATGTTAAGTGTCTATGTTAGCGACTCCGGTTAAAACCGTCGCTATTTTTGTGCATTTATCGACCTATCAAAATGACGTCGCTGAACGTCCCTATCAGCGACGTATAGCGACTATTTATCTAATCTATAGGATATTACCTATTAGCTAAGGTATAGGATATTATCTGAAAATTAAATTTACTTATGCCAAGCCTTTTGGGCCTATTAGAGTTATAGATTTTTTTCGAAAATCTAGTATAATGCTGATTGCCTCAAAAGGCTTGCATAAGTAAGAGTGTATAGAGTGAGTATCCTAGTAGTATATCATAGTACCTAGAGTGTATAGAGTGAGTATCCACGAGTGTATATATAGAGTGATCCTCCCTACTTCCTTTCTTCTCATTCGGATCATTCAGCCGACTATTTCGCATCATATGATATCTACCTCAACCTCACCCTAGAAAAGTGTGAAAATAGTAATATTAACCAAAGTTCATAGTATCGATATCGGTATCATTTACGGTTGATATCATGAATCTCATGGATTCCTCTAGCAGAGAAAAATGTAAAACCAAACGTGAAGCAGAACTTCATATTCAAAACATCAGAAGTAAAAAGATTTCGACTGGTGTTAGTACCACCAATCAAAAACTTTTTACTTCTGATGTTTTGAATATGAAGCCCTGCTTTACGTTTGATTTTACATTTTGCTCTGGTAGAGGAATCCATGAGATTCATGATATCAATCGTAAATGATACTGATTCCGATACTAGTACTGATACTGTGAACCTTGGTTAATATTAATATAGCCACACTTTTCTAGGTTGAGGTTGAGATAGATATCATATGATGTGGAATAGAAGGCTGAGAGTGTCGAATGAGAAGCAGGAAAGTAGAAGGGAGTCAAAAAGGGGAGTCGGAGAGGGGACATTCTTGTTGAACATGTGACGACAGTCATTTAATACTCATGAGTCTATACATCCATTTGGAATATACTCGAATAATGTGTATCTATCTTTGCAGAATTATTATCAAATGGATATTAATTACTATCTGCGGCATCGTTCGTAGATGTACAATCGTCATCCTGATGACATGTGCGGTGTGCGGAATGAATTTATGTAGGAGGTAGAGTAGTTCTTGCAGTTCGTCAAGGCATTCCCTTAGTTCATGGACCGTACCAAAATTAAGTGTCCATGTGTGAGATGTCACAACATAAAATATCATCCAGAAGTGGACGTGACATGTTATTTGTACTCGAGAGATTTTATGCCGAATTACTATCAGTAGATCTCACACGAAAAACTTGTGCCTTTAGCATCGGAGTTGGAACCTAATTTGTCGTATATATATGTCCATGACCACACTGGTTACGACGAAGGGTGGGTGAACATGGTTTTCGATGCTGTAGGACCTAGTTTCGATCCGGACAATCATGATGCGGCTGAGGAGGTACCGAATGCCGATGCTGCAATGTTCATGGAGTTGCTGGAGAATGCAATGACTCCTTTGTATCCTGGTTGTTAGGATCATTCACCATTGGAGGTGGTTACAAGACTGCTGAGCATCAAGTCCAATTTTAACATGTCTCAAGAATGCTACAACCGAATCATCAAGTTGATTATAGAGATCTTGCCGAAAGGTGCAAAGTTACCTACAGACTTCTACCGGTCTAAGAGGTTGGTGAGATCTCTCTGGATGGGATACGAAAAATTGATGCATGTCGCAACGGGTGCATGATGTACTACAAAGATGACAATGATGAAGACGTATGTAGATTTTGTGATGCTGAGGATCGTACCTCCGTTTGTAGATGTAGAGGATCGTACCTCCGTTGTGGTGCTGATAGAGATCTATTTCTATCAGGTATGGCAGGACGCAGAGGATTGCACCTCCGTGGCGGTAGAGAAGTATCCCGTGGAGGTAGAGGTTCCACCGGTGGATGGAGTGGTACTCCGTTAGTGGATGACGGTGTTGGTCCCTCGTCTCCTAGTACTCCAGTGTACCGGCCACTCAGATCATCGTCTGTATCGAAGGTACGTGACAGTACTCCTGGGACGGATAGTTCCAGCCTTATCCAAGCCCGTCCAGCAGCATTCCTCATGCGGAGAATACTATGGAGACGGAGGAGCAGGTGGAGGAGGTCGCACCTACGCCGTCTCCATATGATCCGAGCGATCCCCCATGCGCCCCTCCAGACGAGACGAGGATGGAGATTTATTCCGACGGGCCTACAAAGTAAGTTAATTAGTTAACATATATTTATACCTCTATCTATATATTCATGAATTTAATTATCGTTGTGTAGATATCGTCCCCCATCAGTTCAGAGGGCATTGGGATAATTTCTGAGGTCCAACTACGGGGGCCCTTGGATCAACTACTCGGATGCCTCGGACGAAAGAAAGGCATTCTGGCTTATCCACTTCAAGGTAACTAAAGTATATTGCTTTTAGTATAAATCATCTTTTATGCATATTATATAACTAACTAATTTTATTCCTATAGAAAATATATTTTCATCCACCACACCGGGCTGAAACGATCCAGAAGCAATTTTCTGTCGTTGCCGCCAAGTTGATCCGGGATGCGATCGACGACCAGAAGGCTCGAGACCGCTCTAAAAAATCGATACAAGATTGGATCATGTCCGAGCAGTGGACTGCCATGAAAGCTAGATTCGACGCTCCTAGGTGCAAGGAACGGTCGAAGAAGACGAATGCGGCTAGGACGAGGGCAGGGAAGTGGTGTGGTGGCTCGATTCCCATGACAGAATATTTTCGTCACCTGGTATGTGTTTTACTGTAATATATTATTTTAATAAAAGTAGGAATAAAATGTTTAATTTCAATGACAAACATATTATTATAATAGATGAAGCGGGGTGAGAATCCCAACATGGTGACCGTCTTCCTGGCCACCCATCGGAAGGACGAAAAGCTCATCGATGATCGGGCCACGCAGAGCTATGTAAGTATTACTTTACGTGTCACTAAATTTAGTATAACTTAAGAGATATGCAATATATATCCATAGACGTGGAACTAGGTTGGTAGTAAATATTATGTTTATCGAGATACGCACTTTTCTAGGATGAGTATCTTAGACTAGAGCGTGAGATTACTAGTGCATCTGCGGAGGGAGGGCTGGTACTTTCTTGCAGCCCCCACCGGCTCGGACGTTGGACGAGCTCTAGATGACCGCTGTTGGTGGTCTTCAGAGGGGTACGTGCTATAGTAAGGGATCCTACGGTACCTTTGTGGTGACGCAGTCATCCGGGGCCACTTCTGCCAGTGTGTATTCCCCACAGCCCTCACAGGATTCGGTCCTAATGAAGGAACTCCATCGCCAGCTTACTGAGCTGCATGACGAGCTATTATGGAGGATTGCGGAGCAGCCCCAGTCTCATCCCCAGACGGGCGATGCGGCCATCACCGCACGATTTGATATGCTCGAGCGCACCATTAGGGAGACGGACGAGGGGACGGATCGTGTCGTTCAAGCGGTGCAGGAGAGGGCGGATCTTGCCGTTCACGCGTTGTACGTATCGCAGGTGGCCATTGGCAAGCAGGTTCCGAGGCTGGCGGCTCTTATGGATTCCACCAACTCTAGACTGCTCGCCATGGAACAGACACTTCTTGGTCGTGCGTCGGCATCCACACCGATTGTAGTGGTTCCACTGCCTCCTCTTCCTTCTACTGATGAGTCGTCACCGGTGATGCTGACCCCGGCGTAGTATAGGTTCATGATGTCCCAGATACCGGGACTGCCTACTCCTCCTCCTCTTCATTCTGACAAGGCGTAGTCCTTTATTGGACTTATTTTCATATGTTGTGTTGGTGACCAGGCATAGTCCTTTACTGAAAATTTGTGTTATATTATGTTGAATATTATCAGATAAACATTTTATAGCCGTTTGGTAGTGGATTTGTATCCTCCCAGCTATTTTCTGTCTTTCTGATCGTTCGATTCTATTTATTTAATTATTGTTAGTTCTTTTCTATCATTTGTCTCTATATTGGTTTACCGGTGTTGAGTGTTTCACCGAAGGGGTCGGCGAACCCAGGGAATTCTACGGAGGGTTGCTCCGAGTCTATTATTTGTAAACTGTAATTCTAAATGTAGGTACAATGATATATAATATAACTGTCATTTATATAAAAAGAAGACTGCATTCTGTTTTTTATATTTTTTTCTGGAATTAGCGACGATTAATGACGTTTAGATATGATTAGGGATGCATGATTACGTTGCTAAGTTGTATCGGAACGTCGTTAACCTAGAAAAAGAACGTCGCAGAATGTTGCAAACGTGCTGACGTGGCAAGTTATACAGGTCAGCACTTTTAATAGCCAATGTTTCTAATTTCGTCGCTATACTGTATCATGACATCGCTATGTAAGTATCGTAACATTGCGGATTATCGCAAAACGTCACTAAAAAGGTGATGTGGCGAACACAAATTGGCAGAACCTAAGTCGCTAAACGTCAATAAACTTTGCCAGTTGCGTCGCTAACATTTAATCTGCCAGCAACAATTAGCAACGTAATACAACGTCGCTAATTTGCAACGCAAATGTCGGTGAACATCGCTAGTTGCATAAAATGCTAGCGGCGAAGCACGTCACAAAATTACATCGCTATAGCAACGTAAGCTTAGTTAGCGGCCACGTATTACGCGACATGGTCAATACATCGCTAATTTCGTCGCAAAAATAAATTAGCAACATTTTTTTCCTGTTTAGCGACGTCATTTGGCGTCGCTAATCTGACAAATTTTGGTAGTGTCCTGCCTTGTACATGGTGTCGGGACGAAAAAGTACTAATAGATATATGATCAGACCTTAACCCATGTTTTATTTCTTGCTCAGTAGACCTTGTAGACCTTGATAAATAAAGTAGACCTTGTTAAATAAAGTAGACCTTGTTAAAGTAGACCTTTTAATTAACTTAGACCTTGTGGTGTAACTGTCCTCAGACCGATCACATATCGAAAAAGTACTTCAAAACACATAGATAGTTCTATTCTCCTGTTACATGCTGCCAGATATTTTTCTGCCTGGTGTTTTTTATGTTTTATGTTACTTCTGGATATTTCTCATCATGAATTTTATGACTAACTTTTGTCTTATAATATATATTTAGAACTGCACTGAATGAATTATAATCATTCCATTCCTGACCGAAAGCTAACATTTTTCAGGTTAATCGTGACGACTCATAGCTATGGGGAGATACGGGTGTACTTGCAGGCTAAAACTTAGAGATTAGGTAGATAGATTAGTTGTAGTCATTTTCCATATTTGTAAGAATATTATACTTTCTTTAAATATAAATCTTGTAAATATTTAGTAATGTGAATGAGCAATAAAGTTTATTTTTGAGTATTTTATTTATTGTGGACCGGACATCGTTCTACAGCCGACACTACGGCGTAGGCTGGCTTGGACACGCACTCGAATCCCATAAACGAGTGTGGGTCCTGACACATCGTCTTGCGAGAAGAGCTTCTGCACGCCCATCCCATTCATCGATGCCAAGCATTGATCAAACGATTTCCCCAAGCATGAGCACCTATAATGATGCCTATAAACGTGGGTTAGTACATTCATTTATGTACTGGCGAGCGGTGCTGGCCCAACTCACGTAAGAAGACAACACTAAGTAATCATGTTATAGAAATATTATTAAAAGTGGTCTTTCTCGTTGTCTTAGGATCGATTAGCAATTCATATCCGACAGAAGAAAAACATACATTTATTCATAGCCAACATTATGTAAAGCATATATGTTATCATCATTTGGTATGGTGATCTTACCCACAGTCGTGTAGCCATCCATGTATAATTATAATACTTAATCTGCCTGCATAAGATATTGTTAGAAATAATATCTTATTTATCATAGTTGTCATCGTTCAGGTGATTCTTACCAATATCCAACATTCTTTCCTGTAATTGAGTAATAACTTACTCTGTCGGTATAAGACATCATTAGCACTTGACCTATTTATATGAAGGTCACTGTCGACATGCCATCTTGGACTATATAATAGTAAACAGCTATTCCAGATGGGTTGCAAGCCCGTGGGAGGTTTTTGATTTACCGTGCTACTATTTCAGCACCATAGGATTTCGGTGCCCTTTTAGTGCAAGATAACAAGCCCTCAATGAAAGTCCCAAAATCCTGATGCTAGTACATCGACAACAATCTTTGTTTCCCCAAGGACGAATCGGGTCTATGGCCTAGAAGTACCGTTTGATGAACTGTCTTGTGCACAAGTTGTCCATGACTATGCAAGTATATGCAACTTATCTATGAAAAAAAAATATAATGCATGATAAGAAAAACTAAGTAAATAAGCCACCATTTTTATCCATCTAGCCACCATTTCTTGAGCATACAGTTCTTTTTATTAAATATGAAGCTAAAGAATCTTTGAAGGTTCAACACTACTGACATTTATAAGACGATTCCTGCCACGATCACATAGCCTTCTGAGCGATCCTTCAGTATATTCTCAAGTCCAACAAGCCTTTCCTGAACCGACTAGCCATCATATTGCACCGTTCGGGTCAGGACACTATACATGTCGCCATAATCGGATCCGTAGAGCAACCCCTACCTAGAGACCGGCCAACTGTCATGGGACCAACATACTGACCCTCAATCATTGACTCATCACCAACCTTCATTTTATCTCGACGAATTTCATCATTCGTATCTTTTAAAATATCTCGAAGACCCTCCTCAGCAAGTTTTCGATGATCCAACTCCTGTCGAACATTCCTCGAGCCTCCATCCGGTATCTGTGGCCTGCCTGTACAACTCAGTTGCTTGAACTACATGCCACAACACAAATATCCTCAAGCTAGCTGTTGGGAACTCTCCGCAATCATCCAATCTTTGCCTCGAAATAAACTGTGACAACCATTATCTGCCAGTCTCCCAGCTAAAATCAAGTTGTAGCGCAAACTCGGTACATGTCGCATACTCTTGATGACGAAATTTTTACCAAATTTTATCGTCAAGTGTACATCACCGATGCCTACAAGTGCAGCCAGTTCCTTGTCGTCCATCATCATACGTCCAAACCTGCCATCACTGTATGACATGAAGATCCTCCTCTACGGAATGGCATGATATGACGCTTCCATGTCCATAATCCAATCACCGTTATGACACATGTCACAAGGTTCCTTTGCGTCAGCCGTTGCGATGATGATATCTCATATTGCTATAAGATTTCCATGATCATCCTTGCCTTTTGCCTTTTTATCTTTGAGCTTCACGTAATTCCTTTTGATATGACCTCTTTCGCCACAATGATAGAAGCTCTCCTTGTAGTCCACAATCGCAAGATCATGGGAACTCTCTTATGTTCTCGCTTGTGACTTATCTTTTCTTTCCGTATAGTAAGCCACCAGAGCAGACTCCTGTGACGATTCAACTTGCTTGCATAGGTCCTCCTCATTCAAAAAGCTAATTTTGATTGGCTCCATTGTGACAACTCTATCCGGTACGAAGTTGCTCACCGACACCACCAATATCTTTCAGCTTTTCAGTAGAGAACTCAAAAGCAATAGGACATGAAGCTCATTATCAATCCTCATATTCATCGCAAACAGCTTGTTGAACCCTGAATCTCATTCAGATGTTAAGTGCCATTAGGACACCCTCCGTGAACTTCGAGTTGATGAGTTTGCGAATAGAAAACATCTTGTTGTCAGTCGTCTTCCTTTCATATAGCGAATGCAGAATCTCCAACAATGCTTTTGTCAAATTTTTTATGGACACATGGTGAAATAATGAGTCGTCCAGCTATTGGCAGATAAATCCAACGGCCTTTCGATCCAGTCGTTTTCAGTCTTCAGCAACTTTGTCTGATGGCTTTGTATTGTTGTCCTCCAACAGACCATGTAAGTCCTTGCATCAGAGTCGATTTCCCATCCTTGGCTTCCAAATCGCATAGTTCTTCCTGTAAGGTTGATCATACGAGTGCTCATATGCTCCGTAGACTTGGTTGTCATAACCCCAAAAGTTCTGATACCATATATTGGAAATCGAATACGTCCTACAAGTACTCTGATACTGTGTCTAAGACATTGCCACTGCGAAAACTTTGACCAAACCACCTGAAATAACCAACCTCTGTCTAATGAACACTAAGCACAGATAAAGACAAGTATATGACGGTGATTACGTCACTTGGACAAATCTAATCTATATAACTCAGATAAAATTACAAGATTGACAAAAAAAATGTTGAACCCTTTGTCCTAATAGGTTCAACCCCTCACAACACTCAAGAAAAATGATGGAGATACAATGAAATCACTCACCAACCGGTAGTAATCTTCCTAATCAAAGTTGACGACTCTCGATCAAATCTCCTCATTCATTCTGTCTTGTATGGTGAAACCCTAAACGTAAAGTGAAGACTTTCTCTTATATCTCATGTGGACGAGCACCCTGAATCTCAAATTTGGTGTTATGTTTTGTGCCTCCACCCTCACCCCATATATATAGGATAGAAAAAAATTCTATTCTAGGTCATAGCATGATTTTCTAAATAGAAAATCCTTAAGTAAGAATCATATTATATCTAAAATAATCCGGCGCCAATTATGGACATCGATCCAAATCTAATCCAATCAAATATTTAATCAATTTGACTCTACAAATATGTTGTTATCAAATCCAGACTCGACTCCAACAAACATAATGTAATTAATTAACGCCACTTCCAACAAATGTTATGAAACAACACCATTAAGAGAACCAAACAATATTCCAGCTATACGGGGGAAGTTCAACTTCACGATAATTTTTTTTAAAAGTATACTCACGTATGTTTGTTAATTAAAAATATTCATTAATTTTACTACATAATAAGAAAAGTTCAAATTCACTGTAAAACATTCATTTACTTATGCTAGGTTCGATTGTCTTATTTGTCCATCTTATTGTTTGTTCTTTAAATAAACGCAACAAGTTAAAAGTTTCTTTTTGGTATCAACTTTTTTTTACAAATCAATCTATTTCTGTATGGATTCATTTTATATCACTTATAAGACTAACCATGTTTTATGTATTACAGTGTTGAACAACTAAAAAAGTAACATGTTCAAAATATTATTGTAGCTGAAATATATAAGAATGGTAAGATGCATGAGTCGTAATACTTAAGGATATAAGCCGAATCCGAGTGGTCCTTGTGGTCAGCGGGAAGGGACATAAAAGCTTTGCCTGGATGACGAAAGATTAGTAGATCGAGCCACGGGATCGTATTATTCACTCTATTTATGGTGAGAGTTGTTGGTAGTGAGCCCAAAATACATATAATATAATGTGCACAAAAAGTCTCGGACACCGTAAAAAAACTTAAAAAATATGATAAAAAAATAAGTCAACTTAAAAGTGACATCAAATGAGAAAAATATTAAAAAAAAATTATTTAGATGGCTTGGCCAAGTAACCCTATTAAATAGATACTCTCGTTAGGAAGAATAATAATTAATATATTAGTTAATGGAGTTGCCAAAATTAGACTAACGGTTTGAAAGGTTAAAGAAAAATATAATTTTTTTTAGTGTTATATATAACATGTCCTTAACATAGTCTATTGGAATAAGAAGATTCAAATAACCCACTCACAATTTTGAAATAGACGTTCGCTCTGCTGTTGTTGCTGTAAATTAGTCAATTTAATTTCTGGGACATTTTGTGAAAGCAAAGTGGCTTTTCATAAGCTGCATCTTGTTTTTAAAAAGTTGCAACAATATCAAATTAACCAGAGAGTACTTTTCATCGATCCAAACACTTAAGATGATTCAAATAACTCTATACATAGAATGAATAATTATACCGTGCTTGTAGCTCAGGTAAAAAACAGTATTAGTATTAGATAAAGCCGGCAAAATTTGAGGTCCCAACTGTATGGACGGATACATGTGTGGGCTAAAACTTAAATGAAGGGGAGGAAAATCCACTTGTCATATAAATGAGATATCAAAACTTTGATACTATTCTCTGTATCAAAAAAATTTTCTTGCGAGTAAAACTTTGACAGAGAAGGTGGTATCATATTTTTGATACCTCATTTTTATGATAAGTGGGTCCATCTACTAATTTTATGTTTATATATTTTACGAAGTAAGAAAACCATTTGTCATACAAATGAGGTATCAAAACTTTAATACCACCCTCTCTATCAAAGTTTTCTCCGAAGCTTGCAACTGGACCAAGAGCCCTGAATCTCAAGTCAAACCCTGCGGTCACACCAGGAAAAGATAACACTAAATAGTACTTAGTTATTCCTACAGAAAGAGATTAAGAATAGTTTAGGAGGAAATGGACGTCCAAGGAGTAAGAATTTGGAAGTGGTGGATGCTTGAAATGGGAAGGGGCCGGCCGCCAAATTATTTTTAGAGCTTAGACTCCTTTGCTGGGGGAGGAAGACAGGGAGCCCCGCTCCCGCGCACATGGGATGGGAAGGGGGAAGGAGTGGGGGAAGAAACATGACAGCGGCAGCGGCACATGGGGTCCCCCCACATTTCACGATTCCCGCTCACATGATCCCGCCGCTGACCTGTCCCCACCTCCATCAACATCTGGGTCCCACAATTGGTAACGTGTACCATGCTTAGCTTTGCATGTATGTCCTTAAGAAAAAACCATCTTTTTCTTGCATAAAGTGTAGGGTTAATTTTTTTTTTTTTTTTTTTGCTAATTCTACGAGCACTCCAAGATTTATTTGGGACTAATCCAATCTATAAAGTAAGACTGCCAACAAAATTTGCAGTCCTAAATAATTTAAATATAACGATAAACGAAATTGACAGTTCTCTTTAATGTTAGGACTGTAAACTTTGTTGGCAGTCCTAATGGGCTAATTCTAAGTAAAACTTGGAGTGTCTTTAGAATTAACCTAATTTTTAGTGTTTTTGATTCTGTATTTTGTATCAGATTCGAGTTCAACTAGTCACATGTCCAATTCAAAATTTTAGACCATAATTTTTATTTGTTTAGTTTTTTCACTATTAAATTCTGAACATGAGTACAATGACAACAATTAACACAGTCTGGAAAAGAGGGTATAATTGTAGTGCCCCGTCCCGCAAAGTCAATCGGAGGAATCGAAACGCCGACGGCGTTCGGACTTAGCCTTGCAACGGCTTGCTCGGAGACATCGCTCAGGTGGGGTAGTTTCGGTGAACTCTCCTCATCTTTGCCTTCACATAATAAGTCGTGTTTTCAACTTGCACAAGTTAGGCTTGATAATAAAAGCTACGCATCCACATAGCTAAGGAAATAATCTCGATGGGTCAAAATGAGTTAGAACATGGAAAACGTCCCACGGTCGGCTTAGAGTTGGTGCACGGCGTACTTTGAAAATGACACTCGGTCCTTCGTCCCGTGGCTTGGGAGAAGGAAAGTTGGTCTGCGGTACAAAAGCTGAGAGTTAGCCTAAGTCATAGGCGTCGCCCGCACAAAATGCTTGCTAAAGCATGCACGGTCCTGTCCCGCAAGGCTTGGCATAGCCTTTGCTCGTCCCTTGGGTTATGTTGTAGGCTTGAGTGAGTTAGGCAAAGTTATGCCGGTCGACCTAAGTTATTCTACGTGCTGTCCCGCTCATTTTGCGGTTGTCAAGATAAATAGTCCCACGACCCCAAGGCCCATCATATGAAGTATGACTTGGGCGATAGCGTTGCGTAGAACACGAGTCGGTTTAGAGGCACGAGCCACGGTTGGTTCCGTGGAAAGTTAGCCACGGTCGATCGATACTTAAGGAAACACGTAGTGTTCAAGTTAAGTTGGAAGGCTATGCAGTAGCCGTTCCCTGAGTTCAAAGAACGTTAAGTCTAAGCGATGGTCAGTCGCCGAGAGAAAATATGTCGGGACTGTGGTTCAGTCGACGAGGCAACCCTGGTTAGGGGCTCTGCAAAGGAAGTACGAAAAGTGGAAAGAGTAAAAAACCAAGTAAATGAATTGATCACATAACAACCCCAACGGTATCCTAAAATACACCATGTTAACCTATCATGGACTTGGACAACTTGTCGACAAGGGAAAAGGTTTCTTCGAGCGGCAACCCGGGGCCACGGGACCGACTCGGCCTAGGAAGAAACTGGTTGTAGCCGAGCTGGATAATAGGCAACGCTGGAAAGGCGATCGGTAAGACGGGGACTGACATCGGGGCTCGCTACCTGCATTGTAAGGGTCCCGTATTACCAGGCTACGTCCAAGGCGGCTGGTTAGGCCAATTGACCTCCATAACAAACACTTAATATAAATTGTTTTCAACTAACATGGTAAGTTTTACGTCGGCACGGGCGGCAATCCGTGTGTGTGCCTTTGGATTGAGTTGAATATGTATGAGTTAAAAAGACACAATGTCGGAGCCTAAGATTTGGCTACAGCGAAGACGACGTGCTTCGGCACGAGATGTGGCGTCGAGTGTTAAGTTGTTGGCATAGAGTTGCATGAGTTAGGCTTGAGCTGTCGCGAGTTAAGTCGAGAAGGGCCGTAGGGCTAGTTGTGTGAAGTTACGTTGAGTTGTTGGGCTCGGCCTCGAAATATGAGGCACGGTCGCGTTGTCACAACACAAGTGTAGGTGAGACTAAGCGAGGAGGCACTGCCTCGGTAATATTGATGCACGAATCGAGTTATGGCACGTCCGAGTCGTTACGTCCCAGAGTTTGGCACAAAAGATAAGTATAAGTCGGTGCGTCGACAGTG
Organism: Iris pallida; assembly: GCA_029216955.1. Taxonomy (NCBI): domain Eukaryota; kingdom Viridiplantae; phylum Streptophyta; class Magnoliopsida; order Asparagales; family Iridaceae; genus Iris; species Iris pallida. The sequence goes on from JANAVB010010792.1 coordinate 3,080,496, forward strand.
CAAGCACGAGAAAGGTCTAAAGGCAAGGAAATGGAGTCTTTCGTGTAGTTGCGTCTCTGATTATGGCCGTAAGATGAACACAACTTGATAGGTTAATGTTGTTGGCACGAGAAGTGGTCTAGAGACAAGTATGAGTTAACGTTGACATTGCAAGCACGGGATGGTCCCGATACACAAGTTGCGCTAAGGCGCCGGTCCTAAAACTCATCCTAAGGCAAGAATAGAAAGGCAATCATAAAAGGGTTTATGTTGCACAAAGTAAATGAAATGTGTAGGTTTTGTATTGGTGGACGAGGAGCTCACTCCACCAGTACAGTGGTACTGACACCCACACAGTGTTTTATGTGCAGGCACAGGTAGAAGCTCGTGGTGCGGAGCTCGCTTGGATGCGTCGAGGCACGAAGTTCCTTGGCGAGTCGAAGCGTACGGTAGCGTGATCTGAAGACTTATACAGGACATAATGTATGAACATCGCCTTCCGAAGCTTCTGCTGGCTCAAGCATTGTAATCGAGAGATGAGAGAGGGCAGAGTGACTTGTAATCGAGAGAAAAGTGAGCACGAGAGACTTGTAATTTGGCCTTGCGCCCACAGATGTAATCTTGTATTCAATATCAATAAAAGAGCTTCTTTTGAATGACTTGTGTGAATGTGTTACTTGTTCTTAAATTCCGCTGCATGTTTCAATATTTTTGCTTGGGACTTCTGTGCGACGATCCCGTCGCCGTCGATGTAATCGGCCGTTATGAAACTGCCTTGCACGAGAGCAATCTAGGTTCGTGCGGCATCACGCCTTAGCGAGGACGATCGCTCCTACGGGAGCGGGGCGTGACATAATGGTATCAGAGCACGGCTTTACGTCCTTGGACTACCGATTGAATTCTTTAACTCCGTTGTTCTGCAAACTCTGAATTGTGCTTCCGCAACGTGATATCGTTGGTGCGCTCTCTCTCAAACGTCCCTCGGCATGTCCATACAATAAGTCTAATATTTTTGAAAGCTCGTACAAGTACTCGGTTGAACGGGATCGATAGGCGAAGGCCTTTGTGCCGAACGTTGCAAACTTGACTCGATAAAAAACGTGTGCTAATGTTAGCAAAGTCGCACGTGTGCCCGAATAGTCCTACGTCGACCTTAGCAAGTCGCGTACATGCCTAATTAGTCCAACATCGACCCTAGCAATTGAGCGTTCAAACTCGGAATATAGTCCGCACGGGATGGCTATACACACGGCCTTTTGGCTAAGTTGTGTTTCGTGTCGCACACCTCGACCCTTGGTGCAAACGAATTGCGAGCGATAACAAGTATTGCTCGGTCGGGAATGGAGATACACTTAGAGTGTCTAACGATAGAAACGCTATCGGACTAACGCTTAGGCGTACACGAAAGATTGATTTGGATTTCGAGAAAATAGTGCGAACGACTTAGTTCGTCGATACGACGCGAACGACTACGCTAGAGATTCGTCGAACGAATCTGAAGGATGTCTTAGCGCATGACACGAACATGATTGAGGACTAGATCATATGGCTTGAATTCGAGTGGTGTATGTGATGGGTTTGGAAGAAGAATAAGAATGAGTGGCTACGACTAGTCGAGTGGCTCGAACCCTGAGTGGTGTATGGACGTTATAGAAATTGTTCGAGCGAGACTACAAGATATACGGATAGAACGGGTATGTCGGCGAGGCGATACGATCGCACGAAGCCTTAGAACGTGTCACGCTTAGTTGATCGTGACTTCGAATGTCCCGAACGAGATGTCGTTCAGACAACTTGTGAATAGGCAACGCATGTTAGAAAATGATTCGGAACGATGAATGAAAGTGAATGGTCTTGATCGAGGAAACTTAGAGGATCGCGCGTGCGATATCGGATTGATGCAACAAAAATGTGACTTGAGTTTTGAATAACGATCTTGAAACGAGCTTAAGGAATAGCGATCGAACTTGATCTTGAATATCGACAAAAATTATGGAATATCCAACTCGAAAAATAGCATTAGTCGCACGACTCGAAATTGGTTGCAAAGGAAGATCGTCAGGTTACGCATATCGTCAATGGTATTGAGGCGTATCAAAGATCGATATGCGATAACTCGGGGGTACTCTGACTCGGCAAATGACGATTGTGCAAATATTATTGTTCCGATGGATGTTATAATCGAGATGTTAAAATGTGTCGAAGAAAAGATAGACTTGGCTCGAGGATTTTCTAAGTTGAATGAATGACGATCAAACTTGGCTTGGATGAAAACTAGAATATTTGGATTTGCTTGTCGATAACCACAACATTGACGTTCTTGTATTATGCGAGCGCTACTCCAGCCTCGCACATGCGTCACGCCGATTAGGGCGATCACTCTGCGTGAGCGCTGGTATGGTGATTCATACAGCGGGAGTGGTCAAACTTGTACGGTGTAACAATTTGTGCTTCAACTTGTGGTTTGACGCGAAGATAGACTCGAGATTGAATTGGTGTGCTTGTCGATTGAACTTGAGGATTGAGTAGGTCCAATCCGCATATCGAGAATGAATGAGTCTAAACTCAAACAAGAGTTACGCTCCGATGAGAATGATTATTTTGCGGAAGCGTTGCATGGTGATTCATGGACCACCGCGAATTATCGGACTCGCGTGAGATTGGGGCACAACGTATTGTCGAGCAAGACGACCTCGTGATCGAATACAAGAATTGGTTAGAATTGGTGAATTGAAGGGATTCGAATATACGCAACGCATGCCGTAATGCGAATTAGGTGATCATGCTCGATGTTTAGAAATTTGAGTGACGCGAGCTTGGGTAGAAAACCCGTACTACCGACTTTGGTTTGACCCTAGGATTGGGGTCAGTGTTGGCATTATTGTTGGGAAACTATGATTCCAATCCTGACATTGACTTAGCCTCAAAAAGAAATGGCCTAGCGGTTAGGCGAGACACCTTGTTTCATGAGTTATCAATCGAAGGATTGATCTTGAGGATCGGCATGCAAGGATGGCATGGATCACAAATATAGGAAACCTTGCTCACGAGATTCGGCTGACATGCATATATTTCAGGGACGCTTGGGTATGTGCACGATACGACTCGAGTGAGAATGACAAATTCTCTATCATGCGGCTTGGATGAATACATGTATTTTGGAGACACTTGGAATGCGTGCACGATCCAACCAAGTGATACGTTGAGTTCGAGTATGACTTGGAGAACGAGAGTGTCGAGACCTTGAAATCATGTTAAAGGAAAGATTGATAGTAGTGCGAGAGTGGCTCGAAATCGAAGGGACGCATAGGTGTGTGCGTGCGATTAAGCCTTGGCCATAGAAATGGTAGGATGACTTGCCTTCAGGAAAGTCTCGAGGACGAGACTTGTTCTGAGTGGTGTATGATGTAGTGCCCCGTCCCGCAAAGTCAATCGGAGGAATCGAAATACAGACGGCGTTCGGACTTAGCCTTGCAACGGCTTGCTCGGAGACATCGCTCAGGTGGGGTAGTTTCGGTGAACTCTCCTCATCTTTGCCTTCACATAATAAGTCGTGTTTTTAACTTACACAAGTTAGGCTTGATAATAAAAGCTACGCATCCACATAGCTAAGGGAATAATCCCGATGGGTCAAAATGAGTTAGAACATGGAAAACGTCCCACGGTAGGCTTAGAGTTGGTGCACGGCGTGCTTTGAAAATGACACTCGGTCCTTCGTCCCGTGGCTTGGGAGAAGGAAAGTTGGTCTGCGGTACAAAAGCTGAGAGTTAGCCTAAGTCATAGGCGTCGCCCGCACAAAATACTTGCTAAAGCATGCACGGTCCTGTCCCGCAAGGCTTGGCATAGCCTTTGCTCGTCCCTTGGGTTATATTGTAGGCTTGAGTGAGTTAGGCAAAGTTATGCCGGTCGACCTAAGTTATTCTACGTGTTGTCCCGCTCATTTTACGGTTGTCAAGATAAATAGTCCCACGGCCCCAAGGCCCATCATATGAAGTATGACTTGGACGATAGCATTGCGTAGAACACGAGTCGGTTTAGAGGCACGAGCCACGGTTGGTTCCGTGGAAAGTTAGCCACGGTCGGTCGATACTTAAGGAAACATGTAGTGTTCAAGTTAAGTTGGAAGGCTATGCAGTAGCCGTTCCCTGAGTTCAAAGAACGTTAAGTCTAAGCGATGGTTAGTCGCCGAGAGGAAATATATCGAGACTGTGGTTCAGTCGACGAGGCAACCCTGGTTAGGGGCTCTGCAAAGAAAGTACGAAAAGTGGAAAGAGTAAAACAACCAAGTAAATGAATTGATCACATAACAACCCCAACGGTATCCTAAAATACACCATGTTAACCTATCATGGACTTGGACAACTTGTCGACAAGGGGAAAGGTTTCTTCGAGCGGCAACCCGGGGCCACGGGACCGACTCGGCCTAGGAAGAAACTGGTTGTAGCCGAGCTGGGTAATAGGCAACGCTGGAAAGGCGATCGGTAAGACGGAGACTTACATCGGGGCTCGCTACCTGCGTTGTAAGGGTCCCGTATTACCAGGTTACGTCCAAGGCGGCTGGTTAGGCCAATTGACCTCCATAACAAACACTTAATATAAATTGTTTTCAACTAACAGGGTAAGTTTTACATCGGCACGGGCGGCAATCCGTGTGTGTGCCTTTGGATTGAGTTGAATATGTATGAGTTAAAAAGACACAATATCGGAGCCTAAGATTTGGCTACAGCGAAGGCGACGTGCTTCGGCACGAGATGTGGCGTCGAGTGTTAAGTTGTTGGCATAGAGTTGTATGAGTTAGGCTTGAGCTGTCGCGAGTTAAGTCGAGAAGGGCCGTAGGGCTAGTTGTGTGAAGTTACGTTGAGTTGTTGGGCTCGGCCTCGAAATATGAGGCACGGTCGCGTTGTCACAACACAAGTGTAGGTGAGACTAAGCGAGGAGGCACTGCCTCGGTAATATTGATGCACGAATCGAGTTATGGCACGTCCGAGTCGTTACGTCCCAGAGTTTGGCACAAAAGATAAGTATAAGTCGGTGCGTCGACAGTGCAAGCACGAGAAAGGTCTAAAGGCAAGGAAATGGAGTCTTTCGTGTAGTTGCGTCTCTGATTATGGCCGTAAGGAGAACACGACTTGATAGGTTAACGTTGTTCGTACGAGGAGTGGTCTAGAGACAAGTATGAGTTAACGTTGACATTGCAAGCACGGGATGGTCCCGATACACAAGTTGCGCTAAGGCGCCGGTCCTAAAACTCATCCTAAGGCAAGAATAGAAAGACAATCATAAAAGGGTTTATGTTGCACAAAGTAAATGAAACGTGTAGGTTTTGTATGGGTGGGCGAGGAGCTCACTCCACCAGTACAGTGGTACTGACACCCACACAGTGTTTCATGTGCAGGCACAGGTAGAAGCTCGTGGTGCGGAGCTCGCTTGGATGCGTCGAGGCACGAAGTTCCTTGGCGAGTCGAAGCGTGCGGCAGCGTGATCTGAAGACTTATACAGGACATAATGTATGGACATCGCCTTCCGAAGCTTCTGCTGGCTCAAGCATTGTAATCGAGAGATGAGAGAGGGCAGAGTGACTTGTAATCGAGAGAAAAATGAGCACGAGAGACTTGTAATTTGGCCTTGCGCCCACAGATGTAATCTTGTATTCAATATCAATAAAAGAGCTTCTTTTGAATGACTTGTGTGAATGTGTTACTTGTTGTTAAATTTTGCTGCATGTTTCAATATTTCTGCTTGGGACTTCTGTGCGACGACCCCGTCGCCGCCGATGTAATCGGCCGTTATGAAACTGCCTTGCACGAGAGCAATCTAGGTTCGTGCGGCATCACGCCTTAGCGAGGACGATCGCTCCTACGGGAGCGGGGCGTGACAATAATGAAGAAAAAAAAATAAACTAAAAATTCATAGTCCAAACTTTTTAGTTGGACATGTCAAGACTTAAATTCTAAGCTGATATTAAATTCATGATCTAAACTCTAATTAACCCTAAATTCTATGTTAACTAAATATCCTAAATTATTTTTCATTTAACTACTAACAAAGTTGAACTATGAAGGTCTTTTGGGGTTAAATATTGTTGGTAAAAAATAAAGAAAAAAATAAAGTTAAAAAATTAAAAAATGAAAATAAATTTTTAATTCTATGCCATGGTCAATCAGGACTAAATAGAGGTTTTCAAATTATTTTTATTTACTTTTAGTTTTTTCACTATTAAATTCTGAACATGAGTACAATGACAATAACCAACACCATCTGGAAAGGAGGGTATACTGAGAAAAAAAACCAAAATAAAAATTCATAGTCCAAAATTTTCAATTGAACATGTCAAGACTTAAATTCTAAGCAGCTATTAAATTCATGATCTAAACTCTAATTAATGCTAATTTCAATGGTAACTAAATATCCTAAATTATTTTTCATATAACTACTAAAATAAGTTGGACTATGAAGGTCTATTGGGGTTAAATATTGTTGGTAAAAATTAAAGAAAAATATAAACTTAATAAATAAAATAAACGAAAATAATTTGTAATTCTATGCCATGGCCATATCAGGACCAAATCAGTGTTTTCAAATTATTTTTATTTTAATTTTTAGCCAAATAAGTAAATACATCTACTATGAACAAAATAATCTTAAAAAAGACACAAGACCGTAATAAAATGATCAACTAACGGAAGGTAACAACTTGCTAACCGACCAATATTTTATGATATTTAGTTGCTAATATTTAAATTTTGTGATATTTAGTTACACAAATGTAATATGTCGAGGTATTTAGTTGCTAATATATAAATTTTGTGATAATTAGTTAAAAATGTAATAGTTCGAGATATTTAGTTGCAAATAAATCATGTGTACCATCCAAAAACAGGTTCTTCTTGCATAGGCACCATTGATAGAATATTTGTATACATGTTATATTTATCATTTGTCACTTAACATAACTTATGGAGAAGACTAGTATGAATATTTTTTTTTATTGTAAAAATAATATAACATTTAAATGAAAATACTATGAACACTAATTAAACATCATAATATCACAAATAATAACAATAATAATAATAATAATAATAATAATAATAATAAATCATTTCTATGTGCTATTGATTTTAATTTTAGACATTATAATCCCATGTATTTGGTCCTTGAACTTTTTAATCACAAAATATAGAGACGTTGACAAATACTCGTAACAAGGACATCCAAGCAAGAAAAGAAGTTCTTTTGAAGGGTAATATACACAATTGAAAATTTTAGTGAGTATAATGGAAAAATGGACATTTAAGGGTGTACATGAAAAAAAAACTTTTAATTTCGTCCTCTATGAAAAATTAGAATCCTTAGGTGGTTTCATAATATCAGCAAGTGTCCATTTCTGATAGAAATATGTAAGACATTTATATTTCAAAACACGTAATCCACTAACAATGCATAAAATAAATTGGGGAACTAAGTACTGTAACTTTAATCTAAATTTTGTGTTTGGATTGTAAATAGTGGAGCGTAATTAAGAAACCTACATGACATGTATGTTATTTGTTTTCTTTTTTTTTATCAAAATTGTGTTAGTCCCGGGGCTTGATCAAAGATAAAAAACTGATACAATCGAGATATGAGAGTCACACAAAACTTTGTAGTGATCAAATTCAAGATCTACGATGATACAAAAAATCAAATAGCCAGATTACAATATGAAGGAGGGAAATAGAGAAGAGAAGATCTCTCGTTCTTCCTTGCAAACGTGTTGCAATTGGGATAGAACGAGTTACAATAATCTAGAGAAAGAGGAGATGAAGAAAAGTTGCTGGGGTATCAAAACACCGTTGCTCAAAGCAAGATTCGTCCCACACGAATTGCTTCCAGGAACCAGCAAGTTCAAGAACTTGTGGAACGTTCGAAGTCACCTCTGTTCTGACTCCTCGGATGGACTTGCAATGGCGGCAGCAACTTCCTCTCTCTCTCTCTCTCTCTCTCTCTCTCTCTCTCTCTCTCTCTCTTTTTGACTTATAAAATTCGTAGTCCCTCACAAAGGAAGACAGAAGAGAGTATATATAGAGAGAGGGTGGAAACCCTAGCCTCCTCTTCAGTTATGAAAACGAAATTAATTCAAATCCCACAAAGATGGAAACAAAATTAATTCAAATTCCACTAAAAGTGGATCTGAATTAATCGCATTGAATCAGTCTTTCCATAACTGACTTGTAGCCTGCACAGTCAGCGGAGCCCTCCATGCGGCAGCAGCAGCAGTAGCCTGGCCGCATGAGCCGTATGCCTCATGGCCGCATGGACCGCATGAGCCGCATGAGTCGCATGAGCCGCATGAGGCCGCATATGAGCCGCATGCCGCATAAGACCGTATGGCCGCATATGAGCCGTATGACTGCTGACGTGCTAAGTGCGCCAACAAAATACCACATTACGCCTTATGAGCCCATGAGCCCGAGCCCGAGTCCGAGCCCAAGTCCGAGCCCGAGTCCGAGTCCGAGTCCGAGTCGCTAAGCCCCTTTAGGGCTTAGCTCCAAATGGAATTAATCCAAGAGAATAACAAAAGCATTAATGCTTAATCCTTGGAGCCTTATTCTTACCTCCTAGTAAAATCATCCACATGATTCCCTCCTTAGGGTCACCACCCCATGTGCATCTCTCAACAACACAACCAAGTATATATGTTGAGATAACTCATGGTACATTTTCGATGTGGGACTAAACTTTTACAAGGCATGTTAAGAGCAAGCTCTCTCCATGTAAAGAAAGCACCAACAATTCCCCACATATCACAACATATATATGTGTCCAGGGTTGAGCGTTCCCCACAGTAACTGTCCATTTTGCATTAGGATAGATGTCGCTGACGACTTGAATCTTCCCGCATGGGTTAACTAACAATGTGATACAAGAATGGACTACGCCTTGAATTCTGTACCACAATTGTAATTATTCTCACTCACGAAGTGTAGTTACGTGTGCTTCTGGCTGCACATTAAAGGTCCTGTGCCAGCCTGGTTTCAGTATATAATTTTGGGCGTCTACAAGTTTACCCTCAAGGGACGGCCTGATATCTCTTTCCATACACTATAGGTGAGTTCTTTATTAAAGAGACATGACATGAAGCCTTGCGCTTTCTTGCGATGCTACGCTGCTATGACATGGCCTGAAGTCGAGGCATTACCCCTACCTGAGAACCTCATCGTAGTGTCATACTACTGTAGCATGAGGTCTCAGCCTCTTTGTAGTGCCAATCTACTCAGCATGAAGCCTAAGGCTTCCTTGCGGTGTTACGCCGCGACTACATGGCTTGCAAGACCGAGGCTTTACCCCTACCTGGGTACCTCATCGTGGTGTCATGCCATTGTAACATGGGGCCATCCTCCCCTTTATAGTGCTGTCTACAAATCTTTAATTACGTCATACAGCATTAGGCTACCTGCCTATTTGCGGTGCTACGCCGCTTAGACTTGGGTTGCAAAGCCGAGGCATTACCCTAGACCTGGGAACCTCATGATGGAGTCACCCCACTGTAGCATGGAGTTTCACTCCTTGTAGTGTTGCTCTACCGTGCTTCCTGTAAAGCATACCAGGCATTCACTCTGCCTGAGAACCCATTAAGGCGTTTAAGCCAACCTTCCACAGGATCTATTTTTTTCCTCAGAAAATACATAGTAGACAACAGTGGTTATGGGTCCGTATCCCTTCCATGTTCCAGAGAACAAGTACCTACCGTTACCTGATAGTTTCCCAGTCAGTGATCCTCCTTTGAACCAAAAGTTAGATGCATTGTAGATTTCTCTTTGAACTAACAACATAGAACTTTATGGTAGGATTACAAAGACACACTATTAGAATGCCTTCAAGTCCATTTTACAGCTATGTCATCGACCAACTGGCGCTTGAGGCCCTTTATGAACGGATCTGCCAGGTTCTCCTGACTCCGAACATCAATCACTATAATTACACCTCTTTTGATAAGATCGTGTAATGTCCTGTGCTTCAACCGCACAGTCCTCTTCTTTCCGTTGAAGAGGTCATTTGATACCACCGCCGCAGTTGCCTGGTTATCACAGTATATCGGTATCGCCGGTATCTAGAGCCCCAACCACTAGAAGATCATACATGAGCTCCCGAAGCCATTCTGCTTCATCTGCTGTGGATCTCTCGCTTTCCACCGTTGTAGTACAGTGCATATGTCTGAGTCTTCTTAAGATATCTCATCACCCACTTCACAGCTTTCCAGTGCTCAATCCCTGGGTTGCTTGTGAACCGACTCAGCATTCTCACGGCGAAAGCTATGTCAGGCCTTGTGGCAGTGGTTGCGTACATCAAACTTCCGATAATGCTAGAATACTCCAGCTGCCTGATGCTTTCCCTCGAGTTTGGCTTTAGCTTCTGATTACACCTGTATGGCGTATCGATCCCTAGAAGATCCTTATACCCATAGTGTGTGAGCATCTTCTCAATGTAGTGATATTGTGACAGCACTACTCCAGTGTCTGTCCGGATGATCTTTATGTCCAAGATGACATCTACATCCCCCAAGTCTTTCATACTGAACTTGGTTGAGAGAAACTTCTTTGTCTCGGTGAAACAGTCTATATCCTTCCCTAGGATTAGTATGTCGTCCACGTACAGACAAACGATGACTCCTCTTCCATCAGCGAACTTTGTGTAAACACATTTGCCGTCTCGCTGACTCTGTAGCCGTTTGACCAAATAACTTTGTCAAACTTCTCATGCCACATCTTGGGAGCTTGCTTCAATCCATACAATAATTTCACCAACTTGCAGACTTTGTCTTCAAGACCTTTGACGACAAATCCATCTGGCTGTTGCATGTAGATCTCTTCGGTCAGCTTCCCACTCAGGAATGCTGTCCTTACATCCATCTGATGTATCACCAACTTATGTATAGCTACTAGAGCGATTAACATTCTGATGGTGGGCATCCGAGCTACTGGAGCGTACGTGTCAAAGTAGTCTATCCCCTGTTTCTGAGAAAATCCCTTGGCTACCAGCCTGACCTTGAACTTGTCAATAGTTCCATCTTCCTTCATCTTCTTCTTGAAGATCCATTTATATCCGATGGGCTTTTCTCCTTCAGGTAGATCTACCAACACCCATGTGTTATTGGAGGTGATAGAGTCAAACTCGTCATTCACTACCTCATTCCAGAAGATAGCATCTCTGGTCTTCATTGCCTCATCATAGGTAAGCGGATCTGCTTCCACATGATAGGTGACAAAGTCATCTATGAAGTCTTTAGGTCTCCTCGCTCGCTTTGCTGACGGCTCTGCGAGTTCTGGTACAAGAATTGTTTCATCAACAACAGCTTCTTCTTGGACTACTAGCCTATATGAGATTTCAGTCTCATTTGTACCTACATCATTTTTCGGAATGTCCGAAAGAACAATGTTTTTGTCTTTTGCAAACTTGTCTTCAAAGTATTCAGTATCGCGAGATTCGATGATATGATTTGACTCCATATCAAGAAATCTTCGAGCATCACTCTTCTCGGCATACCCCAAGAAGATCGCCTTCGTAGTCCTTGTCCCCAGGTTCTTAATCTTCAGATCTGAGAGCTTCACATACGCCAGACACCCCCACACTTGAATGACATTCAAGTTTGGTCTGACTTTGAACCAGAGTTCATGAGGAGTTACGTCCGAAGTTGCATATGGCACTCTATTCAGAATGAAAGTGGCCGTAAATGCAGCTTCTCCCCAGTAGCATTTTGGAAGACCTGCAGTAAGCAGCATTGAATTCATCATTTCTGTTAATGTTCGATTCTTCCTCTCTGCTACTCTGTTGGATTGAGGAGAATATGGAGCAGTAGTCTCGTATATGATTCCATGTTCTTTGTAGAACGATGCGAAGTCATGAGACCTGTACTCCCCACCTCGATCACTTCGTAACCTCTTGAGTTGTTGTCCAGTTCGCCGTTCAGCTTCGGCCCTGAACTCTCTAAACTTTTCAAAAGCTTCGTCTTTAGTCTTGAGCAAGTAGATGAACGCGTATTTTGAGAAGTCATCGATGAAGGTTATGAAATACGTTATCCCGGCCTTCGTGGAGAAATGTTTGAAGTCACAGATATCGGAGTGCACCAACTCTAGAAGATCCGTAGCTTCGATTGACCCGATGAAAGGGTTTCCTTGTGATCTTCGTCTTAGCACACACTTCACACTTCTCCACCTTACCCCCACATTTGGAGATAAGTCCTAGACTGGATATTTTGTTAATTATTTTACAGTGAACATGTCCTAGCCTATTATATCACAACTCAAGAGAATAATCAGAAAATACAACTGTATTAATGTCATTAAACTGGTTGACAAGCTGAATTTTAAACATTCATTCGGTTTGATAAGCCTTCCCGAAGTATGTTCCCTTCTTGGACATCACCATCTGACCAGCATTGATGTCCATTCTCAAGACTACGTTGCAGAGCAGGCTCCCAGAGATCAAGTTCTTGGCAATCACCGGAACATGCTTTACACCTTGAAGCGTTAGAGTGTTCCCAGAAGTGAGTTTCAGCTCTACAGTCCCGATCCCCAAAACGTCAGCTTGGGCCTGGTTTGTCATGACAACCTTCTCAGATATCGGCTGGTACGTGACGAACCATTCCTTGCCAGAACAGACATGACAAGTCGTACCAGTGTCTATCTACCAGTCAGAGTCAACCCCCACAGTTGTGACCTGTGTGATCATAGCAACAATTTAGAAACCAATGAAACCTTACTAGGCTCACCTTTCTCTGATTGTTTAGGCTTGGATCTGCATTCACTCTTGTAGTGGCCTTTCTTGCCACAATTGAAACAAGTCACATGGGACTTGGACTTCTGTAGCTTGAATGAAGGACCCTTCACTTTTAGATTAGTGAAGTCCTTCTTCTTGTGATGAGAAGCCGCCTGCTTTCCCTTGAGATCTCTCGTCTGCACTAGATTGGCCTTAGCCAACTGTTTGGACAGAGTGTCCATCTTCTGTTGGTTACGCATCTCGTCCTCAACATGAATCTCTTGAAGTAGATCTTCCAAGCTATTGTCTAACTTCTTTCTGAGCATCCTTGCATAGAAGGTACTCCATCCAACAGGAAGTTTTGAGACGATCCCTCCAACGACAAACTTGTCGGAAAGGGGCATCTCTTCGTCTTCCAGTTTCTGATGCAGCTTCATAAATTCCTTTACCTGTGACAACATGGACTTCTTGTCCTTAAAGAGCAATTTGTGATATTTTTCAACCACAAACATCTTGTTCCTGTTTCTGTCTTCTTTATACAATTTTTCCACAGACTCCCATATGTCTCTGGCAAATTCCTTCTTCGAGTAGGATTCTGCCAGGGAATCCTCCATAGCATTCACGATGAGAAGCCTGCAGATGCTATTTTTCTTTCTCCATTTGGCCTGGAGTTTGGTAGCCGTATTGATTGCGGCAGTAGACCCAGTGTCTGGAACAAAAGGTTCTACCTCCAACAGTACATGATCAATGTCTTTAAGTTGAAGAGTTAGATAAACCTTCCTCTTTCAGACTTGATAATGCTCTCCATCGAACTTTTCCAACTTGCACTAGTCCGATTGGACGAGCGAAGCATTAATGTTTTTCATCTACAAGGATCTTGCTTTGAGATTGTTAGTCCCGGGGCTTGATCAAAGATGAAAAACTGATACAATAGAGAACTGAGAGTCACACAAAACTTTGTAGTGATCAAACTCAAGATCTACGATGATACAAAAAACCAAATAGCCAGATTATAATATGAAGGAGGGAAATAGAAAAAAGAAGATCTCTCGTTCTTCCGTACAAAAGTGTTACAATTGGAACAGAACGAGTTACAATAATCTAGAGAAAGAGGAGATGAAAAAAAGTTGCTGGGGTGTCAAAACACCGCCGCTCAAAGCAAGATTCGCCCCACACGAATTGCTTTCAGGAACCAGCAAGTTGAAGAACTTGTGGAACGCTCGAAGTCACCTCTGTTCTGACTCCTCGGATGGACTTGCAATGGCAGCAGCAACACCCTATCTCTCTCTCTCTCTCTTTTTTCTGACTTATAAAATTCGTAGTCCCTCACAAAGGAGGACAGAAGAGAGTATATAGAGAGAGAGGGTGGAAACCATAGTCTCCTCTTCAGTTATGGAAAGATTGAATTAAATCCCACAAAGATGGAAACGAAATTAATTCAAATCCCACAAAGATGGAAACAAAATTAATTCAAATCCCACAATGAGTTCAAATCCCACAAAGATGGAAACAAAATTAATTCAAATCTCACAAAGATGGAAACGAAATTAATTCAAATCCCACAAAGATGGAAATAAAATTAATTCAAATCCCACTAAAAGTGGATCTGAATTAATTGTATTGAATCAGTCTTTCCATAACTGACTTGTAGCCTGCACAGTCAGCGGAGCCCTCCATGCGGCAGCAGCAGTAGCCTGGCCGCATGAGCCATTTGACCTCATGGCCGCATGGACCGCATGGACTGCATGAGCCGCATGAGGCCGCATATGAGCCGCATAAGACTGCATGGCCGCATATGAGCCGCATGACTGCTGACGTGCTAAGTACGCCAACAAAATGCTATATTACGCCTCATGAGCCCGAGCCCGAGTCTGAGTCGCTAAGCCCCTTTGGGGCTTAGCTTCAAATAGAATTAATCCAAGAGAATGACAAAAGCATTAATGCTTAATCCTTGGTGCCTTATTCTTACCTCCTAGTAAAATCACCCACATGGTTCCCTCCTTAGGGTCACCACCCCATGTGCATCTCTCAACAACACAACCAAGTATATATGTTGAGATAACTCATGTTGCATTTCCGATGTGGGACTAAACTTTTACAAGGCATATTGAGAGCAAGCTCCCTCCATGTAAAGAAAGCACCAACAAATTGAACTTGAAACTGAAAATATGAGGTCGCACAATTGTGATAGCAATATAAACAGATTCTAACATAAGTTCCTATAGGATCTACAAAGAAATATTTCAAGTGGAACTTGATAAATTGGATAGCTTTTATGTTGTCTCAAAGATTTCAAATTCATTTTCTTCTCATCTACAAACATGATTAAACAAACTCTTTCCTATCTAGACTAGCACCTGGTATCCGCCCAAGACGTGATCATTATGACACTACATGTTTTTTTTAGATGCCCGACGTAACGTACAGGACTTTGTGCACGGTTTATTGCATGCCATTTGGGCTCACTATCCATACCTCCCTTATGGTTCGCTCCCGAGATCGTCTGCCTAGTCAGGAAGATTATATCTCTCCTCGCTGACCACAAGAGCCAGACAAGTCTGATATGACTATTATAGCTAAACCTAACCCAATTTTTCATACTCACAAGATACATGATCGTAATTAGATGGAAGGTTATCAAGTTCCCATCAACCTCCGAGGTGAACCGTACGAAGTTTAAGTAAAATTGTTATAAAATGATAAAATATTAGTGTAGAAGTTCCATAGATGCATAACATATTCCACCAACAAAGGTTCGATGGTAAGTTTTTTGGTATCTATGACAAAAATTAACATGGTATCCCTTGTGAAGTAAAATAAAAACTAAAAAATTAGTAGAAGGACAATACCACTGGGTGTTGAACTCATGCCTCTTTAAATAAGAGGTGGAAGTGAAAATCAACTTTGTTAATTGAGTTATTCTGTTAGATTGTGTGAGCACTAATATTTCAAAAACTCTCAAAAGTTATATATATATATATATATATATATATATATATATATATTTTATATATATATATATATATATATATATATATATATATATATATATGTGTGTGTGTGTGTGTGTGTGTGTGTGTGTGTGTGTGTGTGTATATATATATATATATATATATATTGGAAGAAAGTAATTCCATTGCTAACTAAAAATGTGTACAAAATACAAGAGCACTACTCTATTTCCTAAGTAACAATTTGACATCATTATCTATATTATGGAGTGCTCCAATCTCTGATGTAATCATGTTTTCAAATATGCGTTTGTTACGCTCTTTCCATATATGCTAGACCGTCGATGTTAATCTAATTCTTGCCCCCTTGAACCGTTGCCCTCCTTGTCTGCGTTGCTGCAGAATGGACTCGATCACATCTGAAATATTCTTCCCATTTTTAGGAGTAAGCTTCATTCTTTGGCTATGTTGTGACCAAATCCTCCAAGTGGACACCGCAAGAACAAGTGTCATATACTTTCATATTCTTGGTTACATAACACACATTCATACGCCGGGATGCTAATGCCAAATTGATGACGACGATCTCTGGTTACCAGTCTACCCATCATTACCTTGTACATACAATATTGCATTTTCTTCGAAGCTCCTTTAAACCAGATGAACTCCACATTCACGACTTTGTCATGAATTTATCTAGCAATGTTGTAGACTATATGATGTTCAAAAGTACCAGTGTTGGATCCTGCCCACTGTCACGTCCCGATTTCGTAGAATCGATAGTCGTCCCCCGGACGTGATGTCGTGCGAACCCAAGTTACGATCGCACAAGGCGTAGTCATACGGTAATCCGAAACACACACTACAAGGATAGGGGCTTTAGGCCACAAAATCTAGAATGACCAAAAAGATTTAGTCACCCAAACTAATCTTTAGTGACTAAAAAATTATTGTTGTCGTCTAAAGTCCTAAAATTTTGCAATAAAAATTGTGAACTCTCTAGCGACTATTAATTAGTTTGGGCGACCAAAAAATTCTTTGCAATAGAAAACTAAGACGACTAGAAAAAATATTCTCGCATAAAGTATAGGAGAATACTAAATTTAAGATGTCTAAACAAAAAATTCTGGCCTAAAGTAGGAGTGTCTTGCCTAAAGTAGGGAAAATACAAAATTTAAGATGCCAAAAAATATATTCTCGTCTAAAGTATAGAGAGGAATACTAAATTTAAGACTACTAGAAAATATTCTAACCAAAACTAAGGATTTCTCGCCTAAAGTAGAGAGAATACTAATTAATTTAAGATGACTAAAAAATATTCTCGCCTAAAGTAGGGGATAATAAATTTTCTACAAAATTAAGTTTAGGTGATAGATGAAAATTAGTCAGCCGCCAACCCAAAAATATATTCCTTTTAAACCAAACTTAAAAAAGAAAAAATACAATACAAAATATATGAAATCTTTTTTCAATTTAGGTGGGCGTATCTTCTTCCCAAATTTAGGACTTCAATTTATATATCCAGCAAACCCTAGTCTTCTATACCTCTTTTCTTTTGCAAAGGTTAGATTCAAAATATTGAATATTGGTTATTAATTATGTTGTTTAGTCCCACATCGGGTAGAGAAGAAGGAGGATGCTAGTCCTCTTCCTATATATGTAACCCCTCTATATTAATAAATCATTCAACTATTACATCATACATGGTATTAGAGCCATGCTGTTAAAAAAATAAAAAATTTATGTAATTATCTCAACAGAGTATGTTAGATGACCAATGATAGTTGCCATAGACTATCTTTGGTGATTAGTAGTAGTCTTCAAACACTATCTATTGCGACAGATCATAATCGCCATAAAGTGTCTTAGACAACCAATAATAGACGCCACTTATTACCTTTGATGGTTAATAGTAGTCTCTACACATTACTTGTTGCGACCAATCATAGTCTCCATATACTACTTGTGACCAATCATAGTCGCCACAAAGTGTCTTAGGAGAACAATGATAGTCACTAGAGACTACCTTTGGCGGTAAATAGTAGTCTCCATACACTACCTATTGCAAGCAAGTATAGTCGTTAAAAAGTTTCTTATGCGATAATGATATTCGTCATATACTAGCTATTACGACCAATCATAGTCACTACATACAACATTGAGGGACCAATAATAGTCTCCATATACTACCTATTGCAACCAAATATAGTCTCCATAGACAACCTATGCCAACTATTGTAGTCAACAAAGGTCCCTCCCTCCCAAAAATCCTACAACCTAAGACGACAAAGCCTTATTGGCCAAAAGTTTGGAACGATAAAAATATTTTCTCGCAATAGTATAGTAGCCAAAGATCTTTTATGACTAAAATGCTTATTTAGTCGTCCCTGACTTTGGGTCAGGAGCCTGAGGCGACGATGCTTGTGACCAAGGAATTTAGTGACAATAAATCTTAGACAACTAATTTTGCATTTAGGCGACAAGAAACCTTTGGTCGCCTAAAGTCCCTATCCTAGTAGTGACAATATCAAAATAAAGTACGCAGAGAAGTTGAATGACACATTTGAAATAGAAGAAACTTTTCTTTTCATTGATAATAAACATCATTTACATTGGCTTCATTATAATCATTGGCGGGCTACAACATGACTCAGTTACAAAATTAATGCTGATGAGATAGTTATTCCATACATTACATCTTCCTTTACAAACAAAACATTCCCAAGGATCTGGAATCGTGGGGAGTTGAGATGCCATTTCTTCTGGACTGAATATGGAGTCTTCAAAAGGATTCAAAACAAGCCTATAACACACGGATGAGTCTTCAATGTATTTGCGTCATCTTGAGCTTAAGTGGCACGTCCTTCTTGGTTCAGGTTACCTGTGTGGAGAGCGATGATCAGTACATTACACTTTGTACTGGTGCGTGGTAAATTATGTTTCATGCTCTCATTTGGTTGAAGAGTTTCTATGACTTAGTTTGTGAATCTTTCTAACCACCCTAATGAATTTCAGATAAGCATATGACAAGCATAATATAAATTATGTGAGAACTTATCCATAGCAGATCGTGCCGTGCAATATGAGACTTACTATGTTCTTTTCTGTCAATTGTTATTACTAGCATAGCGAGTGCAAAATTATGTGTGTTTGGTTACTGGCACCACAAGCCATCCTGGACTCTATAGCTTTAGTCGGGGCCCTTTTAATGCAAGTAGCAAGTCCCGTTGCAAGTTCCTGCCTAACTTGTGCTACCATCCACCACAGCTATTTTTGTGTTTCCTTTCTCGGCCGAAACGGTCCCGTGGCCCCTGGTTGTCATTCGGAAAAACTTTTACCTTGTCGATAAGTTATCCGTGACCGTGCTTGAACAATTTAGTTATAAGGCATAGTCTATATTTCTTTGAGTACTTGATCATTTCTTCGTGTCCCACCTTGTCATGGCATTACTTCGTTTGAGTCCATCTTTTGTTAACATAGTTCTACAAATTTACAGTGCGTCATACAAACGTTAGGGATTTGACCAAGAAGGGGGTCAAGAAGAGAAGGGTCAGCCACTTACCTTGAGTTTGCTTGAGGTGAGAGACTTGTTGGCCGCGCTAGACGTTGCCTACGCGATTACCTGAAATTGCATAAGCAACCGATTAGAGCACTGTATTATTCAAGGAGTTCGATATGTAAATGCGAATATGTAAATGCGAGTTCAAAAGTGCAAGCCATGAAAACTACCGAAAACATTCACGACAATGCATTCAGAAAATCAAAGCCAAAAAAGCAAGTACGACATAAAAAGCAGAGCAACGTGTTGTCTCACCCGACTCAGCCGCAGAGTCTATCCTTGAGGCACAACTCGCTGAATATGGGACTTGGTTCAGTAGAAATCACTCCATGACAATGAATGGATCTTAATTCAGCATTTCTCGTTCGATCGATTCAAGCGATCCCGACCTATCGGTTCCGACCGAATCGATGGCGACAGTGTTCCTTTCTCGTGCACCCCATGGACGAAGAACGGGACACGATTTAGGGATGGAACACTACACCATAATCAACTAAGAAAATGATTTGTACTCGAAACTTAAGAATAGAACCTACCTCTAAGAGAACAATGAAGAAAATTTCTCCTTCATCTCTGATTCAAGCTCCCAGGTCGATTCCTCGACCGAATGATTCCTCCAGAGAACGCGGATGAGAGGAATAACATGGTTTCGAAGTAATTTATTCTTGTGCTCCAAGATTTGTATAAGCTCTTCTACATATGACAAGTCCGCCTTCAGATCCAGCTGACCTAAATCTACCACATGGCTCGGATCATGTACGTACTTCTACAACTGTGAGACGTGAAAGATATAGTGCACATCCGACAGTGCAGGCGACAAAACGATTTGGTAAGCTACTGTGGCGACTCTCTTCAATCTCTCGAAAGGACCAACAAATCTTGGGCTCAACTGCCCTTTCGTGCCGAATCTGGTAACTCCTTGCATGGACGTCACCTTCAGAAATACATGGTCGCCTTCCAAGAACTTAAGGGGACGTCGATGCATGTCAACATAGTTCTTTTGTCGACTTTGTGCTATCTTCAATCTCTTCCGTATTAGTTTAACTTTCTGTAGGGCCTGCTCCACCAGTTCTGGGCCAAGTATCTGTCGTTCTTCGACTTTAATCCAGCAAACGGGCGATCTGCACTTTCGGCCATACAAAGCTTCATACGACGCCATTTGAATGCTGGACTGGTAGCTGTTGTTATATAAAAATTCGACCAGTGGTAAATGAACGTCCTAGCTTGACTTTAAGTCGATCGCACAGAGTCGTAATATGTCTTCGAGAATCTGGTTCATCCATTCTGTTTGGCCGTCGGTCTGTGGATGATAAGCTGAGCTAAAGTGAAGGCTACACCAGAAGTGTGACACGAACCGTCCATCCCGATCCGAGACAATAGATACCGGGACCTCGTGCAGCTTAACTATTTCTTTAAGATATATCTGAGCAAGGCGATCGACGCTCCAAGTGACTTTAATAGCAATGAAGTGCGCTGAGTGTGTTAATCAATCGACGATGACCCAGATGGCATCGTTCCTATGTGGCATCTTTGGCAGGCCAACAACAAAGTCTATAGTGACATGATTACAATTCCACTCTAGAATGGCAAGGTTCTGCATCTCCTCGTTCGGTCGCTGGTATTCGGCTTAACTTGCTGGCAGGCCATATACTGTGACACAAAGAATGCCACCTCCCTCTTCATGCCGTGCCACCAAAATACAATGCGAAGGTCCTTATACATCTTGGTGCTACCAGGATGCAAGAAATATTTTGCATAATGTGCCTCCGATATTATCTCCTTTCTATGTTCTACGTCATCCGGAACACATAGCCGACCTTTCACTCGCAATACTTCCGATTCTTCCTCTGCAAGGTCAGACGTCTTTTCTGTTGATATCAGCTTTCGCATCTTCTCCAGGTATGGATCATCCTTCTGAGCAGACTTGATTTTCTCCAATAGGCTCGGTTCTAGCCGCAGTTGTGCCAATTTCACGTCTCTAAATTGAACTCGGAGTTCAATGTCTATTCCTTCCAAATCATGCAGCAGTCGACTGTTGATGGATAGTAAAGCTATGTACATCCGACTCAGCGCATCTGCCACAACATTTTCCTTACCCGACGTATAGTCGATTGATAATTCGTAGTCTTTGATCAGTTCAAGCCATCGCCTCTACCGCAAATTTAATTCATTTTGGGTGAAAAGATAATTAAGGCTCTTGTGGTCCGTATAAATCCTGTACGACATGGCATAAAGATAGTGATGCCACAGCTTCAACGCAAACACAATTGCCACTAATTCTAGATCGTGCGTGGGATAGTTCTTCTCGTGCGGCTTTAGCTGTTGGAAAGCAAAAGATATCACCTTATCCTGTTGCATGAGCACACACCCCAAGTCCTGGCTAGAAGCATTGCTGAATATTTGAAATCCCTTGGTCCCTTCAGAAAGAGCGAGTATTAGGGCCAAAACCAGCTGTTTTAGCTCTTGGAAAGAATTTTTACAGTCGTCTGACCACTCGAACGCTACTCCCATTTGGGTGAGGCGAGTCAAAGGCGATACAATTTTCGCAAAGTCCTTCACGAAGCGTCTATAGTATCCTGCCAAGCCAAGGAAGCTTCCAATTTCGATAACTGATGCGGGTCGTTTCCAATCAGCAACTGTATCGACTTTCTTCGGATTAACTGAGATGCCTGCGATGGAGATGATGTGCCCAAGGAATGAGATGCTGTTCAGCCAAAACTTTTGCTCCTCTTTGCATACAATTGATGATCTCGAAGGGTCTGGATTACCGTTCGCAGGTGTTCTGTGTGTTGCGCTCTATCCTTCGAGTAGACGAGGATGTCGTCAATGAAGACTACAACGAATTTGTCAATAAACGGACGACACTCGATTCATTATATCCATAAAAGCGGCTGGGACGTTTGTCAGGTCGAATGGCATCACCAATAACTCATAATGGCCGTAACGAGTACGAAAGGCAGACTTCGATATGTCATTTGGCTTGACTTTGAGTTGATGATAACATGATCGAAGATCAATCTTCGAAACACTGTGGTACCATAGAGCTGATCAAACAAATCGTTGATGCGGGGCAGGGGATATTTGTTCTGAATGGTGGCCTTACACTACCAAAATAAGTCAAATTAGCGATGAAATTAACGACTCTGAAGGAAGACGTCGCCAATATTTTGCATATTAGCGACGTCTTTAAAAGAGGTCGTAATACGACACTATTTACGACATCCAGCGACGTCTACCGACCAGCTTTAATTTCATAAAAGATAACGTCGCGGAATAGTTGGTAAACGTTACTATGTTTTTTACATTAGCGACGTTTAGTGACTCCAACATAAATATGTCGATGTATATTAAACAAATGGCGACGTTTAGTGACGTTTCTATATGTAGTCGCTAAATTTTTAATATAGGGCATCAGGTTTTCTTTTTTCTCCACTTAATCGAGCCCCAAATTTTTGAACCCCCTCTCCCTCCCCGACATCTAGCCCCCCTCCGCCTACAGCCCTTCTACGCCGCCTCCAGCCCCCCTTCGTCGTGACCCCCTCCCCCTCCATAGGCGCTCCTTCCCCTCCCCTCCGCCTCTGCCTTCGCCTCTGGTTCTCCTCCCCTCCGGCGACCCCCCTTCCGATCAACCCCTTCGGTCTCGGTAAACCCTAATCCCCACTCTTGTAGTATAGACACCGACACGACACACCACGATACACACACACACACTAACATGACACTGACACGACACATACAACTTGACATGCACACACTATCACAAACACACACTAACACAAGACACGACACACAATAACATAGGACACAGGACACACAATGACACATTGACACGAACATTTAGTTAAATTCAATTTCAGTTTAATTTTTTACATTTAGTCAATTTTTAGAATATGTATAGAGATTATATTTTGTTTTGATACATAATGAGAAATTTGTTATGTATTTGAGGTTATAATGACATGGACACAACATATATACATAAATGAGTTAGTATATCAAAAATAAATAAGTTATAACCGACACAGATATTGGAACTAGTTTTGGGATAATCTAAGAAAGGTTATATGTGTATGACGTGTCCTAAATTTAGGCTATCTAAGGAAGGTTGTATCCTAGATATATTTTGATATCTAAGATACGAAACATACGTATCCATATAAGTATATATGTATCTATATTTATATTTTGATACTGAGTATCGTAGTACCTAAAGTGTATCCTAGAAGTAGGTTATAATGACATTCGACTGGCAAGGGTCCTAAATTTAGGCTATCTTAGGAGGTTATAATGACATTCGAGTGGCGAGGCAGAAATCTATGTACGACATTTGCTATAAGGAATTTACATTAATCTACGGTACGACATGGTCATCAGGACATAGTCCCTGCAGCCATTCGACTGGCAAGGCAGAAACTATGTAGCCGTAGATAAAGTTGACTGTCCTCCGACCCCCATCCCTCGGCAATGATGATACAACAACCTATCACTATATCTTTTAGTAGTAAATGATGTCTTAGTATTACATTATGTGGGTTCATCTTGATTCTGTTACATCCTTCAGATACTAGATTCGATAAGAATATATACTACACCATATGTACAGAACATAGATGATTCAAACTAATATATGCTAGAATGAATTTTGGGTTGTGTTCTGAGCCATTCGTCCCCCACACTTGGCAATTAAGCATGTGAAATATATCATTGAAGAACATAAAACTTGTGGTCACTACTGCAGAAAGTGCAGACCGATATGAACTAACGCACGAAAAGGAGGGGATCAAAGATGTAACAAGTAAAGTTGTGTTTTGGATGTTCTACTCTTGTAAGCTCTTTGTTCACAAAGAAATATATAATGAATACAGAACAAGTATCGAGTTTATAACTCTTGTAAGCTCTATACTTGAGTTACAAACTCCATACTTGTTCTGTATTCTTTAATTATAGCTTGTTTTGTGAACAAAGAGTTTACAAGAGTTCTTTTTCCAAAGCACAACTTTACTTGTTTCAGCTTTGAGCCCCTCATTTTCGTACGTCAGTTCATGTCGGTCTTCACTTTCTGTAGTAACTTCCTCTAATTAACCTGCATCCCTCGGCAATGATGATAAGACAACCTATCTTGATTCTGTTATTATAGTAGATGATGCCTTAGTATTACATTATGTGAGTTCATCTTGATTCTGTTACATTCTTCAGATACTAGATACGGTAAGAACATATACTACACCATATATACAGAACAAAGATGATTCATACTAATGTATGCTAGAATAAATTTTGTGTTGTGTTCTGAGCCATCCGTTCTCACACTTCTCCAAAAATCGAATATAACCTTTCTATTTGCTTTCGAAAAAATCGAATATAAGCTTTTTACCTGCTTTCGAAAATGTTTCTAAGCCATCCGTTCCTACACTTGTTTCTTTTTTGGAATTACAAAATATATATGAATTATACATTGAGTGTCAATATTTGTAGAATTATCTTAAAATGGATACGAATTACTATCTGCAGAACCGTTTGTGGATGTACAATTGTCATCCTGATGACATGTGCGGTGTGTGAGATAAATTTTTACATGGTGTGCAACAGTTCCTGCGGTTTGCCAAGACGTTCCCTCAGTACATGGATCGTACAAAAATTAATTGTCCATGTATGAGATGTCGCAACTTGAAATATTATTCGGAAGTGGATGTGACATATCATTTATATTCGAGGGTTTTTATGACAAATTATTATTAGTGGACCGTACACGGAGAAGTTGTGCCTTTAGCATCCGAATCGGAGCCTTATGTGGAGCCTTATGTAGATGTCCATGAGCATGCTGAATACGACCAAGGGTGGACGAACATGGTTTTCGATGCTGCGGGCCTAGTTTCGATCCGAACAATCGATATACAGCTGAGGAGGTACCGAATGCCGATGCTGCAAAGTTCATGGAGTTGCTGGAGAATGCAAGGACTCCTTTATATCCTGGTTGTGATGACCATTCACCGTTGGAGGTGATTACAAGACTACTGAGCATAAAATCAGATTTTAACATGTCTCAAGAATGCTACAACCGAATCCTGGAGTTAATTAAAGATATATTGTCGGAGGGTGCCAAGTTACCTAACGACTTCTACAGATCCAAGAGAATGCTGAGATCGCTCTAGATGGGGTATGAAAAAATTTATGCATATCGCAATGGATGCATGTTGTACTACAAGGACGACAAGGATGAAGACGCCTGCAGATTTTATGGTGCCGATCACTTCAAGGCAACTAGTACAACAAAGACTTCTGGTGCACGCTTGCCAACAGATTTGATGCACTATTTGCCTTTGATACCGCAGTTACAGAGGTTGTTTATAGCAAAGGAGACAACTGATAATATGAGTTGGCACAAGTGGGAACAAATAAATGGAATACTGGATTATCCATCCGACGGAGAAACATGGAAGCACTTTGATCGAGTGTATCCCGATTTTGCTTAATGTCAGATTGGGGCTTTTCTCCGATGGTTTTACCCCATTTGGACTTTCGGGCTCACAATATTCTTGGTGGCCTGTAATTGTTACTCCGTACAACTTGTCGCCTTGGATATGTATGAAGACTCCTTATATGTTCCTTACTGTTATTATTCCAGGTCTGAAGAACCCGAAGAGGAACATCGATGTGTACTTACATCCCTTAGTAGATGAGCTGAATCAGTTATGAAAAGTAGGTGCAACCACATATGATGTTTCTAGAAAGCAAAACTTTCAGACGAGGGCCGCACTAATGTTGACCATTAATGATTTCTCGGCCTATAGAATGTTATCGGTTTGGAGCACCCATGGTGTCTTGTATGTCCGTATTGCATGGACCACATTAAGGCTTTCCGTTTGAAATACGAAGGAAAACCGTGCTTCTTCGATTGTCATCGACAGTTCCTGCCAAAGGATCATCCGAACCGGAGGAATAGGAATGCTTTTCGTGCTGGCATGATAGAGAAGTCATGTCCACCGTCACGGTGGTCCGGGGACACGATATAGGAGAAAGTTAAAGAATTGTCAAGTGTTATTGAAGAGCCTACAGCAGGGTACAAGTGTGATGGATTTTGCCGCGCTCACAACTGGACGAAGAGGAGTATATTCTGGGACCTACCATATTGAGTGACCATCTGCTCAGACATAACCTTGATGTCATACATATCGAGAAGAATGTCTTTGATAATATAATAAATACTGTGATGGACGTAAAGGGGAAGACGAAAGACAATCCCAAGGCCAGGTTAGACTTAAAAGAAATATACAGACGTTCAGAGTTGCATTTGATAAAAGAAGGCAGTGGAAAGTATAAGCAGCTCAAGGCCATTTTCTCACTGGAAAAGAAGGACAAAGGTAGATTTTGTAGGTGGATTCAGGGCTTAAAATTTCCAGACTGGTACATATCGAATTTGAGAAGATGTGTTGACCCGAAGGAGAAAAAATTACAGGGTATGAAGAGCCACGACTGTCACGTTTTTATGGAGAGATTAATTTTGATTGCATTTCGGGAATTCTTAACCCAGGTCGTTTGGGATCCACTGACAGAGCTTAGCATATTCTTCAGAGATCTTTGTTCTACTAAGTTGCTCGTCGATCGGCCTGAAAAGCAGGAGAAGGATATTACAGTAACATTGTGCAAGCTTGAGAGGGTGTTCCCTCCTGGATTCTTCGACTCTGTGGAGCATTTGCCAATTCATCTTTCCTATGAGACACGTGTTGGTGGGTCCGTCGGTTATCGATGGATGTACCCGTTCGAGCGCCATCTAAACCACCTGAAGAGGAAGGTGAAAAATAAGTCACGGGTCGAGGGTTCTATTTGTGAAGCCTATGTCCTTGAGGAGATTATAAACTTTTGTTCAATGTATTTCAAGCCTCATATTGCTACAAATAAAACAAGAGCTCCGAGGAACGACGATGGAGATATAGAATATAATGATGCATTATTGAAAGTCTTCAATGCTCTTAGAAAGCCTTATGGAAAACTGAAAAAGAGATATTTGAATGATGAGGAACTAAGGGCTTCCCAGTTATATATATTACTCAACTGCGAGGAGGATGAAGTGGAAAAGCTTGAATGGTAAGTGAAAATCTTCAACGTTCAAGTCATCTATTTGTACGTTATTATAATTTAACTATTTGACCGATATTTATTGGTTTTCAGCAAATTAAATGATGAGGTGAGGTCAAGTAGACCATACATTGTAGATGAATTGTATATATAATAAGCTAGTTAGAATCTTCCTCCATTTGTATTTGCACAAGAAATAACTTAATATTGAACTTAATTTTGTATCTTCTTGTGCTTTGGTCGATCGTCCGGACATCACCCTAGAGAATGAATCTATTAGAACTCTTGCCAAGGGACCAATTTATGCCGTCAAAATATAGCCAAGCTATTGCGTGAATGGGTTTAAATTCAAGTCAACAAATGCTCCCATCAGAGATAACTTTCAGGATCTTGATTCCACAAAAAATAGTTGCTTGTGTATCAAATCTACAAACTACAAAGATGTCACTCCGGGTGTTTGCAAAAACAAAGGTATGAAACTTTATTGATACAAACTTTGTAAAAATTACAAGAATTCTGGGAAAGTACAACTGTAGGAATCCAATCTAGAAGACGATTGCTTTATCCCTTGGACGATGTGAACTTTGAAGACGGTAGCCTCTGAAGTTGAAGGCAAAAGCCTCGGAAGAATGCAGCAGCACTTGAGCAAGAACTCCTGAACTCTCTGATATTTCTGAACTTTATGTCTCATCCCATTGAATGAAGACTTGAAACTCTATTTATAGAGTTTTGGAAATAACTAATTTTTAGTTATTCTGAATGGCGCAAGTTGGATTGCGCAGGAACTAGATTGCGCAGCATCAGATTGCACAGGCAGTTATCTGGTCGTGGACCAACTGCCTTGGACACATGGCATCATTTGATTGAAATGCGCATGATCGTGTGAAGACGGTTGCCACGTAGTGAGAAATTGATGGCATGAATGCCACGTTTACTTTTGTCAATTATCATGATGAAATGCGCAACTTGGATTGCGCTGACTTCGGATTGCGCTGAGATGGATTGTGCTGGGCTGGATTGCACAGACACTGGATTACGATGCATGTACAGCTGTCCTCGAGCGCTGTGCGGCACAATAAATGAACAGTCTCCTCATTTTTCGTACTGTCAGCTGTCAGAAGATTTGATTGTGTCAGGTAATGATGATATGGCCACGTCAGCTTGCGCAGTTGAAAGTGTTCGCAATCTAGTGTGCGCAATCCGATTGATGCACAATCTGATGTCTGCATAGTTCATTTGAAAGTTGTATTTCTTGATTTTATGACTTTGTTGATGGGTGCAACTTGATTTTTTAGGACCTACAAGACCCCCTTCAAAGTTTTCAAAAATTGAATTTATTCAAAATTTCAAAATACTTTGAATTTTAAATCAAGTTGCGAACGAACTGTCTGCGCAATCGGATGAATCGGCTCCTACTTTTTTGGCACAATCTGAGGCGGCCGTTCTCCTTTGAAAAACTATAAATAGTTCACTGTCATTCTTTACTTGCTTTCGAATTTTCAAAAGAGAAACTTCTTGAGCTTTCCCGATTCTCCTCATCGATCTCCATGGCCCCCAAGCGATCCTCCACCGCTGCCAAAGGCAAGGCCTCTGCCAAGTCTTCGGCTAGGATTGTGCCCTGTCCTTCTCGACATGAGACTGCGTATCCCGCTTTGCTAGATAGATGACTTAATCGAAAAACTCTCTTTAAGGTTCTTCGACTTCACTGATCTTCAAAATCCATCTCTTTTTAGAGATGTGATCATACTGTGCCACCCTCTTTAGGGTTTTGGTTGCACGAACTAGTTAATCTTCATTTTTATGAAGAATATCTTCTTGTACAATCGGTTGAATTGTGCTGGCAAAAGTGAGCGCAATCGGCTGATTTGTACAATCCTGTCAGCGTAATCTGACGGTTGCACAATCTGATGGTTGCGCACAATCTGATGGTTGCGCAGTCTGATGGTTGTACAATCTGATGGTTGCACAGTCTGATTGTTGCACAATCTGATGGTTGTGCAGTCTGATGGTTGTGCAATCTGATGGTTGTGCAGTCTGATGGTTGTGCAATCTGATGGTTGCGCAGTCTGATGACAAAATTTCTGACTTTGATTTGTACTGATTTGTGATTTTTCTATTTGATGCAGTTGACACCAGAGAAGATCCTGAATACGAAACTTTTGTTGGAACTTTAGCTGAACCAAATTTCAAAGAAGGCTTATCTCATGTTAACTTTCCACAATATGCCCTTCCGTCTTCTTGTCAGACTATTTTGATAGCACAAAATAAGGAGACTCTGCTAAGTGTGATAAACGGACAGCCTTTGCAATCAGTTGATGCTGTCATTCATAGGAAACCTATGTTCCTCTTCGGAGATGCTATTGATAAAAGTTCTCAACCAAGACCTAGAGTTGAGTCGAGAACTTTTCAATGGAAGGAGAAATTGATCAAGTTACCAGACCTAGCAAGATGCCTTCCTCTGGCAAGGTATGCTCATGTGAGCCATCCAAGGAGAATGGAATGGGACATCACTCCTTTGCAACAAGCACCGACCGGAAGGATCTGTGTTAAGACAGGTCCGAACAACCGGGACATGTTCTACAGTTCTTCCGAACGTCACAACACTTTGTTGAGGGGGTTGAAACCAGGTTGCATTTCCCCCTAGAACTCGTCTTTGCTACTACCGATAAGGACACCGATTTTCGCAAACGAGTATGCCAAAGCAGAGGGTAAATATCCGGATCAAGACATCCGGTTGACAGGTCTGGTAAACCCAGACATCAAAAGATGGAGCTGTATAGCTAACTGGATACTGGTCCAGTTTGAAGAGAAACTCAGAGAAATTGAGCTGTATAATGCAGTACACGCAACTGTATATGGCTTCTTTCCAAATCCTCATCTGTTCTTGGCTCTGGCAGAGAGGTACAACTACCGGACAGGGACATTTATGACGCCCCTTGGAGAGATGGGCTTGGCTCTACATGAGATGAAGTACATCTCATATTTACCAATGGGTGATTTTCCTTATGAGGAGTACGTCCCGACCAATGACGAGTTAGATAGACTTCGTCGAGAGAATCCAAAGATGGTAGAAGTCTTTGATGAGCTTTTGTGCCATTATAACATATGCTCTTTATATTACCAAAGCGGCTCTTCTGGCACGTGCTATTCGTCTAAATGGTTGACTTATCTTTTTCTTAACCACATTATTGAGAAAAAGACAATAAATCATGACTCCTGCAATCCTGATTTCTTCCAACCTCTCAGTAATAGTGAAGTGCTAAAGCTGATG
Source organism: Iris pallida (assembly GCA_029216955.1). NCBI lineage: Eukaryota > Viridiplantae > Streptophyta > Magnoliopsida > Asparagales > Iridaceae > Iris > Iris pallida. The sequence continues at coordinate 3,111,070 of JANAVB010010792.1, forward strand.
GAGAAAAATAAGAGGATGGATATCAGAGTTGAGGATGAACATCAATATCCTCCTCTTAAGGCTGGAGAATTTGTGCAGAGCTTCATAAGAATGGGCTACAGGTCCATGTCCAAACAAGCCCAGCTAGCAGGATTCTTGACGTACTGGCTATGTCAATTCGTTATGCCTGGAGCCAGTGCTGTAGACCACTTTCATCGCGGTGTTCTTTTTGCAGCTGTCCGGTTAGTCTTCGGCTACCAGATGGACTTACTTTCAGCGATGACCTGCAGTATAAATGCGGGTCTTCGTCTGTATGTTGATGCTATGATTAAGTACAAGGGTGATAAGGTGAACTTCCCCAGATTGGAGTTACCTTACACCTACTTATTCGGATGGTTGCTCTTGCATCATCCATCCTTGATGAACCCTGCCATGGGAGGAGTGGGTGGCAGTTTTCTACGCAGATTCTCATAAAGCAGGTGGATATATACTAGTTTGAGGGACTGCAGAAGAACTCTGCACCTCGGCAAAGGATGGAATTTTCTTTGCACTCCTCCTCCAACTGGTTATAAGCACATGGCAGCAAATCTGATCGACCTGGGGAGGCAACCAATAGGTCAGATGTCTTTTGAATGGCTGAAGACAATCAGACCATCCCATCTAGTATATAGATTTGAAGAAGAATGCTTTCTTGAACCTTATCTGCCGTGCCGCTTCGCTCGTCAGTTTGGATATGACCAGTTTTATATAGGTAACGCCATCACGTGCCTACAAGGAAAGGGTTATTTGATCGATGGTGCCCGGGCCTGGGCTTACTATAATGCTCGAGACACAAAGATTGTGTTCTCGATGCCAAATAGAACCGATGCTGGTCCAAGAATGCTGTATACTTATTCTCAGTTTTATACAGCTGCAAATACATTTGCTAAAAACTATAGCCTTGTTGATAGTTTTGCAACAGCAAATCGTCTGAAGAGAAAATCGACTGACACATTGGCTCCAAATAACGATGAAGAACATGAGCCAATGGACGATCCATTAGAAGCTTCCAGGGAAGTCAATTTCCCTGAGGAGGTTAACCAGCCTTTAAGAATTTCTTTGAAGGTTGTTAAGTCTCCAGTTAAAGAGAAGAAGAGAAGGAGAGAAGAGCCTTCTTCTCCTGCTATGAAGAAGAAATTGATCTTGGAACATTCTTCAGAGAAGGTTACCACCAGATCATAATCCAGACAATTGGCTGAGTCCACTCGAGATGAAGCCGCTACACCGACCTCCATTCAGAAACAAGTCGATGTAGTAAACATAGAGAGCCCTGAGAGGCCTCTACACAAAAGGAAGAAGCTGGCTCATAGAAGACAGAAGATAACAGTTTCTCCTTCAAGGCAAATTTTGTCTTCGGTAGTGATGAATGCCACAGCTGGAACCACCCTACCATCTCCTATCCCTATTTCTGAGTCTGGGCATAAAACTCCTAGTCCAGAGCGAAGGAAAGAGATTGAGCAGATTGAAGAGAGAAATGAGGCCGTAGAGCCTAGAGAAAATATTGCTGAGACAGAACATAAAGCTTTGCCATCTCCTTTACCGATGATGGATACTACTCAACCTCCTGCTACACCGGGAGCAACCCTCGAGGAAGAGGATCGTTTGATGATCGAAGCTTTATATGACTGTGACTTTGGTTATCAAGAAGAAACTGATCATGCCGCTGCGGCTGCTAGTGAAGAGGTTCCTGAGGACAGTGAGAACGAAGAGAGCACCTCATCAGAAGCTGCTGATGAGACACAAAATTCGGAAGAGAATGTTGAGATCCAGACATCTCCTCGAGCTATTGATGACACTCTGACTCCTGAAAAGGAGGCTGAGGTGCCGATATCTCCAGAGAAGATTGCTGATGAAAAAGTGGATTTGGAGTAAACTCCAGTTGCTGCTCCCAAAGGTATTGTAATGAAATTAGCGATCTTCTTTTAATAAATAGCTTGATAGCTAACATCTTTATTCTTATCCATGCAGAACCCGAATCTTCCCCTGCTCCTCCAGCATGCATGGACATAATACTGGCGACGACAATTACTAGTAGCAGTCGCCATTTATCTTGTGGCTCTGAAGCAGGAAGTAGTCAGGCCATAGTGTCTGAAGCTACTTCTGCTCAGCTAGAATCTGTTCCAACTGATGATAGGCCTGTTGCTGGATCGAACCATGGTGAGACTGTTTTCACTTTTGATTCTTTTGGACAATAGCAAATGACAGGCAGAATGACAATATTTAATTTTGCAGAAGAACAACCAGGAGGAGCAACTAGCTCCACTCTAGTTCCCTTATTCAAAGAGCCTACTGTTCGAGAAACAGAACGTCCTGCTGCCTCGTCATCAATAGGAGTTGCTGTGACTCCCGGTGCTCTGGCGATTAATCAGCTTGTCATTCAATCATTCACCAAATGCTTCTTCGAGTCCTTGGGGCCTTTGAACAATAGAATGATGGACAAAGAAGATGCTGACTTTTATATGGTTAGAGGTCCGACCTCTTTCTAAGTAAAGGCCATCCGGGAGCAAGGTAACGAGCCCCAGGCCACTTTCCTTGATCACATATTAAATGAGCTGGAAGCTTCAATAAAGAACTATAAAGAGCTCAATAAGGGGGAAGTAGAACCCTTAGTACAAGCAGAGTTTGAACAGATGGCTCAGGCAGCTGCAGTTGAAAGAGTGAACTTCCAGAATCTCTTGGATGCCTATTCTACTAAACCTGCTGAATATAATTCCAAGTTGGAATCAGTGATCTCAACTGCTGAGAGAAAAGAGAGAAGGATTGCCGAGCTGAGAGTGGAGATTGCTCGTCTCCAAGAGGAATTGGAAAATAAAGTTACCGAGCATCAAACTGCAGTCCAACAAATTGGTGCTCTAACTCAGGAAAGAGACGAGTATGTAGCAGCTCATGACGCTAAAATCACTCGCCAAATGGTAACCATGCCCACTTTTAATGAAGAATCTGGGATGGAAGAGGCCAGGAGGAGAGTGATGGCATCTCGTGAAGAACGGTTGTAGATTCTGAAACAACAGATTGCTAATCTGATGACGCCTCTGTCTCAGTAGAAAGAACATCTTGTATCTTCTTGTCTTTCTTTATGCTATGCATGTAATGTCTTAAATTTTGATCAATAAAAGATATTTTGTTGTGGCTCTATTATTTCTTGCATATCTTATTCATATATAAATAATAGCGATAGAAAATATATTCAGAGGTACAGGACATGATATATTTCTCGATTTTAGAAAATAATCATATTCATTATATCTGCTCAGAGGTAATGTGGACGTGACAGAATATAATTTATTGAATATTATTATTTCAAAATAGACAACTTAATCGAAGACGATAAGTTGCTGATATGTATAATGAACAAAAATAAATCGTCAAAAAGGTGTGAATGAAATAAATGAACGAAATGAATCGTCGGGATGAACGGATGGACCGTCAAATGAATTGAATGAATGGATGAACCGTCTGATATTAATAAACGGGTGAACCGTTAAATGAATGTGAATGAATGGGCAAACCGTCAGATATTAATGAACGGGTGAACCATCAAATGAATGTGAATGAACGGGCGAACCGTCAAACGAATGTGAATGAACGGATAAACCGTCAAATGAACGAATGAACTGTCGGATGAATGTGAATGAACGGACGAACCGTCGGATGATGATGAACGGATGAACCGTCAGATGAATGTGTCGTTTCGTTATTTTGAGAATCTCCGCCTATAAATAGAACAGAAATATGGAAGAAATGATCATTTCCACTTTTCAACATAAAGATGTCGTCCGGAGATGCATCCAAGAAGGCTGAAGTCACCCCAAAGGTTGAAGTGGGCATTGAAGAACGTCCTGTCAATCCAGTCCAACCAAATTAGACAGAAGTAGGCGAAGGTTCGTCTACACCCAAACCACCGCAGGATATCCTGGATTTCTTACTTGAACCAGGAAAGGCTGAAGAGGAAGAGGCCATGAGGATGGCTGCCTGCAAGTTCTTAGTAGGCTCGAGCAAGGATGTCCTCGACTCTTTTGCTGATTATGTCTTTGATAAGGATGGCAGTGGTCTGCGTCCCAATGTTGAGAAGGACGATAGCGACATTCCTTGATATCATGTAACATCGTTTATGATGAAATAAAAATCAAACTTTATTTATGAACTGTCTGATCTTATTTACATAAAATCTCTGTTATATTTATACATAATATTTCTTGAGGAATTTGCCATTGATAGGCATCATTACAACTCGACCATCCAACTCTGAAAGTTGATAAGCTCCATTCGAAAAGACTTTACTGACAACGTAAGGTCCTTCCCACTTCGCATCGAACTTACCTTTGCTCGAGTGAGTTATAGTCATAGGACGTCTTACTGTTAGAACAAGTTCTCCTTGCTGAAAGACTCTGACTTTAACTTTGCGGTTGAAAGTCTTCGAGGTACGGGCTTGATATAACTCAATATGTTGTTGAGCCAATAGCCGCTTTTCATCGAGCGCTTCTAATTCTTGAAGTCGGAGAAGATCGTTATTCTCTGTAGTGAGTTCATTAGCAATGGCAATCCTTAAAGAAGGAATTTGAAGTTCTAGAGGAAGAACAGCTTCACAACCATACACCAAAGAGAAGGGTGTAAAACCTGTGGGATTGCGGACCGTAGTTCGATAGGCCCAAAGACATTCACCAAGCTTTTTACTCCAATTTCGTTTGTTGGTAGACACAAACTTCTTGAGGAGCTTGATAATGGTTTTATTGAAAGCTTCAGCTAAGCCATTAGCGGCAGGATTGTAGGCTGTCGAAGCAACATTGTCAATCCTATGATCATCGCAGAATCTCGTAAACTTCTGGCTGATGAATTGTGGTCCGTTGTCACGGATGATTCATCGAAGTACACCAAATCAATAGATAACATAGTGTTTGATGAAGTTGATGACACTGCTGGTCTTGACTTCAGCCAAAGATATAGCTTCAGCCCATTTGGAGAAGTAATCGGTTATTGCCAGTAGGAACCGATGTCCTCTAGAAGAAGAAGGATTGATAGGACCTATAATGTCCATGTCCCAAGCTTCAAAAGGCCAGGAAGCGGCCGTCGGATGTAGAAATTCTGAAGGTTGATGAATAAAATCTGCATAAATTTGACAAGCTCGACATTTTCTTGCATAATCGATGGCATCAGATACCATAGAGGGCCAGTAGTACCCATGTGTCGGATGCGATCCTGTAGCTTAGGACCAGGTTGATGTGCTCCGCAGACACCGTCGTGAGCCTCACGCAGTACTTGATTTGCTTCATCACCAGCAAGACAGCGTAAGAGTAGGCCATCATAAGTTCGTCGATAAAGAGTCTTAGTGGTCTGATTATAATAAAATCGTAGAGACCATCGACGAATACTCGTAGCTTCGGATCTTCAGGGAGTATATCATGAACTACGAAGTCGATGAAGGGAGCTCTCCAATCTTCACTGATAACTTGGCTTCAGTAAAATTACTGAACTCAATATTACGATTATTTTTTATGCAGAAAAATTTTCGATTAGAGATGACCACCACCTGTTGTCTTTTGATAGGAATGTGAAGAACAGTTTGGCAACTCTAGAGGGGGGTGAATAGAGTTTATATAGAACATAACCGATTAAAAAATAACTCTTTCACGATCTATGAATAATCAGAGTAAAATGCGGAAAGTAAATGAAGAGCAAGAAAGCATACGCAAACACAATAATTTTAACCTGGCTTCCCTCGTGGAGGACTAGTCCAGGCCTGAGAACTCTAGCTCAGGATTAAATCCACTATTTATGAATAGTAGTTTACAACCCGTGCCTTTTCTTCAGAAGAGCACGTCAACTTCTTACAGAGGATCGCAGTGGCGATTTGCTTGGAATTGTCCAAGCGACTTCTTCAACTCTTGCACAAGAATCCTAACTGAGAGATGCTGAGCACTCGAGACATAGGAGGCTTGTGGCTAGTAGATGGGAAGGGTATGGCTTATTTGAGCTATAAGAGAGAAGAGAAGAGAAGATTGGATGATTTGAAATGAGAGAATTCATGCCCTATTTATAGTGTTTTTATAGGCAGAATTCGGCCAGAATTCGGGTAGGAAAATTCAAAATTTTGGCCGTTGGACAACTAGCAACCAGCTAACCCTAAAATTAGGGTTCCTGATTTCTAGGGGACAGAGTTCGGTCCGAACTCTGTGTGGAGGCAGAGTTCGGCCCGAACTCTGTCTCCAGAGCACAGAGTGGTTCAAAGGGGACCATTGGGCAATTTCTGGTTTGGTGGAGCTTGGGATTATTGGGTAGGTTATAGTCTAAGTTTCAAGAGCTCAGCATGACTCATATTACATTTGTCTAGACTCAAAGAGAATGTAAAATACAGACTTGAATACGACTGAGAAGCAGAGGCTGAGCTGTTGTCTGTCTTGAGCTTAATGCAGACGTCGTGTGTCGTATTGAATTAATACAGATATTATTTAGTCAATGTTGTCAATATTTGGTTGACTGTGACTTTGTGTCAACAATCTCCCCCATATTGATAATTGGCAAAATAATATATGTATATTCAACATTCATACCTGGACACAGTTGATTATAGCAACATAGCTCCCCCATAATCGATGCCGAGCTAGAAGTAATAGCTCCCCCGTAATCAGTGAACGGTGCTGAGCTAGAAGCAATAGCTCCCCCATAAATAAGGCATTGAACCTGTTGGCCTGATAAATAATATCTCCAAAAAGCACAAACAAGCACAGATATACAAAAGAATATAAATATATCCAGAATATACATAGTTCTCCCCCTTTTGGCATTTAGCAATATAGACTGCAGATGAATGAATAGCATAGAAACTGCAGTATAGACAATTAATAGTGATGCAAACACACCAAGCAGAGAAGAAACAGTATATGAATAATCAAAATGAGTCACTAGCATAAAATATAAAACTACGATAAACATAAAATGTCATCACATAGAGCCAAATGTCAAACCAGAGTGATAGAATATCCAAGTATATAAATCCAAAAACAGACTAAATAACTATAAATCAAAATGCATCAACTAAGATCATCATCATCAGCAGCAGATAGTAGCTAATCTCCATCACGGAGCACGAGAAGGCCCAGCAGAGTCTGAATGATCAGTGAAAGAGCGGCTGGGGTCCACGATAGCAGCATCCGGATCCAGGTACCGCATGACCCAGGGGTCGTCAATGCGATATCCAGCACGACCAGGATCCCGCTCCATAGGAATGGGCATAGAGGGGTGCCGAGACATATAATACCAGATATCGTGCAGCGAGTTGCTGAGGGCACTCATCTGCAGCGTAGTCCGATAATCCATCTGCGTCCAGCGATCGTCCTCAAGAGCAAAACGATCCCGGAGCATAGTCTGAATAGACTCAAGAGTGGCAGGTGGAGGTGGTGCATCCTGACCGAGTGGAGGGGTGTCAGGCTCCTCATCATCAGACTGCTCAGAAGTCTCAGGAGAGACGACAATTGCCTGAAGGCGTCGTGCCTTGGACAGGAAAGCAGGAGCAGGCAAGAACTGACAGTCATGAATAGGAACGATGAACGCACGAAAAACCAGAGGAAGGTATAAAGGATAAACCAAGGCTCTTGGTTTCTTCCTGCAGTTTATCATCCAGTCCATCATTGTCCTTGGAAGATTGAAGGGGATACGATAATGAAGGTGATATAAAGCAGAGATCTCAAAGTATGTAACTTCATCGGTGGAACCAGCTTTTGGTAAGATAGTGTTGAAAATGATTCGATAAAGCTCATAGAAATATGGGTTGAGGTGCTTGGCCATAAGCTTGCGAGGACTTATGTTAGGGGCACATAATTTCTCCTTGAATCCTTCAAGAGAAGTTTCACCAACAAATTAGAATTGGCGAGCTTCCACAAGCTTATCCCAAGTATCGAGATCATGAAGTGCAAGATACTCGCCCAACTCAGAAGCATCAAAAGCAATATCAATACCGGCAACCCGGGAGTAGATGTGGGTTGCATCGTGAGTCAAGTTACAATAGAACATTTGGATGGCGCTACAGTAAATGACAAAGTTTGAGGCAACTAACTCATCCAAACATAGATCACGAAACAATGATTCATATTGAGAAAAGATTGTAAAATTTATAGGATGTCCTCCGAACACCGGACGAGTCCGAAAGTCGCTAAACCACTCGTTAGAAGCGTCTAGCGACACAAACAATCGATCGTCATATGTGGTAGGATCGTGGGGACTAGGCGGGTTGAACAACGGATGAATGGGTTGTTGTTCAGCTACTTGCTCAATGGAAGGAGGAGGATTCGAAGAGGAAGCACCCTCGGTTCGGATCCTCTTCCCACGATTGGGCAAGCGAGGAGCCATTTGCAAGAAATTAGAGAACTTGAAATGGAGAGAAAGAAGGAGATATACCTGAAATCAACAACAAACAGTGGAAGAGAATGATGAGAAACCCCTTTTCCTTGATTTTGAGGAGTAATGGGGCACTCTAGATAGAAAACTAGGGTTAGGGTTTGTAGGAAAAAGTTTGGAGAGGTGGAGAAGAAGGAAAGAATGAAGGGGAGAGATGAAAACCCGAAAATAAAGAGAGGGTTTTCTTTGGTCGGAGGGAATCTGGACCGTAGGATCTAAAATGATCAAACGCCTGAGGCTGTCCCCGACGCTGGAACAATGGGACCGAACTCGGCCCGAACTCTGTTAGGGGCAGAGTTCGGCCCGAGTTCTGGATTAGTCTTCCAGAACAGAAAGATGGGCAAGAAGAAAAAATGGTTAAGTGTTGAAAAAAAAGAGTTAGAAATGAGGATAAAAGCTTGATGGAATCAATCAAGTAGATAGTGAGGTATACTAACATCAGAATGAACTTAGAAAATATCAAGTAGGCAATAATAAATTAAAACGAACCATATAATAAACAAGGAAATATATTATAATTCAATAGTTTGAATTTGCCATGGGTTAGCTGCAGGGGCCGGATCCCAGCTAGCGGTAGTCCTGAGGACTAGTGCACCGTGTCGCTTAGGCTTTTACGCCTTGTTGTCAGAAGGACCCTTTCGGCTTGTACCCATAGCAAGTTCATCGTAAGAGAATCATAATATAATCGATATTTATGCAGGTGAGTTTCAATTTATGACAGCTTCATCTAAAATTCCAAGTTCACGACAAAGGAAATTGAAGCGCTCTTCGGATAATGGCTTAGTAAAGAAATCTGCTAGCTGATGATCAGTGTCAATAAACTCTAAGTTAATCGTGCCATTTTGCTGATGATCACGCAAAAAGTGGTGTCTGATCTCAATATGTTTTGTGCGTGAGTGACAGATAGGATTCTTAGTCAAGTTAATAGCACTAGTATTGTCACAGAATATAGGAATGTGCATGAAAGATAGATTATAGTCTTCAAGGGTTTGCTTCATCCACAGAATCTGTGCACAACAACGCCCAGCTGCGATGTATTCAGCTTCTGTTGTGGATAGTGCGACAGAATTCTGTTTCTTGCTAAACCAGGAGACTAAAGCCTTTCCTAATAAATGACACGTGCCGCTTGTACTTTTACGGTCGACCTTGCATCCGGCGAAGTCAGCATCAGAGTAACCAATGAGGTCAAATGATGTTGTCTTGGGATACCATAGGCCCACAGTAATCGTACCCTTAAGGTATTGAAAGATACGCTTAACCGCGGTCAAGTATGATTCCTTAGAATTTGCTTGATATCTAGCATATAGGCAAACACTGAACATGATATCGGGGCGACTAGCAGATAAATAAAGTAGGCTGCCTATCATACCTCGATACTTACGTTGATCAACGGGTTTGCCACTCTCATCTGGTTCTAGTTTGGTTGAGGTAGCCATTGGAGTGCTGATTGGTTTGACGTTGTCAAGATCGAACTTCTTCAGCATGTCCTTTGTATACTTCGACTGACAGATGAAAGTTCTATTAGCCATTTGTTTTACTTGCAGACCAAGAAAGTAGTTGAGCTCTCCCATCATGCTCATCTCAAATTCTATCTGCATACACTTGGCAAATTCTTGACAGAGGGTTTCATCAGTAGAACCGAAAATGATATCATCAACATAAATTTGAATCAATAGAATGGTGTCTTTAAAAGATTTTATAAACAGTGTAGTGTCAATTTTCCCTTTTGAAAAACCTTTCTCAAGCAAGAAACTGCTCAGCCTTTCATACCAAGCTCTGGGGGCTTGTTTAAGGCCATATAGCGCTTTCTTTAGCTTGAACACGTGGTCGGGAAATTTATGATTTTCAAATCCAGGAGGTTGTTTTACATAAACTTCCTCCTTAATAAAACCATTCAAGAACGCACTTTTCACATCCATTTGAAATAATTTGAAATTTTGATAATTAGCAAATGCACAAAGCATCCGAATGGATTCTAGTCTAGCAACAGGAGCATACGTCTCATCGTAGTCGATACCTTCCTCTTGGTTGTATCCTTGAGCTACTAGACGAGCTTTGTTGCGTGTGACTGAACCATCTTCATTTACTTTGTTTCTAAACACCCATTTAGTACCAATTATCGAGTGATTAGCCGGTCTAGGAACTAGTTCCCACACTTGGCTCCTCTCGAATTGGTTGAGTTCATCTTGCATAGCAGAAATCCAAAATTCATCATTAAAAGCTTCAGAAATGTTTTTCGGCTCAACTTATGAAATAAAGGCAGTGCTAGCAATAGAGTCTCTTAGTGATGATCTGGTAGTTACTCCATGTGAAACTTCGCCTATCACTAAATTTTCTAAATGAGAAGGTTTGAAAGAAAATTTCTTAGGCAAACCCTCCAGAGAATTAGTTTCGGTTGAAGTATTCATTGGAGTAGAAGTTGATGGCTCAATGTCATCATCAAGAGTACTTACTGCACTGTTATCTTCATCAAAAGTCACATTAGTTGACTCTTCCACAATTAGTGACCGTTTATTAAAAACTCTATATCCCTTACTCTTGGCGGCATAACCAAGGAAAATACCATCGTCAGCTTTGGCATCAAATTTGCCTAAGTTGTCTTTGGTGTTAAGGATAAAACATCTACATCCAAAAACTTTAAAATAAGAAACATTGGGGGTTCTCCCAAACCAAAGCTCATAGGGTATTTTTTTCGTAATGGAACGAATAAGCACCCTATTCAAAATGTGGCATGCTGTACTGACAGCTTCTGCCCAGAAATATTTCAGAAGTGAAAATTTATTCAACATGACTCTAGCCATATCGCCGAGAGTCCTATTCTTCCGCTCCACAACACCATTTTGTTGAGGAGTTCTTGGACAAGAAAATTCATGATCAAAACCATTTGCATTACAAAAATTTTCAAAATCATAATTTACGAATTCGCCTCCATGATCACTTCGGATTCGAGTAATCATGTAGCCTTTTTCGTTTTGAACTTTCTTTACAAAAACTTTGAAAATAGAAATAGCATCGCTCTTATTTGCGAGAAAGTAAACCCAAGTAAATCTTGAAAAATCATCAACAATAACAAATGCATAAAGCTTGCCACCAAGACTGGCTATTCTACTAGGACCAAATAAATCCATATGAAGTAGTTGCAGGGGTCTGGTAGTACTTACAGAGTTGATGGAATGAAAAGAGGATTTGATTGCCTTGTTTAGTTCACATTCGGCACATACCGTGTCCCTTTTGAATGTGATGTCGGGCAATCCTCTCACTAGCTTCTTGGTCGATAGCCTGGATATAGCATCCATGTTGGCATGACCAAGGCACTGGTGCCAAAGTAGTCGTTCGTCTTTGTGGGCATATAAACATCTACCTGCATTTTTAGTATCTATAGAAAGATAGAAAATATAAATGTTATCCTCTCTTTTCCCTTCAAAAATAATATCTCCCGTTGACCTATCATAGATGAGGCAATTGTTTTGTCCAAAGTTAATATCATATCCATGATCAGCAAGATGACTAATGCTGAGTAGGTTATGCTTTAACTCGGTCACTAGGCAGACATCCTTTATTACAGGAGAGGGAGGATGACCAATAATACCATTACCTATTATGTGCCCTTTGAGATTGTTACCGAAGGATACGTATCCTTCTCTCTTCATCGATAGTGATGCAAAAAGATTTGTATTTCCCATCATATGTCGCGAGCATCCACTATCGAGAATCCACTTACTCTCAGTTGAGGAGGAAAGGTCCACCTACATCAAGAGTAGATGTGACCTTCGGTACCCATGTTCTTGAGGGCCCTGAAAAGTTAGTTTTCGGAAACCATGCATATATCTTTTTGTCTACCAGTCTTCTAACTCTACACTGTGGTAAAATATGTCCATGTGATCCACAGTAGGTACAGATAGCATTTTTATTTATACTAGGAGCATGAGAATAATATCTATAAGCAACAGGATGATGTGCAGAGTTAGCATGGTGATGATGATTATGCATAGAATGAGTGGCCTGGTGATGGTGTCTATGTGGCATAGCATGATGATATTGTCTATGATGTGTGACATGCTGATATTGTCTATATGGCATGGCATGTGGGTGTGGCATGGTATGATGATTTTGTCTATGTGGCATAACATGATGATTTTGTCTATATGGCATGGCATGGTGATGATTTCTATATGTAGAATGATATTGGTTGTGTCTTTGTGCAGTATGATGAGGTGTATTCTTACGTGCACGTGGTTTATGGAAGTTTGTGTATATAAAAGCATGGTTATGTGCTGTATGAGGATGACGTGGTTGACTAGCATGAGTGGTGTTGTGCCCATGTGATTGGGTTTGAGGTTGAACAACCTGTTTGTCCAATTTGGTTTCTAATCTCTTAAAAACAGCTTGCAGTTCATCAACCTTAATATTTAAGCCATATATCTTAGTCATGGAAATCTTGTGTCTACTCTTTTCTTCAGCAAGCAACGTGTTGAGTGTAGTGATTTCTTGAGTTTGTTGCTCAATACGTGCTTCAGCATCATGTAAGCTTATTTTAAGCTTGGATACTTCATTTGTGACATCAGTGGGTGACGTGTTTCTAACATTATCAAGAAGTAAAGAAATTCTTTGTATCTCGTCTTCAAGACTTTTGATTTTGTCCTTGGCATGTTTGTATTTTCCGATAACCTTTTTGTAATCATCGAGCAAATCAGTGAAGGCATCGCCAAGTTCATCAAAAGAGAAGTCGTCTAAAGTTTCGTTAGATACCTTGTTGGAAGTTGCCATTAGGCACACATTTGCTTTATCTTGAGGAGAGTCCTTTTCTTCCTCGGAGTCACTCGCTTCACTTTCATGCCAAATGCTTGTGTTGGCATATTTCTTTGATGATTTCTTTTTGTATGGCTTCTCATAGCGGTTGCTCTTCTTCAAGAATGGACAGTCTTTTCGGACATGTCCAGTCTTCTTGCAGCCATAGCAGGTTGGCTCTTCTTCATCGTCTTCTTGTGGTTCCTTCTTTCTTCTATTGAAGCAAAGGAACTTCTTGAAGTTGCGAACCATGAGAGCTTGGTCTTCATCATCCGAGTTGTCATCTTCGGTCTCATCGTGCTCAGCCCTTCGTCGATGAGCTTTGAGAGCGATCTCCTTAGTCTTAGGAACAGGATCTTCGAAGTCCTTAAGGTCAAGATCGTGGGTCATGAGCTTACCCATCAAGGTCTCTATTGACATGGTAGTGAGATCGTTCCCTTCTATGATGGCTGTCACCTTAGGGTTCCAAATTTTTGGTAGCCCTCTGAGTAGCTTGCGAATCTTCTCGTGGTTTGAGTATTGCTTGCCAAGCGAGGATAGAGGATTGATGATGTCGAGGAATCTTGTGAACATTTGAGTGATCGTCTTATTTGGCTTCATCTTGAAAGCCTCATATTCTTGAGTGAGACGGCTTATCTTAGATTCCTTGACTTGTGTGGTTCCTTTATGCGTCACTTCTAGAAGTCTCCATACTTCATGAGCAGTGGTGCATGTAGAGACCCTGTTGAACTCATTCCTGTCTATAGCACAGAATAAAGCATTAATAGCTCTAGCGTCTAGACTTGCCTGTTTTTTCTCCTCGACAGAATAAGTGTCGTGTGGTTTCTCAATGAGGTCACCATCGACAACTATCCTGGCGGGCTTTTTGTAACCGTCAGTGACGACAGTCCACAGGTCAAAGTCTAGAGACTTAAGATAGAAGCTCATCCTTGTTTTCCAATATGTGTAGTTAGTTCCATCAAATAGGGGAGGCCTATGAGTGGACTGACCTTCACCATGATTAGAAATTAAGGATTGTGTGGTTGCCATGGATCAGCTCTTAGGATGTTAGTCCTTGTAAAGATAACAGAGCGCTGATACCAATTGAAGAACAGTTTGGCAACTCTAGAGGGGAGTGAATAGAGTTTATATAGAAAATAACCGATTAAAAAATAACTCTTTCACGATCTATGAATAATCAGAGTAAAATACGGAAAGTAAATGAAGAGCAAGAAAGCATACGCAAACACAGCGATTTTAACCTGGTTTCCCTCGTGGAGGACTAGTCCAGGCCTGAGAACTCTAGCTCAGGATTAAATCCACTATTTGTGAAATAGTAGTTTACAACCGGTGCCTTTTCTTCAGAAGAGCACGTCAACTTCTTACAGAGGATCGCAGTGGCAATTTGCTTGGAATTGTCCAAGCGACTTCTTCAACTCTTGCACAAGAATCCTAACTGAGAGATGCTGAGCACTCGAGACTGAGGAGGCTTGTGGCTAGTAGATGGGAAGGGTATGGCTTATTTGAGCTATAAGAGAGAAGAGAAGAGAAGATTGGATGATTTGAAATGAGAGAATTTATGCCCTATTTATAGTGTTTTTATAGGCAGAATTCAGCCAGAATTCGGGTAGGAAAATTCAAAAATTTGGCCGTTGGACAACTAGCAACCAGCTAACCCTAAAATTAGGGTTCCTGATTTCTAGGGGACAGAGTTCGGCCCGAACTCTGTGTGGAGGCAGAGTTCGGCCCGAACTCTGTCTCCAGAGCACGGAGTGGTTCAAAGGGGACCATTGGGCAATTTTTGGTTTGGTGGAGCTTGGGATTATTGGGTAGGTTATAGTCTAAGTTTTAAGAGCTCAGCATGACTCAGATTACATTTGTCTAGACTCAAAGAGAATGTAAAATACAGACTTGAATACGACTAAGAAGCAGAGGCTGAGGTGTTGTCTGTCTTGAGCTTAATGCAGACGTCGTGTGTCGTATTGAATTAATACAGATATTATTTAGTCAATGTTGTCAATATTTGGTTGACTGTGACTTTGTGTCAACAGAATGTCTAAGACTGCTGCAAGATTAGCCAAAGCATCTGCCTCAGTATTGCAAGCTCGGTGTACATATTCAATGAAGAAGGCTTTGAATGATGTAGCCATGTTAATTGCTGCTTCAAAGTAAGGCACTAGATCTTGATGGCGAACTTCATAGGATCCTCTAACTTAATTAACAACCAACTTGGAATCGCCATAGACTTCAAGATACTCAACGTCGAGTTGTTTGGGTAACTGGAGACCAATGAGTAGAGCATTATATTCTGCTACGTTATTGGAGCAAGATTCATCTAAGGAATAAGCTCTTTGAATAGCTGACCCGTCTGGAGAAACAAGGACAACTCCAACTCCTGCGACAATGGCACCATTTGGTCCAATCCTGGATGCACCGTCAAAGAATAGACGCCAAGTAGGAAATTCTTCGAAGATTGTATTAGACTCCAAAGTCTCATCTGGAATTTCATTGTAGAGTTTGGATGTTTCTGGAACAGGATGGGCTGCTAAGAAATCCGCCAGTGCTTGACCTTTGACAGATTTTTGAGGAACATATACTATGTCATATTGGGCTAGCAGAATGGCCCATGTAGCCAGCCGAGAATTGAGTGTGCTAGGCTTCTTCATGAGTACCCGAAGATGATTAACTCGGGATATGACATGAATAGTTTGGCCAATGATATAATGCCTCGTCTTTTGAACGGCAAACATAAGAGCTAGGCATTCTTTTTTGACAAGACTATAACGGTGTTCAGCACCAATCATAGTACGACTGAGATAATAGATAGCTTGTTTGTGGCCTTTTTTATTCTTTTGGGCAAGTAAAGCACCCAATGAATGGTCCATAGCATGGACATACATTAAGAATGGTATGCCAGAGATTGGTGGCACCAAGACTGGTGGATTCATGAGATACCGCTTTATATCATCAAATGCTCGTTGACATTCTTTGGTCCAAACGAAAGAAACACCTTTCTTCATGAGTTGAGTGAATGGTCTGCAGCGTCCAGACAGATTCAAAATAAATCTCCTGATGTACGCAAGTCGACCTTAGAATCCTCGTAACTCTTTTAGATTGCGTGGAGGACGCATCTCTTGAATGGCTTTGATCTTCTCGGGATCCACGTGTATACCCTTAGAGGTAATGACGAAGTCGAGAAATTTGCCACTAGAGACACCCATGAATGACTTGGTGGGATTTATTTTGAGTTGATGTTGGCGCATGAGATTGAAGATAGTTCTCAAGTCTTGGACGTGATCTTCCTTTAAACGACTTTTGACAGCAATATCGTCAACATAGCATTCGACAGTCTTGCACAAATGATCTCGAAAGATGGTACTCATGGCTCGTTGGTATGTTGCACCAGCATTCTTGAGACCAAACGGCATTACCGTATAGCAATAGACTCCACGAGGAGTGCGGAAAGAAGTATGCTTTTTATCTGCAGGATTCATCCGAATTTGATTGTATCCGGAGAATCCGTCCATGAAAGATATTCTTTCGAATCCACAGGTGTTGTCAATCATGACGTCCGTGATTGGGAGAGGAAATTCATCTTTTAGACATGCTTCATTAAGATCCCGGAAGTCGATACAGACTCGAACTTTGTCGGTTTTCTTTAGAACTGGGACAACATTAGCTACCCAATCAGGATGTTGTTCTTCTCTGATAAAGCCACAAGCTATGAGCTTCTTAACTTCATCGTCAATTGCGTCCATCATTTCTGGCTTGAAACGCCGTTGTTGTTGTTTGACCGATTTTGCATTCGGCAGAATGTTCAATTTGTGAGTAGCAACTTTAGGATCCAGTCCTGGCATGTCTTCATAGCTCCAGGCAAAGACATCAATGTATTCTTTAATCAGAAGAATTAATTCTTGTTTATCCGCCTCTGGAAGGTTCTTGCTTATGAATATTGGACGGGGTGACCCGCTCTCTCCTACATCAATTTGAACTAATTGATCTTCGGTAGGCGGTTCCTTTTGTTCGAATCGGAGTTCCCACTGGGTATCCATTCATTGAGCCTAAGGATCTGTTTCAGGATTTTCTTCAATATCCTCGTCATATCCTTCTGGAAGTTCGACAAAGACCATATTAGAAGATACAGTCAGCCGATGGACTTGATCGATACTGGTGTCAGAATTCCATGATCTGGAATCAGAAGAGTTAGAACGTTCTTCACTATCGGATTCAGAGCCTGCTGGGGATAATACTAGAGGTGAGGCATATCCGAGACCTCTTTTGGTCCTGCTGTAGTACATCTCTGACTTTCCTTTCGGAACAGCCGTACGGAGAGGAGTTCTCTGTCCTTTACCGTAGTTGAGGCCGCTCTTAAAGTCATAACCCATCTTTCGGATGATGTCGTTTGATTGTTGACTGTAACGACGGAGTTGAAGATGCCCCGTGTCGTTGACTTTGCTATCATCCGTATAGCTAAATTGTTGTTCCGGTCCTTTACTAAAAAGTATTGGACTCTCGCCTTTCTTACGAGCGGGAACAATACGGTATGAATCCTTTGGGTGTTCAAATGAAACTTCAGTTTGAAGAGATTGTACCACTCCCATTGTAAATGACTGAAAGCTATCTAACATATCCAAATAGCATTTAGTATGATAAATGACATCAGTATACTGGAAAGTAGATGCTTTTTTATTGATTTGTATATTTGTATTTACAGCAGGACCTTTAGCCTTAGCAGGCTTGGTCAGGTTAATTACAAGAGGGGGAAAAGAAGAACGTAGAGGAGGATTGGCTTTGTTACGACGGAGGTCGATAACAAGCGGCTCAGAGGAGGTGAGCTCCCTTTTCTCCTTGTTATGAGGTAGATCTATAATAAGTGGCTCAGAAGAAGTGAGCTGCTTTTTGTCCTTGTTACGACGTAAGTCAATAACAAGCGGCTCAGAAGAGGTGAGCTCCCTTTGATTTTGATCATCAATTGATTGCTTCTAAACTGGCAAGTGAATAGGCAGTGGCTTGGAGGATTGAGGACGATAAACACGCCCTTTGACAAGAATGATGAGGGTGTCATTAAGCACTATTTCTTGTTCTTCTTCAGTATCCAGAGACAAGACAACCTTCATGAACTCATCCTTGTACATACGAGCATCATTGCAATATGCTTCGACGCCTTTGAAAGGATAGAAATCAGCAACCTCCTTCTGGACCTCTCCATTGTCATTAACATATTTAAAACATTGATGGAGAGTCGAAGGGACGATGTTATGCTCGTGCAAAAATGGTCTTCCCAGCAAAGCATTGTAGGAACAACCATGATTGTCAATGATATAGAAGGTAACCTTTGTGTGAAGATTGCCTATTTGGAGTTTTAGGCGAATCTTGCCCAGAGGCTCACTCCTTCCCTGATTGAACCCAATGATGGTGGTGATTGTACTGGAGAGACTATGCACTGGGATTTTCAGCACATCTAACATTATCTTAGGCATAATGCTGAGAGCAGACCCTGGATCTATCAAAATACGATCGACTTTCATCGAGTCGACATATCCTGTATAGTAGAGCAGACGATTGTGTTTGTTGTCTTCCATCAACATGTCATCTTGTGTGAAAGTTATGTTTGGAATTAACTCCAACACACTATGACAATGGAGGCAAGAGACTGTTTCTGCTTTTGGCTTCTTTAGAAGAGCTAAACAGGTTTCAGCTTGCATGAGAGCTTCGCTCAGTGTTTTCCGAGTCTCTTTAAAGAGGCCTAAGAGCTCGAAGATTGACAGCCGGGCCGGTGTATTGGCTAACTGAGCCAAAATATCAAAGTTGTAAGGCTTTTCAAGTCCAGAAGTAGATGTCTTCTTCAAAGGTTTGTCGAAGCGGACTTGCTGTTTGCCTTTGTCAGCAACCGTTTGCTTGGAAGGAACGGGTATCACAACCGGTGAGGACGCAGTAGAAATATCCTCAGTAGAAGCAGGCTGCACTGGAGCAGGCTCAGAAGAAGAAGCAGGATTCTCTTGGGCTTCGGGATAATCCTTTAAATAAGCTTTTCCTGATCTGGTGCCCAGCAGGATTTCTTCATCAACTATAGGGTCAAAAGGCACCATATTGCAAATCTTTGTCTTGTCCTTGGAGCGATCTTTCTTCTTGGAGGAAGAGGGAAGTTCGAACTCTGAAGCAAGATCTGGATGAATCCATATAATTTTGCCATTATCAAGAGACAAGGGGACAAGACCTTCATTTCGTGGAGGAGGGAGATTCTCAATCTCTATAGTAGCTTTGGGGATAGGAATGACACCGTGTTGTACCATCTGGGGCAGGAAGTCACCAAATTGAACTGAGACCATGTTTACGGTAACAGTCTTCTCGTCTTGTTGTAGAGTGACAACGCCAGTGTTAACCAGCTCCTGAATTTTGCCTTTGAGCACATAACATGCCCGAGTGGGATGTCCGATGAACCTGTGATAGACACATTACTTGGGATGATCAGTCTTACCGACTTCATCGGGCTTCTTTGGATCTAGAAGTTGGATTTTATTGCTTTTGATTAAGCAATCAAAGATACTCGCTGTGTCATTCTCGTCAAAAGAATATTCTACTTTAGGACGAGGTTCTCTCGGTGGAGGTGTTGAAGGAGTAGAAGTGGACATAGGAGGAGCTACGTTAACCGCTAGAGATTCTTTGTTCTTGTTCAAATTGATGTTCAAAGTTTCATTTGGTTTGCGGTTGTTCTGGCAATTGCCGCCACCTGATGTTTGATGTTCATCCCGGTCAGGGTTAGACATTTGTACCCCTAGCTTCTTAAATTTATCAGCGCTAACTTCAGCTGCTTTAGCGTCGACAATGAAGGATAGCCAATCTTGGAACTGAGTAGATCCCGTCCACATGCTGATGATGGGCAATAGATTTGCCTTGCAGGTGTCTATGGTGACAGCAGCCGGAGTTCCTGGAGGCATTTTCAAAGCTTCTCGGCGGAATCTTTCAATAAAACTCTCAGCAGTTTTATTGTGCCTTTGTTTAATTTTATTGAGGGCTGACATAGTCATGTCATTGATCCCCTCGTAAAATCATTCCAAGAAGATTTGCTTTCAGCCAGAGAAGGAGGTGTTACAACCATCGGGCAAGCTTCTGTACCAATCGTATGCGACGCCGGCTAAACAGCCAACGAATACTCTGGTAAGAAAAACGTCATTTGGTTAAAGTTGGACAGTCATATCCTCAAAGTGGTTAATGAACTGACTGGGAGAAGTGCTGCCATCAAACAACGAGATGGTTGTGATTTTATACTTTGGAGGAAACGGGACTTCTTTCCATTCGACTGGGTAAGGTTGCTTGATCCCCAATCTTTGCAAGTTGTCCTTCTCCTTGAAAGCTTCAAACTGAGTTCGCAGGAGTTTCACAGCTTCATTGGCATCTTCCACTGATGTAGAAGGAGCAGGCTGAACCACAATGTTAGGAGGAGAAACAGCATGATAAGCACTACCTCCGGCACCTGACTGATTGGGTATAGGTTGGACTTGTACATGAGGTACTGGAAGAGATGCTACCCCCAACCCTGCATTAGCAGGCACCGACGATGCTATGATTTTAGGATTTGTAGGAGGTACGGTCGGTGGCACTGTGTGCTGGGCTACAATGATGGAATGCATACTTGCGACCATTTCCGCCATTGTCTTCAGTTTATCTTCTAGTGCAGCTATTCTTTGTTCTTGACTAGCTGAATTGGAAGCATCAGGATCTTCATTGACAACGTAAGCTGTCACTTCTCTGGGTACAGTGGAGGACACTGTCTGGTCTGAGCTTTCGCTGTATGCATCATAGTCGGAGAAAGAATCATCTCCTGAGTGAAAAGGAAGGAGACGTTCAGAAGGATCTTGAAGATTCTTTGATCGATTGTGTCTCGGCTTCGGGATATGGTATGTTAGAATACTCCTTCAGAGGATTCTTAGAGTAAATCCAAATACCGTTGGCTTGGCTTGCGAGGCTTCCCGTGCTTAGAGCACTTCCTACCCCCAGTGTCTCTGGAAGTCATGTTGACGAAAGCGTACAAAACCTCGTCTTCATCTTCTGACATAGGTTCAGAGTTAGAAAAGTTCAGACGATCGAAGGCAGATCGTCTAGTTGTTTGACAACAACACTTGATGACAACCTTGTGATTACAATGATGATGATCACTTGGTTGAACTGAGGATGTCGAGATGTTGTCCCGTCTTTGCTTGAGGTGTTCTTGGAGATCGGGAACAACAACAGGACGAGCAAAAGTTTGAGGGATGTGTTCTTTGATAACATTCGGAACATGGTTCCGGTTCTTCAAATGTTTTGTCCCTTGAGTGTACAGGGAAGTGCTCATTTTATTGGCATAGGTGTCCGGATTCTTGATCCTGGAAGTTTGTTTCTGATGATGTTTGGTCTTCGGCATTGGCTGTTTGCATTTTATCAAAGTTAGCATGTTGAGATAAGTTCTTAGATCTGCAAACTCACCTCCAGGGGCTTCTGTCTGAGACACCAGCAATTTTCCCTGTCTTGAACGGGAGATTTTGAGGGTTAGGAGATCTTAGAACTCTGCTACCGGAGTAGGCAGAATACCTCTTTGATCAGTACAAGTTCTTTTAACATGGAGAGAAGAATCCTTGTTTAAAAGAATTTTTGTACTGACTGATGCCGAGGCACGTTCAGTGTGATCTTCTACGGTAAAGACCGAAGAAGACTGAGAAAAGACCAAAGGGCTTTTTCCTTTGTTTTGTAAAGAAGGGTTAGCTAAAGAGCGTTTCCCTCTGTTGTCTTCCATGTCAAGAGACGAGAAAGTTTGAGAAAAGACTAAAAGGCCTTTTCCTTTGTTCTGAAGAAGAGGAATAGCTAAAAGACTACCCCCAGTAGATTGTGCAGGAGCAGCAGGGTGTGGAAGATGAACAGCACTCTTCCCCTTGTTGTGAGAAGAAGAAAGATTAGCCAAAGGACTGTCTTTCTTAGATTGTGCAGGCACAGTTTGCGCATGAATTGATGGCGCACTGGTAGGTTGTGCAGGAGAGTCCTTGACAGAGAACTTTCTGGTTCTGGCCACAGATACTGTGGTTTGCGCATCAGGAGTTCTGGCCACAGAGTGTTTGGGTGCACTCTAGTTGCTGGAGTGTTGGTTTGCGCAGGAAGATTGGCAGCCAACTGTGCCAGAGGCAGAGGAGTCTTGTACCTTGATAGGGCAGCATATGAAGTCTCTTGTGTACTGGCAACAGCAAATTGTGCAGCATTCTTGACAGAGACAGATTGTGCAACAGTCGTAGTGGCAGCAACTTTAGACTGTGCAGCAGATTGCGCAACAGGCTTCTTGGTAGGCTGCACAACAGTCTTGGAGACCCACACTGGGCGCACTTTGCTTGTGGCAGAAGTGGTTGCAGTGCGAGGAGTGGTCTTAGAGTTGATCATGGCTTCATAGGCTGTCTGATTGACCTTCACAACCAGAGTCTTCTGCGTCTTCCTGATAGACACTATGTCACATTGAGTTGTCACTTCCTCGTCGGAGGAGAAAGTCGTCCCCAGCAGAGTCGTCATTTTGTTTGCAAAAACAAAAGTATAAAACTTTATTGATACAAACTTTATAAAGATTACAAGAATTTTGGGAAAGTACAACTGTACGAATCCAATCTAGAAGACGATTGCTTTATCCCTTGGACGATGTGAACTTTGAAGACAGTAGCCTCTGAAGTTGAAGACAAAAGCCTCGGAAGAATGCAGCAGCAATTGAGCAAGAACTCCTGAACTCTCTGATATTTCTGAACTTTATGTCTCATCCCCTTGAATGAAGACTTAAAACTCTATTTATAGAGTTCTGGAAATAACTAATTTTTAGTTATTCTGAATGGCGCAAGTTGGATTACGCAGGAACTGGATTGTGCAGCATCAGATTGCGCATGCAGTTGTCTGGTCGTGAACCAACTGTCTTGGACACATGGCATCATTTGATTGAAATGTGCATGATCGGGTGAAGACGGTTGCCACGTAGTGAGAAATTGATGGCATGAATGCCACGTGTACTTTTGTCAATTATCATGATGAAATGCGCAACTTGGATTGCGCTGACTTCAGATTGCGCTGAGATGGATTGCGCTGGACTGGATTGCGCAGACACTAGATTGCGCTGCATGTACAGCTGTCCTCGAGCGCTGTGCGGCACAATAAACGAATAGTCTCCTCGTTTTTCGTGCTGTCAGCTGTCAGAAGATTTGATTGTGTCAGGTAATGATGATATGGCCATGTCAGCTTGCGCAGTTGAAAGTGTGCGCAATCTAGTATGCGCAATCCGATTGATGCGCAATCTGATGTCTGTACAGTTTATTTGATAGTTGTATTTCTTGATTTTATGACTTTGTTGATGGGTACAACTTGATTTTTTAGGACCTATACCAGGCAATAATTTCTATGGCGTCTTATGGAAGATTGTGGAATTGACGTACAATTATGGCACAGAGCCTGCTAAGATCGTGTTGTTTAATGTTGATTGGTTCGATCCGATACAAGATCAAGGATGGAAAATTGACAAGAATGGTCTTGTGGATATTAACTACCATCGTCGATACCAAGGATACGAACCATTTATCCTAGCAAGTCAAGCTCAACTCGTATATTTTATAACATATCCTTGACGAGGAACAACGATGTACGACTGGTGGACAGTACGCAAGACTAAAGCCAGAAATGCCTACTACGTCGACGAAGTGGCTTATCAGGAGGACGAGCTGCCTCTTGTACCAAATACAGTTGATGTCGACTTAGCAAGAGTTCTCCATTTCATGTCTACTTGTGTAAAAGAGGTACAAGTATCCGAAGGAGAAGACGAAGGAGATGCTAGTGAAGATGAGGAGGAAGAGGAAGAGGATGATGAGGAGGAGGAGGCAAACGAAGAATATAAATTTTTAGAGGATGATTGAGAAACTGTAATTTTAATGTATTCATATTTCTGTAATCTTAAATTATGAACTGTGATCATTTCTATTAGTATTCAAATTTTTGTAAACTTAAATTATAAACTCCAATGTATGCAGATATTTCTAAACTGTCATTGTATTTATTTATATTTTTAATCATATGTTATTATCAGCATGGCAGGACGACGCTATCACGACCCGCACCCGCTTTTCGGACGCGAGCTCGTGAGCAAGCCAGCTACGCATCAAGCGGACTCCAGCCCTGACTCGAATACGTAAACACTGTCACGGCTAGGGTAAGCTGCCAAATCATGGCAAACAAATCTATATCTCAATCCACAATAAGAATAATAATCAAGAATGAACAAGTATGGGTCATGGTCTGCAGCCCACTAGCATATATGTCCGATAAGACTCTAATAAAGTAATAAGAGTCTAAACTGAAACAGGAAACAAGATATCTCATGATAAGGTATGAAGGCACGAGCTGATAATAAATGTAATACGATACCTGAATCCCGTAAGCGTATCATCCCATCCGTCATCCAGAACTAATAGCTATATCCATGCACTCACTAAACCTGAAGAGATCATCAGGTCCTCAGAGGACATAGCAAGATACATAAAAATATGCCTATCTAGCAGTTTATCATGCAATAAAGAAAATACAGGAAATAAACGGGAAAAGACCAATCCTCATGAAAACACGACTATACACGACTGGAAGAACCACTACGTCTAAATGAACTGCCGGAGAAGAACAAGAGAATACGATATCATGATGTCAATGGATAACCAATCGAATACTCAAACCCTCGTCCCTAGTGTGGACTCACAGGTTTGAACAACTACTAGCCCTCGCCCCTAGTATGGACTCGCAGGCTAGCATCACCCTCGTCTCTTGTGTGGACTCGCAGGTGTGAACCATATACTACTAACCCTCATCCCTAGTGTAGACTCGCAGGCTAGCATCACCCTCGTCCCTTGTGTGGACTCGCAAGTGTAGACATATAACTACTAACCCTCGCCCCTAATGTGGACTCACAGATTAGCTTACTAACTCTCGCCCCTGGTATGGGCTCGCAAGTTAGCTTAACTACTAACCCTCGTCCCTAAGGTGGACTCGCGGATTAGCTTACTAACTCTCGTCCCTGGTGTGGGCTCGCAAGTTAGCTTAACTACTAACCCTCGTCCCTAATATGGACTCGCAGGTTAGCTTCAAGATTTCAAGACATGGAGGTAAAGCAGTTCCGATAAGACCTATTCATCCTATGATACGATACGACTTACGACACGGTACGAAAGGGAACCAATCCGATAGAACCACGACATCCAGTCAAGCATGATAACGATAAAAGAATACGACTAGTAAACCAGTAAACACTGTCTAAAGTAAAGTATTCAAATTAAAGAACTGTAATAACTAACTGTTAACATATAAAGATATAGGGATTAAATAAGCAAGTAAATCATGAACAACTAGAGAACTATATGTATACTAGCATGCACGATGTACAAATCTTGTGTCAATAATCCACTAGTAAAACTATATAATAATAATAGAAATATGCATGTATATAAACTGTAGAGGGAGGCAAGATATCTTGCCTGGAGATTGCACGCAGATCCAACAACATATAGTCAACTGGTAAGCCATACAGTCCAAGTCATCACAACTATCTCCGAAAGCTGAAACAAACATTACCAACGTTCTTAGAATAGTCAAATTAGCTAGGATTGCCTGTCCTTAAGTCCAATTCGGGACACAGGGGCAAAACGGTAATTTTGGACAAAAACGGTGTCCGCCGTTGGACCTGCTTTGCACCGAAAATCATGCCAGAGTCAATGGTCTCTAAAGTCGTCAAACTACATGTCTACGGATCTAGTTTTCCGATATGAACCCAACCGTATGTCCAGAGTTGGATTCCGGCGGGCCGTACACAAAATCACCCGTTGAGTCGGACCGTGGGACCCACGAAACGGCAATTTTATCAACTGTCTCAGAATCGAACCAAACTTGGCATACAGGACCAAAAAATGATATGGTCCTGCTGGTGCAAGTTTTGCCTCGATCTGACGAGCGTGCACAAAGTAATTGGAGAATTTACAAAGTGCACGATACGGTAAATTTTGACGGATACGCATCAAATTCGTCGCGCGCACGCGACTAATTTAAATTTTGTCAATGCCCACATGACCACGAAGCGGTTACGCAGCTTTTGATGCTTACGGTTCACGACCACGTCACCCGAAACGGCGGGACGTCGTATCGAAGGTTTTTATAGTTTTGAAAACAGATTTTTGGAGAACTTCGGAAATCAATTTCTCGACGCATGGTCGATGATTTCCAATTACACAAAAAGGGTTGTAATCGTGTATATATTGTCTAAAATGTTGTTCAATTAGAATTCTACATTGGTCGTTGGTTTGACCAGAGTCGGCCTTCCAACATGGGTGTTTGGACTGAGTTTTGTTCTATTTTGAACAGGATTTTGGTTCAACTTTGCGTCGAGTTTCAACTCGATTCTGCTTTGATTTGAGTCGAAGCTATTCCATGGTATCGAAGCCCTATGGGTTGTGTTTCCAACGCATACTTCGGTTTGGAAAAAGATGAACGGACGATGGAGAAAACTCACCCGAAATTTAGGGCTTGGACTGGTGTTTGCTGCTGTTGCGCCCTGTTTTTGCGCGCGCGCTGGTGGTTCCCGTGCCTGGTCGGCCGACTCCGGCGCACGACGGTGGCGCACAGGGTGGCGCACGGTCGAGGTTCCCGGAGCGCAGGTGTGGGTGGTGGCGGTTTGAGGAGATTAGGGTTTTATCAAGTTTTCCGACTCCCCTCTTCCCTCCGGTTCTCGGTTATTATATAAACACAGTTTCTATCAAGACTAGGGGTCGGGTTAAGCGCTTGGGGAGCTAGGATGTGGCCCTTTGGGCTGGGCTCGGTTGACTGTAGCTGGGTTCTTACTGTGGGCTCGACTAAAGGCTGGGCTGGGATAGCCCATGTGGCTGGATGCTCGGGCCTGGCTCAGCTGCTTTGCTGAAAGGTGATTGCAATCTATAACTATAATGGCAAAAGAAGCTTCTGCAACAGAAGAAGCATCCCTCCCACAAAGTGACTACGATATTACTACAGAACTGCATTGGCTCTTCAAGGAATTGCTTCCTTCAAATTAATAATGACCAAACATGAATAGTGTGAGTACTGATAGTGCAAACTACTGAAAAGCTTATAATCTAGTCCTTGTATAATTTTAACAGTGTGAGTTATGATAGTGCAAACCTAGCCTGTGCTATGTTTAATTTCATATTGGATCTCTATGAAATGAATCCTTACAGACTGAATGGCTGAAAATGATTCAAACAGTAGAACCCAAAAATTTGGTATAAAGACTTCGATAATATGATACATATACGACATTCTAGATTGTATGTGTTCTTTTTGTTTAAGTACCAATTTACACTTTCATAAATTATTAATAATAATAAAGCTTCAACATCACAACATTTTCAACCATAGGAGTAGCATTGGTGACACGATATTTCCAATTCACAATTGGTCCTAGGAGATCCTGCAATAATCCGATCACCATTAAATATTAAATACAGTAATTAATATAATCGATTTTGAGGAATTTATCTGCTAAACCCAAAAATAAGTACAAAATATTTGCACTTATCAAAATGTGCCAATAAGGCCGTATTGGTCCTACTACATACCTACAAAGGCTTGGATTCATTTCGGATCTAGTTCAGACTAGCTGAGTACAACCGGATCTTCAGCAAGTCAATAATTTAATTTAATAAATAATTAAACATCTAGAATGGTTAAGTCGCAACTTGGCCTGGTTTTCCTAGTTAGAACGTCCTTATGGCTAGGTTTTCCCGGGCATGGCTAGTACAATAGTCAAAGCACGCTACTGCACTATCCGTGCCATAATTCCTAACCGTATTGTATTTCAAAACTTAACTATGGTTAAAGTCTTCTACCGTAATAATTAACTAAATAATTATTTATATAAAAGAAATTCTAATATCACTATTAAATAAATAAATAAAAAAATATTTCAAAAATTCTGGGAAGGGAGGCTACAAATCTACCCACCTTAAAATAATTTCATCCTCGAAATTCCAATTCATGACTATCCCTTAAAATTCAAAGTCTACTATCACCTTAATCTCCTCAAATTTAATTTCTCAAAATATTTTATAACCTCGAGTACGTGAGGACTTCTACCCACCTTTGGTCATACTACTCCCTCAAAGGTATGTCACTAAAACTTAAAACCTTCCATCAAGTCGCTACAGTCATTATCCTTAGATATCTAAGACATATGGCTTCTACAATCCCCACATATCTATCAGACAACCAAATATTCAATAGTCAAGCAATATTATAAGTTAAGAATTTCTGATAAATCCTAGATATCACGATCATTCGTCACCCCGAAATAAAACGGACGAGAATCAATGGCACAAGAAGCAAGGAAGTATAATCGAGAGCAAATATAGCGTTTTCAAGGACGTGGAGAATTTCTAGGAGAATTTTCAAGGCAGAGTGGATTGAGATTTCTAAGGTTTAGTTAAAGTCGCAGGCTCGTATCAGTACAGTTACGTAACTGATACGATATTTCTAAACTGTCATTGTATTTATTTATATTTTTAATCATATGTTATTATCAGCATGGCAGGACGACGCGGAGGTATAGCAGGATGACACGAAGATAGGTCAGGACGAGACTTGTCCTTAGGTGGGCAGAGCGCTCCGTTACCAGAGAATGGCTCCAAACCATCGTCTGACCCAAGCACTCCATTGTACCATACGGTCGCAGGTGCGGGTTGCAGTACACCTGGGATGAGCAGTTCCAGGCTTGCTGATACTCCTTCCCCTAGCCTTTCTACCGCTGATGGCAACATGGAGGGTGGGGAGCAGGTGGAGGAGGTAGACCCTACTCCCTCCCGTGCAGATCCATACCAGAGCAACCCTCCATGCGCACCTCAGGACGAGGATGGAGATTTGGGCCGACGGTCCTACGAAGTAAGTTAAATGAAGTAAGTTAAATGAATATATATATATATATATATATATATATATATATATATATATATATATATATATTCATGAATATAATTATCGTTGTATACAGATATCGTCCCTCATCGGTACAGAGAGCGTTGGGCTCCTTTATGAGGTCAAACTATGGGGGTCCGTGGATCAACTACTCGGATGCCTTGGAAGAGAGGAATGCATTCTGGTTTGCCCACTTCAAGGTAATTAAAGATAGTTAATTTATTAGGATTAATACAATTTTAAGCATTTTTAGAACTTATTATTTTAATTTATAATTCTTGTAGAGGACGTATTTTTATCCACCACACCGGGCCGAGCAGATTGAGAGACAGTTTTCTGCCGTCGTCGCTAAGTTGATCCGTGATGCAATTGACGATCAGAAAGCTCGTCAGCGCTCCGAAAAGCCGATTGCTGGTCGGATCACGCCAGACCAGTGGACCGCGATAAGGGCTCGATTTGAGGAGCCCCTGTACAGAGAGCGGTCGGAGAAGGCAAAGGCGGCTAGGACGAGGGCTGGAAAGTGGTATGGTGGATCGATTCCTATGATGGAGCATTTTTGTCGTCTGGTATGTAATTTATTATAATAAATAAAATTCTATTGATAGTAGGAAAGATATTTTTTTATTTTAATAAAGAATAAAATATAACAAACACGCAGGTACAGAGGGGTGAGGATGCAAACATAGTAACCGTCTTCCTGGCCACCCATCGGAAGGACGGAAAGCTCATCGACGAGCGGGCTACTCAGAGCTATGTAAGTACTGATTTAGATTTCATTAATTTTAACATAACTTGAAGAATATACAGATAACCATATAGTTAATAATAATTAAATACTTTAGATATTTATTAGGCTAATTTAGGTAAGTACTAATTTATAGAGATGCACAATTTTCTAGGACGAGTTTATTAGGCTAGGTGAGCGTGCGAGTGCTAGTGCACCAGCAGAAGGAGGAGTTGGTACATCGTAGCCCTCTCCGCCTCAGTCAGAGGATAAGCTCTGGAAGACTGTCGTTGGTGGTCTTCATAGGTGTACGTACTACATTACGGGGTCCTACGGCGCATTTATTGCGACGCAGGCATCCACGGCTCCCTCTGCCAGTGCGCATTCACAGCCCTCACAGGCTGAGTCGACCCGAGTAGAGGATACCATTTTCCGCCAGATTGTTGATCTGCGCAATGATATGCTGAGGAGGATTTCTGATCAACCAGGGTCTCTGGTGCAAGGGGACGCTGCTCGGTCACCGCATGCTTTGACGAGCTCGAGCGCACCGTGAGGGACGTACATAAGACGCAGGAGTCCATTAGCGGCACCGTTACTAGGATAGCGGCTTACATGGAGCAATGCAGTGCCAGACACTAGCCCTAGAGGAGATGCAGACGCACTCATCCCAGCGGTTACACTGCATCCTTCTCCAGCGGTTACACTACCTCCTCCTTCATCGTCGTCGGTGGTTCTTACACCGGGACAGTATGCCTACCTTCTTTCCAGGAGCCGTGATGCTCCTCCTGATCAACCGTAGTCGAAATATTGTTGTGTGATGGGCCATTGTTGGGTCTTCTATGTGTTTCTACATACATTGTTATTGTATTATATTTTTGGATACTTTGTGTTCGTGATTGTGTTTCATATTTTTTGACACTGTTGATGAAATGTTTTAATATATCTGTGTTTTGCTATTACTATCTTCTACCGGTGTTGAGTGTTCCACCGAAGGGGTCGACGAACCCAGGGAATTCTACAGAGGGTTGCTCCAGTGCTTGCATTGGCTAGTAAATGCTGCTGCAAATGCTGCTGTAGGTGCTGCTGCAAATGTTGCATTTTTTTAATTTTTTTCCCAGTTTAGCGACGTACAACGAAGAAAAGAAATGTCGCTAAATAAGTATCAAAATGTTGCTAAATACGTGTAAACACGTTGCTGATAGTCGCTAAATGTCGCTACCGTGCTGACTGTCAAAATCGCCATTTAGCTATAGAAGTCGCCAATACGTCGCTATGTGTCGGTAATATAGCAATGTTCCGACGTCGCAGAACGTTGCTAATGTATTGAAATGCCATGTCAGCATGGTTGTAATGAGCGTGACAATAACGTCGCTAGGAGACGTCGGTAAAGGCAGTCGCTGTACATCGCTAGTAGTCGCTATATCAGCGACGCATCTACATCGCTAATTATCGTCGCAATAGCGACGTATTGCGACATTTTTGTGTTTAGCGACTAGGTAAATCGCGACTACATCGAAATGTCGCTAATTACGTCGCCAATTCGATTTAGCAACGTATCTGTCTATTTTAGCGATGTTTTTCGGCGTCGTTGATTCGACAAATTTTGGTAGTGTTATTCAATTTTCGATAGTCGATGCAGAGCCGCAACGATCCATCCTTCTTTTTGACAAATAGCACAGGTGCACCCCACGGCGAGACACTTGGACAGATGAACCCTCTGTCAAGCAATTCCTGTAGTTGTACCTTTAGCTCTTTCAATTCTACAGGAGCTATCCTGTACGGAGCTTTTGAGATCGGTCGGCTGTCGGAGAATGTATCGATGGTGAATTCGATTTCTCGATCGGGTAGCACTCTAGGTAGCTCGTCTAGAAACACGTCAGGGAATTTTGCCACAACGTCGGTCAGAGCTATGTTTGCACCATCCAGTCGCATGTCTCGAACGGACGCCAAGTAGCCTTCGCGTACTGAATGTAGCATCCTCCGAGCAGAAATTGCCAAGATTATCATATAGGTC
This sequence comes from Iris pallida, assembly GCA_029216955.1. Lineage (NCBI taxonomy): Eukaryota > Viridiplantae > Streptophyta > Magnoliopsida > Asparagales > Iridaceae > Iris > Iris pallida. Next base: position 3,142,953 of record JANAVB010010792.1, read on the forward strand.
GATGATGCTTCACCACACGAGTAGCAAAATTCGGGTACTCCAGGTATGCGAAAGGTGACCTTCTTTCATGCACAGACAATGGTGGTGTTGCAAGGGCCGAGCCAATCCATTCCTAGTATGATGTCGTAGTCCTTCATGTCTAGAAATATCACATCAAAATCGACCTTTTGACCCCCTATATAGATGATTTTGCCACTGCAGGCTAAGTTGATGAGTAGTGGCACATCCGAAGGTACACTTATGCTAAGATCGAGGTTTAACAATATCATAGAAAAATTATGCTCGACGGCGAAGTCTACTGATATGAAACTATGCGAAGCGCCTGAATCAAATAGTACACAAGCGGGCACATTATTGAAATTTAATATAATTGTCACTACCGTGTCCAAGGTGAACGCTTCGTCCCACGTCATGGCACAGACGCGCCCTTGAGAATTAGGACGACGACCTTGATTATTGGGTTACGTGGCTTGAGGAAGTCGGTGCGCCTGTCCTCAATTTTCTTGACGGTTTTGTTTTGGCAGGTATTCTGATTTGGTCTAGCGTTCATGCAGTCTCGAGATAGGTACCCCTTTTGTCCGCAAGCGAAGCATCTCCTGTTGAAGACAAAGCAGCTACTGACATTGTGTCCGAGTTGGCTGCACTTGGTGCAATAAGGTAATGGGTTCTGACCCTTATAGCCGCCATTGTTTGGATGCTTTGACTTATGGTTGTTGCCTCCTATATACCTAGGACGTTTTGATTGGAATTTTGCACAAAGTCTGCAACAATAGGAGGGTACTGGCTCTCAAGGCATGGAGCATAATTTAAAGCATCGTCCGTGGTCTTGTACTCCGGAACCGCTACATGAATACCGATAAAGTGCCGCAGAACCACTTCAAATCATCGCACACGACACTCCTCTGTAAGAAGAAATGCACCAGCAAATTTGGACAATTTGTTGAATTCAGCGGCATGCTGTTCTTCTGTCCGATTTTCTTGCCTCAACTGCATGAATTCATTTTCCTTCTCCTAGAGAACTGCAAAGGAAAGGTACTCGACTTCAAAGGCTTTGCAGAACGTGGCCCAAGAGATCGACGCTGAGTTGTTATAGCATCAGATCGCTCGTTTGTGCACGCCCTACCAGTCGTGCGTGTTCAAACGTAGTTGAAGTTGTGCGCAGGCGACTTGCTTGAATTCTTCAATACCGAGAAGCTCGAAGTGATCTTCCTGCTCTTCCAACTAGTTAATTAGCATAGATGGACCTTTTGTACCGCTGAAGGAAGTACGACACGCTTTCTTGAATTCTGACACTTCAAAGTTGTATCTTTTCGGTGCAGCGGGTTGAAGCTCGGGCTCCTCTGGATCGACTTCGATGGGTCGAACCGTCGGCTCGGAGACAATAGGCACACTTGTATAGTTTCCATTGGCCACAATCGTCTGGATCATCTGTTGCAGAGTACCAAACTGCTTTTATTGTAGCTTAGTTTATGCATCGAAGCGAGCTTCGAATTGGGCCTGTCGCACCTCCGTCTGCTGATGTCGGTTCTTTGATTGTTTCTGCTGTGCCTCTATTATGCACAGCATTCTCTCGATAGCATTGTTAGAAGCTCTGCCTGCGAGCTGCTCGAACCGCTCGAAGCACTTTGTTCTTGCTCGGCCGCGGTCCCTGCCACGGGTTCCGTCACTTCTGCAATACGAAGACACGCACATCAGTCTCAAAGTATTACAGAGTCATTGTATGGAACAAATTATCACATTAATGCATGTTTAAAGGTTTAAGACTCTAGACGAGAGACCAAAGGATGTAAAGTCATGCTCCGATATAATTATGTCATGCCCCGATTTCGTAGAATCGATAGTCGTCCTCCGGGCATGATGTCGTACGAACCTAAATTGCGATCGCACAAGGCGTAGTTGTAAGGTTATCCGAAACAAAATATCAAAATAGAGTACGCAGAGAAGTTGAATGGCATATTTGAAATAGAAGGAACTTTTTGTTTCATTGATAATAAACATCATTTACATTAACTTCATTACAATCATCGTCGCGCGGGCTACAACATGACTCAATTACAAAATAAACGTTGATGAGATAGTCATTCAATATATTACATCCCTATTTACAAACAAAATATTCCCAAGGACCTGGAATCGTAGGGAGTCGAGATGCAATTTCTTCTGGACTAAATGTGGAGTCTTCAAAAGGATTCAAAACAAGCCTACAACACATGGATGAGGCTTCAATGTACTTGCGTCACCTTGAGCTTAAGTGGTATGCCCTTCTTGGTTCGGGATACCTGTGTAGAGAGTAAGGATCAATACATTACACTTTGTACTGGTGCGTGACAAATTAAGTTCCGTGCTCTCATTTGGTTGAAGAGTTTATATGACTTAGTTCATGAATCTTTCTAACCATCCTAATGAATTTCAGATAAGCATATGACAAACATAATATAAATTATGTGAGAACTTACCTACGGCAGAGTATGCCGTACAATATGAGACTTACTATGTTCTTTCCTATCAATTGTTATCGCTAGCATAGAGAGTACAAAATTACGTGTGATTGGTCACTGGCACCACAAGCCATCCTGGACTCTATAGCCTTTGTTAGTCGGAGCCCTTTCAACGTAAGTAGCAAGCCCCATTGCAAGCCTCTGCCTAACATGTGCTACCATCCAGCACAGCTATTTTCGTGTTTCCTCTTTCGGCCGAAACGGTCCCGTGGCCCTGGATTGCCATTCGAAAATTTTTTTACCTTGTCGACAAGTTGTCCATGACCGTGCTTAAATAATTTAGTTATTAAGGCATAGTCTACATTTCTTTGAGTACTTGATCATTTTATCGTGTCTCGCCTTGTCATGGCATCACTTCATTTGAGTCCATCTTTTGTTAACATAGTTCTACAAATTTACAGTACATCCGTGCCCTTGTATATATTATTTCATTCGTGCTAACGTTATCAATTTGACTAAGAAGGAGGTCGAAAAGATAAGGGTCAGCCACTCACCTTGAGTTTGCTTGAGGGGAGAGACTTATTGGCCGCGCTAGACGTCGCCAACGCGATTACCTGAAATCACACAAGCAATCGATTAGAATACTATATTATTCAAGGAGTTCGATATGTAAATACGAGTTCAAAAACGTAAGCCATGAAAACCATCAAAAATATTCATGAAAACGCATTCAGAAAACCAAAGCCAAAGAAGCAAGTACGGCATGAAAAGTAGAGCAACGGGAGGTCTCTCCCGACTCAGTCGCAGAGTCTATCCTTGAGGCACAAACTACTGAATATGGGACATGGTTCCTAAAAAACTACTCCATGACGGAGAATGGATCTTGATTCAACCGTTTCCATTCGATTGATTCGATTGATCCCGACCTATCGGTTACGACCGAATCGATAGCGACAGTGTTCCTTTCTCGCGCATCCCGTGGACGAAGAATGGGGCACGATGTAGGGACAGGGCACTATACCCACTGCCACCGATCCTTCTCTCCGTTAGCGTCCAATTGAGTTCTCCTAATGGCTGCGCTAAACTGTCGCACAATACCATATTTCTTCCGTCGCCATCTTCCGTCTGTTAGGATGCAGCTAGCATGTACCCCTACCTGAGCTCTTGCCAGCACTACATTCCCGTGTTGAGCTAAGTTTCTCCGCTCGATCCATAGATCATACCAGAAATCAGTAGTATTCCCATCTTTCATTACACGCTCGATATGCGGCCGCACCTTCTCGAGGAATAGCATAATAGTTTTAAATGTCACGGACGTGTTGCTTTAGAGTGAATAGCCCAGAAATTGTTCTCTTACATACTTGGACGTGTAAACCCCCTAATTTTTACTACATATTTTATTTGGAATGGATTTTAATTTTGCGTATTATACGTCGCGATTCGTATTTGCTCGTCGAGTGCGAATATGTGCGAGCTACACATTTTAGAAAAAAATAGTTTTAATTATAGATTTTATTTATGAATGATAGTTTCAAAATAATATATATAATAATTATTTTTACTAAAAGTTGTGAAAAGTATCTATCGAGGTTGCCAAACTTATTATTTTATTTCTTTATAAAATGCTATCTTATTTTGATAGTGGTAATTTAGAAAACTAGATTTATGTGAATATTCTACTCGTGTAAAGCACATAAAAATTATTTCATGCATATTTTCAAAATTTATTTTTTTATTATTTAGAACAAATTATTTAGCAAGAAGGTATTTTAAATATTTGAATATTTATGTTTATTTTTGAAATTGTTTTATCTAAATTATTAAAAATGTATTTTAAAGATATTTTCTATTACTATTTAAAATATTTATTCTAATTTTCGAAATTAATTATTTTTATTATTTATCATAAAGATATTTTGAATTTGTGAGTTTAATGCTTAAATTTTTTGGCAATTTAAATTTAAATTTGATTTTTATTGAAATATTTTTAAAATAGTTTAAACATATAGATAAGCTTTATATAAATATAAATTTGATTTTAAATAAATTTGATTTTTGATTTCTCAAATTGATTTAAACTAAGAGAGAATTATCTAACGGGTTTTAAATTCTTCCTAATCTTTATCAAACTAGGAGTCCACCTCCTATATAAGGAGCGACTCCTTGCTCCTTCCTCATAACTTTCATTAGCCAAAATCTACCATAAAAGTGTTGTGTACCGTGTCGGTGTCCACAATTTCCACTATAATCTATTTTTACACGTACATCGCATCCCCTACGTGTCGGACACACCTCGACACAAAATTCCAAACCCAAAGTTTTCCTCCGTCGACCCAGCATAGCCTGCCTCTCCACCGGTCGTCCCCACGTCGTCTCCGACCGTCCCCTACCACTGCGGCCCAACCCATCACCACCACCAATGCTCCCCTGTCCCAGACGACCTCCTCCTCCCCAACACATTGCTTGCCCGACGACTGACCCGGCAACACTCAGCACCACCCGATAACCTGACCAGCCCTGGCCAAACCCCGGCGAAACACACACCAGTGCCATCACTATACCTATCCACAGCCACCATCGGCCGAAGCCGAAAAACCCGCTCCCCACCTGGCACTCGCCATTACCGTCGCCATCATAGTCGTCAACTACCATCCCCATCACCCCTGTCACCAAGACCAGGACGCCACCACCGCAGTCACTAGCACCGAATCGGACCCCCCAAATCCCTCTGGCGGCCAGCGCCACCAGCAACACCCACCGACAAAACAACTACCATAAAAAATAAACCCCACTTACCTGTCCTCCGGCACCGCCTCCCTTTCCCACCGTCGCCCTCGATCAGCGTCGGAGACGCGCCCGCCCCACGCCAGCACCCTCAGTCGTATGCGGTCCCCCAGATCTGGCGCCCTCACCAACTCCACCAAGGCACGGCAGTCCCTGGCCTCCTCCGGCCGTGCCAATGCTTCTTCGCGCCGGGCCATTTCCTCCATCGAGCGTCCCTCCGTTGGACGCCCAGCTACGGAACGCCGCCGCCGACTCCAGCCACTGCCCCTCCTCCCGTTGACCGCCACACGAGCCTCTGCGCGTGTCCGCCTCCCTCCACCAGAGCCACCCGCGTCTACCCACCACGTAAACCGCTCGCCGCCGCAGCCCCTCGCTTTCCGTGCAACCGCGACGTCCGCCGCCGCTCTCCTGGTGACTCCCCGCTCCCTCTCTCCCTTCCCCTTCCTTTCCCCTCTCTCTCCCGCTCCGCTCGTCTTCTCCTTCTCTCCGTCTCACACTCTCTCTTACCTCTCTTTTTCCTCTCTCGTTCTCCCCCTGTATCGATTTTCTATCCCTTTCTGTCAAGTATTTGGAACAAGTGTACTGAGGGCTTTTTTGTTATGTGTGTGTTTTACTTTACTATTAGTGTGTTTTTGTTTTGTAAAACCACATATATATTAATTAAAATTTCATGTATACAAGTACTTTCTAAGTACTGATTTATTATTATTATTAGTATTATTATTATTATTATTATTATTATTATTATTATATTGTTATTTTTGGTTTCCTTAGTTGAATTATTTTATTATTATTATTATTTGAAATTTATTACTACTTTAAAGCCTTAAAAAGGTGATCAATTATTTTTGAAAATATAATTGGGCTTGATAAAATTTATTGTCTAAATATTTTATCTGTACTTCTGAGATTATAAATACTAATGGGTTTCGCCCTACATTCATGGATTTCAAAACCTTGAAGATACTATTATATTATTTTATTTTTGAGATTTTCAAAGTACTTATCTAACTATATTGACTAATAAAATATATAATATTTTTAAGTATTTACGTACAATTACTTTTCAAGTACTATAAATAGTTTTCTAAAATCGTATACATATTATTTACCCAATTTCGTTTGATTATCCTTATGTCCATGATTAAACCCATTACTCATATTCCCTCGCCAATTCTGGACTTCTTTATGATAACCCTAGCCTACTTAACTATTTTGGACCCGATGGAACAGTCCGTGCCGTCATCGGAGGACGTCTTGCGTAGTTATAACACCGAAGTTGAACTCCATGCCATCATGATCATCGCACCACACCGGGCGTAACACCAGGCAAGACAGCTTGCCTTACTGTTTATTTAAATTGCTCAATATCAGGCATATTTTTACTTATTTCTAGCAAATATAAATTATTCTTGCAAATTACTATATTTTAGTTGCATTTGGCTTAGAGTTAAGAGACCACCTTTGTTTGTGCCACATTCATTGGCCCGACACATGTGTGCCACGATATCACGTGTCTCATATAGATTCGGACTTGCGTACCGACCGTACATCGGTGCGTACAGGACGAGCGTTAGGATATAACTGCTAACATAGTTGCCTAGAAGACTTAGCAGTTATTAAAAATATCGTGGTGTGTATTCAGCACGAGTAGTGCATGGGGAGGGTGAAGACAGTTATTAGGCGCAGGGGCTTTCACACATTTACTTTTCTCTAGCTTCCATTTGTGACTCAGCCGAGAGCTAGTGCGCGGTGCACTTATTTATTTTCTTTAGATGCCACTAGTGCCTCGGTTGAAACACAAATGTGTCATGTATTTACTTTCCTCTAGCTGTGGTTAGTGACTCACCCAAGAGACTAGTGTGTCGTACATTTATTTATTTTTCTCTAGATGCCACTAGTACCTCGGTTGAAACGCTAACGCACCGTGTTTCTAGTCTCGGGAGCCCTTGTGTGGAACGTTGTCTTCAAAGTGCATGATTTCACATAGAATGGTTAAGAACCTTTTATTTGTGTAGTCACATATACTTTTATGTTGAGCTTTATTTATTCAGTTATTGGCATAATATTATGTATCTTGTTACGTCCATCTGAGGACCTGGTTATCTCTCCAGGTGTGTGCTCTCGTCTCTCGTAGGTACTCTAGCTATGGATATCTTTATTTCTTCGAGGATGATTGCATTAGGATCGTCTTCGCTTCGCTTGCCAAAATTATTTCATTTTTCATGTATTTCTTCCCTTGCTTGTTGGTAGTGGATTTGTTTCCGCCCAACATATTGTATAACGACTTTTTATAGTTGATTTATGATATCTTTATTTTCTTTATTTTGTGGATGAGATTAGTCGTTATGGTTTTTACTGCATATTATAGCTTATGTATTTATACGAGGTTTCCATATATTGGAGTATACTTCGTATGTATACAGCTGGCAAGTCTACGTTCCTAGTCCTACGTATTTTAGGACTGGGGCGTTACATGTTTTTGTGGTGGCCCATGCAGGTCAAGATAAATTGTTTGGTTACTTTACAGTACCAAGCAAGCCTGCGTATAGGATTAGAGTCTAGGATCTCATCCACATACTTGACCGCCTTCTCGCTTGACTCCTCGAGTTAAATCTTGCTTGATCCCTTCTATCGTGATTCGTGCCCTTCTTTCGTGCTTGATAGAGATTAATAAGGTAATCGATACTAGGTGGACATGACCCCTTGTCCCATCACCCTACTAGTTTAATCCTTGTAGGTTGGGTAGAATGCCTCGTGACCTAGCATTGCCTTCTTCCTTATGACTCATTATAGTAGATACTAAGTGGATTACCTAGATTATAAATTTTTAAGGACCACACCTTATTGGTCGACCAAAGCCACAGACAAGGAGATAATAGGTCGACTGTATAGGCACCAAACAAGACTTAGATTCTTAAGGAGTTCGAATTAATTCTAGTCTATTTCAATAATAATCTCACGTGCCTATATTTTACCATCTTGACTAAATGTTGCTACTATAGCCTAGTTTTACAAGTTTAACCGTTATCTAACTTGTTCAAGACACATGCTATTGAGCGCGCGCTCACTAACATATTGTCTAGTCAGAGCCGGTGCATGATGGTCTGATCAACCGAGTGCACTTTGGTTCGCTTTTATCTATCGTTCAACATGGATGAGGACATAGTTAAACTTGCCCTCTAGAGTCTCATTCACGACTGCCTTGACAATTTATTTTGAATTACTCACTTGCCTTTGAACCACATATTGGTATTCGAAAACAACTTATTTGGACTCATATTGGTTTTCGTTTTCACCTAACTAGACGAAGACTCGTACTTGATAGATAGACCAAAAGTATCACCTTTAGTGTCCCACCATCTATTGCAAAGATAGTAAGCCATCGACAAAGCCACGTGACTATAATCTCGTCTCAAGTTATTCGCCCTCAAACTATTACCTTGACCATCTAATCGTTTGGAACTTAGGAATGACTAGAAATATTTTCTCGGTCGTACCCCTAAACCTAGATGATTATCTTTTCCAAGGGAACATGTGCCCTTGTTCTCAAATTATTTTACCTTCATTCCAAAACTCTTGATCTTTTACTTACGTTAGTTAGCGACCTCACCTATAACCATATCCATGATTTATTTTTGTCTCTCTAAACACGTTTGTGTTAAACGTCATCTCCTTGCCTCGCCTAATAATTTGATTGTGTTCTGTATCAATATACCCCTATACCTTTTCAAACCCCCTACTTATTCTTAATTTCGAGGATAAAAATCTTGTAAGTTGGGTAGGATGTAAATCCCATAATTTTTACTACATTTTTTTTGAATTGATTTTTATTTTGCGTATTGTACGTCGCGATTCGTATTTGCTCTTCGAGTGCGAATATGTGCGAGCTACATATTTTAGAAAAAAATAGTTTTGATTAAAGATTTTATTTATGAAGGATAGTTTCAAAATAATATATATAATAATTATTTTTAGTAAAAGTTGTGAAAAGTATCTATCGAGGTTGCCAAACTTATTATTTTATTTATTTATAAAATGCTATCTTATTTTGATAGTGGTAATTTAGAAAACTAGATTTATGTGAATATTCTACTCGTGTAAAGCACATGAAAATTATTTCATGCATATTTTTAAAATTTATTTTTTTATTATTTATAATAAATTATTTAGCAAGAAGGTATTTTAAATATTTGAATATTTATGTTTATTTTGAAATTATTTTATCTAAATTATTAAAAATGTATTTTAAAGTTATTTCAAATTACTATTTAAAATATTTATTCTAATTTTCGAAATTAATTATTTTTATTATTTATCATAAAGATATTTTGAATTTGTGAGTTTAATGCTTAACATTTTTGTCAATTTAAATTTAAATTTGATTTTTATTGAAATATTTTTAAATAGTTTAAACTTATAGATAAGTTTTATATAAATATAAATTGGATTTAAATTTGATTTTTGATTTCTCAAATTGATTTAAACTAAGAGAGAATTATCTAACGGGTTTTAAATTCTTCCTAATCTTTATCAAACTAGGAGTCCACCTCCTATACAAGAAGAGACTCCTTGCTCCTTCCTCATAACTTCCATTAGCCAAAATCCACCATAAAAGTGTTGTGTACCGTGTCGGTGTCCACAATTTCCACTATAATTTATTTTTACACGTACATCGCATCCCCTCCGTGTCGGACACACCCCGACACAAAATCCCAAACCCAAAATTTTCCTCCGTCGACCCAGCACAACCTGCCTCTCCACCGGTCGTCCCCAAGTCGTCTCCGACCGCACCATACCACTGCGGCCCAACCCATCACCACCACCACCACCACCAATGCTCCCCTGTCCCAGGAGACCACCTCCTCCCCAACACACTGCCAGTCGGACGACTGACCCGGCAACACCCAACACCACCCGATAACCTGACCAGCCCTGGCCAAACCCTGGCCAAACACACACCAGTGCCATCACTATACCTATCCACCGCCACCATCGGCCGAAGACGAAAAACCCTCTCCCAACCTGGCAGTTGCCGTTACTATCGCCATCATAGCTGTCAACTACCATCCCCATCACCCCTGTCACTAAGACCAGGACGTCGTCGCCGCAGCCACTAGCGCCCAGCCGGACCCGCCAAATCCCTCTGGCGGCCAGCGCCACCAGCAACACCCACCGACAAAACTTCCACCATAAAAAATAAACCCACTCACCTGTCCTCCGGCGCCGCCTCCCCTTCCCGGTGTCGCCCCTGATCAGCGCCGGTGACGCGCCCGTCGCACGGCAGCACCCTCAGTCGTAAGCGCACCCCCAGATTTGGTGCCTTCACCAAGCTCTGCCAAGGTACGGCAGTCCCTGGCCTCCTCCGGCCGCACCAATGCTTCTCCGTGCCCGGCCATTTCCTCCGTGGAGCGTCCCTCCGCTGGACGCCCAGCCATGGAACGCCGTCGCCCACGCGTCTGCCTCCTCCGTGTACGCTGGTAGCCGTCGTCGACTCCAGCCGCCACCCCTTCTTCCGCTGACCGCCACGCGAGCCTCTGTGCGTGTCCGCCTCCCTCCACCGGAGCCACCTGCGTCCGCCCACTGCGTAAACCGTTCGCCGCCGCAGCCCCTCGCTTTCCGTGCAACCGCGACGTCCGCCGCCCCTATTCCGGTGACTCCCCGTTCCCTCTCTCCTTTCCCCTTCCTTTCCCCTCTCTCTTCCGCTCCGCTCGCCTTCTCCTTCTCTCCGTCTTACTCTCTCTTACCTCTCTTTTTTCTATCTCGCTCTCCCCATGTTTCGATTTTCTGTCCCTTTCTGTCAAGTATTGGGAACAAGTGTACTGAGGGATTTTTTGTTATGTGTGTGTTTTACTTTACTATTAGTTCGTTTTTGTTTTCTAAAACCACATATATATTAATTAAAATTTCATGTATACAAATACTTTCTAAGTACTGATTTATTATTATTATTATTATTATTATTTTATTGTTATTTTTGGTTTCCTTAGTTGAATTATTTTATTATTATTATTATTATTATTTTAAATTTACTAATACTTTAAAGCCTTAAAAAGGTGATCAATTGTTTTTGAAAATGTAATTGGGCTTGATAAAAAATATTTTCTAAATATTTTATCTGTACTTCTAAGATTATAGATACTAATGGGTTTGGCCCTACATGCATGGATTTTGAAAACTTGAAGATACTATTATATTATTTTATTTTTTAGGTTTTCAAAGTACTTATCTAACTATATTGACTAATAAAATATATAATATTTTTAATTATTTACATACAATTATTTTTCAAGTATTATAAATACTTTTCTAAAATTGTATACGTATTATTTACCCAATTTTGTTTGATTATCCTTCTGTCCATGATTAAACCCATTACTCATATTCTCTCGATAATTTTGGACTTCTTTATGATGACCCTAGCCTACTTGACTATTTTGGACACGATGGAACAATCCGTGCCATCATCGGAGGACGTCTTGCATAGTTATAACACCGAAGTTGAACTCCATGCCATCATGATCATCTCACCACACCGGACGCAACACCAGGCAAGATACCTTGCCTTATTGTTTATTTAAATTGCTCAACATCATGCATATTTTTACTTATTTCTAGCAAATATAAATTGTTCTTGCAAATTATTATATTTTAGTTGCATTTGGCTTAGAGTTAAGGGACTACCTTTGTTCGTGCCGCATTCATTGGCCCGACATCTGTGTGCCACGATGTCACGTGTCTCATATAGATTCGGACTTGCGTACCGACTGGACATCGGTGCGTACATGACGAGCGTTAGGATATAACTGCTAATATAGTTGCTTAGAAGACTTAGCGGTTATTAGAAATATTATGGTGTGGATTCAGCACGAGTAGTGCATGGGGAGGGTAAAGATAGTTATTAGGCACAGGGGCTTTCGCACATTTACTTTTCTCTGGCTTTCATTTGTGACTCAGCCGAGAGCTAGTGCGCCATGCACTTTTTTACTTTTCTCTAGATGCCACTAGTGTCTCGGTTGAAACACAAATGTGCCATGTATTTACTTTCCTCTAGCTGCCGTTAGTGACTCACCCGAGAGACTAGTGTGCCGTGTATTTATTTATTTTCCTCTAGATGCCACTAGTACCTCGGTTGAAACGGCAATACGTCATGTTTCTAGTCTCGGGAGCCCTTGTGTGGAATGTTGTCTTTAAAGTGCATGATTTCACATAGAACAGTTAAGAACCTTTTATTTGTGTAGTCACATATACTTTTCTGTTGAGCTTTATTTATTCAGTTATTGGCATGATATTATGTGTCTTGTTACGTCCCTCTGAGGACCTTGTTATCTCTCCAGGTGTGTGCTCTCGTCTCTCGCCGGTACTCTAGCCATGGACATCTCTATTTCTTCGAGGATGATTGCATTAGGATTGTCTTCGCTTCGTTCGCCAAACTTATTTCAGTTTTTATGTATTTCTTCCCTTGCTTGTTGGTAGTGGATTTGTCTCCGCCCAATATATTGTATAATGAATTTTCATAGTTGATTTATGATATCTTTATTTCTTTTATTTTATGGATGAGATTTCGTTATGGTTTCTACTGCATATTACAGCATATGTATGCATACGAGATTTTAATATATTGGAGTATACTTCGTATGTATACAGCTGGCATGTCTATGTTCCTAGTCCTACGTATTTTGGGACTGGGGCGTTACAGGACGCCATCTACCTGGCCCATAGCGACTGTCCTGTGATAAATTTCTAAACTAGCCTCATAGCCGCTACCTCTCTTAACGTCCGTATCAAGTATAACCCAACTCCTCCTTCCTCTTTTGGTTGACACAAGGTTTTCCATCTGATTCCATATAATCCCCTAAGCCAAATGAAGTCCATGCATATCTTCTCTATTTTCCTTATAGTAGCTTTTAGCAATAATATAGCATGTAGGCAAAAAGTAGCAATGACAAAAATCATAGATCTTACGTCCTCCAAAGGACAGGTTTTGTGCGTGCCATTCTTCTGTGCGACGTTGAACATATTTGACCATACTTTGGCAGTTGGATTCTCTGGCGTAGTTGATGCTAAGATGCAATCCCATGTATCTCACAGGGAGCTCGCGTGCCTCCACCCCTACAGTTGCGGCTTTAGCTTCCTTGTTTGGGCATAGTTTGTTAAAATACATTCGACTCTTTTCTCTATTAAGCTTGAGTCCTATCATCTCCTTGAACTTTTCTATATATTATCTGGCCCAATGTCTCCAGACCTCTACACGATGGCTCGATGATCATCTGCGTAAATTACATGTGTTATACTGGGCTTAATATGCTTCTGTACCAGATTAATCTTTCATTGTGCTTCCGCAATCTCGATGAGATGAGTAAAATATTCCATTACTAAGGTAAACAAATATGGAGATAGTGGATCTCGCTGCCTTATTCCCCGATTGCTTGGAAAGAATCCATACGGGATACCTTTGATAAAAACCGAAAAGGTTGGTGTCGAAATGCACTCACGCACCATGGTGATCCATTCTTCAGCAAATCTCATCGCCCGTATAAGATGGCATACGAAGTCCCTGTTGATCGTATCATGCGCCTTGCAATGATCCAGTTTGATGCATGATTAGTTGCTTTCTGGCTTATTGAAGTCCCGAACAAGTTCGTGAGTCAGGAAATTGTGATCGGCTATGGAGCGGCCTTTAGTGAAGGTGGCCTGATTCATAGAGATTAGTCATTGCATAACTTTTTCCATTCTTCAACACATAATATGTATAATAATTTTATAAAAAAGTTGCAACAGGCTATTGGTCGATAATCTGCCATTGACAATGCATCCTACTTCTTTCGAATGAGGGTTAGGAAGGTATGGTTCAGTTTCTTCAAAAGCTTCTGATTGTCGAAGAAATCTCTCACCATCTCTAGAACCTGGTGCTTAATGTCCTCCTAATGGATTTCATAGAAAAGACTGTTGAACCCATCAGGTCCGGAGGCTTTATCTTGGGCTGCCTTCTTGACTATCCTCCAGTTCCTCCATTTCCACCTTCATGCGTATAATATTATTTCCTCCAGAGTGATGATTTTCTTGCAAATAATATCGAGAAAAGTAGTAAGATTATCAACTTGGGAATAAAGTTCGAAGTAATACCTAACGGCCGTCGGTTGATTCACATCGTTCGAGGTCAGCTCCCGTCCACTTGATCCGATAAGCCTGGATATGGTGTTTCTATGATGTCCCATCCTTACTATGTCGTAGAAGAATTTTAAACATTGATCCCCTTGTTGGAGCCATTGACATTTGGCATGCTGAGCCAATTCAATTTCTTGAAGCATTTGGAGCCGCCCGACGTTGCTAATGAGATCTTATTCTTCTTTAACCAGATCGGCGTTCTCCAAATCTGCCTGTAGGCGGTTTTGAACATCCTGCAATTTTGCCTCCTCATCACATAGCGTTGTTCTTGGCATATCTATATTCCATAATTTGATGGCCTTCTTCACCGCTTTAAGTTTGGTTACCAAACGTTATTGGATGTTACCAGTCACCGCTGTCTGTAGTCCTCTTTAAACCACCTCCATATATCCACCCGGTTTGTGCCATTTTTTGTTATATGTAAATGGCCTTAGGCGGGTGCGTGTCGACTTCAAAAGTTGTACACCGATCGGAGAGTGATCGCTCGTCCCCGTTGGAAGCCCCTCGGCTGTGGCTTCGGGAAAGGTTTGGAACCAGAGTTGGTTACCCAGGGCTCTATCTAATTGGCACACCACTCATTTTCGAACTGCTTTATTATTCCACATCTATACATGGCCCGTACGCTCCAATGGTTGCATCCTAGACTGAAGTAGACATGTTTGGAACTCCTTCATACTTCCTTCAGGAACCTTTCTGCCCTCTACCTTCTCATGTCGATAAGTAGAGCATTGAAATCACCTGTGAGAATAAGTGGAAGCTTGTGCTGCGAGGACACCAATGTGCTAATGTGATTTATCTCCGTCCATAGCTCCTCCATTCTTATTCTATTATTGTGGCCGTATACTGCTCCATATAGGAGATGTAGTCCTCCTTTACTCGTAAAAAGAATTACTATCATCTTCTCTGAGACATGTATCACGTCGCCATCCCACTGTCAGTTGTCCCATCTCACCCACACTTGAGCCATCTGACATAGGTAAAGATTGTTCACTTGTTCCCAACGTGTCGTCGTCCTCCTTTTGGTCATCCTATCTGATTTTATTTTGGCCTCAAGAAGATCACATATACTATATTGTCCTTTACGAACAACCTCACTAATCTCCTTGCATCTCCCCATGAAATAAGTACCCCAAACGTTCCATGTGATCATATAGACATTTAAATGACCTGATTATCCCTATGAACCTCCAAAGTCGTATCCTCTAGGGACGAATTAGGCTCGATACTATTTTGTTCTTCCTCTTGTATCCCGTTGGTCACTTTCGATTGGCTGTGTATCATGTCATTCCATCGGGGATTATCTATGCATCGATTCAGTCCCGTAGCATTCTGGTCATGTACAGGTCTATTTATATCCTCTCTAAATAGCCTTGTATGCCTCTTGCGACTCCGCCCTCCTTTTATTTGTAATATTTATCCTTCTTTCGTCCTCCATTGGCTTGTGCTGGCTCGGGATGGTCCCACCTTCATAATTTTGCTTTTAGCCGTCCCTCAGGTCTTAGCCTTCCTAGTCGGTTGTGCTTGGAACACCATGGTCGAACCCACATTCATTTCCTGTGATGTCTTGTCTTTTTCTTGAAGTAAGGTTGAATGCCGAAGACTCTCCACTTGTGTTTGTCTTTGTGATACAATTCTATCCAGCCCAATATCAATTTCTAGCTCTATACCTTCCATATTGGTGGCCATCCTAGTGTCTTCCCTGCCTTCTGAGCTCTCGTGTTTGCTATCTTCTCTTCCCAGGTTTTGTTCCGTGCTTATATTACTTTAGTCCATCTCCTCTGTAGATCTGTAATCTTTCAAAGGGTGTCCGAATTATCGACATTGGGTACAGGTGGGGGGTACCCATTCATATTCGACTTTTTGGATAAATACCTCCCCGAAAGGTACTCCAAATTCTACATGAGATGGAAGCGGCTGGCCTGCTTCGATTTCAACGAATAGCCTGGCGAATCCCATCATTACTCTTGTCGTAGTCCTCTCATCAGCCTTGATAGGCTTGCCGATCAGGCTAGCAAGCTTCATCATTATTTGATTGCTCTAGTATAACAACGGTAGTTCAGGAAATTGTATCCAGATTGGCACCGACCGCAGAACTTGCTCACATCACATCTCTGGAGTCCACTCCTTCATGATAATTAGCCTTTCTTCAAAGGTCCAAGGACCTCCTTTCACTATCCGCTCTATATCCTCCTCCATCCCAAACCGAACGAAACAGAAATCGTTACTACAGGAGAAGAATTCTATGCTTTCCCTTGGACTCCAAACTCGTTCAACTTATGCCTTAATATGGTTGTAGAACGGTTCCAATTCGAGACATAAATAGAGATAAGGATAATTTTTCTAAAAAAACTTTCTAAGGGGGTCCCTACAAAAATAAAAGAAAGGATTTGTTTTAACATAAAATGGATATCTCCATATCTTTCTGTATATTTCTGATTCATATGTGAACTACGTACCTTACTCTGACACTAGTGGGGGTGCTAGTGATGCTTTCGCTCCAACTACCTCTGCATCTGTATCTGTCTATCGTGCTCACTCCGATGCCTAAAATGCTACCATGCTCCGCCCATGCCTTTGCCTTTACCATTGATGAGTATGGCCCTAAATTCAAAAGAAAAAGCCCTTTCCTTTGCCTTTCTTTATCATCATCTTTTCTTTTGAATAAGGGGTTCAACCATTCTTTTGGCTTTGAAAGGAAAGGGAGGCGTTGTTATGCCCTTGTCTGAAGGTTCTGCCCAACACATACAAGATGATTATATTTTTTCAGTATTCCTTTGCCTCTAATAGATCGTTTTCTGTGAATGAGGCTCTATTCCCTGTACCCACTTGCTTTGGAGCAAAATGTATTGCATCTAGTTGGTTGTTTTCGTCATATCGGGTTTGAAGAACTCCACCCAAGTCTTGTTTGGTGAAGACTCCCCTATCCACTGTCACGTCCCGATTCGACAAACCGTTCGTCCCTGTTAGTATTATGCCGAATCGATCGTCCTCGCTAAGGTGTGATGCCGTATTAGTCTGGAATTGCACTCGTACAAGGCAAGAACATTACGTTTGATCGTTATATGGAAACACCAAGTGGAAATTTCATAAATCACATCAAAATTGAACACGTAGTTTAGGAAGATAAAAATATACTTTTTATTCATAGCTTGCAACGAAGTGCAAGTCGTAATTACATTGGATGTTGTTGCGGCTACATTGATTAAAATATAAGAAATATACTCGACAAGCTGCCTGAACTAACACTTGTCGTTGCATACATTCGCCCTTTTAAACATAAGCTGTAGCTCCCCTTCCCGAAAATTTAGAAATATCTTTATTATTATTTATTTTATTTGAATGATTTTTTTAGATTTTATAAATAAATATTATATATGTATATGTGTATGTATATATAAATAAATATTATATATGTGTATAACTGTATATGGATTCATGGACACTTGGAACATTCTACTTTGTAATTTTATAAACTTACCATTCTAATTCCTTATGCATGGGAATGTCGTTCCTTTTTGTTCTGTCTTAAGGTGTGATAGTGAATAAATGCAATTATGTTCAGTTTGTCTGAACTCTTTAATAGTCCCAGGGATCTTGAAGGGTGGTCTTGCATGAGCTTATTTCATAACCAGAAAGGAGGTGTACCTATCTTCCAATTGGTCTTTTATGCTTTAAGGCCCTATCTAGTTCATAGCTAGCTTGGCGAGGAATTAGGATCAAACACCACAGATGCTTGGCATTGGAGTGTCGACTGATCATAAAACCTTCTTATTTTTCTGGAGCTTTGCTCTACTCCATATCCGATCCCATTCTGATGTGAGAAGGCTTGGACGGAGATAAATATTGCTTATGCAATTTGTTGATAGACAAGGAACCCAACAATTATTTTAAGCTTTAGGAGTGGCTCACTTAGGGCACATATTCATGACTTACACATTCATTATTTACTAATAAACCTATATAATGTTTGCTGGAATCTTTTGAATTATGGTACAAAGCCAAATGGCATTTTCGATACGTCTTTGCAGCAAATAACAAGTATGTGTATAAAAGTATCTAACATTAATTAAATATCAATTAATATTATTCTACGAGTAATAAATTGGGTACATTACCTTTGGGAACAGCTGTGGACGCAATAGAACAAACAACAGGTGTAGGCAGCTGCGACAATAGCAGCCCAACCATTAATTTCCCACGGGCCCACATGCAAAATTTCCTCCACAGGCCGAGCAAACAGCCGATCCCTGTGAGTCCCAGACCCGAGCCTGCCTTCTCGTTCCCCTTCCCCTGTATAAATATATACACACACGCCATACGAAGTTAGTTGAAAACCCTAGCCGAAATCCTGCTCATGTAATTATACACTTTTCTTCAAGATAATATTATTCTATTGCCAATATCTCTTATATATGGTTGCCAACACCCTCACCTTCAATCATTACCATAATACCATTACCGTCGTCCTTCCTGTTCATCACCTCCAGTACCAATGGAACCTACGGCTCAGCCAATACCACACCGGACACGGCCGGCCACGCCAATAGTGTTTGCCACCGCCTCCTCTATTTGTCAAAGTGGCGTCCCCGGCCGGGTATCTGCCGTAATCAGCATGTAGCCAGTGTGCATGGCCAGTCTGCGGGCCTTCCACGTCGCATGGTCAGTGCCATCAACCAACCACCCCAGGTCCTTAACGACCCTCCTCGACCGTGTGGTCGTGACCATCGTTAAAACCAAGGCTCGCCTTCGAAAGAAACCTTGCCACGTCAACGGGCTCCAGAGCTGGGCTACGTCGAGTACGGACTTCCCTGCAGTGCACTACTCCAGTTGATCGACACACATGTTGCCGTGCAGTCCCCACGGTGCGCCACCCTATGTCGATCTGCCACCCTGTAGGGGACTCCTCAGCCTTCGGCCGCGCGCGTCCCAGACCGGAGGAGCGCCGCCGATCACGTGCAATGGCCGTTGATGTTGACTGTATTGTTGCATCGACGGCGAACCACTTGCTTCCTTGGAGGCGTCGATCGCCCATAGCCGAGCATATTTGTTGTCGAACCACCGGAGCCATATTACGTATTTCCGAGGGGCTCGTCGCGGTGTCATCAATTCTGCATAGGTAAATTTTCGTTCAGACTCTCATCCTCATGTGTCACCTCCAGTTTCCAGAAACAGGGGTATTTTTATCTTTTTTTCATTTTTAGATTATTTTGAAATTATTTATTTATTTATTGTAATATTTTGGGGTTATTTGAGTCGGGTTCGAATTTCAGCTCAATCCGACTTGAAACGGGGACCCGGGGTAGTGTTGACTCTAGTGGACCCACACACTAGTTAGCCATAGCCCACATGTCATTTATTTTAGTTAGTGACTAGGCTAATTTATTGGGTTATGACTAATTAGATTAGTGTGTTAGAATGACCAAACTAGCCCCGATTTAACCCCCCCCCCTTTTTAATGTATTGCTAATAGGCTAGAGAGGGGGTATTTTTGACATTTCAAATGGGGTTATTTCAGCCATATGGCCTGTAGAAGCGTAAAAAGTGCTTCACAGAATGAGTCAAAGTGATAGATCATTCTACTCAAATTGATCTACTTTACGCCGCAGGGAGGTTAAATACTTTACGCCCAAGACAAGACTAATCGCTTTTACGCCTAAAGCAGCCAGGGTCAAGACAATGGTTTTACGCCTAAGATAGGCTAACCCTCCTTTTACGATGGACAAAGCTGTCAAAGTCTCGCATTTAATGCAAAGTCTGACATGAAGATATTGATGATGGCATATACCACAGATTTCGAAGGGATTTGTTTTATGCAGAGACCAATGTTGTCGTTTAGTATGTGGACTGAGCTACTTTATGCTCACACTATGGCTTCTTTTACGTACGGAGATTATATGAGTTTTTACGCTCGAAAGTCGACGTGTGCGTAAAGTCTATTTGGGCTACTTTATGCTCAAGGTTATTTAATAACCACTTTACACGGGAAATCTATGACAGGGCTGTTTTACGCCTAGTCCACTACTTTATGCTCAGAGTACATTGGGGTTGTTTTACGCCCTATTCTTCTTCATCAGTTGAGAACGTGGTCTGCCTACATGGCTTTCATGCCACACATCTCGAAGAACGTGTGTACGTGCATCCTATTCTTACTGAAATGATGGGACACGTGTCAACATATACAAAGGATGACTTCGGTCATGGGTGGCAGTTGTTAGCGTAAAGACGGAACTTTTGCTGAGTTTTTACGCACAAGAGCCTAAGTCTATAAATAGACTTATTTTCTCATATAACACACACACACAGAGAGACATGTGAAAAGACAGAGAGATTAGGACTCAGATATTTTTGATTCTCTAGAGCATTCTTCTTCAACCTTTCTTTCAGAACAGAGTGAAGCAAAGCAGGAAAGCATTCGGCCTCGCCATCAGTGTCCAAGTGCGTCGATACCTTTCTGGTGACTTAGTTCTTCCAAGTTGTTCATCTTCAAGCAGCGATCTTCATCATCATCGTATGGTCCAAGGAACAAACTGATCATTTACAGATCAGACTTCTACAGCAATACTTTCCCAGAATCAAATTTGTACTTCTTGTACTTTTTCCTGTTTTATTTTCAAAAGCCAATTCTCAAGGCATTTTTGTTAAGTGAAACAAAATGGCGACTCTGCTGGGGACGACCTTCTTCTCTGACGAGGAGGTAATTGCTCAATACGATGATGTGTCGATTGGATCGACAAAGAAGACTCTGGTTGTACACTTCGACCGGACTGCTTATGAAGGGATGCTCAAACTGGGGGTGGTTCTCGCTACTCCAATGTTCAAAAATCTCGCAAAGCACGAAAAGTTTGGATTCCTAAATCCAAAATAGCTTATGATCTCTCTGTTGCTGCTAGTGGCAAGGAAATTCTTTCCACTCCTGTCGTAGGGACTCCCGTTTGTAACGAGGCAGTCCGTACTTCAGAGTTGCACTCAAAGTGTGACGATTTATCTTCCGTTTGTAACGGTAAAGATAATCAGGTTTCACGCCCATTGCGTAAGAACCAAGTTTTATGCTCAGGGGGTAAAAACCAACTTTTATGCTCAGTACATAAAGATGAGTCTCCCATTTGTAATGGGGCAGACTCTAACGATTGTGCTTCTGGGTGTAAGAATCAGTCTCCCGTCGGTGACGTGGTAGGCTCAAATAAATTACGCTCCTCGCATAAAACAAAATCTCCCGTCTGTGACGTGGTAGATAACCAATTTTTACGTTCTACGCGTAAAGGTAAATCTCCTGTCTTTGACAGTGTAGATAAAATTTGCAATGATGTTTTTACATCTAATGTGAATGTACCTAAACGTATGCAGCATAAAAATGTTGTTGGTAAAGCTTCAGTTCTACACCAACAGCCTTCTTATACTGCTCTACGCAAAGTACCAAATCTACAAATTACACGCAATAAAAATGGAGTCCTTCGTGCTAAAAAATCTCAAGATTTACGCACACAACTCCAAACGCGTAGAAATGTACAATTTGGTTCTGCGAATGCAGCCAGTAATCTTCTTTATACACAGGGGACTAAACGTTTTTCTACCCCTAATGTAATAAAGAAGACTACTCCCTCCACTCCTTCTGACTTACGTGAATTGCTAATACAAAAGCGTAAGAATAGACAATCTCCGGTGATATTTCCCCAAGAAAAACATCATTGTGATTATCACCAGGTTGTAATAAATTGTTGTTGTTCGGCTTCAAACGGTCAGTTTTTGATCGATTGAGTTTTAATGTGTCTCAACAACAAACTGAAGACCAAGAACATGAGTTGTCATATGTGTCAGTGAACATGGCATCTCATACTAACAGAGGACGACGTCCAAGACGAAAAACGTCCCAAACCCCAGGTCAGCAACAGTTCAATAGACTTCTTGATTCTTTTGAGGGAGTATATCAGAACACTCGATCAAGAAGACAAATACAGACTTCTGATTCAGAAGCTGGGGGTACTCAATCTATTGAGTCCGAGACTGACAGTGTCGATTCATACTTCTATACTGATCCTTCTATATCTTCAAAAGAGGTTGAATCCTACGTTGTTGGAGATGAACCAGAGACCTCATCTGTTAATACAGAACAGCGTCTCACTGCCGTTGAGCAATCACTGAAAGACATGCTTAACATGGTGCAAAACATGCATCAGATAATATTGAATCAGCAAATGGCTCAGCCGACAGTAATAGCACCAGTACCAGTAGCGGCACAAACTCAAGATAGTCTAGGGGCTGATATACCTTTGAATGTTCAGGAGCCTGCTGTTAATCAAAATTCTGCATCTCCAAATTCTATTATTTCAGAAGATGTACCATCTCCGGTAGGGATTACGGTACATCCAACAACTATTCAATCAAATGTGCTTTCGTAAACTAGTGAGGCCATTCAAGCAGTACGTAAACTCAAAGCACAGTTTGAAGTCTTGAGGCACAAGGATCAACTCCAGAGGTTAGGGATTAAGCAACCTTATCCTCCTCATTGGAATGATGTACCCTTTCCACCAAAATTCAAGCCACAATCCATGGTATTATTTGATGGGAGGGCTTCTCCTAGTCAATATATCAATTATTTTGATATTATGACTGTACATCTGCAGAAAAATAATGCTCTTCTCACTCGAGTGTTCATTGGTTGCTTGAAGTGTTCGGCTTATGATTGGTATCGAAGTTTACCCGACAATTGCATTTCGTCTTTCGACGAATTTAAGACAATGTTTCTCTCCCGCTTCTATGAAGGAGGTATGGACATGAACATGTCCTCCTTGATAGAAATCAAGCAAAAGGAGAAAGTAGATACTCGGACGTTCATTGAACGTTTCCGACAAGCAACTTTAAAAATGCCCCCTGGTATGCCAGATTCAGCAATTATTGATACGTGCAAGATGAATCTGCGACCATCTATTGCTGTTTTACGGGTTCTCAATTCACAGATTGGACTTCGTTCATCATAGTAGCAGTTTCTGTCGAGACCAATTATAGGTTGGCTCGTAAATATGGAATGATTTTCGCCTCAGATGATAGAGAAAAGAAAAGTAATCCTGGTAATAACCCCAGTAATCATAATATGAAAGGAAAAGATACCCTCATGGTTAATCTTTCCAAGAATAAAACGACGCCGAATAGTCAAGAATCTTCCAGGCCAAAGGAAGAATACTCTTTTTATGAGATTGAATCTGACTGACAAAGAGGCCTAATGAGGTGAATCTGACTGACAATCCCAAATATTATATCTATCATAGATACATTAATCATTCTACCAGTGCTTGCTATGTCTTGAAGATGAAAATCCAAGATCTGATAAATGGCGGTGCTATCGCCTTAACTAATGATGACCATACGGTTGCAACCAATATGGTTTCTCTTCAATTCAGGGATTTTTCTCCACAACAATTAGCAGATGGGATCATCCCAGTCCCCAAGGCGACGATGAAGATTATGAATATCCCTCCTCCTAGAGAAAAAAATGACGGATTGCTGCCTTTTACCTTAAAAATGGTAAAATTATGTGGGTACATCCTGACTTAGTACCTGAATTGGAAAATGAAAGTAAAACTTCAAAATCCAAGAAAGACAAGAGAGTCAAAACCTGCAACATGATTTCTCATGTTATTCCAGATCCCGACGATTCAGATTATCTATGGGATGGCACTCCTTTGGAAGATAGACTAAGGGGATTGAACATATGTCCTCCAAGTCTAGCTCCTCCTACCAAACTCAAGCTTACTCATCAGCAGTGGTTAGCTATGAATAGTGTCCCTTTATACCGGGTACAACAAGTCTTCGTTGCTTACGAAAAAGCTCCTACAGGGATTTTTCCTCGTATCCCGAATCCTTCTCCTCCTGTAGTTACAGAGACATCTATTCCTCATTCTCCTGTGGATACAGAGATCTTTTCTTCTTTCTCTGTGGAACCATTTGTTAAAAGTCTACTGCCCATTCATCTATACAGTCAGCAATCTGTCCTTCTCATGAAGAAAATGGGTTATGACTTTCAGAAGGCAGAAGGTTTGAATTATGATAAAGGAATACGACTTCCTTTACAAATTCAAAATAAAAAATCCACTGTTGGATTGGGTTCTGAAATTCCTCACAACAAACCTTACAAGAAAAAGGCTAAAGGGAGGAAGACTAAATCCTGTAATATGGTACATCCTTCTCTTGAGCCTGAAGAAGAAACTTTTACTGATACAAGATCCGGAAAGGAGTACCACAAAGATTATGAGGGATCTTCCAAAGAAG
Organism: Iris pallida; assembly: GCA_029216955.1. Taxonomy (NCBI): domain Eukaryota; kingdom Viridiplantae; phylum Streptophyta; class Magnoliopsida; order Asparagales; family Iridaceae; genus Iris; species Iris pallida. Next base: position 3,167,606 of record JANAVB010010792.1, read on the forward strand.
CAGAAGATGTAGTGGAAACACTACCAGCTCAACCTTCTCCTGTTCCTGCTAAACCCTCGGTGGTTGAAAAGGGGAAACAGAAAGCAGTACGCTTTGACGTTCTATTGAAGTCTGCTTCCAGTCAGGGGGTGGTAATGAAACCTTACAAATTTGATATTCTAGCTCAGTTAGACAATACTCCGGCTAGACTATCCATATTTGAACTGCTTTGTCTTTCTAGAGAAAGCATGGAGACTTTGAGTGAAGCTCTACTTCAGGCAGATTCTTGCTTGGCTTAACTCAAGAGTCCTGATAATACTCCAGTGTCGTGTCCGCAATATCATAGTGTGATGGAAGCAATTCCTAATATCACCTTTACACAAGAGGATATACTGTTGAAGCATAACAAACATGACAGACCTCTGTGCTGCACTGGGTATATTGGATCTACTGAAATTGACAGATTTATATCGATCCTGGGTCGTCAGTTAGCATAATCCTTCAAAGTATGCTAAGACCCCTGAGGATTCCTACTAGTGACATAACTTACACTAGTACTACGATAGTTGGTTTTAACTCTGGCAAGAGTAAACCACTGGGGAAGATTCGTCTGAAGATTCAGATTGGCGATCTGCGAACTATGGTAACCTTCTATGTTATCAACTCAGGTGTATCCTACAATATTCTTCTTGGAAGATCGTGGGTTCATGAACACAACATTGTGCCTTCAACTCTCCACCAATGCTTCAAGTATGTGGATTCTCAAGGAGTTGTAAAGACTAAATTTGCTGATATCAATCCCTTCAAGGGTGTTGAAGCCTATTTTTCTAATTCAAGGCTTTATAAACAAGAACATGTGAAAGAGATATCAGACATAGCTGAAGATCAATCTTTTATTGAAGATCAGTCTATTAATAAAGATCCGCCAGAAGAACAACCTTTGAAGATCATGGTCAAGGGACGAATCCAATCCCAATCTGTCAATGATCAACCTTTGGTAATCAAGGTTAAAGGAAGAACTCAAGCTTCATCTGAGGAATCGGTAAATGTTCCTACTAAGAGCCAAGTTCAACTTTTTTTGATTAAGGTCAAAGGGCGTACTTCTTGTACGAATAATCCAGAACCTCCATTGATTGTCAATCTTGGCAAATCTACGCAGAAGACGGATAATGGTCCACTGATAATTAATCCGAAGCGTAGCAGTCAAATCGTAAATGATGTAAATATTGATCATTCTGTACTTTTTAATATCAATGAAGATTTCCTTTTCGAGTATATAGCTGCTAAGTTTATTGAAAGAATGACTTTATCTTCTGATAATCAAAATCATCAATCTAAAGGCAACATTGTCTCTGGGGTAGGAATCGTCTTGGTTTCTCCTGACAAAATGGCCATATACCGTACCTATTCTCTCAATGAGCCATGTTCCAACAATGTAGCACAATATAATGCTCTATTGATTGGTCTTCAAGTAGCAAAACAATTGGATATTGAGTTCCTAGAAGCTTATGGAGATTCTCAATTGATTGTTAATCAAGTTAGAGGGACTTATGAGGTCAGAAACCCTGATCTCATCCCTTACCATCAAGTGGTAGTCGAGTTGGTCCTTTCATTCAAAGGATTCTTCATTGAATTTGTACCACGTTCTCAGAATGTTGAGGTTGATGCTCTTGCTAGTCTAGCTGCAGATTGGGCTGTTCCAATCCGAAGGCAAAATATAATTACTTTGTTGGACCGAGATATGTGCTGTATCAAGAATAATCTGTATGTTGAACAAAGTTATACTACAGAGGTTAGTTCCTAACAGAGGGATTGGAGAACTCCATTCATTGACTATACGGTTCATGGAATTTTGCCTGAAGATCCAAAAGAAGCTGCATCAATTAAGAGACGATCATTTCGATTTTATTATGATTCGTCTTTACATATGTTATATCGTCGATCATATGATGGACTCTTACCGCGTTGTCTCTCAGAAAGTGAAGCCAAACAAACACTATGAGAGGCTCATGATGGTGTTTGTGGTGCTCATCAACCAGGTCCTAAATTACAAGACCGTATTCGAAGAATGGGGGATTATTGGCCTTCTATGATAGCAGATACTGTAGACTATGCCAGAAGATGTAAAGCATGTCAGATTTATGCTGATTTTATTCATCAACCGTCTGAATTTCTACATCCTACAGTAGCTTCTTGGCCCTTCGAAGCTTGGGGTATGGATGTCATTGGTCCTATTAACCCTCCTTCTGTTAAAGGACATTGGTTCATATTAGCTATAACCGATTACTTTTCTAAGTGGGCAGAAGCAGTTCCTCTTGTTGAAGTGAAAACATCTAATGTGATCAGCTTCATCAAACATCATGTCATTTATCGCTTCGGGATTCCTCAACGAATAATTCATGACAATGGTCCACAATTCACCAGTCAGGCATTTTATCGGTTCTGTGATAAGAATCGAATTCAAAATTTGACTTCTACGGCTTATAATCCAGCTGCTAATGGTTTAGCTGAAGCTTTCAATAAGACGATCATTAAACTTTGCAAAAAGTTTGTCTCTTCTAATAAACGTGATTGGAATAAGAAACTTAGGAAATGTTTATGGGCTTATCGAACAACAGTCCGAACTCCTACTGGTTTTACACCATTTTCATTGGTTTATGGATGTGAGGCTGTTCTTTCCTTGAAAATCCAAATTCCATCTCTACGGATGGCCATTGCTAATGAGCTAACTATAGAGAATAATGATCGCTTACGACTCCAAGAACTTGAAGGATTGGATGAGAAGCGTCTTCAAGCACAACAACATATTGAGCTATATCAAGCCCGTATATCTCGAACTTTCAATCGTAAAGTTAAAGAGAGGGTGTTCAAGGTTGGCGAACTAGTGTTGGCTGTTCGAAGATCGATGGTGCTGACTCACAAAAGCAAAGGGAAATTCCAAGCAAAATGGGAGGGTCCTTATGTTATTGAGATCGTATTTTCTAATGGTGCCTATCGGTTATCAAAGCCTAATGGAGATCTGCTCATGATGCCTATCAACGGCAAATTTCTCAAGAAATACTATGTATAAAGAAGAAGGCAGATAAAAATAAAATTCTTTTATTTTTTTTTGTTCTGAACAAAATTTTAAGGAGCACTGCCTCCCTTATTGAATACATAATCAGCCAATGCTTCGAAGGTATCATTGCCTGAGTTCATGAAAAATCTGCAAGCAACCATCCTAAGTGCCTCTTCTTCAGGAGTTCTCCTTGGCTCTATTAAGAAAGCAAAGATATCTTGTGGTGGCTTGGGAGTAGAAGAGCTTTCGTCTACTTCGATTGTCCCTGTCACAATTGGCTCAGCGGAGTGCGTCTCGACGACGTCCTCAACTTTCCTGGAGACTTTATTCTTTTGCTGCATATCCTTGGAAGACATTTCCAATAGAGGAGTGGAAATAAGAATAAAATGTTACAAAGAGTTTTCGCCTATTTATAGGAGAGATCTATTGATGAACCGGTCTTTGAAAACAACCTTTCATTCCCGAAAAGGTCTATCCGTCCATTCTATCAGGTTCATTCATTTAATTATGGAATTGAATCAATGTTTTTTTTTCCCGAAAGTTATGTTGATTCATTCATACATTGATATGGACCTATATGCTCATGATATCTGTCTCCTTATTCCCCAGCTACCAAGGTTTGGTTAAGCTGGTTTCTTGTCTCCTGGGAGAGGGATTTTAAATCTTCTATTTTATCAATTGATTAAAAAGTGGGATTCGTTATTTATCATGTCTTCATGACCTCTGAATGAATATTAAATCCACTTACTTTCCTTATCTATCATTTCCATCTGACCTCTGCATAGATATTAATCTACTTTTCTTTGAGTTCTTACATACTGTCATGTCATAGAAAACAAGATTTCATTATCTATCATGTCCATATCACATCCAGATAGATACAAATCATTGAGCATAGAAGACTTATCATTTCTATTCCCATATCATCAAAAAAAGTCTATTACATTTCTTAGACTTTCTTACAAGTTATAATGGAAATCTATTACATTCTTGGATTTTCATTCTATACACACAACGATAGCCTAATGGAGATCTATTTCTTCTTTGGATCTTCTTCGTCGGATTCGTTGTTGGTGTCAATTCCTTGATGTCTGAGCCTCTGTGGCGACCAGAACAGTAGGAATCAAACTCTGGTCTTCTCTCTCAGACGAGAGGAGAATCCCAAAGTATGGCAGCCCGAAGACGTGTTGCTGCCAATACAACTGGTGGAGGAGTGGCGGCCTCTCAAAGGAGAAAAGAATGTACCCAGCATTGGGATACAATTCCTAGTCCTGCCATGAAAGGAACTCTACTACCCGATTTCTCGGGATAGAGTTGACTCCACCATCCAACTCTCTGTGTATAAATGCTCTTCCTACCAACAGAGGAAGACCCTTCTATCTCACGAAGAGTTCTGAGTTGTCTGATTTGCGCATCAAAAGCGCATGAGCTCCCTAATGTTGATGCCAGAAGCACGCTCTTCACAGCGTCAAAGTCACCAATGCCGGTTCTGGAAAAGCTCTTTAGCCAAACTTCTGCAGAAAACAACAAAGAAGAAGTGTTTTAAACAGAAGTACCATCAGATGCGTATGGGACGCTAACTAAAAAAAACAGATGCTCATGCGTCTTGTTTTATCTTCAACTGACTACAAGGCATTTTACGCCAGTGTCTCAGGTATACCACTATTAAGCAAGGCTTTTACGCTAGTGCTTCAGCAAGGCTTTTACGCTAATGCTTCAGCAAGCCTTTTACGCCAGTGCTTCAGGTGTACCATTATTCAGCAAGACTTTTATGCCAGTACTTCAGAAACTTCAAAGGCAGATAATTGCTTACGATCAGACTCACCACTTAGGTCAAATGGTTTGGCTCTAATAGTGGATGAATCTACATCTGGTGATTGGGCGTACAAAGGAATGCCATTGGAAAGCATCGCCATTGTCATTTGTTGGAGAACGATATTGCAAAAAGTTATCTTCAGAGGAATGAGAATGAGAATATATGAAATATTTTCGGCTATTTATAAAGACTGAAGAAACTGTTGGAAGTCTATTTCGGGAAAAGATCCTATTGAAAGGCTTTCGTGACCACAAGACAGATGCCACGTGTCGGTTTATTTCTTGGGAATGAACAACCATAGAAGCAGTCAAAAGAAGTGTTGAACAGTTCTATCTACCAACAGATGAGATTAACATCAAAACTTTATTTATAAAAAGGGGCGAGTGGACCCCTATATATAAGAGAGTCGCAATACATGGAATATTATTTTCTCTCTCCTTCGTTGGGTTGACGAAGGGAGGTACCTAACTTGCGCATGTTGCAAATCCCAGAGCGACACATCAGATTTAGAAACGCTTCTGCATCTCCTGAGCCCTCATATGCAGTCGGGGGACCACCATCGATGCGACTGAAGACTGCTGGAGTTAATCCAAAGCACTCTACAAAGTTACGTGCTCACTCAAAGTCAATCCTTGAGCCCGAAGCCTCTTCATTGTTAATCTCCTTCTTTGGCGCTATGTCACTACGGAGATGAATGACAAGAGTGAAGAATTTCTTCTCATTTATATAATTAAATCAACTCTCCATATTCCTCATTAGAAATTGTTTATTATTAATACAAACTCGGGGAAGTGAAAAGGCGTTCGAAAGTTTCGAGAAAAAAATTCATTGTGACGGTTAAATGTTGACCGACACTATTTAATGATATTTTACGCCGACTGTTGGATATTCCCGCTTTTACGCGGATGACTGTTGCGTATCCCGAATTTTACGCTGACTGGTCAAATCCTGACTTTTATGCTGCTGTGCAAAGTGTTTCAAATTTTGGATATATTTGAAAACTTTGAAGGGGGTTTTGTAGGAGCGTAAAAAGTGCTTCACAGAATGAGTCAAAGTGATAGATCATTCTACTCAAATTGATCTACTTTACGCCACAGGGAGGTTAAATACTTTACGCCCAAGACAAGGCTAATCGCTTTTACGCCTAAAGCAGCCAGGGTTAAGACAATGGTTTTACGCCTAAGATAGGCTAACCCTCCTTTTACGCTGGACAAAGCTGTCAAAGTCTCGCATTTAATGCAAAGTCTGACATGAAGATATTGATGATGGCATATACCACATATTTCGAAGGGTTTGTTTTATACAGAGACCAATGTTGTCGTTTAGTATGTGGACTGAGCTACTTTACGCTCACTCTATGGCTTCTTTTACGTACGGAGATTATATGAGTTTTTACGCTCGAAAGTCGACGTGTGCGTAAAGTCTATTTGGGCTACTTTACGCTCAAGGTTATTTAATAACCACTTTACACGGGAAATCTATGACAGGGCTGTTTTACGCCTAGTCCACTACTTTATACTCAGAGTACATTGGGGTTGTTTTACGCCCTATTCTTCTTCATCAGTTGAGAACGTGGTCTGCCTACATGGCTTTCATGCCACACATCTCGAAGAACGTGTGTACGTGCATCCTATTCTTACTGAAATAATGGGACACGTGTCAATATATACAGAGGATGACTTCGGTCATGGGTGGCAGTTGTTAGCATAAAGACAGAACTTTTGCTGAGTTTTTACGCACAAGAGCCTAAGTCTATAAATAGACTTATTTTCTCATATAACACACACACACACAGAGACAGAAGAAAAGACAGAGAGATTAGAACTCAGAGATTTTTGATTCTCTAGAGCATTCTTCTTCAACCTTTCTTTCAGAACAGAGTGAAGCAAAGCAAGAAAGCATTCGGCCTCGCCATCAGTGCCCAAGTGCGTCGATACCTTTCTGGTGACTTAATTCTTCCAAGTTGTTCATCTTCAAGCAGCGATCTTCATCATCATCGTATGGTCCAAGGAACAAAGTGATCATTTCCAGATCAGACTTCTACAGCAATACTTTCCCAGAATCAAATTTGTACTTCTTGTACTTTTTCTTGTTTTATTTTCAAAAGCCAATTCTCAAGGCATTTTTGTTAAGTAAAACATGGCCGGCCACCTCTAGAGAGGGTAGGCACAAGCCCCCTTTTGATATTTTCTATTCCTTCCATCTCATTTTCTCTCTCTTGTTCTTCCCCAAATTTTTAGAGAGCAACCTTTAGTGATTTCGTCTCCAAATCCATCATTTCTTCCACCAAATCTCCTCCATTTCTTCTCTAATCCATGAAAGGAAGGTGCTAGCCAAGTTTGGAAGGATTCGGAGCTCGTTCGTGTCCTATTGGAATCTCTACGCGTCGGAAGACTTTTTTCCTTTGAATCTCTCTCCCGAAAGGTATAACCTCTCCTCTAAACCATCCCTACATGCATATAGCTTAATTTTTGACCCATAGGAATAACCCCTATGGTTTTGTGTCCATTCGAGGTGTCCTAGGTATAGGATTGTGTTCTAATGGGAAAACCCCTATTTGGACACATGGGGAATTATTTATATATTGATTTGATGTTGTTTAATGTTTAATTCCAGATTTTCATGTGTTTAGGAATAGTTTTCCTATGTATCTTAATGTATCATATTGTTAATGTCTATATCTATATATATATATATATATATATATATATAAAAATATATATATATATATATATATATATATATATATGTAAAAAAATATATATATATATAAAATATATATATATATATATATATATATATATATATATATATATATATATATTTTATATATATATATATATCTTTTTACATATATATATATATATATATATATATATATATATATATATATATATATATATATATATATATGTGTGTGTGTGTGGTGATATATATATTAATCTCTCTCTCTCTCTCTCTCTCTCTCTATATATATATATATATATATATATATATATATATATATATATATATATATATATATAAATATATATATATTAAAAAAAAAAAAAATATATATATATATATATATATATATATATATATATATATATATATATATATATATATATATATATATATATATATATATATAATAAGGTTTACATATATATGTGAATATATATTATGGTATATATGTGTGTGTTTCTTGTGTTGTGGATGTGGTAATGTGGTTCGGCTAGGGGGGAGAGGATTGGGTTGTGTGTGGATGTGTATAGCAGGTGTTTGAGAGTATGGTTGAGAGGGGATGTGAGTTAGAGAGTGGAAATTAGAGAGTGTTTGAGAGGAAGGAGTGAGGATTTGAAGGGGCAATGCTGGGTTCAAAACCACAGCAGCAGTAGGTGCATCACTCCCCACACAGGGGACTGATTTGGAGGTTAAACAGTCCCCACAAGGGGGACTGTTTTTAGGACAGCAGGACAGCAGTATACACTGCTGTGTAGTGTGTTTTGGGGGCCAATCCAGTCCCAAATGGACAGCTGAAATTAGCCTAGGACAGGCCCTGTAGGCAACCCCATAGATCAGTCCACTTAATACCCCATTGAACCAACACATTAGCCCATATTTGCACCCCCTTAACAGCCTAATGACTAGCCTCCCATTGCTATCACCAAACATGTCCTTCACCACCCCATGTTAGTCCCAAACTTAGCCTATAACAGCCACTAAACAGTTCCTATATACCTGTCCTAAACCTGTCCTTTAACTCACCAAAATCAGTCCCATTACATCACATTTCTAGCCCTGAAATCAGCCTAGGAACAGCCCTAAACCTGTCCCCACTTGGCACCCCTTGACAGTCCCAATATCAGCAATTGTATTGCCCATTGTTGTCCCAATAACCTGTCCCAAGTAGCCCATTTACCTGTCCATTCTATCCCAAACCAGTCCCTATAATTCCTGTCAAAACAGTCCACATATTAGCCCATATACCAGTCCACTTAGCTTCACATTTTAGTCCCCTTGGACTGTCACAAACCAGTCCATGTAAACCACCAAGTGACAGTCCCAATGCACCCATAAATCAGTCCTCATTCCCCCAAAACCTGCTCACCAAATCAGCCCATGTACACCCTTTCATAGCCCCACAAATTTGTCCCTATACACCCTATACTACTGTCCCATACCAGCCTCAAACTTAGCCTACATATCAGTCCATAGCTACTCCTAAAAACAACAAAGAAGCCCCCTTGTTTAGCCTGAAATCAGTCCTTCATGGACAGCCCTTGTGTGTGTCTTTGTGAGCCTAAGTGCTGTGTGTGTGTGATCTATTATATAGGATATATATGTGTTTGTGTTTGTAAGCCTATAAGAGTGAACCAAAACCATTTGTGTGTGAGCCTATGTATATATATTTGTGTGTGTATAGGAGCTATAGGTGTGTGTTGTGAGATTTATGTGTAAGCTTGTAGTGTGAGAATATATAGGTATTGTGAGTGTGAGTGATATGTGAGTATAGCTAGTGGCCTATAGGAGGGCCTATATATAAACCAATAGGTGAGCCTGAGTAGCTATTTGCCTATGTGTGTGAGGGCCTAGAAGTGTGGTATCAAGAGTATAGTGAGTGAGTTGAGAGTATATATGTATTTGTGTGTGTGTGAGCTATTTGGGTATTGTGTGAGTCTAGATATGGATATAGTGAGCCTATATTTTTTTTTTTTTTTTTTGATATAGTGAGCCTATATATATATATATATATATATATATATATATATATATATATATATATATATATATATATATATAGCTACTAGCCTATAGGTGTGAGCATGAGTGTTAGCCTATATGTAAGTCTATATGGGTGTTGTACGTGAGTGAGTGTGGTATCTTGAGTGTCATGTGAGAATGGTACAAGGGTAAAGGTAAGGTGTCACGCCCCAGAACCAGAATACTGGAGAGCGGGGGCAGACATAGCCAGCTACGTATATTGAAATAGGATACATCTCAACTATACGGTCACGGCTGTCTAGATATGAGGGTTTACTACAAGCCAGCAGTCTCTTAAGGTCAAGCCTATTGTCTCAATCTCAAGCAATTAACAGAGTTACAAGATATTAGAGCATCAAATATATATATATAAGGCGTCCCAAATATTACATATTAGATGATCATGAAGCTAGTCGTACAAAATGATGGGACTAGCAAGAGTTCAGTCATACATGATCAACCCTAGGATTTGTTAATCATGTTTACAGCCCGTAGGCAGACAGTAAGTAAATGTGCATCGAGCTAACAGGTGCTCGTCGGCTAAACGCCTCAAAAGAATAATTTACATATAAGTGGGTGAAACAAAAGGAAAACCCACTCTTGGCCCGGGTTCCGTCTAGTTGTCACCATTGGGCTGGAAGCTTGGTAGATCCTCGGGAGCTGCTCCGAAATCTGGCCACACAAAACCAGCTGGGTCAAACCCCAGAAAGTGCAAGTGCCACAAAGGAAGCCACAAATAAGAACAAAAGCCAGCATATCAGAACATAAAGAATCAAAGGAAAGTACAAGTAATAAAGTACACAGGGCGATAAACGACTAGGGACGTGGAACCATTCCGGGAGCCAGGTTACAATCCTTAAACCATACAAGGACCGGGGTTGTAACCCTTCGCCTGAATAGCTCACTGTCTCTACTCATTTATCGTTAAGATAAGTAAAACAAACATGCTCAGGAGATAGCAGGTACTGGAGCTAGACAAGACTTAGACAAGGCTGGACACCATCCATTCGCAATCGGCCAAACAAATACTACGGCTTACTACTTTAACTAACTAGGGTTATCACAATCCTAATTACTAACAAGATGCAAGTGAGAATTTCCAGTCCCAAGCCCTGCAGACTATCCAGTTATCCTTCCGCGGGTTGAGAGTTATAGGTGGGTACATTGCCCGGGAGACAAATTTACCCTTAGGTGACTTAGAGGGTACAACACATGACAGTGTGCTGGAAATGTGCTCTACTCGTCGGCAAGCTACAAGTCCATTAAAGCACCCAGATAACGAGATTGCCTGTGACTGGGAATTCTCCATGTTCTAGTTTGATCTAATAATTAGCCTAATCCAATTTAGCGCGAGTCCCTGGCCGTGGTACCCAGGAAGTCACGTCCTAGACATGATGCAATACAAGATAAGTGGATTGTACAAGCAAGCAAGTAGGAACACCCACGGTGTCAAGTTGATTATACGAGTCAAGTTACAAGTTACAAGTCAAGTCAAGTCAGGAGTGCGCCGCCACGGGCCACTATCAAGTTATCAAGATAAATCATGTCAGGGTGCTTGTTAGGAGTGCACCACTACGGGTCACTGTCATGTCAGGTTGGTCATGTCAGGAGTGCACCACTACGGGTCACTGTCGTGTTATGCTAGGTCCTTGTCATACCATGCCATGTACAATAGACATTCCAAACATATTAAGTAAAATCAAGTTCATGACAAAAGGCGTAAGGATATAAAATGGGCGTAAAATATCTAATACAATATCAATATATATAGGACTATAGAAGAGCCAGGCTTAAAGAAAATAAAACCAAATCTCCAAGAGCCAATGGTTTGCGCAAGGGGTCAGGGGGTTGGATTGCGCAGGAGTCAAGTGCGCCAGGAGGCCAACTGCGCAGGGTACCAACTGCGCAGGAGTGAGCTGCGCAGGGTACCAACTGCGCAGGAGTGGATGGCACAGCAGATGGATTGCGCACAAGAGGATTGTGCAGGGGTGGATTGCGCAATGGTCGATTGCGCAGGGGTTACTTTGCGCATGGCTGGCTTGCGCATGGCTAGCTTGCGCCAGCGCAATCCAGCGCAGCGTAAAGCACTGGCCAAGTGATTGCACAATCGGCCATGCGCTAAAGAACACAGGCCGGGGGTGCGCAATCGGCCATGCGCTAAAAAGCACAAGGCAGAGGGCTGTTCTTCCTGGCCGAGAGCAAGTCCAAGAACACCAAGAACTTCAATTCTTCATAACTTAGCCAAATTAAAACCAAATCTAGATTTTCAAAGTTCTAACTTGAGTAAAATCGAATTCTCTTCCACATGGAAGCATCAAAACATACAAAAATCAAAGTTAAATAGATCAAAACCATGTAAATCCGAAAATAGTAAAAACTTAGATCTAGAACAAAGGAAACTCCAAATCACAAAATATCAAGTTCTAAAGTTGTTCTCCATGGCCTAATCTAGCTAATGGACAAATAAAAGTGGTGCTTATTTGATGGCAAGGTGCACTTGCCTATGGTGTGGTGTTGTGTGGAAGAAGGAAGAAGAAGAAGTTGTAGGAAAATTAATGGAGAGTAAAGAGGAGAGAGAAAGTTTGGTGGAGATATAATGAGGGTGGCTGTGTTGTGTTGAGGGTAGAGTGTAGGTTAAAGTGTTCCACTCATGATGAACCAAACCAAACCAATTAAAACTGAGCCGAACCAAAACCCAAAATACGAGAAAAATGTACAATTTCGCAAGTCGAGAAAATTAAAATACGTGCCAAAATCAAATACGAACATAAATACGTAATACAGGAAATGGGGGGTGACATAAGGTAATGGGTAAATGATTAACATGTACCATAAGATGACTTAGATGACCTAGATACTAGGATTTCTTGGTAGGTAACATTAGTATAGGATAGTATCTAGCTATCCTAGGAAACCTAGGCGAGTATTCCTTGGTTAGAGTGGTATTGTGCAAGGTATAGGTATTTACCTTGGTAAGGTAAATATAGGTAATGCCTAGAAATAGGATATTTGAGTTTGGAGTCTAAGATAGAGTTAGAACTTGATTTCCTTGGTTGGTAATGATCAAATATAGTGCTCATAGACTATCTTTGACGTTGGTTGACCATTTTGACTAAAAGTCAACAAAAGTCAACCGAGAGTCAAACTTAGCCTTTAACCGACTAGATTTGACCGGAACCAAACCAGAGTTGACCAGTTGACTGAAAGTCAACAGTTGGTCAACATGTGACTTGCTTGACCTAGGGTTGACTCCATGTTGACCAGAGTTGACCAGAGTTGACTTTTGACCAAAAGTCAACTGTAAGTCAACCCTTGACCCAAATTGACCTAGTTTGACTTGGATTGATTTCCTGTGACCTTATTTGACCTTGATTGTCCTAGTATGACCCAGTTTGGCTTAGTATGACCTAGTATGACTTAGTTTAGCTTGGTGTGACTTAGGTTTGACCTAGATCGACCTAGAATTCATTTAGAATGCATTGTAATGCATCTTATTGTCATTTTTGGACTCATAGTGACTTGTACTGTTCTATAGGAGACAGACACCACTCCTCGGACAGTATATTCTCTTCAGACACTTAGGCTATCTGGCGAGTACATTTTCTGACCGTTTCATACTTGTCTGGATTTACATTCTTGTTCTAGATTACTTTACTTGATGCTGACACGATCATTATCACGGATTGGTACTATATGGATCTTCTTCTGAGATGTTATCTCCTTGTATTCACTAAGTACATATTGTGATGTGCATTTCACTTCTATATTGTATTTATTGAATACCCTTATCATTGTACACTCATTGTGCATATTGTACTCTTATTATTACATTGAGCCATTGTACAAGCCATTGTTTAAGGTAACGTAACTGAATTGGATCCTTGTGTATTGATTAGGGAAGGAGAGTAGAAATGGTTATGTGATCAATCCTATTGTATAAGAAATTGTATATGTCCATTGTATACCCACGTACAAAGGAGTCCCATTTTATTGTATAACCTAACCCATTTACATAACCATGTTGTGCTCTAAATCACAGTTGTCTTACAGTTCTTACTTATCATATTTAGATATTTCCTGTTATCAAATCTCTACTGTTTTTATATACTTCTTTCAGCGTTTCCTGTACCTTACTCTATTATATGCTTTATATTTCCTAACATGATATGAACTATGTGAGATGTTTTGTGCGCGCTTCTGTCCTGACTGGACCTGTTGAAAATATTACAGAGGATGAGGATGAGGCCAGCGTAGACACCTACTATGGGACAGCTGTAGATGCCACGTGTGACCCAGATTTCCAGCCTGATCTACTAGCTTAGAGACTGAGGCTCCCTAGTCTAGGTTCATCTATTTTCCGTCTTTGAGATCTGGTTTGTATATATTATTTCATATTCAGTAGTGAGACTTGTATTCTGGATATTTGCTGAGATGTTATTTTAGACACTTAGACTCTCTGGTTGTGATGTATATTCTTTCATTCCAGTATTTATCTCTCTATCTTTTTATTTTATTATTCTGCCTTAGATGTGATTGAGACTGTATATTGCTATGTCACCTCCATTCGGAGTGTATATACTGTGCATGTACCTTTATATTGTTAGATGATTGACCTAGGACAGCGTTCTACCGCCGACACTGTGGCGTAGGCTGGGCGTTGTTACGTTCTCGTACCCTCACAGTGGGTGCGAGTCGTGACACGTTTTTAGTGGTGGCCCATGCAGGTCGAGTTTATGTAGTGGTATTCGAACTAGAGTATCACTATAGCCTGCAGTAGGATTAGGATATTTTTGGAGGTACTCAATCACATTAGAAAAAACTCTTATCTAATTCATACCATCTCAGTTCTTGCTGATATTGTTTTCCCTTGAATATAAATGTCCTTCCTTGCTATTCGAATCATTCTCAGCAATTGTTTCTTTGATCTGTCTCTAGGATGGTTGAGACGAGATCATATCGCCAGGGCCAGAGGGACGCCGATGAGAGGTCTGCCACCTCTCATATCCAGCAGCCAGCCCCTGGTACCGTAGCCCCAGTCATGCTAGCTGGGGTAGGCGTTTCAGCTGCGTTCGGAGGAGCCCCTCCACCAGCAGCATGGGGTATGCCTCCACTAGTTCGGGGGCAGGACCCAGTCATTCCAGAGGTGCCTTTCCAGCAGCCGCCGCCCCCAGGACACGTGGACGTGGCTCAGATGTTCGTTTACTTTCAGCAGTTTATGGAGCAGCAGCAGGCCCGACAGGATAGGAGCATGGAGTTGGCCCTTGCGACAGTTGTAGCCCGACCAGTGGTTCAACAGTCGAAGACACCGGGGATAGAGCAGTTCCAGAAGATGAGCCCAGAGACTTCCTGGGGACGGAGGGGATTCTATATGCTGACGAGTGGATCGAGCATATAGAGGAGATCTTTCGCCTGGCCCGGATACCGGCATATCTTCAGATAGAGGCAGCAGCTAGTCGGATGCGAGATCTTGCTCGCACCTGGTATCAGTCAGACCCTAGGTTGGGGGTAGCTGGACAGACTTGGGAGGAGTTCAAGGGCTTCTTCAAGAAGAAGTTATTTCCAGATTCAGCGCTCAGAGCCTTGGAGTCATAGTTCGAGAGCTTAGTTCAAGAGAGCCTGTCAGTGGAGGAGTACGCTGGGGAGTTCGGCTGCCTCAGCAGATTCGTGGAGGGTTTGAGCGAGGCGGCGAAGGCCCAGAGGTTCCGGAAGGGTCTGGTCAAGGAAGTCAAGTCCTTGACCAAGGGCAACATGGATGCCACTTTTGAGGAAATTTTGACAGGAGCCTTATTGGCGGAGGATGATCTTGAGCTTAGGCTCAAGAGGGGGCGAGATCCAGTTGGGGGCAGCAGCAGCGGAGGACCCGCCAAGAGGTCGTACGTTCAGCATCAGTTTCAGCAGCAGTATCAGCAGCCGATGCCATGCATACAGTTTCAGCAGCAGTACCAGCAACCGAGGGCTCAGATACATCAGCTACAGTAGAGGCCTGTTCAGTATCAGGGACAGAGACAAGTGCAGTATCAGTAGGACACCGTGTGCAACTTCTGTAAGAAGCCAGGCCGTTGGTGGAACGATTGTAGGATGAGGCTGGGTATGTGTTTACTTTGCGGTTCAGCAGAGCATCAGTGTAGAGAGTGTCCCAAGAACCCGACACCATTGGCTCAGATAGCACCAGAAGCTAGAGCTCCGGCAGGGCAGCAGAGGGGACCACCATTGCAGACTCAGCAGCAGAGGTTCGTCCAGCATCAGTAGCAGGCCAGGGGAGGCCAGCCAGGGCGTGCTTCCGCCATGACAGTCGAAGATGCTCAGGTTGTTGGAGATCTAGTCACAGGTTCCTTTCCTTTGATTCAAATTCTGCAATTACTGCCTTAAAAATTCAATTGCATCTATTCATATATGTTTCTTCATTGTTGATAAGTTTTGATCTAGTGCTTCATTATGATTTAATTTTCTTCTGAGATAAGTTGTATGGGCTAGGTCACCTCAATTATGAGATTTTAGAATCCTCTAGGGTCATGCTAGCAGGCATAGTGAGGATATATAGTCGAATTATGGACGTATTTCTCGGGAGTGGGAATTTAAGGTTTTTGCTGCCAAGCGTGCGGTATTCCAAAAATTTTAAATACCATAATTCTAGAGATATGTCCCATAGTTGAGGACACTATGATTATCGTAGCCTTGCTCACTGGCATGACAGAGATTCTGAGTATCAAGATGATTGGACAGACGCGTACAATTGTCGATTGTATGATTTTCTGTGGTTACCTTGTTTTAAAATTTTTGGATGATTCTTTTAAGGTGGATGGACTTATAACATCAATTTGAGTGTAATTTTAAATTTTATAAATTTTAGTCATTTAATTCATGCTTTGTTTTTGAGATTTTAAATTATTTTAACTTTAAGCCATGACATGTAATTTTGACATTTTACTATTGCTGGTTTTAATTTCGAGGACAAATTTTTTTTTAAGGTGGATAGATTTGTCACCCCCAGTTTCCAGAAACAAGGGTATTTTTGTCTTTTTTCATTTTTAGATTATTTTGAAATTATTTGTTTATTTATTGTAATATTTTGGGGTTATTTGAGTCGGGTTCGAATTTCAGCTCAATCCGACTTGAAACGGGGACCCGGGGTAGTGTTGACTCTAGTGGACCCACACACTAGTTAGCCATGGCCCACATGTCATTTATTTTAGTTAGTGACTAGGCTAATTTATTGGGTTAGGATTAATCAGATTAGTGTGTTAGAATGACCAAACTAGCCCCGACTTAAACCCCCCTTTTTAATGTATTGCTAATAGGCTAGAGAGGGGGTATTTTTGACATTTCAAATAGGGTTATTTCACCCATATGGCCGGCCACCTCTAGAGAGCGTAGGCACAAGCCCCCTTTTGAAATTTTCTATTCCTTCCATCTCATTTTCTCTCTCTTGTTCTTCTCCAAATTTCTAGAGAGCAACCTCTAGTGATTTTATCTCCAAATCCATCATTTCTTCCACCAAATCTCCTCCATTTCTTCTCTACTCCATGAAAGGAAGGTGCTAGCCAAGTTTGAAAGGATTCAGAGCTCGTTCGTGTCCTATTAGAATCTCTACGTGTCGGAAGACTTTTTCCTTTGAATCTCTCTCCCGGAAGGTATAACCTCTCCTCTAAACCATCCCTACATGCATATAGGTTGATTTTTGACCCATAGGAATAACCCCCATGGTTTTGTGTCTATTTGAGTCCATTTCGTGTCTATTTGGATACTTGTAGAGGTGTCCTAGGTATAGGATCGTGTCCTAATGGAAAAACCCCTATTTGGACACATGGGGAATTATTTATATATTGATTTGATGTTGTTTAATGTTTAATTCTAGATTTTCATGTGTTTATGAATAGTTTTCCTATGTATCTTAATGTATCATATTGTTAATATCTATATATATATATATATATATATTTTTTTTTTTTTTTTTTTCTATATATATATATATATATATGTGGTGATATATATATTAATCTCTCTCTCTCTCTATATATATATATATATATATATATATATATATATATATATATTTTATATATATATATATATATATATATATATATATATATGTATATGTATATATATATATAATAAGGTTTATATATATATGTGAATATATATTATGGTATATATGTGTGTGTTTCTTGTGTTGTGGATGTGGTAATGTGGTTCGGCCAGGGGGAGAGAAGATTAGGTTGGGTGTGGATGTGTATAGCAGGTGTTTGAGAGTATGGTTGAGAGGGGATGTGAGTTAGAGAGTGGAGTAAAATTAGAGAGTGTTTGAGAGGAGGGAGTGAGGATTTGAAGGGGCAATGCTGGGTTCAAAACCACAGCAGCAGTAGGTGCATCAGTCCCCACACAGGGGACTGATTTGGAGGTTGAACAGTCCCGACAAGGGGGACTGTTTTTAGTACAGCAGGGCAGCAGTATACACTGCTGTGCAGTGTGTTTTGGGGGCCAATCCAGTCCCAAATGGACAGCTGAAATCAGCCTAGGACAGGCCCTGTAGGCAACCCCATAGATCAATCCACTTAATACCCCCATTGAACCCATACATTAGCCCATATTTGTACCCCCTTAACAGCCTAATGATAGCCTCCCATTGCTGTCACCAAACCTGTCGTTCACCACCCCATGTTAGTTCTAAACTTAGCCTATAACAGCCCCTAAACAGTTCCTATATACCTGTCCTAAACCTGTCCTTTAACTCACTAAAATCAGTCCCATTACATCCCATTTCCAGCCCTGAAATCAGCCTAGGAACAGCCCTAAACCTGTCCCCACTTGGCACCCCTTGACAGTCCCAATATCAGCCATTGTATTGCACATTGCTGTCCCAATAACCTGTCCCAAGTAGCCCATTTACCTGTCCATTCTATCCCAAACCAGTCCCTATAATTCCTGTCAAAATAGTCCATATATTAGCCCACATACCAGTCCACTTAGCTTCACATTTTAGTCCCTTGGACTGTCACAAACCAGTCCATGTAAACCACCAAGTGACAGTCCCAATGCACCCATAAATCAGCCCTCATTCCCCCAAAACCTGCTCACCAAATCAGCCCATGTATACCTTTTCATAGCCACACAAATTTGTCCCTATACACCCTATACTACTGTCCCATACTAGCCTCAAACTTAGCCTACATATCAGTCCATAGCTACTCCTAAAAACAACAAAGAAGCCCCCTTGTTTAGCCTGAAATCAGTCCTTCATGGACAGCCCTTGTGTTTGTCTTTATGAGCCTAAGTGTTGTGTGTGTGTGAGCTATTGTATAGGATATATATGTGTGTGTGTTTGTAAGCCTATAAGAGTGAACCAAAACCATTTGTGTGTGAACCAATGTATATATATTTGTGTGTGTATAGGAGCTATAGGTGTGTGTTGTGAGATTTATGTGTAAGCTTGTAGTGTGGAATATATAGGTATTGTGAGTGTGAGTGATATGTGAGTATAGCTAGTGGCCTATAGGAGGGCCTATATATAAACCTATAGGTGAGCCTGAGTAGCTATTTGCCTATGTGTGTGAGGGCCTAGAAGTGTGGTATCAAGAGTATAGTGGGTGAGTTGAGAGTATATATGTATTTGTGTGTGTGTGAGCTATTTGGGTATTTTGTGAGTCTAGATATGGATATAGTGAGCCTATATATATAGCTTCTAGCCTATAGGTGTGAGCATGAGTGTTAGCCTATATGTAAGTCTATATGGGTGTTGTATGTGAGTGAGTGTGGTATCTTGAGTGTCATGTGAGAATGGTACAAGGGTAAAGGTAAGGTAATGGGTAAATGATTAACATGTACCATAAGATGACTTAGATGACCTAGATACTAGAATTTCTTGGTAGGTAACATTAGTATAGGATAGTATCTAGCTATCCTAGGAAACCTAGGCTAGTATTCCTAGGTTAGAGTGGTATTGTACAAGGTATAGTTATTTACCTTGGTAAGAGAAATATAGGTAATGCCTAGAAATAGGATATTTGAGTTTGGAGTCTAAGATAGAGTTAGAACTTGATTTCCTTGGTTGGTAATGATCAAATATAGTGCTCATAGACTAGTTTTGACGTCGGTTGACCATTTTGACCAAAAGTCAACAAAAGTCAACCGAGAGTCAAACTTAGCCTTTAAGCGACTAGATTTGACCGGAACCAAACCAGTATTGACCAGTTGACTGAAAGTTAACAGTTGGTTAACATGTGACTTGTTTAACCTAGGGTTGACTCCATGTTGACCAGAGTTGACTTTTTGACCAAAAGTCAACTGTAAGTCAACCCTTGACCCAAATTGACTTGGTTTGACTTGAATTGATTTTCTGTGACCTTGTTTGACCTTGATTGTCCTAGTGTGACCCATTTTGGCTCAGTATGACCTAATTTGACCTAGTTTAGCTTGGTGTGACTTAGGTTTGACCTAGATTGACCTAGAATTTATTTAGAATGCATTATAATGCATCTAATTGTCATTTTTGGACTCATAGTGACTTGTACTGTTCTATAGGAGACAGACAGCACTCCTCGGACAGTATATTCTCTTAAGACACTCAGGCTATTAGGCGAGTACATTCTTTGACCGTTTCATACTTGTCTGGATTTTCTTTTTTGCTCTAGATTACTGTACTTGATGCTGACACGATCATTATTACGGATTGGTACTATATGGATCTTCTTCTGAGATGTTATCTCCTTGTATTCACTAAGTACATATTGTGATGTGCGTTTTACTTACATATTGTATTTATTGAATATCTTTATCATTGTACACTCGTTGTGCATATTGTACTCTCATTATCACATTGTACAAGCCATTGTATAAGGTAACGTAACTGAATTGGATCCTTGTGTATTGATTGGGGAGGGAGAGTAGAAATTTTTATGTGATCAATCCTATTGTATAAGAAATTGTATATGTCCATTGTATACCCACGTACAAATGAGTTCCATTTTATTGTATAACCTAACCCATTTACATAACCATATTGTGCTCTAAATCACAGTTGGCTTACAGTTCTTACTTATCATATTTAGATATTTTCTGTTATCAAATCTCTACTATTTTCATATACTTCTTTCAGCATTTCATGTACCTTACTCTATTGTATGCTTTATATTTCCTAACATGATATGAACTGTGTGAGATGTTTTGTGCTCGCTCATGTCCTGACTGGACCTGTTGATAATATTACAGAGGATGAGGGTGAGGCCTGCGTAGACACCTACTATGGGACAGCTGTAGATGCCATGTGTGACCCAAATTTCCAGCCTGATCCACTAGCTTAGAGACTGAGGCTCCCTAGTCTAGGTTCTTCTATTTTCTGTCTTTGAGATCTGGTTTGTATATATTATTTCATATTCAGTAGTGAGACTTGTATTCTGGATATTTGCTGAGATGTTATTTTAGACACTTAGACTCTCTGGTTGTGATGTATATTCTTTTATTCCAGTATTTATCTCTCTATCTTTTTATTTTATCATTCTGCCTTAGATGTGATTGAGACTGTATATTGCTATGTCACCTCCATTCGGAGTGTATATACTGTACAGGTACCTTTATATTCTTAGATGATTGACCTAGGACAGCGTTATACCGCCGTCACTGTGGCGTAGGATGGGCGTTATTACGTTCTCGTACCCTCACAGTGGGTGCGGGTCGTGACATCACGTTTCCAATAGTTGAACAGTTGAGTTTCTTATTAGATGAAACTTAACAAATAGTAATCTTCAATGGAAGTAATATGGTAGTATTGAGTATAATAATAACATTATATAGTTACTGCACCATCGAAACTTGTTTCCATATGTCGTCTTCACAACTTCCAAGCTTGCTTGCATTCTAAATAATAATGGAAACAGTAACACCAAACTATTTTTATTCATGTTTAAACAAATAAGGGATAGAGAATTATGCAAAAGCAAACCTCAATTATTGAATATTATATCATCTATACATAAAGCTATACATATATAGGATATACAGCCATCAAGCATAAATAGATTATGTCTAGCTTTGTTGAATGTAAATAATATATATAAGCTACTCTAGAAATTAATTTACCCCAAGATAACTCTTATAAGCCTGATTTATAAGCTACATCAGTCCTTGAGAAAATCATAAAAACCCTCGATACGACGTGCGTCCCACCAATCTGGGCGACGTAGTCGCGAACCGAAAGCATCGAAAGATGCGGAACGGGTTCATGGACGTGTGGGCTTTGACGGAATTCAAATTGGTCGCATGTGCGCGACGAATTTGATGTGTATCCGTCAAAATTCACCATATCGGCCTTTGGGCAAATTTTCCAATTACTTTGTGCACGCTCGTCAGATCGAGATGAAACTTGTGCCAATAGGACCGTATCATTTTTTTGGTCCTATAAGCCAAGTTTGGTCCAATTCTGAGACAGTTGAATTGGACTGCCGTTTTACGGGCCCCATGGTCCTACTCAACGGACAATTTTGTGTACGCCCCACCGGAATCCAACTTTGGACATACGGTTGGGTTCGTATCGAAAAACTGGACCTGTTGACATATAGTTTGATAAATTTAGAGACCGTTGACTCTGGCACGCTTTTTGGTGCAAAGCGGGTCCAACGGTGGACACCGTTTTGACCCAAAATTACCGTTTTGCCCCTGTGTCCAGAATTGGACTTAAGGACAGACAATTCTAGCTAATTTGACTATTCTGAGAACGTTGGTAATGTTTATTTCAGCATGTGGAGACTTTTTTCTTGTGTTGACTCTAGTGACTCATCTGATGTGGTTGTACTATCGGTTTCTCCAGCTAAGAACCTCAGGCAAGTGCACTTTCTGATTGCTTTCGATTCATAGTAGTCTTTTCATTTTATGTTTATACATATATCTTGCTGCTTGTTGACACGCTCGTCACACGAAGTAGTCGGAAGGGGAAATATCTTAGTAAACGTGTGGACTACCCAGAACTATTCCAATATGTCTAATCTTGACTGATAGCAGCTGCACACGACACGTGCAGGGTGCCGTATTTACCCCCTAGCCGTTCACATGTCGAAAAGAATATTTTATACCATATAGGTAGTTGTCTTTTATTTATTTTTCTTTGTCTTCTTCACCACCTGCCATGTCATCTGTTACTTTCTAGCTTTCATATTCCATATGTTATTTTTATGTCTTGTTAATTCTATTGTGTTTTCGCATTGCCGTCGGTTTGTGTACTTGTTCCATTCCTGACTGGAAGCCATCATTTTTTAGGTTAGCTGTGGCTTCACTTAGCTTGAAAGATTCAGGTTTAGTTGCAGACAGAAACCTAGAAATAGATAGCAGTTGTATCAATTTCAATAATTGTAAAATCTTATATTTTCTTTAATTATAAATGTTGTAAATGTTGTAACAAATTTAGAAATGTGAATGAGCAGCAAATGTTATAGTTTGAGCATTTATTTCTTGCAGACTTGACATCGTTCTACCGTCGACTCTGCGGCATAGGCTGGCTTGGACACGTCTCGCATCCGAAAAAGCGGGTGCGGGTCGTGACAAGTTTTTGTGGTGGCCCATGCAGGTCCATTTTCGCAAAAGATTGCGAACTCGTGATGGTACTTAAGTTAGTCGTATCATTACGAGCCTGCGACTAGAAAATACTCATTCACAACTTAGGTTAAATTGATTTAAGAGAATGACTAGGACTAGGAGTCCCTTGTGAAAATTGACCGTTGGGTAGTTAAGGCTGTTAGATAGGCCATGCAATTTAGAATTATTAAATTTAGATAGCTTGCTAGATCCCTATAGGTCCACTCTTACTTTTGATATGACGATATGATCCGATGTGGATAATAGTATTCACTTGTAAATTATGCTTACCTAGAATTAAGGCGTTAATCTTGATAAACTGTTCAATTTTTCTTTTGCTCTATTTAGATACAAATCTTATAACATAAATTAGAATTGTCTGTTTTAAATTCTATTTTGCTGTAAGAGATTGGTTTATAATTCCTGATTCTGTTATTCCTGTATGAATCCCGAGTTAGATTTGATTCAAAGTTTTTCCTCAGCCATTTGAAATATATATGAGATAAAGATTAGGATGTTCTTACTTTATTTGTCATCAGATATTCCTTTCGACCAGTCTTTTGCTTTGAGGATTGAGACTTATAGGCAGATGTTACACTTTCTATCATAGTTAACTAATTTGAATCTCTGGCAGCTCCTCGAAGTCTTAGAAATATAATTGAGTAATTAAACGACTGTGATGACTAGACAGCAGCGCACTGTCGCTAATTACCTGAGAGCAGAGTGTGGATTCACTGCAGCCAACAATGCACTGGCAAGGCACAACCCACAGAATTAAAATCATTTCCAAGAATCATAGTCTATAGAACATTGCTAAAACTGTGTTCTCGTTGACCTCTTTAGATCTTAGATACCCTTGTGTCAATATAAGGTAGTGTACCTAATAGCATATCACCTCTGAATCACGGAACCAAGGATTTATCATAGCCAGAGTATACGGGCGAGGTATAATTCTCGGTAAAATGACTTCAGACGTGATTACAAGTTTAGGATACTATAGAGGGTAGGAAAGTGCCATGTGTGTCCCATAAGATCCAAAGTCAATACTAGTAAAAGTTCTGTAAGTTGAGTAGCATGTCTCCCAACCTAGCATTATGTGCTCCTTGTGATCTATTGACGAAGTAATTGACCGACAATAATAAGTTACCTAGAATATAGAATCTAGAGTTCATAACCCATTAGTCGACCAAGGCCTTATGGTAGGAAGATAGTAGGATGACTGTATAGGCAAGAACATTAGGTAAGGATTTGATTCTCTCAAAACTCGAACCACTTACTCCTCCTTCCAAAAATCTCGCATGCTTGTATTTTGACTATGTTGACCAACGCTGCTATTACAGCCTAGTTTTGCAAGCTTACTCTTTTATCGAGCTTCATTCGAGACATATGTTTATTGGGGACGTCCGCTAACATATTGTATAATAAGAGTCGATGTACTACGGTCTGATCAACCTTAGTGCACTCGGTTTGCTCTCCCTCAGATTAACCCAAGTGGATTGAGATATAGATGTCTCTAGGATCTCATCCACGACTGCTTTGACAATTCCTCTTGAATTATACATTCGCCTTTGAATCACGTAATTGTATTCAGTGACATCTCTTCTGAACTCTTCATTGTTTTTGTCTTTCATTGATTGGAAAGACGAAAGCTCCTGATTGATAGGTAGATACAGAGTATTTGTCACGACCCGCACCCTAGAGTAAGGGCACGAGACGTGGGTACATCCAGCCTACGCCGCAGTGTCGACGGTAGAACGCTGTCCTAGGTCACAACATCTAACAGTTATAGGTAATAAACAGTTATACTCCCCGAATGGGGGTGACATAACAGAATATATCTCAATCACAGCTAAGGTAGAACATGAAAGGAAGATAGATAGATAATAAGATGTAAGATCCAAATCCACAAGAAATACAGATAAAGAGAGGGAGCTAAGTGTCTATAATAAACTCCACACATCCAGACATAAGATAGATCCCAAATGTATATATAACTCAACTGATCAATACTATGAAATAAGATAAACTAACTATGGAGCAACAATCTCTACTGCTAAGGGATCCGACTGGAAGTCCGGATCGCAAGTGTCCTCTAAGGCTGACCCATAGTAAGTGTCTAGGCAGGCCTCCTCCTCATCCTCTGTAAAATTGTCAACATGTCCAATCAGGACGGGAACGAGCACATATCTCTCAAACAGTTCATAGCAGGTTAGGAGTATGAAATCATGCAATAGAGTAAAATACAGGAAGTGCTGAAAGGAAGTACAAGTAAAACAAGAGATATTTTGTAACTCAAAGTAAATACATGATAGTAAAGACTGTAAATGGCTATGTGATTTAGAGTACAATATGGTTATGTAAACGGCTTAGGAGCACATGAATACAACTAAGAAGCACATCAATACCTACTGGGGATAGTGTCCACATAACCAATTCTACTCACCCCGCCCCAATCAATACACAAGGATCCATTCAAGTTACGTTATAGGTGATGGAACTGGGGATTCCCAGGACCCTTCCTTTGGTGTGCGTATTGATCGATAGAAAGTTAAACAGATCTAATACGTGTTCTAACCCTTCATAGGCAGAAACTAGGGTCCACGAATTAAACCTGCGACGGAAAGGAGACAAGTAATTCCTTGCAATCTCGAGCGGACGACCCCAAGATCTTCTGTACGTATTCCTTTCTCGAGTTGGACGTCGTGTAGGAGACGATCTCCCAACTTTTCTTCTCCTTGGCAGCACTCTCGTTCTCTCCTTACGTGAATCACGAATTTAGAGAAAATTTTAGATTTCTGATCAGTAATCTGGCGGCCAGAGAATAGAGGATATATATAGGCTACGGCAGGGACCATGAGGAGAAATTAGGGTTAGGCCTCCTAACGGATATGGATATCCCGTGTTCAGCCCGAACACACAATCCAGGCCCATTAACAATAGCTCGGTCCACTAATGAGCTATTGTTGCACTACCCCCTAATCACAAATTATGTTTGTGGGCTCCTTTTATTATATTCTCGTTTGGCTCCCCATGTTAAGATATCGTATGTCCGTCGATCAATTAAGTTACTGACAACTATATTGATTCGACATCTTTTATCCTTAAGTAGTACCGCTCAACTTTATTTGTCATGTCGGATATAATCCACCTGCAGGGTTTACATGACAATCCTTATGAGCTCCTTAAGAGGACATCATCAACCCGATGTATCGGGACATGGATTCCATTTATAATCAACAGCCCATCATACATACAATGTTATTACCCAATTCATAGAGGTTGTTGATCCATAATGAATCTCACTCTTTTATGAGTCAAAGTAATGCATATTGCATATACATGTCCGTTATTATATCTGGATTAAGAGTACAAGCATCCATAATAACAGAGGTGTTTGTTCTCTTATGTAGTCAGTACAAAGAGAACAACCTCAAGTGGTCCTGTTCAATACACACAAAGTGTACTAGTGTAAACCTATAGTCAAGATAAACTAATACCAGATTACACTACAACCTTTCCAATAGATTGTCCAAGTCCATCTTGGTTGTGAACTATTTATATACTCCGTAGAAAACTGATAATATGATCTTCTGTGTGACACCACACACCATATTATCTACAATATAGAATATCAGACATTTTTATTAACACTTGCAACAAATACAATATGCAAACATTTGCCCATATAATTCTTATTCAAAATTTAAAGAAATAAGATTACTACAAAAGTGATGCTTTTAGTATATAACCCTAACAATCTCCCACTTATACTCAAAGCCTTGCTTTTCAGTATACTGTTACAAATCTCCCACTTATACTTAAAGCCATGCTGCTACACATCTAACTCCCATTCCCTCAACATGACTGTCAAAAGCCTTAGCTGGTAAGCTCTTTGTAAAGGGATCAACTAGGTTGTCGGCTGATGCTATCTTGATCACAACAACTTTTTCTTTCTTTACGAAATCTCGTATCAGGTGGTACTTGCGCTCAATGTGTTTGCCTGTCTTATGGGCTCGTGGTTCCTTCGAGTTTGCAACTGCACCACTATTATCACAATAAAGTGTAATAGACTTAGGCAAACTAGGTACCACATCCAAGTCCAACAGAATGTTTCTGAGCCAAACCGCTTCTTTGGCTGCCTCAGAGGCTGCCACATACTCGACTTCCATGTTCTATGATGGAATCAGCAATACATTTTTGCTTGATACTCCTCCATACAATGGCTCCACCTCCCAAAGTAAATACATAACCTGAGGTAGATTTCCTGGAATCCCTATCTGACTGAAAATCTGAGTCTGTATATCCCAAGGGAACTAAACTATCTGCCTGGTAAACTAGCATATACTCTTTAGTCCTTTTCAGGTACTTCAAAATATGCTTTACGGCAGTGCAGTGCTCTTGTCCTGGGTTAGACTGATATCTGCTGACCATGCCTACGGCAAAGCAGATGTCTGATCTCGTACATAGCATTACATACATTAAGCTTCCTACTGCTGAAGCATAAGGAACTGCCTTCATATTCTCTATCTCTTTAGGTGTCCTCGGACATTGCTCCTTTGATAGAGCAATTCCATGTCTAAAAGGTAAGAAACCTTTCTTAGAATTTTGCATACTAAAACGAATTAGTACAGTATCGATATAGGAAGCTTGGGATAAGCCCAACATCCTTTTCTTGCAATCTCGTAGAACTTTGATCACATGGATGTGGCCTACTTCTCCCAAGTCTTTCATATCAAACTGTTTGGATAACCATACCCTTACATCAGATAATACCTTCATATTGTTTCCAATGAGGAAGATGTCATCCACATAAAGTACTAGGAACACCACCACGTTTCCGTCACACTTTCTGTATACACATGATTCATCCTGACATTGATCAAATCCATAGGATTTTATCACCTGATCAAAACAGATGTTCCAAGATCTGGAAGCTTGCTTAAGTCCATAAATGGACTTTTTGAGCTTACAAACAAGATGCTCCTAGTCCTTTTCAATGAACCCGTCTGGTTGCTTCATATAGATGTCTTTCTCAAGACTTTCATTAAGGAAAGCTGTCTTGACATCCATTTGCCAAATATCATAATCGAGATGAGCTGTAATAGATAAAAGAATCCGAATAGACTTAAGCATGGCTACAGGAGAAAAGGTTTCCTCATAATCGATACCCTCTCTTTGAGTAAAACCTTTTGCTACAAGCCGAGCTTTAAAGGTTTCAACCTTACCGTCTGATCCTCTTTTTCTCTTATAGACCCACTTGCATCCAATGGATTTTACACCAACGGGTGGTTCTACAAGCTCCCAGACCTGATTAGAATCCATAGATTCTATTTCAGATATCATTGCTGTTTGCCACGACTCTGTATCTTTATCTTGGAGTGCTTTATTGTAGGTACTGGGATCATAATCTTGTTCCTCAGGGATGAAGTCTGATGACTCTCCCAAGAACATATATCTATCAGGTTGTATCACAACCCTCCCACTACGACGAGGCACTATCGGTTGTGGTGTAATATTTGTGACACGTTGTGCAGTTATTTGTGGTTCATCCTCTTGTACTGTTGGTACTGAAGTACTTGGTGTCTCACATCTCAGTTATTCTAGAACAACTCTACTTGTGGGTTTATGGTTCATCACATAGTCTTCCTCTAAGAATCGGGCATTGGTGCTAACAATGACCTTCTGATCCTTAGGACTATAAAATAAACCTCCTTTCGTTCCTCTTGGATAGCCTACAAACAAGCGTACTTCTGTACGAGATTCCAACTTATCTGCTTTCCCATTCAACACATGTGCTGGACTACCCCAAATGCGAACATGTTTCAGACTAGGCTCACGCCCAATCCACAGCTCTGTGGGAGTAAGAGGTACTGACTTGGAAGGAACCAAGTTCAAAATATAAGCTGCAGTCTCTAAGGCATATCCCCAAAACGAATCTGGTAAATCCGAATAACTCATCATTGATCTAACCATCTCCATAAGAGTTCTATTCCTTCATTCGGCTACACCATTCTGTTGGGGCGTTCCAGGTGCAGTCAATTGGGATGCAATCCCAGCCTCTGATAAATAATCCCTAAACTCTCCAAAGAGGTACTCGCCACCACGATCTGATCGTAATGATTTGATATATTTTCCATGACGTTTTTCCGTTTCAGCCTTGTACTCTTTGAATTTTTCAAAGCACTCAGACTTACGGCGCATCAAATAAATGTATCCATACCTTGAATAATCATCAATAAATGTGACAAAATATTCAAATCCACCTCTAGCTTGGATAGTCATGGGTCCACACAAATCAGAATGAACCAATTCCAACACATCTTTGGCCCTATACCCCTTTGTCATAAAAGGCCTTTTGGTTATTTTACCTTCTAAGCAGGATTCACAGACTGGTAGTGCCTCCACTTCCAATGAACTCAAAGGTCCATCTTCAACCAGTCTTTGAATCCTTCTTAGGTTAATATGCCCCAATCGTAAGTGCCAAAGATATGTTTGGTTCGTATAAGAAGGTTCTTTTCTCTTATTTAAGTTAGATGACATATTATTCATTTCCATAAGTTGCATTGTGGGCGAAATAGGATTAATGACATACAAATTATCAACCAATGCACCAGAATAGATAAAATGTTTATTCTTTCTAATAATAATATTGTCATTAAAATAAACTGAATATCCATCCTTAACTAACATAGAAACAGAAACTAAATTCCTTCTAAGTGAAGGTGCATAAAGACAATCTCTCAATGTCAAAGACTTATTTCTACCAAAAGATAAAGTAACATCTCCTAATGCAACAACCGATACTTTTGTAGCATCACCCATGAACAAGCATATCTCTCCATCACTGAGCCGTCTGGTTTCCTGGAACCCCTGCAATGTATTGCAGACATGATTAGTGGCTCCTGTATCTACACACCAGGTGCCGGTAGATAACACCGCTAAACATGTTTCAACTACTAGTAAATGAGATATACCTTCTTTGTTCCCTTGTTTGAGAAGTGGACAATCAGTCTTCCAATGTCCTGACCCTTTGCACTTGAAACATTTGTCTTTCGGCTTTTTTACCGCTCCTTGAGGTCCCATGCCCTTCTTTGCTGAGTTTGCATGTTTCTGAATGTTATTCTTCTTCTTACCGCCTTTTGGCTTAGAAGTAGAAGCCTTTTCAGAAACAAAAACATGACCACTCTGCCTAAAGAGAGATTCAGCATCCTGTAGCTCTTTTGCAAGTTCTGCCAAACTATACAACCTTTTGTTCATGTTGTAATTAAGGCAGAAATTGTCAAAACTTTTAGGCAGAGTCCCGAGAATGATATCGACCTGGGATCTCCAAGGATCTCCATCTCATTCAGATGACCCATCATCTTGAGAACATGATCCCTTACTGGTGTGCCCTCAGCCATTTTTGTATTCATCAAACATTTCATAGCAAACTGCCTAGCTGCTCTACTCTGATGTCCGAAGAGCTCCTTGAGGTTATACATCATGTCATAAGCTGTGGCCATGGCCTGATGCTGATGTTGCAGTACATTTGACATAGATGCCAGAATGTAACATCGTGCCATCTCATCTGTCTTTTTCCACTTCTTATAAGCCTCTTTGACCTCTTCATCAGAGTTAGCATCAGAGTTAGCATCAGGCTTAGGTGGGCACTCCTCAACAAGTACATATTTGTACTCCTCAGCAGTCAGAACAATGTCCAAATTACGTTTCCAGTCAATATAATTAGGTCCAGTAAGTTTGTTTTCTTTAAGAATCACCATAAGTGGACTGAAAGAACCCATTTTTGAAATCCTGAGAATCACATAAATAAAATTATGTAGGGCAAAAAAAAACTTTTTGAATTAACTAAATATTGATTCCCTCAAAACAATAATAAGAAATTCACCAACACCTTGAACACCATGAATTTAGCATGCAACGATAGTGTGGACGTATACAAATTCAACTTTGTTCAAGTAGATTTTTCTTATTAATTTTACTATCATGTCAATATAACTTTATGACAAATAAAATTAATATGCTGGTCTTGCTCTGGTCATATAAATAATAGCAGTGACTCCGATGTGGAGGATACCATTATTTGTATCTAAGTGTATACCATTACTTAATACTAAGTCCATTACCTTGTAATGAGTTCCTTCAGATGGAGAAGTGAACACATACTAGGTAACTTTCTACAATTATCCCTAAGAAAGTTTGTACTGGTGATCCATAATTATACTCATCCGATATGGAGGAAAGCACTGAAGCCAACACGCAAGTATAATTACATCACCTACAAACCAGTAATGGAGACCATAGGATTTATACTAAATAAAAATCCTCTCCCACTTAGTTATTTAACAATGAGGGTTTTTCTACTAGTTGATATTATGTCCATGTTGTCCATTATTAATGTAGGCTTGGTTTTTCAAAAAAACAACCACACAATAATAAACATGCATAATTAGAAAAAGCAAAATGACAAAAATAAGAGAAAATATCCAACTATTATGGTCATCTTTGCTGCTCCGTCCTCAACTATCTGAATCCAAAATCTGGCGCTGCGCAGATCTATACGGGGTTCGACATTTTTTTAGGTTTTGGCTGTCGATTCCTTCATCGAAAATCATCTGTCGGCCTCTGGATTGCTGAAAACCAGCATCTCGTCCGGCGTCAGAAACAGCCACCACCGCCATCTCGATTGATAAAAAATAATTAAAATTACATCAATCCTATGCCTCCCGAAGGAGTTCACACATAATCTAGATTGAAAAATTAAATTAATAAGCACGATCAACCCTCGTGATTTTAATTACATCCACAGCAACAACAACATCCACGACATGTCCGTGGTTTAAACAACACAATCAAAAAACATGCATTGGACCATAATAGTTGGATCTAAGATGCCTGCAAAACCGAGTTAGAACAGATCTACATCTATCGACTATTAGATAGTGCAAGTTTTATTGGACAACATGGACGTATCAATCAATACGTAGATCCAAAGTGGCTCTGATACCAATTGATGGAACTGGGGATTCCCAGGACCCTTCCTTTGGTGTGCGTATTGATTGATAGAAAGTTAAACAGATCTAATACGTGTTCTAACCCTTCATAGGCAGAAACTAGGGTCCACGAATTATACCTGCGACAGAAAGAAGACAAGTAATTCCTGGAAATCTCGAGCGGACGCCCCCAAGATCTTCTGCACGTATTTCTTCCTCGAGTTGGACGTCGTGTGGGCGACGATCTCCCAACTTTTCTTCTCCTTGGCAGCACTCTCTTTCTCTCCTTACGTGAATCACGAATTTAGAGAAAATTTTAGATTTCTGATCAGTAATCTGGCGGCCAAAGAATAGAGGATATATATAGGCTACGGCAGGGACCATGAGAAGAAATTAGGATTAGGCCTCCTAACGGATATGGATATCCCATGTTCAGCCCGAACACACAATCCAGGCCCATTAACAATAGCTCGGTCCACTAATGAGCTATTGTTGCACTACCTCCCTAATCCCAAATTATGTTTGTGGGCTCCTTTTATTATATGCTCGTTTGGCTCCCCATGTTAAGATATCGTATGTCCGTCGATCAATTAAGTTACTGACAACTATATTGATTTGACATCTTTTATCCTTAAGTAGTACCGCTCAACTTTATTTGTCATGTCGGATATAATCCACCTGCAGGGTTTACATGACAATCCTTACGAGCTCCTTAAGAGGACATCATTAACCTGATGTATCGGGACATGGATTCCATTTATAATCAACAGCCCATCATACATACAATGTTATTAGCCAATTCATAGAGGTTGTTGATCCATAATGAATCTCACTCTTTTATGAGTCAAAATAATGCACATTGCATATGCATGTCCGTTATTATATCCGGATTAAGAGTACAAGCATCTATAATAACAGAGGTGTTTGTTCTCTTATGTAGTCAGTACAAAGAGAACAACCTCAAGTGGTCATGTTCAATACACACAAAGTGTACTAGTGTAAACCTATAGTCAAGATAGACTAATACCAGATTACACTACAACCTTTCCAATAGATTGTCCAAGTCCATGTAGGTTTTGAACTATTTATATACTCCATAGAAAACGGATAATATGATCTTCTGTGTGACACCACACACCATATTATCTACAATATAGAATATCAGACATTTGCATTAACACTTGTAACAAATACAATATACAAACATTTGCCCATATGATTCTCATTCAAAATTTAAAGAAATAAGGTTACTACAAAAGTGATGCTTTTAGTATATAACCCTAACAATAGGCACATGAATACAGCTAAGATACGTGAACTCATGTAATGAGTAGTACATGAGGCACATGATAAAGCACATGAAAGCACATAAGAACATGTAATAACATGAACTAGTACGAGTACAAGGAGTACCTGATGCACATGATAAAGTACATGAACATGAAATATCCGATGCACCCATAGAGGGATAACATCTCAGGACAGGATCCATATAGTACTAATCCGTGAAAATACGTGTCAGCATCATGTAAAGTAATCTAGAGCAAGAGTATAGTCCAGACAAGTATGAAAAGATCAGAGAATGTACTCGCCTGCTAACTGAATGTCCAAGACGAAAGTACTGTCCGAGGAGTGGTGTCTGGCTTCTATTATAACAACACAAGTCACAACAAGTCCAGAATAGTAATAAGATGCACTACGATGCATACTACATGAATCTAGGTCAATCTAGACCAAAGTCAACTCTTGGTCAACTCTGGTCAACCCTAGAAGTCAAACTAGGTCAACCAAGTCAAACCTAAGTCAAACTAGTCTATACTAGGATAACAAGGCTATTCTAAGTCTAACAAGGCTACACTAGTCTAATCTAGGCTCACTAGCTAAGCAAACACAATCATAGGCCATAGGCTAAGAGACTAGGCCATGGGCCAATAGGCAATACCATATTCAATATCTATATCTAAAACACATATATATACATACCACACAATCAAATATAGGATATCTATATTGATATATATATATATAGGCTCCTATTCACATACTAGATACATACATAATATGACAATGTATATATATATATATATATATATATATATATATATATATATATATATATATATATATATATATATACACATTGATGTGTTGTACAATATAACTTAGAATATATACCTATAGGCTAATATATGTATACAATACAACACTATATGCCAATACATATACATATACATATGTAGAGAGAGAGGGACACATGAACATGTGTCCAAGTGTATGTGTGTGAATGAGAGTGGAAACAGTAAATAGGTGTGAGAGAGAATGAGAGTGTGAGTGAAGTGAGGCAATTTACATAGGGGGGTGTGTGTAGAGGGTGTGTGGATAAATTACATAGGTGTGTGTGTAGAGGACAGTGAGGAAAATATGAATGTGTGATGATACATGAGGGTGTGATTAGTGTGTAGGACTTGTGTGTGTGTGTGTGTGTGTGTGTGATGAAAATTCAGTGAAAAAATAGTGTAAAATCAGTAAGATATTTGAGTGTGAAAACAATGTAACAAACTCAGATTTAAATATTAATCAAACAGTTCAAAAAAACTCATGAACACACATAAAAACCATTTAAACAGTCCCCACATTCCATTTCCAGATTTCAGTCCCAAACTCCCCTTAATTCAGTTCATAGAAACCAAAACAACAGTTCAAAGAAATACCAATCTCAGTTAAAACAGTCCCACCTAATCAATCTCAGATTTTTGAACCCCACACATCCCAAAACAGTCCCAAATTCGACACACAACTAGATAACATATAGGTGAACCAATACATGGTCCTAAACCACACTAATTAGCAGTATAGAATGGTTAAATTGATGACAAAAATCGAATTTATAAACTGGACAGAACAGTAAAATATGGACAGTTAAGGAGTATCAGGATATTTGGAAAAAAAGAGAAATGGATAATAAAATTGAATTAAAATAGCAATATAGTGGTTGGTAAAGTTTACACTAATTTGCACGTGCCATACAAGGTGTTTGTGTCCACCCAAGTGGACACAAACGTGTCCAATCACATTAAAACCCAAAACAGGAAAAACTGGACACAAGCAGTGCACAATTATCGTACACATGTTTACGGTGTCCGTGCACACGACACGACACGACACAACCCACGTGATCGTGTCCACATGTCGACTAAGACTAGGGCTAGAGCTAGGACACCCTGCCATGTGTCCACGTTGCGTGTGCGTGTGATACGACACGAGTCTCAGCGCATAAAATGATAGCCGCTGAAACAGTGCACAAATCAGTGCACGCGCTCGTACGTGTCCGAAACGACACGTGGGTCTCTGAAACTTAGGGAGCCCCGTGTCAGTGTCGGCCCTGAGCCACACGTCAAATCTCACGTGTCGAGGAGCCGTGTCCAGGGCGCTGTGTCCCCCGAAGTGCAGGACATGCACAGTGCCAGTGCACGCGCGCGCATGACCACGTGTTCGCGTGTCCATGTGGACTTGACACGACACTAAGACTACACAAAAACACCAGAAACGTGTAAGCGACATCAAACCCTAATTTTTTATTCAAACACTTTCCTAAAAATCATACGAAATGCCCATTGGGGCATTTCATCAAACACTTGGTATGTGTCACTGATACGTGTCCAAAAAGGATACGAAATGGACATAAATTTTAGGGCTTCCTATTCCTACAGTTAGGTTAGGTCTAGGGCTCCCTAAATATGCAATAAAATCAAGATTCTATGGAGGGGATTGAAAGTTACCTATATGTGTCAAAATCCTCAAAAAGCTTCAAAGGGAGGTGCTCCTCTTGATGGCCAAACTCCTCCAATATGCTCCCAAGATGAGAATACTTGTTACCAACAGTAAGAGGAGTAAAATTAGAACCCACTGCAATTGGTTTGGGGGAAAAAGGAATTAAAATGGATTTACTAGGATTTATTGAAGATGGAGGCTTACCTCTTTCTAAAACTTGGCAAAAATCCTAATGGAGGCTAGCCCTAACTTTGAGGGGTATTAAATAGGATGGAGAGACCATTATGACCAGCCATGGGCTGATTAGTTTTAGGGTTAGCTACATGGTGTGGGCCTATGGGCTTTAAGTCTCAAGTCATTAGTTATGACTTATGAAGTCATAAGCCATTCTAGCCTAATCAATTCCTAATCTCTCCAAACAAGTTTCAATGAGTTAAACCTCACTAACTTAGGTCAAGCTAAGGTTACTTAACCTAACCAAGTGGCCATAACCTAGGTTAGTCTCTAGGTTAGTCTCCTAGTCAACACTAGTCAAAGTCAACTATAGGCCCAAAATCAATTATACTAAAAATCTCTAAAAATCACTAAAAATCATATTAATTCTAATAAATCTAAATAATAATTCCAAATAATTCACAAAATTTCAAAAATGACCAAAATAACCAAAATACCCTCAAGCTAGAAAAGTGGTAGTGACAAATCTACCCTCCTTAAAATAATTTCGTCCTCGAAATTAAAGGCGAAACTAAACTGCTGAGAAGGATAGAAAATTATACCTCAAGTTCCAAAAAGATAGGGGTACCGCTAGCGCATCTCATCCTCCCGCTCCCAGGTCGACTCTCCTAGAGAATGATGCCTCCATACGACGCGTACCAAGGGTATCACCTGGTTCCTCAGTACCTTCTCCCGACGATCCAGAATCTCCACAGGCTGCTCTGGATAACTGAGAGTAGGTCCAACCTCAATCTCCAAATGATCGAGCACATGGCTAGGGTCAGCCACGTACCGTCTCAACTGTGATACGTGGAATACGTTGTGAACTCCCACTAGTACAGGTGGCAAGTCTAGCCTGTATGCCACGTCACCGACTCTCCCGCTGATAACGAAAGGGCCGATGAAGTGCGGACTAAGCTTCCCACCTCCACCAAAACGTATCGTACCACGAGTCGGAGATATCCGTAGAAAAACCATGTCTCCAACCTAATCACAAGCAAGGTCTCAAGTTATTAAAAAAATCAAACATGATCAATCAAACAAAACAAAAAATTAAAACACCTACTTCTAACCCTATCTCTAAATCTGTACCTCAAACTCCAGCGGCCCCCGGTGGCTATCGGCCCAGTGCCGATGTCTGTCCTGCGCCACGCGAAGTCTGTCCCTGATGAGCTTCACCTTCTCGGCTGCGTCAGCAACCATCTCTGGTCCCAGTAAAGCTCGCTCTCCAACATCATGTCGAGATAAGGGTGTACGACACCTACGCCCGTACAGAGCCTCAAACGGTAACATCTGAATGTTGGCTTGAAAACTGTTATTGTAAGCAAACTCTACCAAATGTATATGATCCTCCCAGGAACCTCTAAAATCTAGGACACACGTCCGCAACATATCCTCAAGTGTCTGAATAGTCCTCTTTGACTGTCCGTCCATCTGGGGGTGGTATGTAGTACTAAACTTGAGCTGAGTGCCCAAACTAGTCTGCAAACTCCTCCAAAAATAGAAAGTAAAGCGACTATCCCGATCTAAGACTATGCTGACGGAAACTCCATGAATCCTAACTATCTGCCTTATATACATCTCCGCGAGCATCTCTGTAGACGTACCCACCTTGAATGGCAAGAAGTAGGTTGATTTGGTCAACCTGTCAACGATGACCCAAATTGCGTCTTTCCCTCTTGGTGTACGCGGCAACCCCGATACGAAATCCATGGTGATATGTTCCCACTTCCACTCTGGAATGGGCAACGGCTGCAATAATCCTCTGGGCCTCTGCCTCTCTACCTTGACCTGCTGACAGACCAAGCATCTAGCTACGAAGTGGGATACCTCCCTCTTCATCCTGTACCACCAGACATGCTCTCGCAGATCCCTATACATCTTATTGGCACCAGGACGTATAGAGTACTGCGATCTGTGCGCCTCCTACATAATCTGCTCTCTGAGCTCCCCGCTGGGAACACATAACTGGGTACTGTGCCTCAGGGCACCATCCTCTATAAGTGAGAACTTATTATCCTCAAATCCTGTACTAATCTGCTCTCGGATACACCGCAGATCCACATCCTCGAACTGCGTCGCCTTGATCTTGTCCATCAAGTCCGACTGTATCTGAATGCCCCATAACTGCATCTGCACTCTGGGCACAATCACCTCAATCCCAAGGATCTCCAAGTCTGCAAGCAAGTGCCCATCCATAGTCAAACACATGGCTGTCGGATACCTACTCAAGGCATCGGCAACCACGTTGGCCTTCTCCGGGTGATACTGAAGTGAAATGTCAAAGTCCTTCATCAACTCTATCCATCTGCGCTGCCTCGTGTTGAGCTCTTTCTGTGTAAACACATACTTCAAGCTCTTGTGATCTGTGGAAATCTCCACCCTCTCGCCATACAGATAGTGCTTCCACAACTTCAAAGCAAAAATCACCGCCGCCAGCTCCAGGTCATGGGTAGGGTAGTTTTTCTCATGGGGACGCAATTGCCTGGAAGCATAGGCAATCACTTTCCCATGTTGCTGCAAGAAACAACCCAGCCCCTTCCCTAAAGTATCACTATAAATAGTGAATCCACCTGATCCTGAAGGCAATGTCAGAATCGGAGCTGTCGTAAGCCGCTTCTTCAACTCATCAAAAGCTGCCTGACACTCCTCTGACCAAACATACTCAGCTTCCTTTTGGGTCAACCGTGTCAACGGCTCTGCAACCCGGGAGAAATCCTGCACAAATCTCCTATAGTATCCTGCCAGCTCCAGGAAACTCCTGATCTCTGCCACTGAAGTCGGCGCTGTCCAAGCCTCAACTGCTACAATCTTCTTCGGGTCAACTGAGATACCATCTCCAGTCACCACATGCCCCAAGAAGTCCACCCGGTCCAAGAAAAACTCACACTTGGAGAGTTTTCCCTAAAGCTGCTCCCTCTTGAGAGTCTCTAGCACTATCCGTAGATGCTCCTCGTGCTCCTCCTCTGTCTTGGAATATACCAAGATATCATCAATGAACACCACCACGAACTTGTCCAAGTACTGGTGGAACACCTTGTTCATTAGATTCATAAACACTGTTGGTGCATTGGTTAGCCCAAACGGCATAACCAAAAACTCAAACTGCCCGTACCGCGTCCTGAAAGCGGTCTTGGGAATATCCTCCCCCTTAACCTTCACCTAGTGATAACCCGACCTCAAATCAATCTTGGAGAATACCCGAGCTCCGCTCAACTGATCAAAGAGATCATCGATCCGAGGCAGTGGGTATCTATTCTTGATTGTCAGGTTGTTAAGTTCTTTGTAGTCGATACACATCCGTAACGACCTATCCTTCTTGGGTGTGAAGAGTACCGGTGCACCCCAAGGTGAAGAACTAGATCGGATGAAGCCCTTATCCTGCAGCTCATCCACCTGCTTCTTCAGCTCCACCAACTCGCTGTTGTTCACTCGATAGATATGCTGGGAGATCGGTTCCGCACCGGGAACCAAGTCTATTGAGAACTCTATATCTCTTTCCGAAGGAAGCCCTGGCAACTCCTCTGGAAATACGTCCATAAACTCTGCGATCAAGGGATGCGGAGCCACCAGCTCCTTAACTGAAGCTCCATAGAAGACGTCGTCGTTCTGCTCTGCCTGCCGTCGGGTGTACTCAAACTCTGGCTCTCCTGGCGCCCTAAACAAAACTCTACCCCCACGGTAATCAATGCGGGCGTGGTGTCTACTCAGCCAGTCCATACCTAATACTATATCGTAGTTCGGTAATAGCATGACGAGTAAACTCACTCCCAACTCTCGGCCTCCTAATAAGACGCTCCGCCCTCTTCAAACATCACTCACGAGGATGACCCCACCCCCGGTCGTGATCTTGCAGGTCTTAGGCAATGGTTCAGAAACCAAACTGTGTTTAATAGCATACGATACTGACACAAAGCTGTGGGAAGCCCCGGAATCAAAGAATACTAATGCTGGAAGGGAATCGAGAAGAACCGAACCTGCTATCAGCTCTCCGATGGCCTCGGCATCCTCAGCTTTCATGGCAAAAGCTCGCCCCTGATGTCCACCTCGTACCTATTGCTGGTGCTGCCGGAACCTCTGCTGCTGGGTCTGCAGGGCTGGTCCCCTCTGCTGGCCTGCTGGAGCCTCGGCTCCACCTCCCTGAGCTCTTCGCCCAAAAGCACCAGGGCAATCCCTCAACTGGTGATCTCCCACACCCCAAAGTAGGCACTTGCCTAGCTTCTTCCTGCACTCATGGATCATGTGTCCTGGCTTCTTGCAAAAGGCACAAACGACTACCTGCTGCTGACGGGGTTCCTGCTGCTGATACCTCTGCTGCTGCTGTACCTACTGAAAAGGTGCACGACCCTGCTGCTGAAACTGCTGAGCTGGCCTCTGCTGCTGGAAGTGCTACTGGAAGTGAGGCCTCTTGGCCTGCCCCTGACTGCTACTGCCACCCTGGAAGTCACGACCCCTCTTATGCTTCAGCCTTAGGTCGTCCTCCGCCGCCATAGCCCCAGAAAATATCTCAGCAAAAGTAGCGTTCCGATCGCTCTTAGTCAGCGACCGAACCTCTCTAATCAAGCCCCGCGAAACTTCCTTGCCTTTGTCTTCTCGGTCAAGTCATCTATAAACCGGGCCAATCTGCAGAACTCTCCGGCATACTCAGCTACTGTCTAGTTCTCCTGGACCAGACCCTCGAACTGTGCCTCGATACCTCCCAAGGCCACTTCGGGAAAGAACTGCTCCTTGAACAGCTCCTTGAACTGGGCCCAAGTCTGCCCCTCAACTCCCATCCTGGGATCTGCCTGGTACCACGCACGGGCTAAGTCCTGCATCTGTGTAACGCCCTAGAACCAGAATACTGGAGAGCGGGGGCATACATAGCCAGCTACGTATAATGAAATGGAATCCACCTCATTATACGGTCACGGCTGTCTAGATATATGAGGGTTTAACTACAATCCATCAGTCTCCTATGGTCAAGAACAAGCCTATTGTCTCAATCACAAGCAAGTAAATAGAGTTACAAGATGTAAGATCACCAAATATACAACAGTAAGGCATCCCAAACATTACATATTCAGCTGATCATGAAGCTAGTCCTTACAAAATGTGAGGACTAGCAAGAGTTTAGTCATACATGATCAACCCTAGGTTGCCAACCATGTTACAGCCCGTAGGCAGACAATAAGTAAAATGTACACGAGCTAACACTTGTTCGGCGGCTAAACGCCTCAAAAGAATAATTTTACAATAGAGTGGGAGAGCAAAAATAAACCCACTCGTCGCCCTGGTTACGCCTGGTGTTCACCATCGGGCTGGAAAACCGGTAGATCCTCTGGAGCTGCTCTAGTATCTGGCCATACAAAACCAGCTGGGTCAGACCCCAGAAAGAGCAAGTGCCACAAAGGAGGCTTCACTTAAGAACTAAAACCAGCAATCGGCACAAGATATAAATAAAAGTAAGAACTGGAATTAAAGAAAATACACCAGGATGATATACGACGAGATAACCATGGAACTATTCAGATAACCCGGTTACAACCCGTAAACCAAATAAGGACCGGGGTTGTAACCCTTCGTCTGAACAGAACTTAGAATTCTCACCATTTATCGGCAAGATAAATATAAAAAATTCGGACATGTAACAATCTTGATATTGAATTAAGTAAAGCACGAGTAATCATGTCATGCCATAACCTTTTACAGGATCGGAACGAGACAAAGCTGGACTAGACTCCATCCAATCAATCACGGCCAAGCAAAGTGTACGGCTTGATAGTTTAACTAACTAGGGTTATCACAGGCCTAATTACTAGCAAGATACAGTGAGATTATTCCACAGCCACAAGCCCTGCAGACCATCCAGGCTATCCGGACGCAATTAGAGTTGAATTCAAGTGGGTACATCGTCCAGGAAACACATGTACCCTTAGATGACTTAGAAGGTACAACACATGACAGTGTGCTGGAAATGTGCCCTACTCGACGGTAGGCTACAGATCCCAAGTGGGGCGTCCAGATAACGGGATTGCCTGTAGCTGGAAAATCTCTTCATGGCTACTGGATTATTCTAGTTATTAGCCTTAGTCGATTTCAGTGGGTGCCCCTGACCGTGGTACTCAGGGATCCCCGTCCTAGACATGATGTAAGACAAGACGAGTTCATTTGTACAAGCACAATCGCCCACGGTGTCCAGATTAATTATACAGGTCATGTCATGTCAGGTAGCCGTCGCAACAGCTATTTCGAAAAAATCATGTCAGGTTATCATGCCAAGTGTACTTGTCAGGAGTGCGCCCCGACGGGCCACTATCAGGTCATGTCAGGTTATTATGTCGGGAGTGCACCACTAAGGGTCACTATCACGTCATGCTCAACTATCAATTACAAACATATCAAGTAAATTCGCGATTATCAAGTTCAGGATAAAAGGCGTAAGGATATAAAATGGACGTTAAATATCTAATAAAATATCAACATACAAGGCTATAGAAGATCCAGGGTAATCAGGCTACGCTCAGGTCAGCATACTCTCAGGTCAGCATACGCTCAGGTCAGCATACGCTCAGGTCAGCATACGCTCAGGTCAGCATATGCTCAGGTCAACATACGCTCAGGTCAGCATACGCTCAGGTCAACATACGCTCAGGTCATACGCTCCCAAAAAGGCAGCGTATGAGGTCCATACGACTCCTTGTCAAGGCAGCGTATGAGGTCCATACGACTCCTCGCCAAGGCAGCGTATGCAAGTCATACGCTTCCAAAAGGCAGCGTATGAGGACTGTGCTGTGCTAAAGAGCGCGCGCAACTCAGTGGCGCAAGCTAAAAAGCTCGCGCACTGCTCACTGTCTTCTCCAAAACAGCAAGAACTCCATGGTTGAACTCAAAGCTTCAAAAGTCCATAACTTAGTCAAAATAAGTCCAAATCCAACTTTTCAAAGGTCAAAATTGGGTAGAATAAAATTCTCTACAACATGGAACCATCAAAACTTGAAAACAAAGAAGTTTGATAGATCAAAACCACCAAAATTCAAAAATAACTAATTTCTAGATCTACAAAAATTAAAGCCTCAAAATAGAAAATAACAAGTTCTAATGTGTCGTAGAAACACGAGGGGAAGCTAATGGAACAATAAAAATAGGCTCTCTTGTGGAAGCAAGTTGCACTTGCCTAGACCTCTCTCTCCTCTCTCTGGTAGGTGAAGGAGTAAATGGAAGAAGAAGAAGAATAATGAAGAGAGAGAAATGAGAAAGGGTAATAAATATGAGTAGTGGTGGTAGGTGTTCACCTTGGGTTCATCATGAACCCAATCAAAACCAAGCCAAGCCGAACCAACCAACCTGAACCAGGAATAAACCAAGCCCAGAAGGAAATGTCAAGCCAGGAAATTATGCAATACAAGAATAAAATATGTACACATATTCCAAGAATACGTAATACGAACCACAGGCATTACAATCTGGCTGCCCGCCGCCTCGATCTGGAGTCGATCTGGTATCTCCGCCAGTCGAAAGATCTTCTCAATATGCTCTATCCAATCATCTGTAATGTGAATGCCCTCTGTGCCGAAGAACTCCCGATGATGCATCTTCTGGAAGTCTTGAATGTCCTTCTCCCTCTGACGGGGCTGCCGCTGGGCCCCCTGAGAAGTAATCATCTCGACTGTGGTGCGAACCAGCTGGTGTGCCTCGTCGATCCTCTGACGAAAATCAATAGTCTATCTCGTCTGCTGCTGCGGGTACGACTCCAGAATCCTCTCCACGAAGGAGAAGAGATGTGCAGCATCTACCATCCCTGCAGGCGGAGGCTGCTGCAGTGGAAGGATCTCAGGAATAACAGGGCTATGCCTCCTGGCTGCTGGAGGTGCTCCTACAAAAGTCGCAGAGACACCGACTCCTGAGGGCTGTACTGGCCCCATGGTACTGGGAGCTGGCTGCTGGACACGAGAGATGGCAGACCCCTCTACAGCCTCTTCCGTCACGGGGCGATGCGATCTCGTCTCAACCATCCTGGAGACACAGATCAAACAAGAAACAATTACTGAGAATGAGTCAAAAATTCAAAGGAGGACAGTTTAAAATTCTAAGGAAGATAATAAGCAGCAAAATAGATATATGGAATCTGATAAAGAATTTTTCCTAGTGTGATTGAGTACCTTCAAAAATATACTAATTCCTACTGCAGGCTGCAGTGATATTCTAGTTCGAATCCTACTACATTTCCATCCTAGACCTGCATGGGCCACCACTAAAAACGTGTCATGACCTGCACCCTAGAGTAAGGGCACGAGACGTGGGTACGTCCAGCCTACGCCACAGTGTCGGCGGTAGAACGCTGTCCTAGGTCACCACATCTAACATTTATAGGTAATAAACAGTTATACTCCCCGAATGGGGGTGACATAACAGAATATATCTCAATCACAGCTAAGGTAGAACATAAAAGGAAGATAGATAGATAATAAGATGCAAGATCCAAATCCACA
Source organism: Iris pallida (assembly GCA_029216955.1). Lineage (NCBI taxonomy): Eukaryota > Viridiplantae > Streptophyta > Magnoliopsida > Asparagales > Iridaceae > Iris > Iris pallida. The sequence continues at coordinate 3,212,216 of JANAVB010010792.1, forward strand.
AGAAATACAGATGAAGAGAGAGAGCTAAGTGTCTATAATAAACTTCACACATCTAGACATAATACAGATCCCAAATGTATATACAACTCAACTGATCAATACTATGAAATAAGATAAACTAACTATGGAGCAACAGTCTCTACTGCTAAGGGATCCGACTGGAAGTCCGGATCACAAGTGTCCTCTAAGGCTGAACCATAGTAAGTTTCTAGGCAGGCCTCATCCTCGTCCTCTGTAAAATTGTCAACATGTCCAATCAGGACGGGAACGAGCACATATCTCTCAAACAGTTCGTAGCAGGTTAGGAGTATGAAATCATACAATAGAGTAAAATACAGGAAGTGCTGAAAGGAAGTACAAGTAAAACAGGAGATATTTTGTAACTGAAAGTAAATATATGATAGTAAAGACTGTAAGTGGCTATGTGATTTAGAGTACAATATGGCTATGTAAACGGCTTAGGAACACATGAATACAACTAAGAAGCACATGAATACCTACTGGGGATAGTGTCCACATAACCAATTCTACTCACCCCGCCCCAATCAATACACAAGGATCCATTCAAGTTATGTTATAGGAACATGAATACAGCTAAGATACGTGAACTCATGTAATGAGTACTACATGAGGCACATGATAAAGCACATGAAAGCACATGAGAACATGTAATAACATGAACTAGTACGAGTACAAGGAGTACAAGGAGTACCTGATGCACATGATAAAGTACATGAACATGAAATACTCGATGCACCCTTAGAGGGATAACATCTCAAGAAAGGATCCATATAGTACTAATCCATGAAAATACATGCCAGCATCATGTAAAGTAATCTAGAGCAAGAGTATAGTCCATACAAGTATGAAAAGGTCAGAGAATGTACTCGCTTGCTAACTGAATGTCCAAGACGAAAGTACTCTCCGAGGAGTGGTGTCTGGCTCCTATTAGAACAGCACAAGTCACAACAAGTCCAGAATAGTAATAAGATGCACTACGATGCATACTACATGAATCTAGGTCAATCTAGACCAAAGTCAACTCTTGGTCAACTATGGTCAACCCTAGAAGTCAAACTAGGTCAACCAAGTCAAACCTAAGTCAAACTAGTCTATACTAGGCTAACAAGGCTATTCTAAGTCTAATAAGGCTACACTAGTCTAATCTTCGCTCACTAGCTAAGCAAACACAATCATAGGCCATAGGCTAAGAGACTAGGCCATGGGCTAATAGGCAATACCATATTCAATATCTATATCTAAAACAATACATATATATACATACCACACAATCTAATATAGGATATCTATATTGATATATATATATAGGCTCCTATTCACATACTAGATACATACATAATATGACAATGTATATATATATATATATATATATATATATATATATATATATATATATATATATACGCACACAAAAAAAAAAAAAAAATATATATATATATATATATATATATATATATATATACGCACACACACATTGATGTATTGTACAATATAACTTAGAATATATACCTATAGGCTTATATATGTATACAATACAACACTATATGCCAATAGATATACATATACATATATAGAGAGAGAGGGACACTTGAACATGTGTCCAAGTGTATGTGTGTGAGTGAGAGTGGAAATATGAAACAGTGAATGGGTGTGAGAGAGAATGAGAGTGTGAGTGAAGTGAGGCAATTTACATAGGGGTGTGTGTGTAGAGGGTGTGTGGATAAATTACATAGGTGTGTGTAGAGGACAGTGAGGCAAATGTGAATGTGTGATGATACATGAGGGTGTGATTAGTGTGTAGGACTTGTGTGTGTGTGTGTGATGAAAATTCAGTGAGAAAACAGTATAAAATCAGTGAGATATTTGAGTGTGAAAACAGTGTAACAAACTCAGATTTAAATATTAATCAAATAGTTCAAACAAACTCATGAACACACATAAAACCCATTTAAACAGTCCCCACATTCCATTTCCAGATTTCAGTCCCAAACTCCCCTTAATTCAGTTCATAGAAACCAAAACAACAGTTCAAAGAAATACCAATCTCAGTTAAAATAGTCCCATCTAATCAAACTCAGATTTTTGAACCCCACACATCCTAAAACAGTCCCAAATTCGACACACAACTAGCTAACATATAGGTGAACCAATACATGGTCCTAAACCATACTAATTAGCAGTATAGAATGGTTAAATTGATGACAAAAATCGAATTTATAAACTGGACAGAACAGTAAATATGGACAGTTAAGGAGTATCAGGATATTTGGGAAAAAGGAGAAATGAACAATGAAATTGTAAAACCCAAAATTTCTACTATTTTTTTATTATTTAAAATTTGGTATCGATTAAAAATTTTGTATTATACGTCACGTAGTCGTATTATACGTCGCGCACGACGTTTTATTTTTGTAATTGCTCGACGAGTACGAATATGTGCGAGCGTACATATTTTAGAAAAATATTTTTCTCTATTTTATTATACACTTCCAAAATATTATATAAATATTCTTGCTATAAAAAGCCTTTTGTTTCTAAAAGTTATTAATAATAAGTACTATTTTTGTATACTAGAAAAGCCTAATTATGTAAAGGATATTTGTTGCATACAAATATTTCGTAATTATTTATTGGTCTATTTTAAATAAAAGTATAATTTTCAAAATTTATTAATAGTAATATTTTATTGTTCAAAAATATATTTAAAAATATTTATTATTTTTGAAATTATTATTATTGGTATTTTAAAAAATATTTTGAAAGTTATTGTGGCCATTTAAATCCTGATTTAATGCTTGGAATTATTTAAATAGATTAAACTAGTATCTATATTTGGAATTGGACTATTTGATTTGATTTTAAACTAAAGGGATTTAATTTAAATAGGATTTGTATTTGGATTTGGATTTGAATTAAATAGGTTGAATTATCTAATTTGGGTTTAAATAATCCTAATCTTTATCTAATTGGGAATTCCCACGTCCTATAAATAGGCAGGTACTCCTCCAATTCATTATCCATCCACAATAATTTTCTACCACAAATCGGTGTGCCTCGTGTCGGTGTTCCATCCATCCTCGTGTCAGCCGTGACGGCCTCGGGTTCGACCCCGGGTGTCATTCCAATATCTTATTCCATCGTTTTTACATATACATTATTCTCTCTCGTGTCGACAACCCCGACACAATACAAATTCCCAATTTCGATCCTCAAATGCCTAACCCTAATCCCAATTCAAACCCTAACCCTAGATTGGCCAGAACACCATCCCATCACCCCCGCCAACGCTACCACAGTAGCACGGCCACCCCCGTCGTCATCATCACCACCCAAACACACCTCTCCCGACCAGCCAACAACCCTGTCGCCGTCCCGACCTAGCCGCTACCAAACCCGACCAACCCCGTCACCCTGGCCGTGTCCGAATCCATCAGACCCCAAACCCGACAGCCCCGCCATCATCATGACCGTCCCGTCTACACCGCCAACACCACTGTCGATACCCCGGCCAACCGTCGGAGTCCGACAAACCCAGCCAAATCCACAAAACCCAAACTGGAAAAACTCAACAGCAAATAAAAGAAAAAGAGACCACCACCACCATACCTATCTCCGCCGGGCGGAGCTGCCGTCGTCGCCACCCTCCTCCGGCTGTCCCCCGCTCTACCACGGATCGACCTCCACCGCCGGGGTCGAGACTCCCTCCGCCGCCTCACCATCGCCAAAACCCTCCGGCCGACTTCTTCATCTCCGCAGCGACGAGAATCCCCCACCACCGCTCACACCAGCGCCTCCAGCATGCGGATCAGCACCGGCCATCTCGCCCAACCGCCGTCGCATCCACCTCCATCCACCTGCCGGAACCCGTACCCTCCTCGAAATCCCCTTTCCTCCGCCGTGACCAGAACCCCGATGACCGACCCCTCCGGTGCAGCTCCGCCGCTCCATCCCCATGCTCTCTCCTTCCGGCAACTCAACGCTGCCTCGCCGCGGCCGAGCCACCGCACAGCTCCGCCAAACCCTCTTCGCGCCTGAACCCTAGCCGCCACGCTGAGATCGAGCGATCGATGCGAGCCCAAACTCCCCTCTCCTGGCATCGACCCAGTACCGCGATGCCATGGCTACCATAGACTGGACCACCGCACGCCGCCCGAACCTCTCCGCCGATCGCCTTCACTCTCGATTCTCACGCCCTCTCTTTCTCTTTCCTTCTCTCTCTCTAAACTCTTCCATCACTTCTGCATTTTTGAGAAATGGTTCTCCTCGAAAAGGAGAACCAGTGTATTTCTGAGAAGTGAACGAACCAGCATTTTTGTGAAGGAATCTCTTTCCATCCTTTTTTTTTGGTGTTATCGAGAAGTGGTTCTCCTCGTTTCTATTTATTATTTTTATGTATTTATGTATTTAATTATTTTTTTACTTTACTTTCTGTTTGTGTTAATCATTATTATTATTATTGTTATTATTATAGTTATTATTATTAATTATTATATTATTATTATTATTCTTTTTTATTTCAGATATACTGATATCATTATTATTATCATTATCATCATTATTATTATTATTAGTATTATTATTATTATTAAAATTGTTATTTTTACTACTGGTTGCTTCATAGGTTTGCTAGAATTAAATTCCTATGGTACCATGGTATTATATCATATATATATTTTTGTATTATAAGGTATTATCACTTTTAGTATTTAGGTTTTATTTTTTCAAAACTATTTTATAACAAAAAGGACTAGGCGCTAGAAGCCATGGATTTATTATTATGGTAAAAATTTCGTATAGTTATTTAAAAAGTATTGTTACTATAATATATCTATAAATATATATAGTTTCCTACCAATTATATTTTCGACGAACTTAGAGTTTGCCTTAAAATACTTTCATTTTTCAAGTATATATATCTAAAAACTATTTTAGCTAATAGAAATATAATTTCGAGTATTACAAATAGTTTTCCAAAATCATAAATATTTATTTATACATTATCTCTTTGATTTTCTCCTGACCGTATACAAGTCCTATTGTTCCTATTCCTTCGTCCATTTCGAGACTACCTTATGTCCACCCTAACCAATTTGACCCTTCTGGACCCGATGGAACTGTCTGTGTCACCACCCGAGGACACCTTGTATAGTTGTTGCCCCGAAGTCGAGTTCATGCCACCTTGATCACCGCAGCACACCAGGCGCCCAATCAGGCAAGACACCTTGCCATTAGCTGTTTACTTATTTTAGCTCATATTTCATGCATTATTATTATTATTTTTATGCAAAATAAACTGTGATACATAGCATAACCTGTTAGAACTTACTGTTCATTTATTGTTCCTGCTATGTATTATTTTCTTACACATTAAACTTAGAGTTAAGGGACCACCCTTTGTGTGTTGCATTCATGGCCTTGACACGTTGTACCACGAAGTTGTGTGTCGCATGTAGAACACGGAAGTGCGTGATTGGCTGGCCACCGGTACGTACAAGCCGTACGATAGGAATAACCACTAATAGAGGTTACATGCTAGTTTGACTTAGCGGTTATAGAGGTTTACTGTTGTGGATACAATATGGTAGGCATTGGGTGGAAAGAACAACTCTTTAATGTATGGGTCATATATGCACTGTCCTGATTGCCGGTTATCTCCAGTGGGAGGTACGGTCTTGATAGCCGGTTATCTCCAGTGGGAGGTACGGTCCTGATTCCTGATTCCTGACTGAGCCGGCCCATGCGTCAAGGTTTGTTCTTTATTGCATGTTCACTATAGTACGGTTAGGAACCCTATTGTATGTGTCCCTTAATTATTTGAATAATATTTATTCAGTTATATGGCATGATATTATGTGTCTTGTTACGTCCCTCTGAGGACCTGGTTGTCTTGCCAGGTGTGTGCTATTGTCTTTCGCAGGCGCTTTAGCTCTAGCTGTGATCTTCGCTATTTTTCGAGGATGATTGCACTTGAAATCGTCTTCGCTTCGCTCGCCAAAGTCATTTCATTTTTCATATATTTTTCCTTTACTTGTTGGTAGTGGATTTGTCTCCGCCCAACATAATGTATCAAGACAATTCATTATCTTTATATGATGTCTTTTATTCATTTATTTTGTGTGGATGAGATTAGTTATGGTTCTACTGCATTTTACAGCTTATGTATTTATACGAGGCTTCCATATATTGGAGTATACTTCATATGAATACAGCTGGCATGTCTACGTTCCTAGTCCTACGTATTTTGGGACTGGGGCATTACAGAAATTGAATTAAAATAGCAATACAGTGGTTGGTAAAGTTTATACTAATTGTGCATGTGCCATACAAGGTGTTTGTGTCCACCCAAGTAGACACAAACGCGTCCAATCACATTAAAACCCAAAACAGGGAAAACTGGACACAAGCAGTGCACAATCATCGTGCACGTGTTCACGGTGTCCGTGCACACGACATGACACGATACAACCCACGTGATCGTGTCCATGTGTCGACCAAGACTAGGGCTAGAGCTAGGACACCCTGCCATGTGTCCACGTCGCGTGTGCGTATGATATGACACGCGTTTCAGCGCACAAAATGACAGCCGCTGAAACAGTGCACAAATCAGTACACGTGCTCGTGCGTGTCCGACACGACACGTGCGGCTCTGAAACTTGGGGAGCCCCGTGTCAGTGTCGGCCCCGAGCCACACGTCAAATCTCAAGTGTCGGGGAGCCGTGTCCAGGGCACTGTGTCCCCCGAAGTGCAGGGCATGCACAGTGCCCGTGCACGCGCGCGCGCGACCACGTGTTCGCGTGTCCGTGTGGACTCGACACGACACTAAGACTACACAAAAACACCAGAAACGTGTAAGCGACATCAAACCCTAATTTTCTATTCAAACACTTTCCTAAAAATCATACGAAATGCCCATTGGGGCATTTCATCAAACACTTGGTATGTGTCACTGATACGTGTCCAAAAAGGACACAAAATGGACACGAATTTTAGGGATTCCTATTCCTACAGTTAGGTTAGGTCTAGGGCCCCCAAAATATGCAATAAAATCAGGATTCTATGAAGGGGATTGAAAGTTACCTATATGTGTCAAAATCCTCAAAAAGCTTCAAAGAGAGGTACTCCTCTTGATGGCCAAACTCCTCCAATGTGCTGCCAAGCTGAGAATACTTGTTACCAACAGTAAGAGGAGTAAAATTAGAACCCAATGCAATTGGTTTGGGGGAAAAGAAATTAAAATGGATTCACTAGGATTTATTGAAGATGGGGGCTTACCTTTTTCTAAAACTTGGCAAAAATCCTAATGGAGGCTAGCCCTAACTTTGAGGGGTATTAAATAGGATGGGGGAGACCATTATGACCATCCATGGGCTGATTAGAGTTAGGGTTAGCTACATGGTGTGGGCCTATGGGCTTTAAGTCTCAAGTCATTAGTCATGACTTATGAAGTCATAAGCCATTCTAGCCTAATCAATTCCTAATCTCTCCAAACAAGTTTCAATGAGTTAAACCTCACTAACTTAGGTCAAGCTAAGGTTACTTAACCTAAACAAGTGGCCATAACCTAGGTTAGTCTCATAGTCAACACTAGTCAAAGTCAACTATAGGCCCAAAATCATTTATACTAAAAATCTCTAAAAATCACTAAAAATCACATTAATTCTAATAAATCTAAATAATAAATAATAATTCCAAATAATTCACAAAATTTCAAAAATGACCAAAATGACCAAAATACCCTCAAGCTAGAAATGTGGTAGTGACAGTATTCCCCATGGCTATGATAGTTGTTTATGCAAGTGTAGCTACCATCAGCCAGCCATATGACTAGAACCTTGCCTTGAGTTACTCATTCTCCTCTCGACCCTCAAACTACTATTGGAATCCTCCTAACCACGTCATTCCTAAAACCATGTCCTAGTTTCTAAGGTGGGTAGACTGTAAGCCTTCTAAAATTTTGGGATATACAAGTGTCACGACCCGTACCCACTGTGAGGGTACGAGTACGTAAAAGCGCCCAGCCTACGCCGCAGTGTCGGCGGTAGAACATTGTTCTAAGTCTCTAACTAACCATCAACTCATGCAGTATATAATGTACTCATCATGATCAACTCCGAACGGAGGACAAGTATAAGATATGGTGTAACTCAATCACAGTTTAAGCACGATAAGATAACACCGAATATAACTAAGAAAATTGAAGATAACAAAAACTACTGAAATAATAACAACATCTCGAACAATCTTAATACATCTCAAGTCTCAATTCTATACAACAAGCTCTACATAATGTAACGCCCCAGTCCCAAAATACGTAGGACTAGAACGTAATTATGCCAGCCGTATACATACGATGTATATGGACCCTCGTATATATACATAAGCTGTAAAATGCAGCAACCATGGTACTAAATCTCATCCACAAGATAAATAATGATATAAAATCAATTTTGAATTTGTCATGTATACAATTGTTGGGCGGAGACAAGGTCCACTACCAACCAAATTAAATATGGAAAAATATACAAGGAAAGAATTTAGTAAGCGAGAGCAATGGCGAGTCCAAGAGCAATCACCACGAAGAAATGAATGGCCTTAGCTAGAGCACCTGCAAGAAATTATGAAACACACACCTGGCGAGATAACCAGGTCCTCAGAGGGACGTAACAAGATACATCAACATGCCATGTAATACTGAATATAAATATGCCACAATCAAAGAAAGTGACAAGACATAAATAAGGTAATCTAACCAAACTAAAGTGAACATGCAGTGAGAACAAACCTTCGACGCATGAGCCCTGGCTGTAAATAGGATCGGCATAGTCCCCACATAGGGCACCAGGGGCCTACGTCCGTAACGTCCGAAGATCGTCAGAGGGCATCATGTGCAAGGGGCTACGTCCATAACGCTCTGGAAAACGTCAGAGGGCACCTGGAGCCTGCGTCTCTGGCGGAGCGCACAGGTAATAAGGAAAGTGCATAGAAGCCCATACGTCAGGTAATGTCCTCCCCACCCAATGCACCTATCATGTCGCACCACGACCATGTAACACTACTAACTGTCAAGTCTTCTAACATACAACTATTGACAATTAGACCTAACGCACGTCCTGCACGCATCAGTGATCAGCCAACACGCAAGTCCGTAGACTATATGCTACTCATAACTCACACATCTCATGGCACAACAGTGTCTAAGTTTATGAAATGCACTAAACTAGAGGTAGTCCCTTAACTCTAAGTCCATATGAAATCAAAGGTAAATAACAAGATACAACTAATACCACTGAGCAGGCAGTAATCAAGAACTAAAAATAAATGAACAGTGATGTGTAAATAAAATACAACTAAAATAAACAGTATAATGTGGCAAGGTATCTTGCCTGGGGTGTCTTCTGGAGTGGTGCGAAGATCGAGCAAGTCATGTTCTGTCCAATAGCCATGGTCTATGCAGCATGGTCCGAATTCAAAAAAATATGAATGGACGGTTAGTCATGCTATGGGTGTTTAAGCAAGGAGAATTTGCGAAGATTTACTTATATAAATTTCCAAAACATTTATATGTAAATTCTTGAAAATACTTTGTATATATATATATATATATATATATATATATATATATATATATATATATATATATATGTATATATATATATATATATATCAAATTTGAAATTTGTCAATATACATTTTTAGATGAATACATGAAAACATCGAAATTCGTTTTTAGGGTCATATATACAATATATATATATATATATATTTTTGTAGACAAGTAACTCCCCGTTAGTCAATATATTTTACTAAAATATAGTAAGAATAATTTATGGAAAAATATACGTTATCCATTTATTTAAATAAACAAAATAATACACTACTAATTTCTAAAATAATAATAATATAATAATAATGCTAGTAACAATATAGAAATAATAATTTTGATGATATTAATGATAATGATAATACTAATGGTTTATAATAATAATGATATCAATAATCTAATTAAATACTAATACCTAATAACAATATAATATAATAATAATAAATAATAATAATAATAATAACCCTTTTTCTACAGCACATTTACTCCTTCCCCCAAATCACGAGAGAGAGAGAGAGAGAGAGAGTGAACGGAAAGGGGGTTACCGGGCGGCGGGTGACTCCGGTGCCGGGGTCGGCGCGGATGGGCGCCGATGGTCGGGATTAGGTGGGCACGGTCAGCCCCGGGGTATAGCGCGGCAAGATTTGACGGCGGCGGTATTTCGACGGGCTTCGGAGTTCGGCGGCGGCCGATCTACGGCAGAGGACCCTCCCAGCGGAGGCGGCGGTCGGCGCCAGGTCGGCGCGCGTGGTCGACGCGGCGGTCCCCGGCTGCGGAGGGGGAAATCGGAGGCGGGGCGCTCAGAGTTTTTCGGTGAAGCTCCGGCGCGCTGAAGGCATATGTGGGCGGCGGCGATGAAGGGTTTCGCCGGAGCTGGAATGAAGAGGCGGCGGTCGCGCTGCTCCGGGTGGCGGGAGCAGTGCAGCGGCTCACGTGTTCGTGGAGGTGGTGCTAGCTCGGTGACGCGGAGGGCGGTGGCGCGCGAGGGGTCGGAGTGACTAGATCGGCGCCGGGCGGCTGCCAGGCTCGGAAAGGGGGTTCGACCGACACAAGAAGAGGAGCCCAGCGCAGATCTGCCGTTGGCGAACGTGGTCGCGGTGGCCGACTGCGTCCTGGTGAGCAATTTCGTTTCCCCCCTTTCTTCTATACTTTGGAGTTTTTTTTGGGTTGGTGGCGGGATGGTGGTCCATGGTGGTTGATGGCAACAGGGAAGAGGGTCTGGGTGTTGGCGAGCATGGTGGTGGTGATCTGGTGGCGCGTGGCGAAGGGGGCGGCCACTCCGGTGGGGTGTGCGATGATGGTGTTAGGTCGACGAGGTGGTTCGGGTGGTATCCTGCGAGAGGGAATGAACGGGATGGTGGTGGCGAAGTGTGTCGGCAAAGGAGGGGCTTAGTCGGAGATGGAAAGTCGAGGGTCAGGGTGATGTCGGTTAGGTTTAGGGATTAGCAATGTATAGTGTCGGGGTTGTCGACACGGAGAAGGAATATTGTATTTGTATGGAAAAATATAATGGAGGAGATGAGGCACAGACATGATGTACTTGTGTGGATGGAAAATTGGAGGAGTACCTGCATATTTATAGGATGTGGGAATTCCCAATTGGATAGAATTAGGAGTAGTTTAAATCCCCTTTTAAATAAATTTAAAATAAATCAGATCCAATCCAAATACAAATACAAATTTAAATCTAATTAAATTTATATTATAAAATCAATGAGATAAATCAATTTCAAATATTTAACCATTTAAATAAATCCAAGAATTTAAATCAAGATTTAAATCGCCATAATAATTCTGAAATATATTTTCCAAAAAATACTAATAAAATAATTTCGAAAATACAATAAATATTTACTAATTTCCAAATGATATTTACATAAATCAACTTTTCTAATATACCATTTTATAGAAAAGAAATTATTTATTACTATAACTATGTAAATAAAGGTTTTATAAATAAAATAACAAATTGGAATTTTGGGACGATAACTAAAATACTTATTATATATATTTTGAAACTAACAAATAAGAAAAATGTTTTTCCAAAAAAATATGTACGCTCGCACATATTCGCACTCGTCGAGAAATTTCGAAAAATAAATTTCGTGCGCGACGTAAAATACGACCACGCGACGTACAATACCAAAATTTTAAATCAGCACCAAAATAAAATAAAATAAAAATCAGTAGAAATTTAGGGGTTTTACATCCTACCCAAATTAAAAGAATTTCGTCCTCGAAATTTAGGAAAAATTAGGGTAGGTAGGGCGAAGGAGATAGAAGCAGTATAATCGATAAGAATTTGGTTCATATTGAACAAAAAGGCAATCAATGAGAATGAAACAAAATTTCAATGGCAATAGGTCATTCGATCGACTAAAAATTTCGGTGGTTTTAGATTTTGATCATGACAACCAATCAATGACTAAGTTCGATCAACCTTAACATTAACCTAAAAAAACAACCTCATAAGTAGGTAATAATTTCCTTAATCCTTGATGTCGTTAATATTCATGAAATCTCTCTTATCATAAATCGTTCTTTCCATTAATTTCCTTCGTACCATGTCTCGTTACAAAAAAAAAACAATATGAGTATAATTTTATTCTAGCTTCCTCTATCTCGTCATGAAATTTTCAAATAGTCTCAAATTTTGAATTCCATAATCTCCATTATACTAGCTCACTTATATATATCTTCCCAAGTTAAAATTTTCTCTAAAATTATAATTCCAATACTTTCAACCAATTGGCCCAAGTAAAAGTTAAAATCTCCTTCCTACGATTTGTATTTGTTGCTCAATGCATCCATGGGTATCAAAAATCCATCTTCAATGATAAATCTCGAAAACTATCCGTATACCTTCGTAACTCAACCTTCTATCATCATAATTGCAAATTTTTCTAAAATACTTATTAGTCACTCTCTCGAAAATTTAAATTCAACAATCTCAGTTCTTGATGGTAGGAATGAAATTTATCTCAACTTTCTATTCATAATCAATTTAGAACTTTAATCAAAATATAAAGGTTTCTTTCTTCAACACTTGGTTATCCTTGAAAAATAAGATCATCATAATGTCAACATTGTCTTTATCCAAAAATTTGTATCCCTAAACTTTATATATAAATTTGGACTCTTAAACCACCGACACTTTAGAAGATTCTTCACTCGATATTTAGTTACCTCAAAACCAGTTTTTGAAATTCGAGAAGTCTATTGACTCTTGAGTATTTCATCAAAACACCGTATATCATTCCTTATTTCATATATTTGGATTTATCGCACACTTATTTATGTCTCATCTATACCTCAAAATCTCGTAATTATCTTAACCACTATATTATTTATCCATGTTGTGGGATTTCTCCAATCTAACCTCTACTAACCCAAGATTGTCATGATCAAATGTCATTTCGCATAAGGGAATCATAAGGTGGCGTAAACAATGGAGAAATCATAGCGAAGTATGAGGAAGCAATTTAATTGGAAGGAAGAAAAGTAAGTGTTGCTAATATTGCATGAAGAGTAAAAAGGTGTTATGGGTTTAAGTAAGTCAAGACAATACCAGGAATAAAATGACAAGGGTTAAGCAGTCAGGATAAAAACACAAGTTTAGCATTTAACGGATTTAGTAGATCGTAATCTGGCCAAAAATTTGAGTCGAGATCGAGTCCAAATATATAGTCAAAAGTATATCGGCACCATGGTATAGGTTATAGTTAGTCTTTATGGCCCGAAAGTCGTACCATAAAAATAGAGTACAAGGGGACATGTTTTAGTGGGACATGATATACCTACATGAAGGTGAGCTCGTCTAGGTCTTGTATGTGAAATTGGTTGGAAGGAAAAGTCTAGTGTTGTGCTCCAAATATCAAAGTCACGATAAAAGACACACAAAGAATTTAAATAGAAAGTGGGAGTTCATAAGATACTAATTAATGCACAAAAAAAAGGGTAAAGCACGAAGTAAAGTTAATTAGAAAATCTCGTCGATCAAGTTAAGATAAGTTAGAGACACAGTTTCTAAAAAGAAAATACTCATAGATAAGGGTATGGTCAAGGGGATGGTTCTAATCATTTCTAAGTTTCAAACAATTAGATGGTCATGAATAATGATCTAGATTTGAAGGAAGGTCGAGTAAGTCAAAGATATGTTCATCGGTTTGGTCGATGACTAATTACACTTGTGTATATACAATATTATAGTCATAGGTGGCATGGAAATCTGATGTGGAATACTTCTATCTTACTAGGGTGACCTTACTTGTTTCTTGGTTCCCTACCAATATATGATCTAAAATTTCAAGGTCCTCGAAATTTTCTCAATAAAATTCCCAATATACTTCGCCAAAATTTCAATTATCTTAAATTGTCAACTTAATTTTTTTTAATCTCTCGTCAATCTCGAAACAACCCTTGCATATCGCAAATCGAATAATTATTATCATTTTTTTCTCCAAATCTTAAACTCATCACTTAATAAGTTTATCCGTCGAAATTTATACTACAAAATAGAATATTTAAATAACTCATGAATTCAATTATATATCCTTCAAATCTAGCCTCCAATAAGTCACAACTACTATATATTTTTTTTTCACCAAAACTTAAATATCCATAATCAAGGCTTTAAACTTGAAATCTAAATAACTTATCTATCATAGATCATATGAGCAAATTTTAAATATTTTTCCTTCAAGTCGATTTCATATCTTCCAACAAAATTTTTACCATTATCTCTTCAAGCTCAAAATTAAATACTTATAATTCGTAAATCGTAGAATCAATCAAAACCTCAAGCTTTCTAATAAACCGTAAATCATAAACCCTTCATATTTTTTACAAAATCATAACTTATAATTTAAAATACTTTAATAAATTCGAGATAAACCTTAACATATTCATTTCCAACTTGAACTAAATCGTAATCATGGGTCACAATTTAAAGATGTTTTCCAAATCAGTTTCATATTCCAATAAATCATAAACTATTTCACAATTTCCAAAAATCATAAATCATAATTTTTTTTTTCGATCTAGCTATTCTCTTGTATATACCACCATGTGATAGCAAAATAAAATCCAACTATCCTTTGGAGGCGGTAATATGCTACTACCCAACTTGAAATTAACTAATCCTTAAAATTATGCTTCCTAGAAAAATAAATTCCTTTATAACTCAAATAAAGCTCCAATGCATATTAATTGCAATCCATCTAGCCATATGATTAACCTATGGGCATATATTAGTGTAGTCATCTTACTAAACACGAAACTAAGAATTTACGGTGGAAGGAGTCAAGCAAGATGCAAATCAAGGGGGTCGAACGAGAGTTCGGAATTTGAACTCAAGGAAGGAAGTCAAGTAGGTGGATGAGATTCTAAACCCTAATTCTATATTGCAGGCCCGTTCGGTACAATTATGTAACCGAAACGGCAAACTTGACCTGCATGGGCCACCACAAAAACATGTAACGCCCCAGTCCCAAAATACGTAGGACTAGAACATAATCATGCCAGCCGTATACATACGAAGTATATGGACCCTCGTATATATACATAAGCTGTAAAATGCAGCAACCATGGTACTAAATCTCATCTACAAGATAAATAATGATATAAAATCAACTTTGAATTTGTCATGTATACAATTGTTGGGCGGAGACAAGGTCCACTACCAACCAAATTAAATATGGAAAAATATACAAGAAAAAAATTTAGTAAGCGAGAGCAATGGCGAGTCCAAGAGCAATCACCACGAAGGAAGAAATGGCCTTAGCTAGAGCACCTGCAAGAAATCACGAAACACACACCTGGCGAGATAACCAGGTCCTCAGAGGGACGTAACAAGATACATCAACATGCCATATAATACTGAATATAAATATGCCACAATCAAAGAAAGTGACAAGACATAAATAAGGTAATCTAACCAAACTAAAGTGAACATGCAGTGAGAACAAACCTTCGACGCATGAGCCCTGGCTGTAAATGGGATCGGCATAGTCCCCACATAGGGCACCAGGGGCCTACGTCCGTAACGTCCGAAGATCATCAGAGGGCATCATGTGCAAGGGGCTACATCTATAACGCTCTGGAAAATGTCAGAGGGCACCTGGAGCCTGCGTCTCCGGCGGAGCGCACAGGTAATAAGGGAAGTGCATAGAAGCCCATACGTCTGGTAATGTCCTCCCCACCCAATGCACCTATCATGTCGCATCCACGACCATGTAACACTACTAACCGTCAAGTCTTCTAACAAACAACTATTGACAGTTAGACCTAACGCACGTCCTGTACGTATCAGTGATCAGCCAACACGCAAGTCCGTAGACTATATGCTACTCATAACTCACACATCTCGTGGCACAACAATGTCAAAGTTTATGAAATGCACTAAACTAGAGGTAGTCCCTTAACTCTAAGTCCATATGCAATCAAAGGTAAATAACAAGATACAACTAATACCACTGAGCAGGCAGTAATCAAGAACTAGAAATAAATTAACAGTGATATATAAATAAAATGCAACTAAAATAAACAGTATAATGTGGCAAGGTATCTTGCCTGGGGTGTCTCCTGGAGTGGTGCGAAGATCGAGCAAGTCATGTTCTGTCCAATAGCCATGGTCGATACAGCATGGTCCGAATTCAAAAAAATATGAATGGACGGTTAGTCATGCTATGGGTGTTTAAGCAAGGAGAATTTGCGAAGATTTACTTGTACAAATTTCCAAAACATTTATATGTAAATTCTTGAAAATACTTTGTATATATATATATATATATATATATATATATATATATATATATATATATATATATATATATATATATAAATATAAATATATATATATATATATATATATATATATATATCAAATTTGAAATTTGTCAATATACATTTTTAGATGAATACATGAAAATATCGAAATTTATTTTTAGGGTCATATATATAATATATATATATTTTTGTAGAAAAGTAACTCCCCGTTAGTCAATATATTTTACTAAAATATAGTAAGAATAATTTATGGAAAAATATACGTTATCCATTTATTTAAATAAACAAAATAATACACTACTAATTTCTAAAATAACAATAATATAATAATAATGCTAGTAACAATATAGAAATAATAATTTTGATGATATTAATGATAATGATAATACTAATGGTTTATAATAATAATGATATCAATAATCTAATTAAATACTAATAACAATATAATATAATAATAATAATAAATAATAATAATAATAAATGTAATAATAATAACCCTTTTCTACAGCACATTTACTCCTCCCCCCCTCCAAATCACGAGAGAGAGAGAGAGTGAACGGAAACGGGGTTACCGGGCGGCGGGTGACTCCGATGCCGGGGTCGGCACGGATGGGCGCCGACGGTCGGGATTAGGCGGGCACGGTCAGCGCCGGGGTGCAGCGCGACGAGATTTGACGGCGGCGGCATTCGACGGGCTTCGGATTTCGGCGGCGGCCGATCTACGGCGGAGGACCCTCGCAGCGGAGGCGGCGGTCGGCGCCAGGTCGGCGCGGGTGGTCGACGCGGTGGTCCCCGGCTGCGGAGGGGGAAATCGGAGGTGGGGTGCTCGGAGTTTTCCGGCGAAGCTCCGGCGCGCTGGATGCATATGTGGGCGACAGCGATGAAGGGTTTCGCCGGAGCTGGAATGAAGAGGCGGCGGTCGCGCTGCTCCGGGCGGCGGGAGCGGTGCAGCGGCTCACGTGTTCGTGGAGGTGGTGCTAGCTCGGCGACGCGGAGGGCCGTCACGCGCGAGGGGTCGGAGTGACTGGATCGGCGCCGGGCGGCTGCCAGGCTCGGAAAGGGGGTTCGACCGGCGCAAGAAGAGGAGCCCAGGGCAGATCCGGCATTGGCGAACGTGGTCACGGTGGCCGACTGCGTCCTGGTGAGCAATCTTGTTTCCCCCCTTTGTTCAATACTTTGGAGTTTTTTTTGGGTTGGTGGCGGGACGGTGGTCCGTGGTGGTTGATGGCGATAGGGAAGAGAGTCTGGGTGTTGGCGAGCATGGTGGTGGTGATCTGGTGGCACGTGGCGAAGGGGGTGGCCACTCCGGTGGGGTGTGCGATGATGGTGTTAGGTCGACGGGGTGGTTCGGGTGGTGTCCTGTGAGAGGGAATGAACGGGATGGTGGTGGTGAAGTGTGTCGGCAAAGGAGGGGCTTAGTCGGAGATGGGAAGTCGAGGGTCGGGGTGATGTCGGTTAGGTTTAGGGATTAGCAATGTATAGTGTCGGGGTTGTCGACACGGAGAAGGAATATTGTATTTGTATGGAAAAATATAATGGAGGAGATGAGGCACAGACACGATGCACTTGTGTGGATGGAAAATTGGAGGAGTACCTGCCTATTTATAGGATGTAGAAATTCCCAATTGGATAGAATTAGGAGTAGTTTAAATCCCCTTTTAAATAAATTTAAAATAAATCAGATCCAATCCAAATACAAATCCAAATTTAAATCTAATTAAATTTCTAGTATAAAATCAATGAGATAAATCAATTTCAAATATTTAACCATTTAAATAAATCCAAGAATTTAAATCAAGATTTAAATCGCCATAATAATTCTGAAATATATTTTCCAAAAAATACTAATAAAATAATTTCGAAAATACAATAAATTTTTACTAATGTCCAAATGATATTTACATAAATCTGCTTTTCCAATATACCATTTTATAGAAAAGAAATTATTTATTATTATAACTATGTAAATAAAGGTTTTATAAATAAAATAACAAATTGGAATTTTGGGACGATAACTAAAATACTTATTATATATATTTTAAAACTAACAAATAAGAAAAATGTTTTTCCAAAAAAAATATGTACGCTCGCACATATTCGCACTCGTCGAGAAATTTCGAAAAATAAAATTTCGTGCGCGACGTAAAATACGACCACGCGACGTACAATACCAAAATTTTAAATCAGCACCAAAATAAAATAACATAAAAATTAGTAGAAATTTAGGGGTTTTACACATAAAAACAGATGCAAGTCTACTAAACTAAATCCCGATCACTCCTGAGTGTCGGGGCCAACGGTAGCTAAGCCGTCTCCTGGTCCATAATAAGTAGGGCAAATATCCTCAGGACAATCATCTATAAAATTTACAACAGGTCCAGTCATGACAGGAACGAGCACAATCTTATCTAGAAAACCCAAGTAAATGATAGAGAACTATAAAGCAGTTATAGACAGTTGTATTGATGAACATGGCAGTTTATATTCAGGTGATGGTAAGAAAGACAAATAAAGTGCAAAGAAAGTAAGTAACTAAACAAGAGAAGAATCATGGCAATAAAGATTATAAAATAGAACTAGCTGAACCAGGGTAATATGATATAAGTCCAGACAGTAAATGTATATAAGTGTAACTCCAATATAAGTCCAGTACAAGACAAATCTAATACAAGATAAATCCAGTAAGGGACGATCCCAGTCATAGTGATCAATGATTCCAGGGTGAGTCCAGCCTATACTCTAGCAGTATGTTTTAAAATATCGAGATCGACATGTAAACGGCTATAGGTAATCCGGCACATCACACACCTGGCCGGGTGTGAGATGGCTATCATTCTAGTTTGATTCCAGAATTGGGGTATTTCTACATGTCTTACTCTAGTATTTCCCCTTCCAGTAACTGAATCCAGAAATTTGACACAATGATTCAAGATGAGTCCAGCCAGAATATGATGATACCAGTAAATGATTCCAGAATAATTCCAGTAATAGAGGCCAGACAATAAATGTGTCGTATACATGAATCCAAAACATCCATACGTGTTGTAACAGAGAATCGCATACAACTAACTAGAACTGAAATACAGTAATTGACAAGTAAATGAGAGAACTATCAGAGAATGTACTCGCCTGATACTCTAAAAAGAGTAGTGTAATGTCAGATGTTTGCATCGGAGTCACAATATCCTAAACAGAGTATTACAGGTTATAATGTGTTTAAAATAAGATAAATGAAGTTTATGATACAATCTACATGACTTCTGGGCCAATCTAGGTCAAATTCAACTCTAAGTCAAATTTGGTCAACTGTCTAGGTCAAACTAGGTCAAGGTCAAACTAGGTCAACTCTGGGTCAACTCTAGTCAATTAAGTCAAACTTGAATCCTTTGGTCAATGGTCAACTAGTCTAATGGGTCCTCAAGGTCTAAGTTCAAAACCTAGCTTCCTCAACCTATGTATTTATCATGTTTTCTTAGCATACCAAGGGTACTAGTCCATCCTTTATCGCTACCAATATCTAATCTCATAATGTATGTATACCCAATAGCTATAACCTGATATATATAGACATAGATAGATATTTAGGTAAATATATACAAAATTAGATATATAAATAGATAGATAGATAGATAGATAGGCAAACAAATGGATAGATAGATATATAGACATTTAGACACTAAGTGATACCCACACATGAAGTCACACTCTATCTACTAATCCCTCCTAACCATCATGCACATATTCAAATTCTCCTTACCTTAAACCCCTAAATACCTACCAAGAATGAACTTGTTCCCTTCTTCTTACTGATACCTCCCATCTAGATGTTCCTCTAATACCTACACTCAAGGCACCACTGCCATAAACACAATCTCTTCCAGATATACTCACTAGAACACAACATCCCTTTAGTGGTTAGGCAATACCCTTACCTAGGCTACTAGGTCAATCCATATACCTTAATTAACAGGTAGACATCTACCTTAATTTTACATTACCTTAGATACTCTAACAGTGTAGTCACCTTATTAGTAGGTATACCATCACCTACAATAAACCTCACACCCTCATTTATCCCATCCTCAACAATTGGCCATCTGGCCTAAGCTACACTGCCCAATCAGGAGATCCTTGCTGCCATACAACCGGGCAAGTTGCTGCTGCTATAGCAAGGTAAGTCAGAGCATGCTCTGCTGCCACAGTTGCTAAATACAGCTGCTGCCATTGCTCTGTAGGCTGCCATTGCTCGAGCTGCCACTGCACTTACACAGTGGCATGTCACTCCCATCTCTGATACCCATGTATCCTAACCAATTTCCTAATATATACTACCTGTACATATCCTAATCTAGGATGCACCACTAAATTTCTAACTCTTTAACTAGGCTAACCTCTTCTGATACATGCCTTACCCTCAACTTCACCCTAGACAGAAATGACCTAACCATTCCACAACCCAAACAACAACTAAGATACGCACATCTCTAACATCCTAAGCCTATCACATTCGAAATCCCAAGGTCCTAATCCTATCAAAATCTCAATCAGTGATGTGTGTGTGTGTATGTGACATGAATTCAGCTAATAGTGAGTGAGTGAGGTTGTATAAACTCAGGAAATGTGGCAATAGAATTATGAATCAGTGGTATGCAATGTGGCAGGAATATTTCAACATTTCAATGTGTGCATGAGTGCATCTCAGGAATCATGACAGTGGGGTGTGTTTG
The DNA here is from genome assembly GCA_029216955.1 of Iris pallida. Lineage (NCBI taxonomy): Eukaryota > Viridiplantae > Streptophyta > Magnoliopsida > Asparagales > Iridaceae > Iris > Iris pallida. The sequence continues at coordinate 3,233,351 of JANAVB010010792.1, forward strand.
CAAGTGTACAGGTCTATAGGGTGATGTGTGGATGTATAACTAACATGACAGTAGGTGTATTAAAGTATGATCATTTCTGCAGTCTTAGGAAAAGACTGAAAACAGTGACAGTGTAGGTGGTAGTATAATGTAGATTAGGTGTATGTGTAGATTAATATGTGTATACCTGTTAAATTATGTGTAATAATCTCAGATTCTAATGTGTAATATCAGTGGAATGATGTGGGTATAGATAGCAGGAATGTGAAATCAGTTTTTAGGGGAGAGGGTTCTCAGTTTTAAGTAAAAAGACAGTTAGCTGGGTTGTACATAACAGACCCCTGTTATCAGTCCAAATATCTCGAAATTCAATAATTAACACCAATCATAAGAGCCCTAAGATGTACATCATCGTACACACATATAAATGAACCATTACATGATAATAAATTACTATTTAAAACAGTTTAAGGATTATACTTAACTCTCGGAATTTTGACAGTGACCTTGAGTATCAGACATTTTGGGATTAACCCTAAATTCGAATCATAAACTAATTTAAGCATTATTAACAATTGATATAGGTTCGTGTACATGTACATGTGTCCCACAAATTATATTGTGTCTGAATAATGGGATACGAGGTGTCCAAGTGCTTGAAAACATATAACATACGCACAGACTGCACTGTCTCGTGCAGCGAGTCCACGCTCTCGTGGACGCGACATGAGGCACGACATGTCTCGTGCTCGTGTCCACGTGTAGCCCACATATAGGCTTATATACGTGACACAACACGAGACACGACGAACATGCACACGCGTAATACGACACGCGTATCAGACGCGGTTCTTCGCGCGTACAGTCCATGTGTATGACCAGTGCGGCCTGGTTTTCGTGTCCGACACGAAACGAAGCATCGTGAAACTTGGGGACTGTCTTCTCAGTCACTGCCCCAACCTCCACGCCAAATTTCGCGTGTCAAAACGCTGTGTCCAATAAGAAATTGGACACGGGTAGCAGGACAACACACACGCGTGTCGTACAGCGTGTCTGTACCCTATTTCGACACAAAATCGATACGAAAATCACATCAGTATTTACAAAAGTTAATGTACACATTTAGATCTACAAATTCATATAATTAGTTTTGCAAAAATCGAAAATAAAATCCTTAGAGGCATTTCGTCGAACACCTAAACAACACTACGATAAGTGTCCGATACGGACACCAAACGGACACAAAATTGACCCAAACTTCAGGGACAGCTAGGGGACTTAGATCTTGCCCTAAATGCAAGGAAAACAAAATATTAATGCAATTTAAAGGATTTTACCTATATGTTCAAATATCAAGAAAAGCCCCAAAATGAAGTGTTCCTTCTTGCTAGCCAATATCTCCAAATTGATTCAAACCTGAGATTTCTCTCCATGAACATAAAGTAGGGATCAATTAGAATCCAATGCAAAAGATTTGAGCCAAAAAGGAAATAAAATAAGGAAGTTATGGATTGGGGAAGAAGGCTCTTTACCTCTTTCTTCAAACTTGTAAAAATTTAATAAAAGAGGCAAGAACTGTTGGCCCATTGGTCATATGGTCAAACTGATTTTAATAATTGATCAAACTCTGTCTCGATATATTAAGCTCTTCAGGATATCTCGAACTCTTGGACATGATCAAGAACAGCTATCTACTCAGTTCAAGACCGAAGCAATGTTTGCCTATTCGAGTCTGTATTTCTTTGAGCAGTATATTTTTCATTTTATTGAGTCTAGGAATACATTGTATACCGAGTCGTACTGGTAAATAGGCTATTCCAAAATGATTTCAAAATGTTTTTAAAATGTCCTTAGTTTTAAAAAACATTTATACTAACAAAAGCTTCAAAAAGGTTTTCAAAAATCCCCAAAAACTATTTTTAAAAACCTAACCTAACCATGACAGAACTCGGCCAGAGTTCGGTTAGTGACCGTTTTGATTTTTGAATTTTTGGAACTTGGTCCTCCTGCAGTTGTAGATTTGACCGAGATTTCCTCATCGAGTTCTGCCCGAATTCTGCCCGAATTCTGTCTTTGGAACTCCTATAAATAGAGAAGGATTTCGATCATTTTAACTCACTCATTCACTTTCAATCTTCTCTCTTCTAAAAGCTTTCAGTCTTCCAAAGAGTTTTTCTCGAGCTTTAATTTTCAGATCCCAAGCCAATTACAATCCTCTAGTCGATTTGCCAGTGCGGTGCGGTCTAGAAGTTTCTGAGTGATTGTAATTAGAAGGCTTGATAGAAGATTCAACTCTTCAAAATTGAAGTTGGACGAGTTCTTCGTATCAAAGCTCGCATTGTAGAAGTTACAAGGACTTCGTAAGAAAACTTGCAGTTTTACTAATAGTGGATTCAACTGGTAGCAAGAGTTCTACCGACTGGACTAGTCCTCGACAGAGGGAAACCAGTATACATCACTGTCTTTGCGTTTGCTTTCTTATCTCTGCCTTTACGTTATTTACTTGTGACTATTATTCTGTGATCTTGCTGCTAACATTTTTAAATTAGCATTATTCCGCTGTCAACTCTATTCACCCCCTCTAGAGTATTATGCTTTACGATTTTGTTCCTACAATTGGTATCAAAGCGGGTGTTACAGGTAAAGCAAGGTAACATTACAATTATTTATTTATTTAATTAATTGTTATATAGATCACAGCACAACACATGGCAACTATAAAATTCACAAGTGAAGGCCAGGCCACAAACAGACCTCCACTGTTTGATGGTACGAATTATACCTATTGGAAAACACGGATGAGTTTTTTCTTGAAATCACTTGACTTTGATTTATGGTCTATTGTTATTGACGGCTATCAAAAGCCACCTCGTATAAATGTTGATGGATTTTTAGTTGAAAAACCCCATAACAGATATACAGAGGAGGAAAAGAAAAAGGCCAGTCTTGACGCACGTGCTATTAACGCTTTATTTTGTGCTTTAGACAGAACTGAATTTAACAGGGTGTCTATCTACACAACTGATAATGAAGTGTGGAAGCTTCTTGAAGTCACACATGAAGGCACGACTCAAGTCAAAGAATCAAAGGTCAGCAGACTTACTTAAGAGTATGAGGTGTTCAAGATGAAGCCCAACGAAATAGTTACTCAGATGTTCAAAAGATTCTTGGATATTGTAAATCCTTTATCTTCCCTAGGCAAAGATTACAGTAACCATGAAAGGATTCACAAACTCCTGCGAGCACTTACCAAGAGCTGGATTCCAAAGGCTACTGCAATCATTGAAGGGAACAGCCTCACAACTATGTCCCTTGAAGTACTCATGGGTAAGCTACTCACTCATGAACTGGAGCTACAAGATTTTGAAGTGCCTGTACCAAAGGAGAAGATGATCGCTTTCAAGGCTCATCACAGAAAAGCTGCTGAAGGTGATTTAGACAGCAATGAATCTGATGCTGAAGATTAACCTCTCCTAGTAAGAAAATTCAAAAAATTTATGAGATATGAGAAGAGAGCCAAAGAAAACAATAGCAGCAACAACTGGTATCAAAATGATGCTGTCTGCTATGGCTGCAAGAAGAAGGGACACATGAAGAAGGATTGTCCTACAAACTCATCATCAAGCAAGAAGAGCAACAGATATGAAAAAGAGAACCTGAAGAGATCAACATCACGAAAGTATGCCAATACCAGCATATGGCATGAAAGTGAAGCCAGCGACTCAGAAGACGAACAATCAGAAGACGCTGCAAACGTATGCTTTATGGCATCCGATCAGGTACCTACTGAACCTGTAGTTGATACATATGATGACTTCACCTTTGAGCAATTAGGAGATGTCTTCAGTGAACTGATATGTGATTACAGGAAACTGCCTAGCAAATATCAAACCTCTAAGAAGGTACTCAAAGAGTACAAAGGTGAAATAGAAAGACTTACCGACCTACTAGCTGAGGTTAGAAATAATGTTAGTGAGTCTGGTGAGCTTTCTTCTATTAAGCTCTTATTACACGAGACTACCAAGTCATCTGAAGAGAAAGACAAGGTTATTGACCAACTGAAAGAAGAACTTTCTAAAGAGAAGAAAAGTCTTCGATGTGCACAAATCAGAAGGAAATACTCACCTCTGATGATACTAAGTTGTATGACACTTCCAAAAGATTGGAAATTAGGTTAGGAAAATAGCCTGAGACTGCTGCTTCCTACCCTAACACGTGTCACTTACCAAAAAATCGGAACATTCCCAAACCAAACAATGTCAGACCTAACCATATCAAACCTTTACCCCAAAAGGTTAAGCCCAAACAGGATTATATGTATGCTTTCTTCTATACTAGAAAACCTAAACCTACCAACCATGCACACCACTCAGCTTTCAACACTCAACATGCTAAATGTCATTATTGTGGCCTCATTGGTCATATTTCTCCTACATGTAGAATCAGAAAGCTTGTTGATTTAAATATTTATGCTTGGATACCAAAAGCTAATATTTCAGGACCCTACAAGAAATGGGTACCAAAAGTTTCATCTGTAAACTGTTTTGTAGGTGGAACACCTTTCACATGCTAAAAGCAAATGGATCCTCGACATCGACTGTTCACGGCATATGATCGGTGGCGCTACATTATTTGCAACACTGTCGAAGAAAAAGAAGGAAGGTTATGTCTCCTTCAGTAACAATTTGAAAGGGTATCTCATTGGTATCGGTAATGTTGGTAAGTCTTCCTATCCTGTGATTAAGGATGTCTGTCTGGTTACCGAGTTGAAACATAATCTACTCAACATAAGTCATTTAGCTGATCATGGTTATGGCATCAACTTTGGCAAAGACAAATGTACTATAGTTGATAGCTCAACTAGTAGTACTATCTTTGAAGGTATCAGGGAAGACAACATATATGTTTTCTATTTGTTGGAAGAAACTAATATTTCAGGTAGATGCTTAATGGCTAAAAGTGATGAGAGTCATCTGTGGCATATGAGACTCGGTCACGCAAATATGGACACAATCTCAAGATTATCCACGAAGAAGTTAGTAAGCGGTTTACCGGACATAACATTCAAGAAGGATTCGATATGCAGCCAATGTGAAAAGAATAAAGCTACCAGATCCACATTCAAGTCAGTAAACACAGTATGTACTACTAGACCTCTGCAATTGCTACATATGGACTTATTTGGTCCTAGCAGAGTTGCTAGCCTCGGAGGTAAGCTTTATGATTTTGTAATTGTAGATGATTACTCTAGATACACGTGGGTATACTTCTTGACACGCAAGAATGATGCATTATCCGAATTTATTGCCTTTTGCAAGAAAGTACAAAATGAAAAAGGTTACATGATAACTCGTATTAGAAGCGATCATGGTAGCGAATTCGAGAATGCAGAATTTGAGCAATTTTGTGACACACATGGTTTTGTACACGAGTTCTCCTGCCCTAGGACTCCACAACAAAATGGAGTTGTGGAACGTAAGAACAGAACTCTATCCGAAATGGCCAGAGTAATGTTAAACCAGTTTAGTCTACCCAAATATTTATGGGCTGAAGCTGTCAATACAGCTTGTTTTGTTCTCAATAGAGTTCTAATTCGACCCAAATCGAAGAAGACTCCATTTGAGTTATGGTTTGATAGAATTCCATCAGTTTTATATTTTAGAATATTTGGTTATAAGTGCTTTATTCTTAATACAAAAGACAATTTGGGAAAGTTTGACAAAAAGGCCAATGAAGGTATATTTTTAGGTTATGCGGCCAAGAGCAAAGGATACAGAGTCTTCAACAAACGAACCATGATCACCGAAGAGTCAATCAACGTCACTTTTGATGAACTGAATCAAAAGACTATCGATGACAATGACGAAGATCTAACTGTACCAAGCTCAACAACAGCTGATTCTCAACCAAGCTCAGCACTAGCTGATCCTCCTAGAGAAGATCCAGGAACCAGCTACCTCCAGAGTCTGCCGAAAAGATTAAAATTTACGGCTGATCATCCAAAGGATTTGGTAATTAGTGATATTACCAAATGTGTAAGTAGTCGTACATCCAGTAGAGATATTGTTTCTAGTGTTGCATTCATTTCACAGCTAGAACCCAAAACTATTGATGAAATATGTAGTGATAATTTTTGGATAGATGCTATGCAAGAGGAATTAAACTAATTTGAACGGAATCAAGTTTGGGAACTTGTTCCCAAGCCTATTGATCATCCGGTCATTGGTACCCATTGGATATTTCGAAATAAACTGAACGAGAATGGTTTAATGACTCATAATAAGGCTCGACTCGTAGCTCAAGGATACAATCAGGAAGAAGGTATCGACTATGATAAGACTTATGCCCCAGTTGCGAGATTAGAATCTATTCGCATGTTATGTGCATTTGCATATTTTCATAATTTCAAATTATTTCAAATGGATGTCAAGAATGCATTTTTAAATGGTTTTTTAAAAGAAGAAGTTTTTGTAGCACAACCTCCAGGTTTCACAGATTTTAAAAACCCTGATCATATTTTCAAGTTGAAGAAAGCTTTATACGGTTTAAAACAAGCCCCTCGTGCTTGGTATGATCGTCTAAGCTCTTTTCTACTTGACAACGGTTTTTCAAAAGGCAAGGTTGACACTACACTTTTTATTAAGTCTTTTAATGGCAAGCTTCTCTTAATACAAGTCTATGTTGATGATATTATATTTGGATCTACTGATGAATCTCTGTGTCAAGAATTCTCTAAGTGTATGCAGAATGAGTTTGAGATAAGCATGATGGGAGAGCTGAAATTCTTTCTCGGACTACAAATCAAACAAACTGACAATGGGACATTCATAAATCAAGCCAAGTACACAAAAGATTTGCTAAAGAAGTTTGATCTGGATAATGTCAAACCTATTGGCACTCCGATGGCAACTTCAACAAAGCTTGATATTGATGAACAAGGCAAACCAGTCGACACACGTAAGTATCGAGGTATGATCGGTAGTTTACTTTATTTAACTGCTAGTCGTCCAGATATTATGTTTAGTGTTTGCCTGTGTGCACGTTTTCAAGCTAATCCAAAGGAATCACATCTGTGCGCAGTTAAGCGTATCTTTCGATACCTTAAGGGCACTTCTTCTATTGGCTTATGGTATCCCAAAACTAAGTCCTTTGACCTTATTGGTTACTCGGATACAGATTTTGCTGGATGCAAAGTTGATAGAAAAAGTACCAGCGGCACATGTCATTTCTTAGGTAAGGCTTTAGTCTCATGGTTTAGTAAAAAGCAAAATTCTGTAGCCCTATCAACAACAGAGGCTGAGTACATCGCCGCAGGACGTTGTTGTGCTCATATTTTGTGGATGAAACAAACCTTAGAAGACTATGATTTATTTTATACACATATATTTTTATTTTCTGTGATAACACGAGCACTATTAATTTGACTAAGAATCCAATATGTCATTCTCGTACTAAGCATATCAAGATTCGACATCATTTTCTTAGAGATCATCATCAGAATGGAGATATTGACCTTGTGTACATAGATACTGAGAATCAATTAGCTGATGTTTTCACAAAACCTCTAGCAGAAGATCGTTTCAATTATTTACATCGAGAATTAGGAATTTTGGACGTCAATAATGTTAATAAATTTTATTTTATGATTTTATCTCAATATGCAAAAACTGTGTAGAGACAAGCCAATAAAGAGTCTGTCTGTCACCACAACTACGGTTGAAGCGAAGCGGTATTTAAGAGTTCCCCGATGAACCTCCACCAGCTGGGACAGTACTCCTACAGCTAATCTGACACAGTCGCTATGTAACGATATTTAATCTATAAAATAACATTAATTATATTAATTGAATGTTAAAATTACTAATCTTTGAATTAAATCTTTGAAATGAGCCAATGAAAAAGAAAGTGTTCCAAACCAAACCCAGGCGAATTCGGCAAGACTTTGGACCGAATTCGGCCCGAGTTCGGTTAGGGTATCAGGTTATATAACCAGAACCCGAGAGCCTTTCTTCTTCATTGCTTCTAAAAATCCACCATCACAGCACAGCAGCCGCGCGAAAAGCTCTAAAACCCTAGTTCTTCACCACTCCTTCTCTCCCAATCTACTTGGTGAAATCAATCCAAACGTTGGATTCGTGCGGAGTTCGTTGTTCTCTACAACATATTCGAATCTCGGGAGGTATAACTTCGTATTTCTCCTCCTTTCTATTTCGTGTAATTTAGTTTATTGTAAAATGGCACCAAAGGGATTTAACCCCTTCAAGAGGAAGAAGACGACCAATCCTAGTGAGGAAGGTTCATTTTCGAATCCATCCACGAATTCTCTCTTTTCGCCAGTCCAATCGAGCGATGGCGCATTCGATGGGTTTTATTTTCAAACCCTAGATCAAGCCCTACTGTGGTATGGAGACTTCTCCATGAGATCCATATGCACATGCGATTCAATCATTTGGACTGTGTTTCCAGAACACCGCCCTTAGACTGTTATACTGCAATATCATATTAAACACGTTTGATGTAAGTACTCGTGTTGGCGGACTAGATATCAATTTCAGTGATGTCCTCTTAGCGAAAATCCTTGATATTCCCAACGAAGGCGAACCGCTTGTTGATATCACTGAATTTGATTTCTCCGAAAGCACGACACTTGCTAGTTTCAAAGCAAAACTCTGTGCACCTGATCGTGTTCGCTCTGGAAAGTTCAAGGCAAACAACTTGAACTTGTTTAATTATGAATTGCACCGCATCATCTACTCAACTCTCCTTCCCAAACCTACTTTAAAGGATGGTGTGACATCTAGTGAATTATCTGCTATGTATCACATTCTTAAGGGAATTCCATTTTCTTCCCCTAAGACCATTATCCAGATGATGGGACATTGTCGTGCAAGAGATAGAAATCTCTCTTATGCGATGATTCTCTCACGCATCTTCCAGCGTTTCGATATTGATTTGTCAACTTGTACTCAAGACCCTGAGCCCAAGTTTCCTAAACTATCTTGTCGTAGTATGACTGCTGCTGCTCCTCCTATTGCTCCTGCTACTGCTCCCCCTCCTCTACCTCCTCAGCAGTATGCCATGACCTTTGAGGGCATACACCAGCACCTTTCTGATTTGTACGTCTCGATGACGGATATGGCCCGCGAACGTGAGTTTCGCGACGTCACTCGTTATCAGGCGATAGCAAATTCTCTCGCTGATCTCCGATTCGCCCAGACTGGACATTCTGTTGGTTCTATTACTAGAGATCCTGTCTTCTCTGGTTACCGCTGTGAGGATGAGGCTGTTCATGCCTACTTTCTGCCCGGTAACGCATATGATTGGTACCGTTCTGACCGTGCTCCTCCTCGAGACTATGTCGGTGAGTTTTACACTGGCGCCCCTCCTCACCCTTCTGGCGCGGGTACCTCTGCAGCTGGTCCTTCTGGACATGCCGGTCATGATGATGATAATGATGAAGAGGAGGAGGAGGAGATGTGATATGTTAGCTGATTTTTGAGACTTAGATGTTATCTACTGTATACTTGGAAATGCTCGGACATTCCAAGTCTTTAAACTTTATTATTAGTATTTCTTTTGAGGACTTGTACTGGATATTTTTTTATGTCTCTTGGACATCTTTTTATCTTTATGAGATGCATAGTTTATATTTCACATTAGTTTATTTCCTTATTTATAGCATCTATATCTGCTTCTTTATTATAACCTGTTTGTGAAATAATTCTCTGTTATAAACTGCCTGAGTCAAATACATGCATGTGATGTTATTATATTTTTTTACCACCTGTCATGATTATTTTTTTCTTGTGTTTTTTCACTGTTTGTTACTTATGCATTGATTGCGGGGAAGCTTTCTCTTTTGCAATTATTTTGCTAAGTGATAACGGGGGAGAAAAATAAGGATTTAACATTATTCTTTTGAAAAAATGCAGGATATGAACAATTTACTATTTTTTGATTCCAAGCTTAAATGTTATATCATTCATAGTTTATCAATTATCAAAATGGGGGAGATTGTTGGCCCATTGATCATATGGTCAAACTGATTTTAATAATTAATCAAACTCTGTCTCGATATATGAAGCTAGTCAGGATATCTCGGACATTATCAAGAACAGCTAGCTACTCAGTTCAAGACCGAAGCAATGTTTGCCTGTTCGAGTCTGTATTTCTTTGAGCAATATATTTTTCTTTTTATTGAGTCTAGGAATATGTTGTACACCGAGTCGTACTGGCAAATAGGCTATTCCAAAATGATTTCAAAATATTTTTAAAATGTCCTTAGTTTTGAAAAACATTCATATTAACAAAAGCTTCAAAAAGGTTTTCAAAAAGGTTTTCAAAAATCCCCAAAAACTATTTTTAAAAACCTAACCTAACCCTGACAGAACTCGGCCAGAGTTCGGTTAGTGGCCATTTTGATTTTTGAATTCTTTGGAACTTGGTCCTCCTGCAGTTGCAGATTTGACCGAGATTTCTTCATCGAGTTCTGCCCGAATTCAGCTAGAATTCTGTCTTTGGAACTCCTACAAATAGAGAAGGATTTCGATCATTTTAACTCACTCATTCACTTTCAATCTTCTCTCTTCTAAAAGCTTTCAGTCTTCCAAAGAGTTTTTCTCGAGCTTTAATTTTCATATCCCAAGCTAATTACAATCCTCTAGTCGATTTGCCATTGCGGTGCGGTCTAGAAGTTTCTGAGTGATTGTAATCATAAGGCTTGATAGAAGATTCAACTCTTCAAAATTGAAGTTGGACGAGTTCTTCGTATCAAAGCTCGCGTTGTAGAAGTTGCAAGGACTTCGTAAGAAAACTTGCGGTTTTGCTAATAGTAGATTCAACTGGTAGCAAGAGTTCTACCGACTGGACTAGTCCTCAACAGAGGGAAAACAGTATACATCGCTGTCTTTGTGTTTGTTTTTCTATCTCTGCCTTTACGTTATTTAGTTGTGATTATTATTTTGTGATCTTGCTGCTAACATTTTTAAATTAGCATTATTCCGCTGTCAACACTATTCACCCCCCCAGAGTATTGTGCTTTACGATTTTGTTCCTACAAGAACAAGGAGGAGATTATTTATAGGGAAAGGGGAGCCCTAATGGTTGGTTAAAAGTGGAAAATTAGGGTTAGGGCTTAGTCTAATGGCTATGGGCCAAGTTGCACTAGTCATGGAACCAATTTTTAGGTCTCAAGCCTATGGACCCATATACCAATCCTCCTATTCCAAACTTGATCCTAAGTGTCCTAACATGAGTTGACTTAAGTTAAACTAGGGTCCATACCATGTTAACTAGGTCACCAAGTCAAAGTCAAAATCTAGGACATTTCCTTAAGTCACAGCTAGTCAAAAGTCAAAATCAATAATCACCAGTGCAATAAATGATAAAATAATTTAAAGAGGCCAAATGAACAAAATACCCTCATGCTCAAAATTAATAATAAATTATCCTAATATCATGGTTAGGCTCTAGGTCAGACAGTCTCTCAAGTTACACTAGTAAGGCATCAAAATCACAAGCCATGACTTAAAACAGTTTTAATTTAATTTAAAATCACCAAAAATTATAATATTATTTAAATACAAATAAATAATATTTATAAATACAAAATTTCAAAAATACCCTCATTTCAGAAACTGGGTGTTACATGTCTACCCCCCTTAGAAAAATTCCGTCCTCGATATTAAGATGATCGCGCCCTTCCTAGGTCAAACCCCCAATCAATCAAAGTCGAAGCAACACAATTCTACTGGTCGTAATTCCACAGTCTCGAACAGGGTAGCTAAACTATCTAGCAATCACAAGTAATATCCTGGCAGGTACTAAGGGAAATCACACATAAAAGTGGAAAGGAATAACAAGAAGGTCAAACCTGCTAATCCATCACCTGCAACGTCAGTCTCCTCGGCTGTCATCGCAAAAGCTCCACCCCTCTGGTGCTGAGCTACAGGTAGCCTAGCCCCCATAAAAGGAGGTGCAATAGGAAAATCTATCTTCTGGTGGGCAGCTGACCCACAGAAATAGCAAACCTTCAACCTCTTCCTGCACTGCTCCCAGATGTGTCCCGGCTTCTTGCAGTAGTAACAACTGATCGCCTTCGGGTCCTGACCCCGACACTGATGCTACACCTGCTGAACTCCCACTGGTGCCTGTGTCTGCTGAATCTGCACGTGAGGCCTCTTGGCCTGGCCTCCGCTGCTGCTGGTACCGTGAGCATCCTGTCCCCTCTTGAGCCTCAGCTCAAGATCATCCTCTGCTGCTAAGGCGCCCACCAAGATCACCTCAAAAGTGGCACCGCGGGCGCTCTTGGTATAGGACTTCACCTCCTTAACCAGCCCCTTCCTGAACCTCCGGGCCTTCGTCGCCTCAGACAACCCCTCGATAAATCTGCTCAGACGGCAGAACTCCCCTGCATACTCCTCCACAGACTGACCGCCCTGGACTAGGGCCTCGAACTGGGTCTCGAGGGCTCCTAGCGCTGCATCCGGGAAAAACTTCTCCTTAAACAGCTTCTTGAATGCTGCCCAAGTCTGCCTGGTAGTACCAACTCTCGGGTCGGTCTGGTACCATGTGCGGGCTAGATCCTGTATTATGTTGGCTGCTGCCTCAATCTGGAGCCTCGTCGAAATCTCAGCCAACCTGAATATCTTCTCCATGTGCTCGATCCACTCGTCGGCATACAAGATCCCCTCTGTCCCTCGGAAGTCCCTCGGGTGCATCTTCTGAAAGTCCTGTATGCCCTTCTCCCTCGGAGGGTGCGGCTGCTGGACTGCTGCTGGCTGAGCTACAACTCTCTCAACCGCTGTCACGGCCAGATCAATGCCTCGGCTGAGCTCTGCTGTGTGCCTCTTCTGCTGGGTCTGCTGACCCTCCATATACTGCCGGAAGAAGGCTAACTGCTGAACGGCGTCAACTGTCCCCGAGGTGGCTGCTGCTGCTGAAGCATATCCGGAATTACCAGACTCAGCTCATGCCTCACAGGTGGAGGGGCTCCTTCGAAAGTAGCTGAAATGCCTACCCCAGCTGGCATGACTGGGGCTGCGGTACCACGGGATGGCTGTTGAGGACGAGAGGTGGCAGACCCCTCTGCAGCGTCCCTCAGTCCGGAGCGATGGGATCTAGTCTCGACCATCCTGGAGACAGATCAAACAAGGAATCAATACTGAGATAGAAGCGATAAATCAAAGGAGGATAGTTAATTTTCAAGGAAGACAATCAGCAAGATGTATAGATGGCATGAATTGAAGTAGAATTTTTTCTAACTGTGATTGAGTTGCCTCTCCGTTAAAGCATATCTCTCAATCCTATTGCAGGCTCGCAGTAGTACAACTAAGTCACCGTACTACCATGATATCGTACTAATGCGACTCTCGATCTGCATGGGCCACCACTAAAAATGTGTTACGACCTACACCCACTGTGAGGGTACGAGTACGTAACAGCGCCCAGCCTACGCCGCAGTGTCGACGGTAGAACGCTGTTCTAAGTCTCTAACTAATCATCAACTCATGCAGTATATAATGTACTCATCATGATCAACTCCGAACGGAGGACAAGTATAAGATATGGTGTAACTCAATCACAGTCTAAGTACGATAAGATAATACTGAATATAACTAAGAAAATTGAAGACAACAAAAACTACTGAAATAATAACAACATCTCGAACAATCTTAATACATCTCAAGTCTCAATTCTATACAACAAGCTCTACATAAAAACAGATGCAAGTCTACTAAACTAAATCCCGATCACTCCTGAGTGTCGGAGCCAACGTAGCTAAGCCGTCTCCTGGTCCATAATAAGTAGGACAAATATCCTCAGGGCAATCATCTATAAAATTTACAACAGGTCCAGTCAGGACAGAAACGAGCACAATCTCATCTAGAAAACCCAAGTAAATGACAGAGAACTATAAATCAGTTATAGACAGTTGTATTGATGAATGTGGCAGTTTATATTCAGGTGATGGTAAGAAAGACAGATAAAGTGCAAGGAAAGTAAGTAACTAAACAAGAGAAGAATCATAGAAATAAAGACTGTAAAATAGAACTAGCTGAACCAGGGTAATATGATATAAGTCCAGACAGTAAATGTGTACGAGTGTAACTCCAATGTAAGTCCACTACAAGACAAATCTAATACAATGATTAACACCAATCATGAGAGCCCTAACATGTACATCATCGTATACGCACATAAATGAACCATTACATGATAATAAATTACTATTTAAAATAGTTTAAGGATTACAATTAACTCTCAGAATTTCGACAATGACCTTGAGTGTCAGACATTTGGGGATTAAACCTAAATTCGAATCATAAACTAATTTAAACATTATTAACAATTGTTATAGGTTCGTGTACATGTACTTGTGTCCCACAAATTATATTGTGTCCGAATAATAGGATACGAGGTGTCCAAGTGCTTGAAAACACATAACATACGCACAGAGTGCACTGTCTTGTGCAGCGAGTCCACGCTCTCGTGGTTGCGACACGATGCACGACACATCTCGTACTCGTGTCCACATGTAGCCCACATATAGGCCTATACACATGACACAACATGAGACACGACGGACACGCATACGCGTGATACGACACACGTATCAGACGCGGTTCTTCGTGCGTACAGTCCCTGTGTATGACCAGTGCGGCCTGGTATTCGTGTCTGACACGAAACGAAGTATCGTGAAACTTAGGGAGTGTCTTCTCAGTCACTGCCCCAACCTTCATGCTAAGTTTTACGTGTCGAAATGCTGTGTCCAGTGAGAAATTGGACACGGGTAGTAGGACAACGCACACGCGTGTCGTACAGCGTGTCCGCACCCCATTTCGACACGAAATCGATACAAAAATCACATCAGTCTTCACAAAAGTTAATATAAACATTTAGATCTACAAATTCATATAATTAGTTTTACAAAAATCGAAAATAAAATCCTTAGAGGCATTTCGTCGAATACCTAAACAACACTAAGACATGTGTCCGATACGGACGCCAAACGGACACAAAATTGACCCAAACTTCAGGGACAACTAGGGGACTCCTAGATCTAGCCCTAAATGCAAGGAAAATGAAATATTAATACAATTTAAAGGGTTTTACCTATATATGCAAATAGCAAGAAAAGCCCCAAAATGAAGTGTTCCTTCTTGCTAGCCAATATCTCCAAATTAATTCAGACCTGAGATTTCTCTCCATGAACGTAAAGTAGGGATCAATTAAAACCCAATGCAAAAGATTTGAGCCAAAAAGGAAATAAAATGAGGAAGTTATGGATTAGGTAAGAAGGCTCTTTACCTCTTTCTTCAAACTTGTAAAAATTTAATAAAAGAGGCAAGAACAAGGAGGAGATTATTTATAGGAAAGGGGAGCTCTAGTAGCTGGTTAAAATGTGGAAAATTAGGGTTAGGTCTTAGTCTAATGGCTATGGGCCAAGTTGTACTAGTCATGGAACCAATTTCTAGGTCTCAAGCCTATGGACGCATACACCAATCCTCCTATTCCAAACTTGATCCTAAGTGTCCTAACTTGAGTTGACTTAAGTTAAACTAGGGTCCATACCATGTTAACTAGGTCACCAAGTCAAAGTCAAAATCTAGGACAGTTCCTTAAGTCTCAGCTACTCAAAAGTCAAAATCAATAATCAACAGTGCAATAAATCATGAAATAATTTAAAGAGGCCAAATGAACAAAATACTCTCATGCTCAAAAGTAATAATAAATTATCCTAATGTCATGGTCAGGCTCTAGGTCAGACAGTCTCTCAAGTTACACTAGTAAGGCATCAAAATCACAAGCCATGACTTAAAACAGTTTTAATTTAATTTAAAATCACCAAAAATCATAATATGATTTAAATAAAAATAAATAATATTTATAAATACAAAATTTTAAAAATACCCACATTCCAGAAACTGGGTGTTACAACAAGAATTTCCGATTGATTAGAATAATTTCCATTAGCATGATAATTAGTGCCCCTGGACTCCCACTTTTCGGTTAGGTCATTTTGTGTCCCCGGCTGTGTCATTAATATTCGGAGCACGAGACCAGCTGTTACCTTCCAACAAATTTCATATGCAAGATCTAGACAAGTCCACCTTCATCTAGGTATATCATATCCCACTCAAACACGTCTTCTTGTACTTTATTTTTATGGTACGACTTTTAGGTCAAAAGGACTAGCTATAACCCTTACCATAGTACCGGTATACTTTCCGACTTCCATTATAACCTAAACCCTAACTCAACTCCTTCACTCCAGTAGATGGTTGTGATCTACTCGAAGTCCACTACGCACATTCTATTAGTGTGCTACTCAATTGAGGCCTCATGTGCTACTTAAACACAAAAGTCACTGAAGACGCATTTTGCGCTTTAGGAGCCTAGCTAACCAACCTGACTAACAACTAGCTCAACCACTTGGGTGGAATCCTATTCATGTTTACCCTAATATAGTGGAAATAGTTTTATCATTGGGATCTTGTTCAGTCAATATAGATTGAAACCCAATGTTCATCCAACCAACGACCGACGTCCAATAGGGAACCCATTAAGACCCAATGAAACCCATCCATAAATACCACCATATCTGGACTATAAAACCGAACTATTAAAATAGGTCCCTATACCGATTACGTAGGCTCCACCTCTTAGAATGTGCATTCATTCGTAACCCTTATTCCATCTATCTGGAAGTCACGATACGACCTTGTACGGCACTTATGCCCTTGCTCGTGTGTTTAAATAACCATGAAAAAGATCACCATCTTAATTTCTTAAATTCTGTTCTATTTTGGAAATCTTATTTAGATTAGAAATTCGAGAACGGAGTTTATGTATTGCACGGATTGCAAGCCCCTCTATGTAGCGAAGGGTTCTTCGATTTAGCAAGTGACTAGACTAGAGTAGCCCAATCTAGCAAATAAGTCAAGGGTCCGTAAATTCTCCTTCTATCTGTATCATTGGAAACTCTCTACCAATCTTGAAACTTCATAATTGCCCTCGATTACTCCTCTTTACCTTTTTGTCCTTTATTTTAGAGCGACGAAGGTCATGCTTACTAGAATTTATTAATATTTCTTAGCTACTTGTATAAATTTGTTGTTTGCTAAATTTTTGGTCTACTGATAGATAGGAGAAGATTGTAGATGTCTCATGCTATAGATATCTGTCGGTAGTTACTTCTTACAATTAGCTGGAGGGTTACAATATTATAACGTCAGGTGTTTGAAGGGGGTAGTGTGACCAAAGGTGGGTAGAAGTCCTCGATGATTCGTAGTTACGAAATGGCTAGGAGGAGGATATAAATATTTCTGAGAAATTAAATTTGAGAAGATTAAAGAGATAGTGGAGTTATTTTTTTTTGAATTTTAGGCATGTTTATGAGTTAGAATTTCGAGGACGAAATTATTTTTAAGGTGGGTAGATTTGTAGCTCCCCTTCCCGGAAATTTAGAAATATCTTTATTATTATTTATTTTATTTGAATGATTTTTTAGATTTTATAAATAAATATTATATATGTATATGTGTATGTACATATAAATAAATATTATATATGTGTATAACTGTATATGGATTCATGGACACTTGGAACATTCTACTTTACAATTTTATAAACTTACCATTCTAATTCCTTATGCATGGGAATGTCGTTCCTTTTTGTTCTGTCTTAAGGTGTGATAGTGAATAAATGCAATTATGTTCAGTTTGTCTGAACTCTTTAATAGTCCCAGGGATCTTAAAGGGTGGTCTTGCATGAGCTTAAATTTCATAACCAGAAAGGAGGTGTACTTATCTTCCAATTGGTCTTTTATGCTTTAAGGCCCTATCTAGTTCATAGCTAGCTTGGCGAGGAATTAGGATCAAACACCACAGATGCTTGGCATTGGAGTGTCGGCTGATCATAAAACCTTCTTATTTTTCTGGAGCTTTGCTCTACTCCATATCCGATCCCATTTTGATGTGAGAAGGCTTGGACGGAGATAAATATTGCTTATGCAATTTGTTGATAGACAAGGAACCCAACAATTATTTTAAGCTTTATGAGTGGCTCACTTAGAGCACATATTCATGACTTACACATTCATTATTTACTAATAAACCTATATATAATGTTTGCTGGAATCTTTTGAATTATGGTACAAAGCCAAATGGCATTTCTGATACGTCTTTGCAGCAAATAACAAGTATGTGTATAAAAGTCTCTAACATTAATTAAATATCAACTAATATTATTCTACGAGCAATAAATTGGATATATTACCTTTGGGAACAGCTGCGGGCGCAATAGCACAAACAACAGGTGTAGGCAGTTGCGACAATAGCAGCCCAACCATTAATTTTCCACGGGCCCACATGCTAAATTTCCCCCACAGGCCGAGCAAATAGCTGATACCTGTGAGTCCCAGACCCGAGCCTGCCTTCTCGTTCCCCTTCCCCTGTATAAATATATACACACGTGCCATACGAAGTTTGTTGAAAACCCTAACCGAAATCTTGCTCATACAATTACACACTTTTCTTCAACATAATATTATTCTCTCCAGCTCTTCCATTGCCAATATCTCTTATCTATGATTGCCACCACCCTCACCTTCAATCATTACCATAATACCATTACTGTCATCCTTTCTGTTCATCACCTCCAGTACCAACGGAACCTACGGCTCAGCCAATACCACACCAGACCCGGCCGGCCACGCCAACACTGTTTGCCACCGCCTCCTCTATTTGTCAGAGTAGCGTCCCCGGCCGGGCATCTGCCGCAAGCAGCATGTAGCCAGTGTGCGTGGCCAGTCTGTGGGCCTTCCATGTTGCATGGTCAGCGCCATCAACCGACCACCCTAGGCCCTCAAAAACCCTCCTCGATCGTGTGGTCGCAACCATCGTTAAAGCCAAGCCTCGCCTTCGGAAGAAACCTTGCCACGTCAAGGGCTCCAGAGTTGGGCTACGTCGAGTTCGGACTTTCCTGTCGTGCACTACTCCAGTTGATCGACACACATGTTGCCGTGCAGTCCCCATAGTGCGCCACCCCGTGCTGATCTGCCGCCCAGTAGGGGACTCCTCATCCTTTGGTCGCGTGTGTCCCAGACCGAAGGAGCACCGCCGATCTCGTGCAATGGCCGTTGATGTTGACCGCATCGTTGCATCGACGGAGAACCCCTTGCTTCCCTGGAGGCGTCGACCGCCCATAGCCGAGCATATTTGTCGTCGAACCACCGGAGCCATCTTACACATTTCCGAGGGGCTCGTCGTGGTGTCATCAGTTCCGCATAGGTAAATTTTCGTTCAAACTCTCATCCTCATGTTTCCAATAGTTGAACAGTTGAGTTTCTTATTAGAAGAAACTTAATAAATAGTAATGTTCAATGGAAGTAATATGGTAGTATTGAGTATAATAATAACATTATATAGTTACTGCACCATCGGAACTTGTTTCCACATGTTGTCTTCACAACTTCCAAGCTTGCTTGCATTCTAAATAATAATGGAAACAGTAACACCGAACTATTTTTATTCATGTTTAAACAAATAAGGGATAGAGAATTATGCAAAAGCAACCCTCAATTATTGAATATTATATCATCTATACATAAAGCTATACATATACAGGATATACAGCCATCAAGCATAAATAGTTTATGTCTAGCATTATTGAATGTAAATAATATATATAAGCTACTCTAGAAATTGATTTACCCCAAGGTAACTCTTATAAGCCTGATTTATAAGCTACATCAGTCCTTGAGAAAATCATAAAAACCCTCGATACGACGTGTGTTCCGCCATTCTGGGCAACGTGGTCGCGAACAGAAAGCATTGAAAGGTGCGTAACGGGTATGTGGACATATGGGCTTTGACGGAATTTAAATTGGTTGCGTGTGCGTGACAAATTTGATGTGTATCCGTCGAAATTCACCGTATCGGCCTCTGTGCAAATTTCTTAATTACTTTGTGCACGCTCGTCAGATCGAGATGAAACTTACGCCAACATGACCGTATCATTTTTCTGGTCCTGTATGTCAAGTTTAGTCCAATTCTGAGACAGTTGAATCGGACCGCCGTTTTACGGGCCCTACGGTCCGACTCAACGGGCAATTTTGTGCACGGCTCGCCGAAATCCAACTTTGGACATACGGTTGGGTTTGTATCGAAAAACTGGACCTGTTGACATATCGTTTGATAACTTTAGAGACCGTTGACTCTGACACGCTTTTCGGTGCAAAGCGGGTCCAACGGCAGACACCGTTTTGACCCAAAATTATCGTTTTGCCCCTGTGTCCAGAATTTGAGTTAAGGACAGACGATTCTAGCTAATTTGACTATTCTGAGAATATTGATAATATTTATTTCAGCATCTAGAGACTTTTGCTTCTGTTGACTCTAGTGACTCATTTGATGTGGTTGTACTATCGGTTACTCCAGCTAAGGACCTCAGGCAAGTACACTTTCTGATTGCTTTCGATTCATAGTAGTCTTTTCATTTCATGTTTATACATATATCTTGCTGCTTATTGACACGCTCGCCACACGGAGTAGTCGGAAGGGAAAATATCTTAGTAAACATGTGGACTACCCAGAACCATCCTAATATGTCTAATCTTGACTGATAGCAGCTGCACACGACACGTGCAGGGTGCCGTATTTATCCTCTAGCCGTTCACATGTCGAAAAGGATATTTTACTGTCACTACCACATTTCTAGCTTGAGGGTATTTTTGGTCATTTTTAAAATTTTGGAATTATTTGGGAATTATTAGTATTAATTATAATTATTAGAATTTTTAAGTGATTTTTAGTATAATTGATTTGGTGCTATTATTGACTTTGACTCAGGGTGTCTTAGGAGACTGTCCTAGAAGCTAACCTAGGTCATGACTACTTGGTTATAGTATGTAACCCTAGCTTGACCTAAGTTAGTGATATCAAACTCATTAGAAATTATTAGGAGAAAATAGGAATTTATTAGGCTAGTTAATGGCTTGTGATTTCACAAGTCATGGTTAATGACTTAAGCCCATAGAGGCCCAAAAACCCAACAGCAAGTAACCCTAACCCTAGCCCAATACCCCTTGGCCGACCACTTAGGGCATTTCCTCCATCTATTTAATGCTCCTCAAAGTTAGGGCTAGCCTCCTTTAGAAATTTCTCAAGTTTAAAGAAGAGGTAAATCCCCAACTTCAATAATTCCCAGAAAATCCTATTTAATTCCTTTTCCATCCAAACCAATTGCAATAGGTTCTAAATTTCTTCTACTTGATGTTTGTGGTGAGAAATTTTAGAGGAGAAGCAATTTGAAGAAGTTTGGTGGCTTGAGGATCCACTCTCATTTGGGGCTTTTTGAGCCATTACAAACCCATAGGTAATTTCTAATCCATACCATAAAATATTATTTTGATTACATATTTAGGAAGCCCTAGACCTACCCAAGCTATAGGTATAGCTATCCCTAGGTTTCGTGTCCAATACGTGTCCGTATCGGACACGTATCAGTGGATACGTGAATGTGTTTGATGAAATACCGCAAACAGCATTTCGATTTGATTTCTGGATTGTTTTTGAATAGAAAATTAGGGTTTAGGCTCGTTTATTAATTTTTGGTGTTCTCAGTTGAATTTGGTGTCGTGTCGTGTCGGTTTGGACGCACGAACACGCAGGTGCACCACACGCGCGCGAGCAGTGCTATTCCCCTGCTATTCGGGGTTGTTTGCACACAGCACACGCCACGTGGACACGTGATATTGGACACACGTGTTGGGGTCATGACTGACATGGGGTTCCCCAAGTGACATGACCTCTCATGTCGTACTGGATACGGTATCGTGCATGCACAGGGTGTGCACTGTGCGTGTACAGTGTACTGTTTTCTTTATTATTTAATTTCAGTTTTTAATGATGTGATTCATGTTTTTAATTATTATTTAGATCCTAAACATGTCTAATAATCTATGATTAATTGAGTTAAATGCTAGTTTAGGTTATTGATGAGGAATTTGGATTTAAATTGGGTTAAATGTCAGTCACTGATACCATATTCTGATACATTACATTTTACAACTCCTGAACTTTTAAATCCTATTTCTATTGATGTTTTTACTGGTTAATTACTCCTACATAGTTGCTAGTCCATGTTTAGCTTAACTTTACAATTCAATAGGCTGTATGGTTTGAGAATGGAAATTTGAACATTGTGTGGTTTTCGAATAGGGTTGACTGAAACATGGAATGTTTCAGTTTTTCATATGATAATCCTATTTTATCTTGAATTCCAATTGTTGTTTCAGTCATATGTTTTCCAAATAATTGTTGTTCATGATTGGTTCAATTTACATTCGAATTAGACTTTTGATTGTGAATGGAATTTGGCAATGTGTTGGTTTCGAAAGGAAGTTAAAATTCTGAAAACTGAGATTGAATGAATGATTTATTCATTGGTTGATTGAGTTCAGTTCTATAGCTTGAACTGTAATTGAACTGATTTCCTAAAACCTGAGAATGATTCATTCATTCCTGAACAATAAGCATTGATTCATTACTTTTAACTGAGAATGGTTTCTTCTCAATGCTTGAATTGATTTCCTTTCCCTTTCCTGTCAACTGTTATTCATCCCTAAACCTGAGATTTAATCTTCCTTAAGGAACTGTAATGGAATGTTTTATTCAACCCTTAATATCCTGAAATGATTCCTTGTTTCCTTGGCATATGTACACTGTTTTCCAGAGTTAATATGCCACTCATTTCCAGGATTGGGTAGTTAGCTCTTCCCTTCTTTAACTTATCTGAGTTTGAATGAAAGTTGATTCATAGTTAACTGTCAATGCATTTCTTTCCTGTCGGCTGAGAACTAATTTTCCATACACTGTTTCCTACACACAGGCTTATTGCCATACCACTTTCCTGTTACTCACACAAGTATCAATGTAACCTTTACTGTTTTTCTTTAAACTTCACTGATTTTGTACCCAGGTTGACTATTCATTAACTGTTCTAATTTCCTGCTAACACACAACTCTCTTGTCTCACACACACATGTATCACCACACTCTCATGTCTTCATTCACATACACATGCACACCATCACATCCCCTTCTCATTATTCTCTATGTATATATGTATATGTGTGATGTACATATAGGTAACCTATATGCTAATGTGTATTCTATAGTATATTATATAAATATATCAATATGTGTATATGTGATTTGTGGCTTTGGTTTAGGCATGATATTGCCTAATAGCCTCTAGCCTAGGCTCTTAGCCTATGGGTGTATCTGTTTGTCAGTATAGAGTCTAGATAGACTTGTATAGCCTTGTTAGACCTAGAATAGACTAGTTAGACTAGTATAGACTTGTTTGACTTAGGTTGACCTGGTTGACCTAGTTTGACTTCTAGGGTTGACCAGAGTTGGCCAAGAGTTGACTTTGATCTAGATTGACCTAGATTCATGTAGAATGCATTAACTTGCATCTTATTATCATTTTAGACTCATAGTGACTTGTACTGTTCTTTAGAAGACAGACACCACTCCTTAGACAGTACTTTCATCTTGGATATTCAGATAGCAGGCGAGTACATTCTTTGATCTTTTTATACCTGTCTGGGACTATATTCTTGCTCTAGATTACTTTTCTTGATGCTGACATGTATCTTTCAAGGATTAGTACTATATGGATCCTTTTCCGAGATGTTATCCCTCTACGGGTGCATCGGGTATTTCATGTTCATGTACTTTATCATGTGCATCAGGTACTCCTTGTACTCGTACTAGTTCATGTATTCACATGTTCTCATGTGCCTTCATGTGCTATCATGTGCCTCATGTACAACTCATTACATGAGTTCACGTATCTTTAGTTGTATTCATGTGCCAATAACGTAACTTGAATGGATCCTTGTGTATTGATTGCGGCGGGGTGAGTAGAATTGGTTATGTGATCATTATCTCCAATAGGTATTCATGTGCACCTTAGTTGTATTCATGTGCCCCTAAGCCGTTTACATAACCATATTGTACTCTAAATTACTTAGCCACTTACAGTCTTTACTTATCATGTATTTACTTTCAGTTATAAAATATCTCCTGTTTTCCCGTACTTTCTTTCCAGTATTTCCTGTATTTTACTCTATTGCATGCTTTACACTCCTAACATGTTATGAACTATTTTGAGAGATATGTGCTCGTTCCCGTCCTGATTGGACCTGTTAAAAATTTTACAAAAGACGAGGAGGAGGCCTGCTTAGATACTTTCTATGGGACAGCCTTAGAGGACACTTGCGATCTGGACTTCCAGTCGGATCCCTTAGCTGTAGAGACTGTTGCTCCATAGATATCTTTATCTTATTTCATCGTATTGGAGATTTGAGTTGTTTATTTGGATCTGTATTATTTTTGGTTGTCAGTTGAGTTTATCATAGACACTTAGCTTTCTCTCTATTTGTATTTCCTATGGATTTGGGTCTCGCATCTTTTATATCATTCAATCTTATCGTATTCTACCATAGATGTGATTGAGATATATACTGTTATGTCACCCCCATTCGGGGAGTATAACTGTTATTACCTTAAACTGTTAGATGTTGTGACCTAGGACAACGTTCTACCGCCGACACTGCGGCGTAGGCTGGACGTACCCACGTCTCATGCCCTTACTCTAGGGTACGGGTCGTGACATTTACACCACATAGGTAGTTGTCTTTTATTTATTTTTCCTTGTCTTCTTCACCACCTGCCATGTCATTAGTTACTTTCTAGCATTCATATTCCATATGTTATTTTCATGTCTTGTTAATTCTATTTTATTTTCGTATTGTCGTCGGTGTGTGTACTTGTTCTATTCCTGACTGGAAACCATCATTTTTCAGGTTAGCTGTGGCTTCACTTAGCTTGGGAGATTCGGGTGTACTTGCAGATAGAAACCTAGAAATAGATAGCAGTTGTATCAATTTCCTTAATTGTAAAATCTTGTATTTTCTTTAATTATAAATGTTGTAAATTTTGTAACAAATTTAGAAATGTGAATGAGCAGCAAATGTTATAGTTTGAGCATTTATTTCTTGTGGGCTTGACAGCGTTCTACCGCCGACCCTGCGGCGTAGGCTGGCTTGGACACGTCTCGCATCCGAAAAAGCGGGTGCGGGTCGTGATATAAGCCTTCGATGAATTGGTTTCAAAATACTTCAGAATCGGAAGAGCTTCAAAATGCCTCTCCAAACTTCAGCTTCAGTCTAGAGCTTCCGCAGCACCTGAGAGTTGGAAGAGGGGGTTAGCACACTTGCTAAGTGGACGGGACGAACCCACTCGTTTAAACCGACTCTGATTGTTAAGGTAGGCATGCTTTAGAGTTTTCTTTCTATTTAGAACTAAATGAATTCAGTTCATATCGATAGCCATCTTTGAAGTAATAAAGCATACAGTGAAACATAACGATTTATCACAATTCTTACCACGACCGTGCTTGTCCCTGCATAAAAACAGAGATAATATTTACTACCTACATAAGACAATAGGTGAGAATCCTAATATCTTATATGTACGGCCACTGGTGTTACACACCACTTGGGACTATCTCAACGACATTTCGACCCATTCAGACTAGGTTGTAAGCCTGACTGACGGTCCCGCAATACATCAGTACTGAAGCACGATTATACATTCCCCCTAGGTCGATTCGATACCGATGTCCTGGATACCGATTCGAGGAAAATCAAACTTATGCACAAGCTGTCCATGACCACGCCAATGCGTGAACAGTTTAATATATGCAAACAGATTTTTATAGCACGGACAGTATTGGACGACATTTTATTTCTTCCAACTCATGTAACGATTCATTTCCCCAAAGCAGTAATTTCGACTTAGCGTCCTGTATGAACCAAATTACCCGAGGCATCATAAGCCACAATCGACGTTTCATATTATTTTGCAGCAAGTGAAATAGTCTATCTTTTTACTAGAACCTTAAACTTTCTCGATTTGGTACGAAACTTATATTTTCAGAGTAGATTACTATCACGACCCGCTCCCGAATAACCGGATACGAGTCGGACACGCCCAGCCTTTGTCATTAGACACAACAAAGTAAGCTGTACCAATCTAGGGAAACTAACTAGATATCAAGACAAGTATGAAACACAGCATCTATAAATGTATCCCAGAGTAAAATATAAGTATCAGAATTTATTACATTCCAGAATGACAGAAAGTCTACTAGAATCAATACATGGAAATAATAGGGAAAACTAAGGAAGCTCTAGGCTTCTACAACCTCTAAGTCATGAACAGCACCAGCTAGCTCTTCTGCATCAATAGGCTCCTCGCCATAGAATGTGTCGCACAAGGCCTCCAACTCACCTGCAACTTATCCAGTCAGGAGCGGAGCTAGTACATCCAGAGAAATGAACATGTACATCATGGTATGAATCAAGAAAACATGAATAAATTTAAAGTACAGGAAATGAGAACAAGACATGAAACTGAACAGGAAATACTGAAAGTAAAACAGGAAACATGGTAAGAGTCTAGCATGAAATACAAACTGAACATGAAGTATAACCTGAACATAAAATACAGCCTGAACATGAAATACAACTAGGAAATCCTGAAATACAAACTGAATCCTGACATGTGCAATAATGAAATACATCTAGATTGTGATCGGCTTGGGTAGATGCGATGAACCTAAAATGGTACGGCTTTGGTCCCGCGTGCACGGTGCGGGACCCAAGCTATTCACATGAGTAGTAACAGGGATTGATCACATATCTATAGTATTTCCCCTCCCAGACGCAAATGATACATGGAAGATGAAACCAGACAATATCGTGATATAGCGTGTCATCAAGGAGATACAAGAATGAATATGATAGACATGAGAAATGAACAAATCCGAGGAGTATACCTGCCTTGTTCCGGGTGATCGAGAAAGAGTAGTGGAGCTGGAAATCCTCCTGTTTATGAATTTACAATTGATAAGTTAACAACTTAAAGTAGATACTTCTAATCTAGAATTTACTTAACAAAACCTTAGTTTATACTAATTCTATTTAAGTCCTATTAATCTCACATTTGTACATCTAAAGTAATGTCTGTACACAACCTAATATATGAGACAATAAATCATTCTTCAAAATCACTCAAATTGATGTAACAAGATCCTTAAAATGGTCAACATCTATATGGTACTCCATATTCTATTTAGGAGAAAAATAATAGGGCATATCCATTATTTTCAAGATAGGACTGAACTGTCCTGCCCATCCTTCACTCAAACTCAACTGTTATTCACAACACATCCAAGATCAAGCAGTCCCTAGGCTGGACACTAACTGCCAGTGTAATATCAGCCCTAAAATAACCAATATCAGTCCCAAAGCAGGACTGGTAAACAATCCAGTCCAAAACAACAGGGATCAACCTAGCTTATACAATATTCAGTCATCATTCCTAAACTGAGTTTACACTCAATGATCAGCTAGAAAGAGCTAACCATCAGACCAAAATGTGAAGTCATGTATCATGTCAAATATGTACTCAATATCATATCACAGGTTCCAGGAATGCCTACTCAGAAGTTTCTGTCTCAGTCTTTAACATTCTAAATCCAATGCCAGTCTAATATCAAGACATAAACAGCCTATAGCAGGGATTAACAATCAGTCACAAGAATATGGTTCAGCTAAGAACATGTTGGTACATATCAGTAAAGGGTGGAAATGATTTCAATGTCCATTGAATCCTACTGATAACTGTAAAGTCCTAAATTTTGACAATGTACACACAATTCAGTTATAGTCATCAATTATCTAATAAAACTATCCTTCTATAACTTCCTGACCAATCATTGCCATCAGTTAATTTCCAGGAACTGACCTGACAGGGAGAAGAATCAAAATGCAGAGTAAAATCCTGCCAGTCCTGAGCACATCAGATAGGTTCATTGAACATTCTTGTTCAAGTGTGGACTGGTATCCTCCTCCACTTGAACAGAGTTCCCATATCTTCCTTTAACCAAAATCAATCAAGTATCACTCTGTGAACATACAACTCAATCTTCCCAAATTCGAATTGATGCTACAACTCTCAGGTTTAGCTCAAAACTAGATTGAGATCATCATAATCCTAATCAGCAGTTCACCTTCCTCAAAATTTGAATATGCTACAGTGTACATATCCTAGGGAATTTGTGGTTGATTCAGAATAGTTCCTACCATTAGAACAGTCCATAGCACCCTAACAAACTGTAATCTCCTAGTTACACTAATTCCAGTCCAAAGATATGCTTTAACTCAAATATTTAAACCTTGTCTAGACTTCTAATATTCAGTGGTGAACTTAGCTATCTACTCTATTGGATCAGTCCCCTTCAAACAACGACTAAACCATTAATCTTCCAATGTCTACAGGTTCCTGGATTGACACCTCACCACTGCCAACCTTCAACCAAACAATTTGGAATTAAGACAACACCTTAACAAAACTAAGACTACAGTACTATAGAAGATTATTCACAACTAGCAAGGTAACTGGACTATTACACAACTGATCAGTACAGAAATTATCATGCTGACCTGCTAATTAATCAGATACTTAGACAAATATCCCTGTTTAAGATAAAATATCGAACTGGTTCATGACAAGGTTCAGAATGTAACTGAACCTAGGAATGGTACAAGGTTTTAGATGCAGTTAAGGACTTCTTAGTACTAGTGCCATTACTCGATATCCCAACTGCCAGGTAGTATCAGTAATTTGAATTGGAATTTCATGTCTCACAGTTCACTCCTATGATCATGCCTGGTCTTACCAAGGCTATCCAAATGACTGTAAGAACCCAGGGTAAGTTCAACATGTGAAATTTAATTGAGACACCACAATAGGACATACTACAATGCCACCTAAAGGAAAGATTAAACAATAGATTGATAAGACAGTACCTGCACAAATTGAATCCTGAAAAGAACTTCTCCACCAAGTCAGATGTGTCTCTCGTGTCCAAGTCTCGAACGAGATTCTAAATTATCATTGATACAAATAATTAATGATCAGTGAGATAGATATTTTGAGTTCCTCTGATGATAGATTTAAAACCAAAATGTAGAATATATCAAATAAGATCTATGGACTGATCTCTCATCAGGAATTCTAATATAACAATTCGAATTTTGGACAATCAGAGGCGCGTATCAAGTGTTTCAGTAAATTCAACTGAAGAGAAAAGAATGAAGGGATCAAGGACTGCTTACTGAGTGTGAATTGATATATGATCAATGACTCGATCAGTTGATCACAATATGGTGCAAAATAGAAGAATTCATCAAAACATGAGTAACGGAGATCAAACAACATAGATCATTAATCGACTCAAGCAACAGAGTAATTCTGAGGAGATCGAATCGACTCACCATTCCATTCTTTTGATTGTTCTCACGATCAATCAGGAAACATGAGATCCATTCCTACAACATTAGTTTAAGGGAATTGATCGGTCATCGAAAGTTTGAGGACAACACCAAGAATCCAAGAATGAAATTCGAGAGATTGAAACATACCTATTTGACCTGGACCTATGGATGAAGAAGGGATTCACCAAGAGTCTGGTTCAATTTGATGAAGAAGATAACCATACCCACGACATGGCTTGGTTAAGAACAGAGTAACAGAGAGAATGGAGTGGAAGGGGAAGAATGAGAAGGAGGCTAGTTCCTTAGGATTTTTCCTAGAGATACCTGACCTAGAAGGAGTGATTTATAGGGGGTCAGCTTGGGCCTCACGCAGAGTTTTGGCGCCATTTCTGGCCAGCACATCACTCGGAGTTTGTTAGGAAATCAAAATTGCAATAGCTCGCATGGGTCGAGTGTAGAGGAGAGGAGGGAATGAGCTGTGTAAACACATGCTCCCCTTTCCTCTCAATTGGCTAAACCAACAGCTAATGGCTTATTAAAATAAGCATCAGAGTAAGGAAAGCAATTCCTTCTTCATGATTCAAAAGTCACTGGTTGGGTTTAAAATGAGCACTGGTTGGGCTGCCAGTGATGGGCCCAACCCATTGGTAGATTTTAAAAGAATTCAAGTCCAACAAAAAAAATTAATGATGACTATATATAACTTCACGTATATTAAAATATAATAAAATTTCCAATTTATTATTTAATATAAAATTTTAAAAATTCTACAATATTTAGAAAAGTGGAGTTACAAATATCTCCCCCTTGAAAAATTTTGCCCTCAAAATTCAGAAATAGTTCAAAATTAATTTACGAAACATCCCAAAATGTTGAGCAGGAGGAGCTGCTGGTGCTGTGCTCCTCCCCTCTACTGCTGCTGGTGCTGTGCAAACCTCTGCTGCTGGGGTGGTAGAGCTCCTCCTCTTTGGGGTGCAGCAGGTAATGCTCTGGGTGGTGCAGGCGGTGGTCCTTCAGCTCCTCGGGGTCCTCCAGCTAGTCTAGCTGTAGCCTGAGCGCAGTCCCTCATCTGATGTACGTCTGACCCGCAGAAGAGGCAAAGTTCGAGCCTCTTGCGACAGACCTCCACGTGGTGTCCCGGCTGATGGCAATATGTGCAAGTGATCCCCTGCTGCCTCTGATGCTGAGCTGCTGGAACTCTGGCAGGACGGTGCTGAACTGCTGTCTACTGAGGTGGCCTCACCGGAGTCTGCATCTGCACCCTCTTCGCTGGCGCCTGATAACTGCTTCTGCCGACGTCCCTATCCCTCTTGGGCCTCGGGTCCATCTCCTTCTCAACTGCATGGGCGATCTTAAGGATGCTAGAGTAGGTAGTCGCCTGGCTAATAGCTACTGCATGCCGCAGCTCCCTGGTCAGACCCTTCTTGAATCTCCAGGCCCTGTCCTCTGGTGCTCTGACTAGGCTCTCCGCGAACCTGCTGAGTCTGGTAAACTCCGAAGTGTACTCCGCGACCGTCATAGTCCCCTGCTACAGCGCCTCGAACTGCATCTTCAGCTCATCCCGCTTTACCTCTAGAAAGAACTTCTCCTTGAATAGAGTTTTAAAAACTGTCCAAGACACATAGGGCTCTGTCAACTGGGGGTCCTCTCGGTACCAAGCTCTCGCCAAGTCAAAGAGTCGCATGCTAGCCACCTCCACCTTCGTGTCATCTGGAATATTCACCATCATCAAGGTCCTCTCCGCATTCTCTAACCATTCATCTGCATAGATGTCCCCTCGTTGCCCCAGAAGTCCATCGGGCAGAGGTTCTGGTACACCTTGGCCGTCCCTGGTCTCGGTGCTCGTGGTGCTGGAGGTGCTGCTGGTGTTGGTGCTGCCGGCTCTCTGGTCCTAAGCGCGTCTACGACAGTCGCTCTGAACTATGCTGCCTGGTGGTTCTGGGCCTCCAGAAAGTGTTGAAACATCGCTATCACCTGGGCGCCGTCAAACATCATCGTCGGAGGCAGCGATGGAAAGATAAGAGGCGCTGGCGGAAGCTGATCTGCCTGAGCGTCTGGTGCGGGCTGCTCCGAACCACCTGTAACTCCAGAACCGCCTGCAACTCCAGGCTGATCTACGGTCTTACTTGTAGCGACCATCTGCATCAAAAGAAAACTTCGTTGAATGACAAACCCTAAAACCTAACAAACAATGTTTTTATAATATCAATGCACCTGAAAACAAGATAAACCTGATATACCCTTAATTCCCGATTTTCCTATGCTGTGTTCACGTTTCCCTAATATAATCAAGTCCCTCAATAGTACGTTAAGACCTAGGTACTATTAAGATAGACCTGCATGGGCCACCACTAAAAACATGTCACGATCCGCTCCCGAATAATCGGATACGAGTCGGACACGCCCAACCTTTGTCATTAGACACAACAAAGTAAGCTGTACCAATATAGGGAAACTAACCAGATATCAAGACAAGTATGAAACACAACATCTATAAATGTATCCCAGAGTAAAATATAAGTATCAGAATTTATTACATTCCAGAATGACAGAAAGTCTACTAGTCTCAATACATGGAAATAATAGGGAAAACTAAGGAAGCTCTAGGCTTCTGCAGCCTCTAAGTCATTAGCAGCACCTGCTAGCTCTCCTGCATCAATAGGCTCCTCGCCATAGAATGTGTCGCACAAGGCCTCCAACTCACCTGTAACTTATCCAGTCAGGAGCGGAGCTAGTATATCCAGAGAAATAAACATGTATATCATGGTATGAATCAAGAAAACAGGAATAAACATAAAGTACAGGAAATGAGAATAAGACATAAAACTGAACAGAAAATACTAAAAGTAAAACAAGGAACATGGTAAGAGTCCTGAGCATGAAATACAAACTGAACATGAAGTATAACCTGAACATGAAATACAGCCTGGACATGAAATACAACCATGAAATCCTAAAATACAAACTGAATCCTGACATGTGCAATAATAAAATACATCTAGATTGTGATCGGCTTGGGTAGATACGATGATCCTGAAATGGTACGGCTTTGGCCCCGCGTGCACGGTGCGGGACCCAAGCTATTCACATGAGTAGTAACAGGGTTTGATCACATATCAATAGTATTTTCCCTCCCAGACGCAAATGATACATGGAACATGAAACCAAACAATATCGTGATATATAGTGTCATCAAGGAGATACAAGAATAGATATGATAGACATAAGAAATGAACAAATCCGAGTATACTTGCCTTGCTCTGGGTGATCGAGAAAGAGTAGTAGAGCTGGAAATCCTCCTGTTTATGAATTTACAATTGATAAGTTAACAACTTAAAGTAGATACTTTTAATCTAGAATTTACTTAACAAAACCTTAGTTTATGCTAGTTCTATTTAAGTCCTATTAATCTCACATTTGTACATCTAAAGTAATGTCTGTACACAACCTAATATGTGAGACAATAAATCATTCTTCAAAATCACTCAAATTGATGAAACAAGATCCTTAAAATGGTCAACATCTATATGGTACTCCATATTCTATTTAGGAGAAAAATAATAGGGCATATCCATTATTTCCAAGATAGGACTGAACTGCCCTGCCCATCCTTCACTCAAACTCAACTGTTATTCACAACACATCCAAGATCAAGCAGTCTCTAGGCTGGACACTAACTGCCTGTGTAATATCAGCCCTAAAATAACCAAATATCAGTCCCAAAGCAGGACTGGTACACAATCCAGTCCAAAACAACAGGGATCAACCTAGCTTATACAATATTCAGTCATCATTCCTAAACTGAGTTTACACTCAATGATCAGCCAGGAAGAGCTAACCATCAGTCCAAAATGTGAAGTCATGTATCATGTCAAATGTGTACTTAATATCATATCACAGGTTCGAGGAATGCCTAATCAGAAGTTCCTATCTCAGTCTTTAACATTCCAAATCAAAGCCAGTCTAATATCAAGACATAAACAACCTATAACAGGGATTAACAATCAGTCCCAAGAATACAGTTCAGCTAAGAACATGTTGGTGCATATCAGTAAAGGGTGGAAATGATTTCAATGTCCATTGAATCCTACTGATAACTGTAAAGTCCTGAATTTCGACAATGTACACACAATTCAGTTATAGTCATCAATTATCTAATAAAGCTATCCTTCTATAACTCCCTGAACAATCATTGCCCTTAGTTAATTTCCTGGAACTGACCTGACAGGGAGAAGAATCAAAATGCAGAATAAAATCCTGAACAGTTCAATAACCA
Source organism: Iris pallida (assembly GCA_029216955.1). Taxonomy (NCBI): domain Eukaryota; kingdom Viridiplantae; phylum Streptophyta; class Magnoliopsida; order Asparagales; family Iridaceae; genus Iris; species Iris pallida. Next base: position 3,267,025 of record JANAVB010010792.1, read on the forward strand.
GTCTCATTCCAGTTCTCTGTCAGGACATGGTGCAAGCCTGTCAACTGGATGGTAAATCTTACTGCCAGTCCTGAGCACATTAGATAGGTTCATTAAACATTCATGTTCAAGTGTGGACTGGTATCCTCATCCACTTGAACAGAGTTCCCTTTGATGGAACTGGGGATTCCCAGGACCCTTCCTTTGGTCTGCGTATTGATCGATAGAAAGTTAAACAGATCTAATACGTGTTCTAACCCTTCATAGGTGGAAACTAGGGTTCACAAATTATACCTGCGACGGAAAGGAGACAAGTAATTCCTGGCAATCTCGAGCAGACGACCCCAAGATCTTCTACACGTATTCCTTCCTCGAGTTGGACGTCGTGTGGGCGACGATCTTCCAACTTTTTCTTCTCCTTGGCAGCACTATCTTTCTCTCCTTACGTGAATCACGAATTTAGAGAAAATTTCAGATTTCTGATCAGTAATCTGGCAGCCAGAGAATAGAGAATATATATAGGCTACGGCAGGGACCATGAGGAGAAATTAGGGTTAGGCCTCCTAACGGATCTGGATATCCCGTGTTCAGCCTGAACACACAATCCAGGCCTATTAACAATAGTTCGGTCCACTAATGAGCTATTGTTGCACTACCTCCCTAATCCCAAATTATGTTTGTGGGCTCCTTTTATTATATGCTCGTTTGGCTCCCCATGTTAAGATACGGTATGTCCGTCGATCAATTAAGTTACTGACAACTATATTGATTCGGCATCTTTTATCCTTAAGTAGTACCGCTCAACTTTATTTGTCATGTCGGATATAATCCACCTGCAGGGTTTACATGACAATCCTTATGAGCTCCTTAAGAGGACATCATCAACCCGATGTATTGGGACATGGATTCCATTTATAATCAATAGCCCATCATACATACAATGTTATTACCCAATTCATAGAGGTTGTTGATCCATAATAAATCTCACTCTTTTATGAGTCAAAGTAATGCACATTGCATATATATATGTCTGTTATTATATCCGAATTAAGAGTACAAGAATCCAAAATAACAGAGATATTTGTTCTCTTATGTAATCAGTACAAAGAGAACAACCTCAAGTGGTCCTGTTCAATACACACAAAGTGTACTAGTATAAACCTATAGTCAAGATAGACTAATACCAGATTACACTACAACCTTTCCAATAGATTGTCCAAGTCCATCTAGGTTGTGAACTATTTATATACTCCATAGGAAACTGATAATATGATCTTCTATGTGACACCACACACCATATTATCTACAATATAGACTATCAGACATTTGCATTAACACTTGCAACAAATACAATATACAAACATTTGCCCATATGATTCTCATTCAAAATTTAAGGAAATAAGGTTACTACAAAAGTGATGCTTTTAGTATATAACCCTAACACACTTATCTTCCTTTAACCGAAATCAATCAACTATCACTCTGTGAACATACAACTCAATCTTCCCAAATTCGAATTGATGCTACAACTATCAGGTTTAGCTTAAAACTGGATTGAGATCATCATAGTCCTAATCAGCAGTTCACCTTCCTCAAAATTTGAATATGCTACTGTGTACAGATCCTAGGGAATTTGTGGTTGATTCAGAATAATTCCTATCATTAGAACAGTCCATAGCACCCTAACAAACTGTAATATCCCAGTTACACTAATTCCAGTCCAAAGATATCTTTAACTCAAATATTTAAACCTTGTCTAGACTTCTAATATTCAGTGGTGAACTTAGCTACCTACTCTATTAGATCAGTCCCTTTCTAACAACTACTAAACCATTAATCTTCCAATGTCTACAGGTTCCTGGATTGACTCCTCACCACTGCCAACCTTCAACCAAACAATTTGGAATTAAGACAACACCTTAACAAAACTAAGACTACAGTCCTATAGAAGATTGTTCACAACTTGCAAGGTAACTGGACTGTTACACAACTGATCAGTACAGAAATTATCATGCTGACCTGCTAATTAATCAGATACTTAGACAAATATCCCTGTTTAAGATAAAATATCGAACTGGTTCATGACAAGGTTTAGAATGTAACTGAACCTAGGAATGGTACAAGGTTTTAGATGCAGTTAAGGACTTCTTAGTACTAGTGCCATTACTCGATATCCCAACTGCTAGATAGTATCAGTAATTTGAATTGGAATTTCATGTGTCACAGTTCACTCCTATGATCATGCCTGGTCTTACCAAGGCTATCCAAATGACTGTAAGAACCCAGGGTAAGTTCAACATGTGAAATTTAATTGAGACACCATAATAGGACATACTACAGTGCCACCTAAAGGAAAGATTAAACATAGATTGATAAGACAGTACCTGCACAAGTTGAATCCTGAAAAGAACTTCTCCACCAAGTCAGATGTGTCTCTCGTATCCAAGTCTCGAATGAGATTCTAAATTATCATTGATACAAATAATTAATGATCAGTGAGATGGATATTTTGAGTTCCTCTGATGATACATTTAAAACCAAAATGTAGAATAGATCAAATAAGATCTATGGACTGATCTTTCATTAGGAATTCTAATATAACAATTCAAATTTTGGACAATTAGAGGCACGTATCAAGTGTTTCAGTAAATTCAACTGAAGAGAAAAGAATGAAGGGATCAAGGACTGCTTACTGAGTGTGAGTTGATATATGATCAATGACTCGATCAGTTGATCACAATATGGTGCAAAATAGAAGGATTTATCAAAACCTGAGTAACAGAGATCAAACAACATAGATCATTAATCGACTCAAGCAACAGAGTAATTCCGAAGAGATCGATTCGACTCACCATTCTATTCTTTTGATTGTTCTCACGATCGATCAGGAAACATGAGATCCATTCCTACAACATTAGTTTAAAGGAATTGATCGGTCATCGAAAGTTTGAGGACAACACCAAGAATCCATGAATAAAATTCGAGAGATTGAAACATACCTATTTGATCTAGACTTATGGATGAAGAAGGGATTCACCAAGAGTCTGGTTCAATTTGATGAAGAAGATAACCATACCCACGACATGGCTTGGTTAAGAACAGAGTAACAGAGAGAATGGAGTGGAAGAGGAAGAATGAGAAGGAGGCTAGTTAATTAGGATTTTTCCTAGAGATACCTGACCTAGGAGTGATTTATAGGGGGGTCAGCTTGGGCCTCACGCAGAGTTTTGGCGCCATTTCTGGCCAGCACATCACTCGGAGTTTGTTAGGAAATCAAAATTGTAACAGCTCATATGGGTCGAGTGTAGAGGAGAGGAGGGAATGAGCTGTGTAAACACATGCTCCCCTTTCCTCTCAATTGGCTAAACCAACAGCTAATAGCTTATTGAAATAAGCATCAGAGTAAGGAAAGCAATTCCTTCTTCATGATTCAAAAGTCACTGGTTGGGTTTAAAATGAGCACTGGTTGGGCTGCCAGTGATGGGCCCAACCCATTGGTAGATTTTAAAAGAATTCAAGTCCAACAAGAAAAATTAATGATAACTTGACTATATATATAACTTCACCTATATTAAAATATAATAAAATTTCCAATTCATTATTTAATATAAAATTTTAAAAATTCTACAATATTTAGAAAAGTGGAGTTACAATTACTCTAAATTGATACATTTTTCCTGAGTTCTTGAATCTTAGTGAATTGGCATGCATTTAACTTGGCTTCGTCGATTTGAATAAGTTCAAGGCAAAGGAATTTCGTTTATGGGACAGAGTATAAAAGAAGGGGCCGAACCACTCACCAAGTATTCGATCGTGCCGATAGTGGATGTGTTTCGCAACGTTCAAGCTTCAGCTGCAATGGCACCAATACATAGTCAGAATTCCTTCTTTAATCCTTCGTTTCGAAATTCGTAGAATGCATTCAGAAAATGTCGCAAAAACACATTCATCAAAACCAAGCGGCGAAAGCTCCAAGAAAACCATACAGCAGTCCGGTCCCATCGAAGGGACTCTTATATAGAGCTCACTCACCGAGACGTAGCCTGCTGCATGTATGACTTATTCCAACAGAATTTATTCTATTAATTGGATCGATTCTCGTAACATTCGTCCAAATCAATTTGATCGATCACGTAAAGTGTTATCATTTACCAAGCTCACGATCGAGTCAGATGGCCATCTAAGTTCCCGACCGATCTGACTCAGCGTAAGCATATTATGGAGTCTGCCGCCTATCGGAAGTGGGTCACTACATAATATACCACTAAGAAAAAGTTTCGTCCCGAAACTTAAGAACAAGTGTCTGATATTAAATTAGACAAACAACGAAAGGTATTTCTCCTTCATCTCCGCCTCCAATTCCCACGTCGACTCTTCAACCGAATGGTTCCTCCAAAGTACGCAGACCAAGTACATCGATCGATTTCGAAATATCTTTTCCTTACTGTCCAAAACTTGAACAGGCTCCTCCGAGTAAGACAAGTCAGTACGTAGCTCCAACTGATCGAAACTAACCACGTGACTTGGATCGTGCACATATTTTTGAAGTTGTAAAATGTGGAAAGCATCGTGTACATTAGCCAAGGTAGGGGTAGTGTGATCTGGTAAGCAACTGTTGCAACTTGCTCGATGGTCTCGAAAGAGCCTACAAATCTCGGGCTCAATTTGCCTTTAACACCGAACCGCATCACGCCATGCATGGACGTTACTTTCAAAAATACATGGTCCTTGTAGAAGCATGAAATTTTAGGCCAGAGTCCCTATGTGCCATAAATTCTCATACGCCCCACGCTGATATGCGCTAAAACAGACAAGAGTAATCGGCGTAGCAGAACACAAACAAAGAGTATAATACATCAAGAAACTAGGCTTTTATTTCATACGAAAGCCTATTACATGTCTAAAACTCTTTACAAAGGAGAATTTATTTACAAAAAAAAAAAAATCCTAAAAAGCTACAGCTCATCCTGACAGCAATTGTCAGACACATCACTTAAAAGCTACTATCGGGCGCATCACCCGTCAAGCGCATCACCTTGGTGTCCCACTCAGGCGCATCAACTCATCATCTCATTGCAGGTATACCCCGTGCATAGTTAGAGCCAACCACTTTCTTGCCAACGTGCGGGGACTCTAGCAGAAGAAGTAGCTCTTCTAGCCTAACAAAGTCGGAACATGATAGCCTCGACTTATGGCTCTTCCAGTATAACAAAAATTGAGGCACGACCGCCTCGATCTTTGGATGTAATAGGAATCTTCAGCCTATTTCGGGACACGACGATCCTGATATTTGGATGCAACTGGCACTTTCATAGGACTGATGGTGAAATCGGCGCATCTTCACCCTCGAAAGAAGTTTATCGTCAACTCGTCGAGGCAGGGGACCGATCGAGTTCATATCCATTTTGGGAAAAAACAAGTAAAGAATGGAAATAAGCTTCCTTTCATGCGGCTATTTATAGACCCGGGCAACCCACAACCATGCGCCAAGTGGATGGCTCTCCGAATTCCATGCAATGAATTTGCATTTATGGTAACAAACATGTCTCTTCGTATTCTGCTAAAATCAAGGCAGCCATTAATGCCTAGAAAAACTCAACTGATAAGCCAAAGTGGATGTGACACATGGCAGATGCGCCATCGACATCATGCGCCCCCTACTGATGTGACCAGTTGAACATAGACCCATGTGCCCAGATCGAAATTAATCGATGCGCCCCTTTCAAACTTATCATCATCAAGCATTTAATGCTGAGTGACAAAGACACATCTTCCAAAGAGCCGTCCAATCTGTCGCCCTTTGCAGAAAATGAAGTGTCACTGACATCAGCACCACCATTACACATTTGGTCGGCTACAGCTGTCCTTGCTACGTGGCCGATCGGTCATTCGCAAGCACCTCACAGCCAACCGCCCAGAAGATTGTATGTGCCTCAAAAGCTATGCGCCCCCAGACTTACTCCTGATCTCAAGTAACAGAAGCCGAGTCTCTGCATGCGCCTTAAGAGCCATGTGCCTAGACTTGTCTATGACTCCTCGAAGTCATAGACCAAGTCACCCCATTACACCTAATCCTAGGTGCATCCTGATATGAAGCTCTGCATGCACCTCAAAAGCCATGTGTCCGAACTTGCCCCTGATCCCTAAAGACAGCAGCTCAGTCCTCTCCATGCGTGTGATCCTAGGCGCATCAAGATAGATTACTCTTCCCTAAATCTGAGATCTCTGAAGCCACATACATGCACCACGTGTCTTTTGACTCAGTTCTTCTCAAGAATGGGTACAAACCACCCAAGATTTCAGCAATAATCGAATTCTTGCAACTGCTACGTGTCAGCTCCACCGCAGCCTATCACAGCAGTTCAAACAGATTCGATGCGCATCATCCATGCGCCTCCGCTAGCATCAGCCATGTGGCATTCCGACATCCAGGTGCATCCTACATATGCGCTCAGAGGCAACTCAGCCTGCTGCCTATAAATAGAAGGACTATTCCTTCAAGGAAGACAGAGATAGATCCATAGATCATATCCAGAGATCAGAAGTGACACTTTACGTCTTCTTACCCTCAAAATGCTCCGGCATCCAGATCAACCCAGACCTTCAGAGAATTCAAGATCGTCATCAGATCATCAACGGAGTCAACGTATTACCACTCGCTACATCGACACAATTCCCAGATAAAAAACAAAAGTATACTCAAAGGACTACATCTAAGTCTTATATTGTATACTGTCCTGTTTGTAATCGAAATACAAAAGTTTCAATCAAAAACCTTTTCTGTCCCTTTTTCGATGGCGAACAAGCTGGCGACTCTGCTGGGGACAACCTTCTCCTCCAACGAAAACATTGTGCTGCAATCTGACGACATCAAGCTGGGATCCTTCCACAAAACACTTGTGGCGCGCCTCGATCAACAGGCATATGATGAGTTCATCTCTGACAGCGCAAATCCTTCAAGCGGCTGCAAAAGCCGAAGAAGACTCGTCGAGTCTGGATACGTAAGGGCGATGCGCCTAGCACCATCGCTAAAATAGATGTGCCACCGCAGCTGACCCTTCCAGCTGATGTTTTCAGCAACCAAGATACATCCACTTGTGCAGCATGTCTATCAGGGAAACGCGATGTTGACTGTATTCCCCAACTCTCTTTTTTTCAGTCGAAGAAGATGCTCCAACTGAGCAGAGGTATAGCCAATCTCTCGTGCATGAACTCTGGTGTACAAGAGAAAACATCTATCTTTGACAGACTCACTCGCTGTCATGGCAAGGCAGAATTAGATTCTGAGTACTATGTACGTTCGCGGGCTAGTGCAAAGAAATCTAAGGTAGCACAAGCCATGCGCCCCAAACGTGCTACGCCAATAGCAAACCAGAAACATGCGCTCAAAATCATGTGCGCTGCTGATGGCAAGCTGTACAGGGTTGACTCGGGCACATTTACGCCAGACACGAGCCGACCTTCAAAGTCTCCATCCCGCTTAGGCGCATCTACTACATTTCGAACCAAGTCAGGCAGGAAAAATATGCGACGTTGAACCCATGCACCCACTTGGATGGTACGCATGAAGTGGGTTCAAGTTGCAATAAATGTTGTTTCCCCACCAATGACCTGGGCGTATCTCATACGCGTGAACTAGATTAGGGAGTGCAGCATTCACATGACCACCCTGGCGCTTGGCCTTGCCATGCGCCTGAAGTGGGTATGAAAGTGGAACTCTCCCATCATGATTTGCGTAATGTGATCACTAATAAATATAGGTCAGGAGAGCTAACCAATAAGCATGATGCGTCCCTCACAGGACACACTTGTGCCATGGTCACCATCAATTACTGTTGTTGCAAGATAGCAGCTCCACCAAAAAGGCAGTCCGTGTTTCAGCGACTGCAATCTACGGTACCCATCCGAGGTTGCCTCGGAAAGAGAGTGCCAATTAAAGACGAAGAGAAGCCTGAGATCGTGTCATGCCATGTTGTCACCAACTCTCACTCATACGGAAGAAAGATAACTGCCAACTCTTCGACCTCTGCAACGTCATCCAAGAGTCAGCCGAGGAAGAACAAGACGGTAACCCGTCCTTAGGGGTATTCGAAAGCACCCGGGAAAGGAAGAAGTCTCTAGCTGAAGCAGTGGCTGGGGGTAGTCAAATTCCTGACAATCCCCCTCTTGAAGATGAGGAAGTCCCCCAAGGAACCAACCTCGACGTAGCTGGGGGTAGCCAGTACGAGGCCTCGGAAGAAGAGGCCCCTCCATAGGAAAGTGAGGTCGAGAGTGAGGCTTCAACCGATCCATCCACTTCCACCCATGCCATGACAGCTTATATGGCAGGTGGTGGTGATGAAGGAGAATCAGACACTCCAGCTCTGGACATCGTGCAACACATAGACACTTTGGAAGGGAGCCTCAAAACCCTCTATGCCTCTATGCAGACCTTAACTCAAGCAGTGTTCGGGATTCGGACCACTCTAGCAAGGGCACCTGTCAAAATTATTTTAAAAATTATAGTAGAAATTTAGGGGGTTTACAGGCTTCCAATCCATCCTTTCATAGGACTTTCTTCTATAAAAAGAACAAACAATAGACAACAATGGTTTTGGATCTGTAACCCGGTATTTACCAAAGGATTATCCACTGTTAACAGTGGTTCTGGTTCTGTGACTCCGTAATTTTAAAGGTTTACCTACTATTCATGATATTCTTCCAGTCAATGATCCTTCTTTAAAGTAAAAGCTAGGCGCCTAGTAGATTTCTCTTTGAACTAATAGTATAAAACTTTATAGTAGAATAACAAAGACACAACATCAAAGTGTCTTCAAGCCAATTTTACATGTTGTGTCTTCAACCAGCTGGCACTTGAGACCTTTAGTGAACGGATCCGCCAGATTCTCCTGGCTCCGGACATCCACCACGGCGATGACTTCTCTTTTAATAAAATTATTGACCGCCCTATGCATTAGATGCGTAGTTCCCTTTTTGTCATTGAAGAGGTCATTTGATGTCATCGCTGCAATCATCTGGTTACTGCAGTATATTGGTACTGCCGGTATCTGTGCACCAATATTGAAAGATCATACATGAGCTCCCGGAGTCATTCTTCTTCATCTGTTGTACCCGCCAATACATAGAACTCAGATTCTATAGAAGAGTATGACAATATAGTCTGCTTCTTCGACTTCCACGATATAGTAGCTCTACCCATGGATAAGACATATCCTCCGTGGACCTTTCACTCTCTACTTCTGAGCACCACCTTGCATTACTGAAGCCTTCTACTACTTTTGGATGCAATAGTGTAATGCATACTTCTGAGTCCTCTTGAGGTATCTTATAACCCTCTTTACAGCTTTTTAGTGCTCCATATCTGGATTGCTCGTGAACCGACTCAGCATTCCTATGATAAAATTCATGTCAGGCCTTGTGGTAGTAGTCGCATACATCAAACTCCTGATGATTCTTAAAGACTCCAACTGTCTGATGCTTTCTCTTAGATTTGGCTTCAGCTTCTTGTCACACCTATACGGAGTACTGATCCTTGGAAGATTCTGATAACCATAGCGTGTGAGCATCTTCTCAATGTAATAAGACTGTGACAATGACACTCCAATTTTTGTCCGGATGATTTTTATCCCTAGGATAACATCAACTTCCCCTAAGTCCTTTATGCTGAACTTAGACGAGAGGAACTTATTCGCCTCAGTGATACTTGCTAAATCTGTACCTAAGATCAGCATGTCTTTCACGTACATACAAACGATAACTACTCTTCCGTCGGTGAACTTTGTGTACACACACTAGTCCGTTTCGCTGACCGTGTAACCATTTGATCTTATCACTTTATCAAACTTCTCATGCCACATCTTGGAAGCTAGCTTCAGACCATATAGAGATTTTACCAACTTGTGGACTTTTTCTTCGAGGTCCTTGATGACAAATCATTCTAGTTGTTGCATGTAAATCTCTTCGGTCAATTCACCATTCAGGAAAGCAGTTTTAACATCTATTTGATGAATAACTAGCTTGTGAATTGCTCTTAGAGCAATCAACATCCTGATGGTCATCATTTATGCTGCTGGAGCATATGTGTCAAAATAATCGATCCTCTGCTTCTGAGAAAATCCTTGGCTACCAACGTAGCTTTGAACTTGCCAACAGTTCCATCGGCCTTCATCTTCTTCTTGAAGATCTATTTATATCTAATTGATTTTGCTCCTTCAGGAAAATTGACTAACACCCACGTGTTGTTGGAGGTTATCGAGTCAAACTCGTCATTAATAGCCTCCTTCCAGAGAACAGTATCTCTGTTCTGAATCGCCTCATCATAGGTAAGCGAATATGCTTCCACATGATAGGTGACAAATCTTCTTCGAAGTCCTTCTACCACATCACTCGTTTAGACACAGATTCTGCGAGCTCTGATTCAATTATTGTTTCTGTAACAATAACTTCTTCTTGGACTACATCTTCTCAACCTTCTTTAGAGGCTTGAGCATCCTGTGCACTCACAGTATTCTCTTGAATGTTCATAAGAACAATGTTCTTCTGCCTTACAAATTTATCTTCAAAGAATTCTATATCACGAGATTCAATAATATGATTTGATTCAATATTAAGGAATCTCCGAGCATCAATCTTATCAGCATATCCCAGAAATATAGTCTTCGTAGTCCTTGTACCCAGCTTCTGAATCTTTAAATCCGAAAGCTTCATATATGCCAGACACCCCTACACTCGAATAATATTCAAGTTGGATCTGACTTTGAACTATAGTTCATGAGAAGTGACATCGGAAGTAGCATAAGGTACTCTATTCAGAATGAAAGTTCCCGTAAGCACTGCTTCACCCCAGCAGCAATTTGGAAGACCCGTAGTCAATAACATTAAATTCACCATCTCGGTTAACGTTTTATTCTTACTTTCTATAATACCATTTGATTGAGGGGAATATGGAGCAGTTATCTCATTGACAATTCCATGTTCTCTGTAGAATGATGCGAATTCATTCGAACTATACTTTCTACCTCGATCACTTCTGAGTCTCTTAAGTTATTATCCGGTTTGATATTCGGCTTCAGCCATGAAGTCCTTAAATTTCTTAAATGCTTCATCTTTAGACTTGACAAGATAAACGAACGCATACTTTAAGAAATCATCGATGAAAGTAATAAAATATTTCATCCCGACCTTTAAGGAGAACTGCTTGAAGTCACAGATATTTGAGTGTACCAACTCCAGAAGATATGTACTTCGATTAACCCGTCTGAACGGTTTTCTGGTGAGCTTCGTCTACACATAGACCTCATACTTCTCCAACTCTTTACCACCATATATAGGGATAAGCCCTAGAATATATATCTCGTTTGTTCTTTTACAATGAATATGTCCTAGTCTATTATGCCAAAACTCAAGAGAATAATCAGAAATAGAGACTGTATTTATTTTCTCAACTAGAGTTACAAGTTGAAGTTTGAATATCTGTTCGGTATAAAAAGCCTTTTCGAAGTATGTTCCTTTATAAGACATAATTACTTGACCAACATTAATGTCGATCCTCAAGCCTGCGTTGCAGAATAGACTTCCTGAGACCAGGTTTTGGCTATAGCTGGTACATGCTTCACATCTTGAAGCTTCTGTAACCCCTCTTTCCAAAAATTTTGAAAATATTTTTCGTTTGAATTTAAAATAGTATTTTTTGGAATTTTAAAAGACTTTTATTAAATAGTTATTACGGTGGAATGCCATAAGTCATGATGGAGTTTTAGAGAACAAGATGACCTGAAATCATGGCACGGATGGTGCAGTGTCATGCCTTGACTAGTGTTCTAGCTTTGGTAAGGAAGGTTGAGCCATAGTAGTGTCCTAATTAAGAAAACCAGGCCAAGTTGCAATTTGACCTTGTAAAATAATTTAATTGAGTTTATTAATATTATTCGACTTTTAAGTGACCCGGTGGTACCAAACTAGCCGGACTGGACCAGAACCAAGTTCAAGCCGGGTAGACATGTAGTGAGTCCAAGGACGTCCTTGAAGACGTACTTTATCTGTATACAAACATTTTGTATCTATTTAGGAAATAATAGATATTTTCTAGATATTTGTTGTAAAATGTGAATATAGCTATTATTAATAATAACTAGCATTTTGGATTATATGTACAAATTTCTGGAGCTAATAAGGGCGTGTTTGGTGAGTTCACCGAAATCTATTATTGGTTTAATTTCAGTTGTCATTAGGATTATTATTATTATTAATGTTGTTGATGATATTATTAAATAATATTATTTTACTATGATTGGTTATATTTATTTTTGTCAAATAAATACTATAGTATATATGTGTTCATATTTATAGGTAGGCCCAGCAAAACCCTTGGCCTAAACCTAGCCCAAAATACTCGTACTAAACCCATATGTATATAGTGTACATTCTATGCTACACCAACCCAAATCCCATAAGTTTAGCAAGGATAAGCCCACTCTCAAACCCATTCCCTCTAAAGGTCACCCGGCCTAATACTTAACCGGCCACCAAGTGCCTCTCTGGTTTATATACACAGTAAGAAAAGAAAACCTAATTAACTCTCAGCCTCCTTCCTGAGTATTTCCCTTCTTTCACATACCATCACCGCCACCACCATGGCCAATACCACGGCTGGCTAACACCGATATCACCCTCTTCTTCATCACCCTATGTTCGCTACTATACGTCTTTTTGGCCGTGCGACAGCTCTCCCAACTATCGTTGGTTGCACGAACCGTACGACATCCCCAAGTGCTCTTTATCGATAGAATCTCGCGGACGCCTGCCTGGCGATCCCCTTCCTCTTCTGGTAGTCACTGTACGCCAAATATGCAGCAGTGGGCGAGCCAGCACAGAACCGCGTAACCTTCACCTCGTCGAGTCTCGCGTCAGCCTAGGCAGCGATCGCTGCGGTCGTCGGGTCGTCCCAGCACCGCTAGGATGCTAACCCTGCGGACGACCATACATTGTTGCTGACTTCGTCGACATTGACGTGGGCACGCGGCACCTCCTCGACAAACCCTGATTTGCTGCTAGACGCGTCGATGTATGATACCACCGGTCGAGCAACCCGTGTCATAACGCCGTGCTCTAGCACGAGACACACATCATGCGCCATTCCAGGCTATACGAGGCACCCGCTCAGTTTCTACGACTTGTCGTCGATCCCTGTACACTACTGCATGTCCGTGCTTGTAGTTAGTACCACCTCGTACAGCCAGGAGGAGCATCCTTGCCGACAATCAGACCTCCATGCCTCATCTCATAACCACGCGGTACTGCGGTCCTGACTGTGTTGTGCAGAAGGAAGCGCCGGGATGAACCTCGACATCCTCTTTCCTACGATGCAGCATGTGGTGTACAATGAGCCTATGTAAGATATGCAAGTCGTCGGCGAAAGGCATGCCTAGGCATGACGTAAGACAACGTCATCTTGTGCCAACATCTAACGTGTGCATAGGATGAAGCCAAGCCTCATCGACGGGATGCGGTGTCGCTTCATTTAGACCCCGCGCCGAGCTCATGGAAGAAAAGCAGGCTTAGTGATGAATGGCTGCGTCAGCTTCGATATTTCCGTGACGTGCGCCCACCATGCATTACCTTCTCCGCTTTCCTTGTTGGTCGATACTGTTGCTGTCCAGTTTCGATCAGTACAAGATCTATTCCCTCCCAAGCGGCATCCTCCTCTAGGTATATTTTCTTCCATGCTATTCCTTAATCCCTTCTTTATTTTTAATGTCCAATATAAACGAGAATTCGTAATAGAGATTAATAGTTTAGTATGTGGATATCACAGTGTATGAATGGAAAGATGGTTCTATCGGCTGAGTTTGGGTAGGGAGTATGGGGACATGTTACATTGATAGGTTGGCATAGCTGTGGTGTGTGCTTAGGGTTGCACCTTGTGTGGCCAGTGAGTGAGGAAGTTTTAATGTGTTGTATACTGTTCATCCACTAGTATAACAACTGTAGGTAAATTGTTAACAAGAAGGAGAAGGAAGTATAGGTTCATGTCATATAAGTGTTAGTGCCACATTCTAACAAATAAGGGGCTTTAGCCCACTGGTTGGGAAGGTGAGTGAGATATGGGTGGTCTTGTATTCGAGCCCCATGTTTGGGGAGGGCGGAGGCCCTATCCTGGTTTGGGGAATTATGAAGTCCTTTTTGTGATATGTAAAGATTTAATTTATTATATTGTGTAGTGACCAACTTAATATATTTTCTTTACAAATAAATATTATTGCCATCCTTATGGATTAGGCCTATGTCCATAGGATTATTTTTTCTAATAAGCTAAATACATGATTAGCTGATAGAAAGGATTGCTAGCTCAGATAATTAATTTAAAATCCTAATTGTTCCTCTAGGGTACTTGGGCACTCCGAACTTGGACTGTACCACCAGCTTAGTTTCAGTGCTCAAAATCAGGCAAGTATACCTTGCCTTCCTTTACAGTTTTATTTACATACATTTCCTTTCATTTTACAATTTTTTGGATTATTTATGAACATGTGCTTTTCGTGTTATTTTCTGTGGAGTTGTTCTTGTTGCATATAGCCGTGTCCATGTTTGGCCTTGTATTTGGAGTTATTCTTGTCAGTACCTTGTTGAGTCGTATGGTAGAACGAATATGTGTAATTGAACTGCTAAATCCTTGATATTGTTTCCTTGGCACCAGAGAGTCCACACTCGGGACGAGGGTGTTTTCCTTGATCTGTTTACATCCGTGAGTCCACACTCGAGACTAGAATGTCGATTATTTGCACTAGAGAGTCCACACACAGGACGAGATTGTAGACTTGACTTGACTTGCACCAGAGAGTCTACGTTCGGGACGAGGGTGTTTACATCAGAGAGTCCACACACGGGACGAGGATGTAGTATTTGCACCAGTGAGTCCACATTCGGGACGAGGGTGCCTTACCATGAACTAACCAAAGAGTCCACACTCGGGACGAGGGTTAGTACTAACCAGAGAGTCCACACTCGGGACGAGGGTTAGTGTTTAATTCAAACCCGTGAGTCCACACTCGGGATGAGAGTTTGGTTTCTTCCGTTGATCTCATGATTATCGTTCATAAGGCAGTTCATTTATGCGTAGTTGTTCTAGTGTTCTTGTTCGTGTTCGTGTTCGTGTTCATGTTCGTAGTCATTTGTCGTGTTCCTGTTTTTCTTGTTTATTTTCTTGTGCATGATAAAACTGTTAGATAGGCATGTATATTATGTATCTTGCTATGTCCTCTGAGGACCTGATGATCTCTTCAGGTTTAGCGATTGCATGGAGTTAGCTAGTAGTTCTGGGTGGACGGAGGATTTGTGATTCTTGTAGGTTTTCGTATGCGATGATCCGCTTGCGGGATTCAGGTATCATTATTACGTTGTTATCCTTTCGTGCTTTCTTACTTTATCTTGTTTCTTGATTCAGTTTAGACTCTTATTATTTTCTCTAGAATCTTATCGGACATATATTCTAGTGGGCTGCAGACCACGACATATAGTGTTCATTCATGATTATTATTATTTTTGTGGATTGAGATATAGATTAGCCTTGCCATGATTTGGCATCTTACCCTAGCTGTGACAGCATTTACGTATTCAAATTGGGCTGGAGTCTGCTCGATGCGTAGCTGGCTTGCTCACGCTCTCGCGTCCGAAAAGCGGGTGCGGGTCGTGATAAGTTTCTTTGGTGGCCCATGCAGGTCAGAGCATATCGTACCGGTTAAGTAACTGTACTGGTACGAGCCTACGACTATGACTGAACTTTAGAAATCTCAATCCATACTGCCTTGAAAAATTTTTTAGAAATCCCTCTACCGTTCTTGAAACTCCATATTTTCTCTCGATTGTTTCTCCCTTTCCTTCTTGTACCATTGATTCTCGTCGCTTCCTACTTCGAGGTGACGAATGATCGTAATGACTAGAATTCATCAGAAGTTTATGAGTTATATTGCATGTTAGTTAGTTATTAAGTGTGGATGTTATATATATACGGGGGACTATAGATGTCATAGGCATAGATATCTATATTAGTAGAATGGCTAGCAACTAATGGGAGGGTAATAATATTTTAGAGACATGTGTTTGGAAAGGGGTAGTCTGACCAAAGGTGGGTAGAAGTCCTCAAGATTCGTAGTTACCAAACGACTAGTAGAAATATATGCAGAATATTTATCTGCAGAAATTAAATTTGAGGGGAGAGTAGACTTACTCTTGAAATTTGGAAATATTTATGAGTTGGAATTTCGAGGACGAAAATATTTTTAAGGTAGGTAGATTTGTAACCCCTCTTCCCAGAAATCTTGAAAATATTTTTCGTTTGAATTTAAAATGGTATTTTTTGGAATTTTAAAAGACTTTCATTAAATAGTTATTACAGTGGAATGCCTTAAGTCATGATGGAGTTTTGGAGAACAAGATGACCTGAAATCATGGCACGGATGGTGCAGTGTCATGCCTTGCCTAGTGTTCTAGCTTTGGTAAGGAAGGTTGAGCCATAGTAGTGTCCTAATTAAGAAAACCAGGCCAAGTTACAATTTGACCTTGTAAAATAATTTAATTGAGTTTATTAATATTATTTGACTTTTAAGTGACCCGGTAGTACCAAACTAGCCGGACTTGACCCGAACCAAGTTCAAGCCGGGTAGACATGATAGTGAGTCCAAGGACTTCCTTGAAGGCGTACTTTATCTGTATACAAACATTTTGAATCTATTTAGGAAATAACAGATATTTTCTAGATATTTGCTGTAAAATGTGAATATAGCTATTATTAATAATAACTATCGTTTTGGATTATATGTACAAATTTTTGGAGCTAATAAGGGCGTGTTTGGTGAGTTCACCGAAATCTATTATAGGTTTAATTTCAGTTGTCATTAGGATTATTATTATTATTAATGTTGTTGATGATATTATTAAATAATATTATTTTACTATGATTGTTTATATTTATTTTTGTCAAATAAATACTATAGTATATATGTGTTCGTATTTATAGGTAGGCCCAGCAAAACCCTTGGCCCAAACCGAGCCCAAAATACTCATACTAAACCCATATGTATATAGTGTACATTCTATGCTACACCAACCCAAGTCCCATAAGTTTAGCAAGGTTAAGCCCACTCTCAAACCCATTCCCTCTATAGGTCACCCGGCCTAATACTTAACCGGCCACCAAGTGCTTCTCTGGTATATATATACAGTAAGAAAAGAAAACCTAATTAACTCTCAGCCTCCTCCCTGAGTATTTCCCTTCTTTCACAAACCATCACCGCCACCACCATGGCCAATACCACGGCTGGCTAACACCGATATTACCCTCTTCTTCATCACCCTATGTTCGCTGCTATGCGTCGTTTTGGCCGTGCGACAGCTCTCCCAACCATCGTTGGTTGCACGAACCGTACAACATCCCCAAGTGCTCCTCGTCGATAGAATCCCACGAACGCCTGCCTGGCGATCCCCTCCCTCTTCTGGTAGTCACTGCACGCCAAATATGCAGCAGTGGACGAGCCAGCCCAGAACCGCGTAACCTCCATCTCGCCGAGTCCCGCGTCAGCCTAGGCAGCGGTCACTGCGGTCACCGGGTCGTCGCAGCACCGCTAGGACGCTAACCCTACAGACGACCATGCACTGTTGCTGACTTCGTCGACATCGACGTGGGCGCGCGGCACCTAATCGACAAACCCAGAGTTGCTGCTACATGCATCGATGTATGATACCACCGGTCGAGCAACCCGTGTCATAACACCGTGCTCTAGCACGAGATACACATCATGCACCGTTCCAGGCTATACGAGGCACCCGCTCAGTTTTCACGACATGTCGTCGATCCATATACTCTACTGTATGTCCGCACTAGTAGTTAGTACCACCTCGTACAGCCAGAAGAAGCATCCTTGTCGACAATCAGACCTACATGCCTCATCTCATAACCACGCGGTGCTGTGGTCCTGACTGTGTTGTGCGGGAGGAAGCGTCGGGATGAACCTCGACATCCTCTTTCCTACGATGCAGCATGTGGTGCACAATGAGCCTATGCGAGATATGCAAGTCGTTGACGAGAGGCACGCCTAGGCATGACGCAAGACAACATCATCTCGTGCCAATGTCTAACGTGTGCATAGGATAAAGCCAAGCCTCGTCGACGGGATGCGGTGTCGCTTAATGGATACCCCGCGCTGAGCTCGTGGAAGAGAAGCAGGTGTAGTGATGAATGGCTGCGTTAGCTTCGATATTTTCGTGACGTGCGCCCACCATGCATTACCTTATCTGCTTTCCTTGTTGGTCGATACTGTTGATGTCCAGTTTCGATCAGTACAAGATCTATTCCCACCCAAGCGGCATCCTCCTCTAGGTATATTTTCTTTCCTGCTATTCTTTAATCCCTTCTTTATTATTAATGTCCAATATAAACGAGAATTTGTAATAGAGATTAATAGTTTAGTATGTGGATATCACAGTGTATGAATGGGAAGATGGTTCTATCGGCTGAGTATGGGTGGGGAGTATGGGGACATGTTACATTGATATGTTGGCATAGCTGTGGTGTGTGCTTAGGGTTGCACCTTGTGTGGCCAGTGAGTGAGGAAGTTTTAATGTGTTGTATACTGTTCATGCACTAGTATAACAACAGTAGGTAAATTGTTAACAAGAAGGAGAAGGAAGTATAGGTTCATGTCATATAAGTGTTAGTGCCACATTCTAACAAATGAGGGGCTTTAGCCCACTAGTTGGGAAGGTGAGTGAGATATGGGTGGTCTTGGGTTCGAGCCCCATGTTTGGGGAGGACAGAGCCCCTATCCTGGTTTGGGGAATTATGAAGTCCTTTTTGTGATATGTAAAGATTTAATTTATTATATTGTGTAGTGACCAACTTAATATATTTTATTTACAAATAAATATTATTGCCATCCTTATGGATTAGGCCTATGTCCATAGGATTATTTTTTCTAATAAGCTAAATACATGATTAGCTGATAGAAAGGATTGCTAGCTCAGATAATTAATTTAAAATCCTAAATGTTCCTCTAGGGTACTTGGGCACTCCGGACTTGGACTGTACCACCAGCTTAGTTTCAGTGCTCAAAATCAGGCAAGTATGCCTTGCCTTCCTCTACAGTTTTATTTACATACATTTCCTTTTATTTTACAATTTTTTGGATTATTTATGGACATGTGCTTTTCGTGTTATTTTCTGTGGAGTTGTTCTTGTTGCACATAGCTGTGTCCATGTTTGGCCTTGTGTTTGGAGTTGTTCTTGTCAGTACCTTGTTGAGTCGTGTCATAGAACGAGTACGTGTAATTGAACTGCTAAATCCTTAATATTGTTTCCTTGGCACCAAAGAGTCCACACTCGGGACGAGGGTGTTTTCCTTGATCTGTTTACATCCGTGAGTCCACACTCGGGACTAGGATGTCGTTTATTTGCACCATAGAGTCCACACTCGGGACGAGGGTGTAGACTTGACTTGACTTGCACCAGAGAGTCCACGCTCGGGACGAGGGTGTTTACATCAGAGAGTCCACACACGGGACAAGGATGTAGTATTTGCACCAGTGAGTCCACACTCGGGACGAGGGTGCCTTGCCATGAACTGACCAGAGAGTCCACACTCGGGACGAGGGTTAGTACTACCAGAGAGTCCACACTCGGGACGAGGGTTAGTGTTTAGTTCAAACCCGTGAGTCCACACTCGGGATGAGGGTTTGGTTTCTTCAGGTTTAGCGATTGCATGGAGTTAGCTAGTAGTTCTGGGTGGCGGAGGATTTGCGAGTCTTGTGGGTTTTCGTATGCGATGATCCGCTTGCGGGATTCAGGTATCATTATTATGTTGTTATCCTTTCATACTTTCTTACTTTATCATGTTTCCTGATTCAGTTTAGACTCTTGTTATTTTCTCTAGAGTCTTATCGGACATATATGCTAGTGGGCTGCAGACCACGACACATAGTGTTCATTCATGATTATTATTCTTATTGTGGATTGAGATATCGATTAGCCTTGCCATGATTTAGCAGCTTACCCTAGCTGTGACAGCGTTTACGTATTCGGATTGGGATGGAGTCCGCTCGATGCGTAGCTGGCTTGCTCACGCTCTCGCGTCCGAAAAGCGAGTGCGGGTCGTGACAGCTTCAGCGACTTCTACCACAGTCCCGATCCCCTTCACTCCATCTTGTATCTGGTTCGCCACCATAATATTTTCAGAGACAGGTTTATATATGGTGAACCACTCCTTTTTAGAGCAAACATGGCAGGATGCTCCAGTGTCTATGCACCAGTCCGTGTCAACGCTAATCGAGTCAACATGTGTGTCACACTTCGACCCAAAAAATCGCTCGTCCTCGCATCGATTTATCCGAATCATCTTTCTCGCTATGACATGATGTCGTACGAGTCTGGAGTTTCACTCGTACAAGGCAAGATGATAAGTTCTCAAATGGTTATCTTTGATATTGTTATTTAGCAGCGAAAGAAATAGAGTATACAAAATAATTCTCTTTATTCGATAAATGAAATGAGGTTAAAAGGCTTTCAATAGCCCAACTAATTTGCCAGATTGGCTACAACACTCGGGTTCTCTCTTGCCCATAAAAGATTTCATCGTTCTGTACATCATGTCTTCTATATCTCGGTCGTATCATTCTATTGCAAGTTCGAATGTCAATACGATCGCACACTACCAAAATTTATCGCTTTAGCAACGGCCTTATCCGTCGCCCGGCCATCGGTAATGGTAATACCGACGGATGGCCGACGGATTTTGGGCAAAAATATTCGTCGAAAAAAGACACGTCGCTAAAAACAATATGTCGCCAAGTTGTCGCCCAACGACGATTTTGCGATAGATTTTCGTCAACCATACTCGTACATCTCACGACGAATTACCGATGGATTTCCGTCAAAGCGCGTATCAGAAAGTTAATGACACATCGCCTTAGCGACAGTCGTATTTGTCGCTAAAATGGTCGGTAATTGTGTATCAAAGAGTATCTGATCCGCAATATCCGTCGCTAACTCGTCGCTGGTAGTCGCTACTTGTCGACGGGCTCCCGACAGAATAGCGGTGGTACATCCATCGACCCAGTTCTGTGAATCTTTTATACTACCAGAACCGTGGCGACGGATATTCCGTCGCTATTTCGTCGGGATATGTCGCTAATCCGTCGACATCTGTCGCTAATTGGAAATTCTCCAATTTGCGATAGAATATTCCGTCACTCAGCCGTCGCCTTCCGTCGCTATGTAGTCGCAAGTCTGTCGCTAACTGAAAAATTTTTGAAAAAAATTACATAAATCACAGAATTCCCTGTTCGTACAACATCTGAAACATCGAAACATCACAATATGCTTCACACCTCACACAAACCAATAAACCAATATACATCACATAACCATATACAAATATCTATCACAAATACATCACAAACCAACATACATCAATAAGACCCAGAGCAACCCTCCGTTGAATTTCTATATAATAAAAGTCTAGGTAATAGCATCCAAAACATCCAAGTCTATAAAATAACCATGTCTAGAAAATAAAAAACATAAAGAGTTGTAAAACCATCCAAGTAAAACCCAGAAATAAGTCTACCAGAAACAAATCCTGTCAAAAATCATATTATATATATATATATATATATATATATATATATATATATATATATATATATATATTGTCCTCTACGTAAGCGTAGAAAGATCTTCCTCCTCAGCCACTGCGCATAAGTAGGATCCACGCCAGCAAGATCAATATCCAGAGGAGATGGATGGATGAATGGAACTCCTGGTGCAACTGTCCTCTGGTGCCACCTCCTCCTTCACAGCTATCTTGGCTTTAGAAATCACTTCCTCCTTAATAGTAGGAGGAAATTCTTCCTTGACCTCCTCAGCAGCAAGAGGTACCACTATCTCCTCAGCAGCAGGAGGTGCCACTACCTCCTCAGCAGCCATCTGTGCCTCTCTCAAGAGAGATCCTCGGGTCTTGGGTGCCATCTGGTAAGACCATTAAATATCAATGAGAGCACGTATAGGTTGACGATTTAATTTTGCACAGTCTCAAGTATTGAATTATCCATAAAAACACACTTTAGAAATATTTTAGATTCGGAAACACAAGAAGAATCTTAATCTAGACCATAAATATGAAATTTATACCTATCACGTACAAACCTACTTCCAAATTGCATCGCAAATACTAAGTACATACGGTTGACACTAAGTACATACGGTCGAGGAGGTAGATGTTGTATCTCATAAATAATCGTGCCAACCAAATCAAAAGAGCCAGACTACAATTCAATAGACATGTAAGAATTTTAGAGGGTAAGGTACACTCACAATTACACTTTTCTCCAAGAAGAAATCAATGAATCTTCAAACATAGGAAAAACATCTATGTACATAGGATAAAAGATGTCACTACGCTTATTCGGTTACCAAATCCTGAATAAAGTCTTAACACTTGACACCATCTGGTATAAACAGTCCAACCTATGGTAAAACATTTGTAGGAGTATGTCTTACTAGCTAACAACACATAGTAATTATGGGCACACCACCAAATCCTGAATAAAAGCTCAACATTTGACACTATCTCATATAAATAGGCCAACCGGTGGTAAAACCTCTCTAGGAGTATTTGTCTTGCAAGATTACAATACATAGTAATGATGGATTAAGATACAATTCTAGACTGAATACTGCAAATCATGTTAAATATATGTCAAATACGTCAGTCACAAATTTGGACACGGGTACACTCCTCTCTAGGAATATTTGTCTAACCTAGCCAATTAGTAAGAAACAAATAGTAAGATACATAGCATTCTTAAAATGTAGACTCCTCTCTAGGAAGGTAATTAGTAAAAAAAATTCGAGTATTTAACCCTTGTAATTATTTTTAATTAGTGTCATTTGTCATTTTTCATTTATCATTTGGAGACCTTTACATATGGTTTTTGTGTCATTCTTGAAAAAATCCAAGAATGAACACCAAGTATTTATTATTAGATGACCTAATTAGATTTGTTAGAGTGTTGTGAGGCTAGCAATATGTCCACAATTGGATACGATTGGACGTGGGGTTAATTTGGGGTTTTTTGAGCCTCCTACATATGTTGTGACCATGCTCCATTTCATATGAAACATACGGTTAGATTTGAGTTTACATGTGTGTGTGGCCTATATATGTGAATATATTATTGTCTGTACTAGGCACCTACATATTGTAGCTATATGTGTAATGTTACATATGTAAATGGGGGTGAAGGTGAGTCATGAGAGCCTATAATACTATAGTGTGTTGTGTGTTAGAGTGGAGTGAAAAGAAGTGGGAGTGAACTGATAAAATATTAGATGGATATAGGGGCAGTTATCTGAGTGTTTGATAGGCAATAAGAAGGGTGATTTGAAATCAGTTATGGACTGAATTAGAGATAAGTTATGGACTAATTGTGTATCAGTCATGGACAGATTGTATCAGTCATGAACTAATTTATATCAATTCTTGGACTGATTTGTATCAGTTCTTGGACTAAAATCTGTTATGGACTAATTGGGAATATTTGTCCCACCCGCACCACCCCCGTCCCACCTCCGTTTCCCTACCCTTCCCTTCCCCCCCCCCCCCCCCCCCCCCGCGATCCCCACCTCCACCACCGCCGAACCCCACCAACATCGAACCCCACCGACCGCCACCCCCCCCACCACCGTCGAACCCGACCTGCACCACCCCCGGCCCACCTCCGTTCCCCTATCCCCCACACCTCCGCGACCCCCACCCAAACCACCGTCGAACCCCACCACCGCTGAACCCCACCGACCGCCCGCTCTTCCACCACCGTCGAATCCTACCGACCACTACCCCCCCACCGTCGGCCCGACGCTGCCCTACCCCCCTGTGACCCCCCTCCACCACCGACGACCGCCACCCCCACCACCGTGGCCTCCCCCGCCGCCCCCGACCACCAAGAGAGAGAGAGGGGTGTACCTGAGAGAGAGTCTGTCCTATGTACGCACAAGAGAGAGATGTGAAAGAAATTTTTGGAGGGAATAAAAAATTTCCCCCATCGGTTCAATTTAAGCTAGGGCTGGAAACTTTGCGACGGATTAGCAACGGATAAAATCTGTCGTTCGACCGTCGCTAATTTCTTTTAGCTTGCTGACGGAATATCCGTCACAACGTGGTCGTGAATTTTTGCCCAAATTTTTCCACCATTTTTCTGCCAACTTTTGACAACTTATCGACGACATAGCGACGGCTACTATTTTTGCCGTTATATCACCAACGATATAGCAACGGATTGGCGACCGATTGTCGCCATTAAAATTAAAAAAATTTATTGCCCACCATTCGACCGAAAACCGTCGAACTATAGTCGGGCGTCCGTCGCCATTAGCGACGGTTGAAATCCATCGTTAAATGTCCGTCGCCAATTCAGTACTTTGGTAGTGGCACGCCTTAATACGATACGAAATTCCATGCCTCAGCACGTTCAAGCGAAGCTCTGTCGAGAACAGATCATTCCCTGAACCTGCAAACAATCTGGTGGGAGATCAATACTAATCCTCACACGTACTGATTAGAGACCCACTTTACCTAAACCGACATTAAGTAGATATATTGAATAATGCAACATACAATTTAGTGATCTTTCTATCCTTGCCTTAGGATTAGTTCATGGCATATTCGAAAGTAGTAAAATAGGTTATCATGGCAAGCATGTTATTGATGATTAGCATAAGCAAGCAGACAACCAATAGCACTCTCGTATTGTTTCGTGACTTCTTATCAATATCGACACACTAACCCTTACACCGACGCAAGGTGAATATGCCTACCATCTTTTCATGTTATGTTATAAGTGCTTAATGTGCAGGATCTATGTATTCTAGTACTTTCGGCCTACCTTTCCTTAATTATATGAAGTTCATTGGCATATCCGTACCAGAATGGACTAACTTGTTTCTATTTTCTTTTCTTTTATCAAATTTGATAACCTGGCATCCTCCCCGTACTTGTTTGTTGGCCCAATATCTGAAGGACGTCGAACTTACCATCAATTGTGGCTTATCACATCTGTAGCAGATCGCAAGTCATGCCAAAAAGATGTGCACCAACAATGATTAACATCCCTCCTAGGTCGAACGATCCTGGTGCCCCGACCAAAAGCTCATTCAAGGGAATTATATCCCACCCATGCACGAACAAATATCAAGTCCATTCAACCATGCAATGTGCATCAAACTCATACAACCAAACATAGTCTTGAGTCCGAAACTCAGACTTCACGTCGCCTTGTAATTTTTTTAATGTTCTCACTCTTTATATGTTTTTATATTTTTTGTACGATTTCATTCTTCATTTCAATGTTCAGTGGCACCATACCTCAACTCATTGTTCATCAAATGAACGACTCGAAGGCCATGGGCATTTCTAAGGCACTATGCCATATTCGACAGTTTCGTCACATTCATGCCACAACTGTTCTCTTCGCAACGAAGCCATCTTTTATGATTCTCATGCACGTACGCACGCTTTGACACAATTATTCTCTATTCTTCGAGTCGTGCATGCGATGCACGCCTCGATATCGTATTTTCATGTTCTATACCTTAGTGTTCATTGTTCATGGCTCGTGCACTAGGGCACTCGCTTCAATAGTCTTTCAATGTTCTAGCATTCTAACTCGTGCACGAAGGCACGAATGACTCATGCACTGAGGCACTTGTTGATACAATTATCCCATGTTCTTATGGCTTATGCACTAAGGTGCTCGCCTTTGCGATATTCAATGTTCAATAGTGACCTGTATATTTAATGTATATTTATTTCAATTGTTCTACCTAGTATTCGACACTCACTATGTTCATATCTCGATCAAGCCACGTTCGTGGCCTCGATAGGATATTCGATTTCATAACTTTATTGCACGACCAACTCTTTTGACTTAGCCATTCGAGCACTTCGTGCTTTATTGAATTATCCGATCGATTTGGCTTACCGTGTCTATGCCTCAGTCTATTGTAAGGCGGTGATTTGGTTTTGCGAACACCATTACAAATAAGGCAAAAAGTTAAACTCTTATATTTTAACGTAAACGTATAGCCTGCACAAGAAACCAACTAAAATCAATATTCATTCTAATCGGACTTGTGCGTTGCATCGATTTGATTTCTTAGAATCTTTGAATCGACTCAATTCTTTCTTTCTGGCCAACTTAACACTTGTATCGATCCTACTCGATGAATTCTTCGGCTCAATGTAACTCTTGTATCGATTTGCATTGATACTTCATCAGGTCAACGCAACTCTTGTATCGGTTTGCATCGATACATATTTTGGGTCAACGCAACTCTTCTAGACAATGACTCATCATAATGCACCATGTGGAGCGGGTCATTACATAATATACCACTTAAAACAAGGTTCGTCCTCGAACCGAAACTAACACTCAACTCAAGTGTTTCTCCAGATCGTTTCACGGTCTCGCCCAACTATCGTGGTCTGTTTCAAACACTCGTGCAAGCTTTTATTAATTTTTAGTCTTTTCTGCAGCTCAATTTGAATTTAGTATACAACTTGATTTGGATCGTACACCTATTCAAGGTATCCCAAAAATATGTATATTTCAGCCAAGTCCAGTGGTAGAAAATTGGAACAAAGCTGACAGGTAAATTTTAATACTATGTTTGCCATCTCATACTCTCGATCGAATTTATCTTTAGCGACTGTTCTCAAAATTTTATCGCATTTGTATATACGATACATATGTGATTCATTTAACAAAGTCATTGCATGCGATGCGATTCAAAAATCGTATTTCTCATTTTGTAAGTTTTGCACAAACCATCAATTCTATGCTTTGCGTCAAGCCGTTGCGCATCCGATCGCAACGAGTCTCTGCAACGTCTTTGCGTTCGAAATTGATGCCCAACTATTACTAAAGTTTTACCTTGCAGCTCATCTCGATATGATTTTCCTTTGTTAACTTGCAAATACAGCAACATTTAGTGCTATGTCCGCTAGATGACTTACGTAGACACCGTGCTTAAATTTTTTTGACCCAACTCAATTGACAGTGCTTAAAGGCAATAATTGCTTTGACACAAGGTCTCTACGCCGCATCTTACGTTCAATTTCTATCAAGTAGAAAAGTTTTAGCTAAATTCCAAACTTTTTTATCTCGCAACATCGAATATAAGTTCGATTCACGCGAGCTCAATTGTAAGATGAATCCAAATGTAACGACATAACTCGTAAGTCATTCTCTTACCGCTCGCTTGCGTACATAGCAGGATTCTCAAAATTGCCTAGACTTATCATCAACATGCACTACATAATTCCATATGCAACATTGTAGAGGTCATCTTATGGATCTGTAACATTTTTTTTTTTGATTTGGCGATCAAGTCTTCTAGGGTCAGCTGTCCCGAAGCTACGCTCGATAATTATGGATCATTAACGAAGGACAGTTACTACGAACCATGCAATATCTTATTTCAGAGCCAAATCACGTTCTGACTATTTCTATGGGACTAACCCAAATCCGGACAAAGCTATTTCTATTTATGCAACTGAGGCACAACTATCCTCCGAATAATTCATGCACTACCGTCGATGATTCGCAATTCACGAAACATCTACTCGTATTGAGTTCAAGTCTTTCTACCTACGGTCGACACTCGAGATTCTATACATATCGAAACAATCGTAGATGACTTTATAGTCTCGCCCTGATTAATCACAAAATTTACGATCAATTATTTTGACATTCTCATATTGCTATTTACAAAAATATCGATATTGAAGGCTGGTCCCATTTGTATTCTCACGTCGTGCTTACATTTCTAGCGTACCGATTTCGATAGTGCAAGGGTCAACTTTGAATCTGTATCAACATCAACTTAGCTCGCATTGCATACATCCAAGTTCTCTATAAACTTTTTCATATGCACCAACTCATTTTTTTGATTCGTCGCATCCCGCTATACATGATTGCGTAACCTAGTTACTGATTATCCAACATCGAACCCTCGAGTTATACAATCACGCCCTATAAGTTTTGTATGTTTCATTCGTACTCAAATGAGTTTTGTCACAACGTAGCCAACTATCTCTTAGATGCGATTATCCATATCAACCAACTTTTTCATCGAAGTAGCAAGTCGTATGATCCGATTACGATTCGTCGCGCCCAATATTTCTATCGAGATCGCAAGTCATGCGATTCGATTACGATTCGTATCGACCAACATTTTTATCAAGCTCGCAAGTTGTGTGACTCGTCATAACTTCGAGTTTCCTATCCGGCCGATCTGACTATTGTCTCAAGACATAATCGTTTCGTTAGTCCCGATCATTCGACCGACTTATAAATTTCATTCCGACGTATCATTCATTGATACATGTTTCCGTCCTATCGTTCCAACCGATTATCGAAGAACACTTGCTTCAACATTCTATTATACAAATTTCAATCGAGTCTCGGTACTATTATGTCCATTGCGGACAAGTCTTCTGCAATTCTCACAACGTGTCGATGCAATCCATCGCACGTGGTATTGCATATACCACTCAGAATCAATCCATTCATCGCATATGTGGTATGACATATACTACTCGAAAATTAAGTTATTTCTCTCGTATCATACTCGGTATGAACCAACAGTCTATTTCGACTCACGATTTTCGTAATTATCATGCCGATCACAACCACAACTTTTGATTAATCAAAATACGACAACTCGGCTAATGTATTCATTAGCCTACACAAGTTCGGTGTGCAAACGAACGATTCGTTCTTATCGACTTATGATTTAGTTCCGTCTGTTGCACCTTGTGTGCAACGATTCTTTTCGGACATTCGTTGTAGCTCGTACAACAATTTATTTCTAACATTCATTGCACCTCATGCAATAATTTATTTTCGACATCCAAAGCCAATGCTCAAATTTATTCAACGCATTCGATATCAATTTTCACATCCATTGCAATGCACCATTCATAACTCGTTGCAATTTATATACAACACATTCCGATTTTTATTATATCGATGCAACCAACATTTCAATTCATATCTCGCGACTTGTTGCACTTGCAACAACAATTATTTCATGGTTTATTTCACACAATACAATAAATATTTTGCGACTTTCACAGCAAACATCATATAATTTCTAAAATATATACGATAAAATTATACGATTTATATTAGACTTATTGTATGGAACATCCAGTACGGCATCAAGTAGAGTAAAGAGTGATTTGATTGGTGGTGGGAAACTCTTTGGAATTGAAACGAAGCAAGCGTCCTGAGAAAATTGAACCTAGAGCTCTGATACCAATTTGTCACGTCCCGATCCGGAAAATCGCTCGTCCTCGCATCGATTTATCTGAATCATCGTCCTCGCTGGACGTAATGTCGTACGAGTCTGGAGTTGTACTCGTACATGGCAAGATGATAAGTTCTCAAATGGTTATCTTTGATATTGTTATTTAGCAGCGGAAGAAACAGAGTATACGAAATAATTCTATTTATTCGATAAATGAACTGAGGTTATAAAGGCTTTCAATAGTCCAACTGAATTTGCCAGATTGGCTACAACACTCAGGTTCTCTCTTGCCCACAAAGGATTTCATCGTTCCATACACCATATCTTCTATATGTCGGTCGCATCATGATCATGTTGCATGTCTAAGCGTCAATACGGTCACACGGCTTAATATGCTACAATATTTCATGCGTCAGCGCGTTCAAGCAAAGCTCCGCTCACTACCAAAATAAGTCATATTCGAGATGAATTTAGTGACGCTAGTCATATACGTCGGTAATATTTGTGAATTTAGTGATTTTATATAAAGACGTCTCTTAATGTCACTATCAGCGACGTTTAGCGACTGTTAGCGACACACATTATACTTTGGAAAGCTGATGTCGCGGTCTAGTCGCAGAATGTCACTGTTTTGTTTAACTTAGCGATGTTTTGCGACTCCATATTAGGGACGTCACCAGTTTTTTATTGAATAGCGATATTTGGCGACGTCCTTTGCGGTCGTCGCTAAAATATTTTATATAGGGTTCCAGCCGATCGATTTTTTATTTTCTTTCACCCAAAATTTTCAATCTTTCGCTCCCCAAATTTTTCTTCTCCTTTCTCTCTCCTCTCTGGTGACCCCCTCCCTCCGGCTACCCCCTCCCCGCGATGACCCCCTTCCCCGCGGCGATCCCCGTTCCTCGGGAGTCCTCCCTCTACCGTCGATTCCCCTCATCGACGTCGACCCGACTTCGACGCCGACCCGACTCTGCCACTGCTCCAGTCCCGATGACCCCGATCTGACTCCGACCAAGGCAGGTAAACCCTAACCCGAACTCCCTCCTCCTGACGTGCTGACACAGACACGATACGACACACATGATACGTACACACACAGACACGACACATACGACACGCACACACATACAGACACGACACATATGCACACATATATGCACACACATACTCACACACATACGCATACACGCTGACATGATACGACACACACGAAATGCACACACACAGACATGACATAGAGTAGTGAGCATGTTGGCAAGTGCCATATTGGCATATGCCATGTGGCATTGCTGCAGCAGCAGCAACTTACCTTGGCAAGGCTTGCATTGGCTCAGGCTACAAGTCACGTGGGCAGGGGTTAAAGAAGTCAGTGGCTTTAGGAGATAGGGGGAATCCCATTTAGGAGCTCGAGTACAGGCAAATGCATGAGTGAAGTATGTATGTGTCGAGTGTGAGTGTGAGCAGTGGTATCAGCTAGTATCAGTATAGTATCTTGGGAAGATGAGAGCTTGAGTTAGTATTGGTACTAGTGAGTGAATATAGTTTCAGATCAATTAGGATATTTAGAAGTGAATGTGAGTATCCTATCTAAGAGTGTTAGTGTATGTGATTATCAGTATGTGTCAGATCTTAGTATTCCTAAGTAAGAGTGGGTACATGTGAGTGAGTGTCATTAGAGTGCTACAGAGTTGGTTCAGTTCTAGTACCTAGAGTGTATAGAGTATCTTAGTACCTAGAGTGCATAGAGTATCCTAGAAGTGTATATAGTATCTTGGGGAGATGAGAGTGCCTATTTGAGTTAGTGTTGCTACTAATAGAACAAGAGCTCCCAGAAACGACGATGGATATCTTGAATCTAATGATGCAATACCGAAAGTCTTCAATGCTTTCGGAAAGCCTTCCAAAAAAATAAAGAAAAGATATCTGAATGACGAGGAACTAAGGGCTACTCAGTCATATATATTACTCAACTGCGACGAGGATAAAGTGGAGAAGCTCGAGGGGTAAGTAACTAACACGTCCACATTTACGTCATCTATGCATGTAATAGTATCCAATATTATTATTACACTAATTGGTACATGTATTGTTATTTGTAGCACATTTAATGATGAGGTGAGGTCGAGTAGACAATACATAACGGATGACCCATTATTGGGTCTACTCCTGGTGTCCCAGGTACAGGCAATGCCTACTCCTCCTTCTCCTTCTCATCCTGACCAGGTGTAGTCCTTTATTGGAATTGTTTTCATTTGTTGTGTTGGTGACCTGTAACCCCTCTTCCCAAAATTTTGATAATATATTTTATTTGTTTATTTATTTGAATAAAATGGTGATTTTTAGAATTTTTATAAATAATTACTTAATTAATTATTATGATAGATGACTTTAGTCATAGTGGAGTTTTGAAGTACAAGACGGCTAGAAATCATGGCACGGATAGTGTCTGTACTAGAAATAGATGCTAGTGGAATTTATTGGAGTTTTATGGAGGTATATATATATATATATATATATATATATATATATATATATATATATATATTGAAAAGGATGAGGCTTCAGACGGGAGCCCCTCTCCTTGCCACTCCGACCCCCGCCCTGGTCGGCGTCTGGTGGGTGGGCTGGCCAGTTGGCCTTTCCGGCCCGACCACACCATTCGGAGTCTTCGTCCCGCTAGGTGGTTTCCCCTCCTCCCCTGGCTGGACGGGCGCCGCCTGGCCCTCCCCCAGTGGGCCCCCTTCCCTCGCCGGCTCCCCGCCGCACGGGTTCCCTCCCTACCCAACCCCCTTACTCCCTCATCCCCGTCGACGTCGCCGTTCGCGGCGGCAGCGGATCCTCCGTTCCAGGCGACCCCCTTCTCCGGCCGCAGATCCGCCTAGGACGCCCGCTCAGTCACCCTCTCCTCCGCTGCTCCATCGCACGCGTCTTCCCCTCCGACGCTCCCCTCCCTGGCGCCCCCGCCTCTCGCCGCCCCCCTCTCATGGTCGACTTCTCCTCCTGCAGCGGCGGACCCCCCAAGTTCGGAGGCGGCTGCTTTCCTAACCCTTCGGTGGCCGGCGCCCCCACTCCCGGCAATCGACGGAGTAGGCACGGCCCCTGCCTCCTCCCTCCCACTCTCGTCGGTGCTCCCTCCGGCGTCAGAGCCTCACCCCTCGTGGGCCATGGTGGCCGTGCAGCCGGCCGCGAGCTCGATCCCGGCCGCCGCGCTGTGGCCCTCCTCCCTGCCTTTGGTCAGTGGCTTCATTCCTGCGGAGGCGCCGCCCTCCGCTCCCTTTGAGCTACGATGCTCACTCCGTCGCATGGTGGCGGTCCCCTCCCCCAGCCAACGGTAGGCCGGAGGTCGCTCGGAGGTCGAGCTCCTGCTCCTTCCTACCGGCAGCCCATCGTTTCCTCCGCCCCTCCGCACCCTCGGGCTTCTTGCCTCGGCCTCCTCAGCCGGAGCCCCCGCCCCCGAGCCCTCCCTATTCACCCCCTCTCCTAATATCCCCCCTCCTGATCGCCGATCTGGTCGCCGACGTCCCCTTCCATCGCCAGGCCGACGCCGGCGCTTCACCTTCCACCTTTCCCACCTTTCGGTCGACCAGCCGCGCGCCCCAACTACGCGTTGCCCGATCGTCTCAGGCTCCGCCCTCCGAGCCGGGCCCCGCCATCGCTGGTGCTCCTGCACGCGGGGGGGGCCGAGTCCCTCGAGCCTTGCGCCAGCCTTGTACAGTGCGCCACATTCCTCGGGCAGAGTACCCATTGGGCTACGTGCCCACACCTGTCTCCCCTTTAGATATTTTGTAATTTTTGAAATTTCAATTTTTAAAAAAAAATTATATATATATAAATTGGTGTATTAGTAATAAAGAAAAAGAAAAAAACAAAACAAAACAAAAGCAGCCCCACAGCCGCTCAGCTGAGCTACCCCAAACCCGCGTATGACATAAACCCCCAAACGCGACCCATGGGGGGGCTTAACAGCCGCTCGGCTGAGCTACCCCAAACCCGCACCACCGTAGGCACACCGAAGAGCGGCCGGAATCGGCCAGGGAGCTCGCTCGTACAGTACACAGCCAAGCCGAATCCCTCATATTCGAGATTAGTTTTCTCTGATAATACGGAATCGTTTTCCGTCTTATCGAACCCAGGTTGTAGCCCATATAACCACGACCAAATCCCTTCAAGTAGAATTTCCTGTACATTATTCGATTGCCCAAAAATTTGAGACGAAGATGTCGAGAAAAACTGTCAAAACAGGACACAATTTCTATTCCTGGACCCCATATTGGAAGGCAAATTGTTGCCAATCCTTAGGGAAATTTAGTAATATAATTGAAGACAGTCCTAGACAACCTATAGGGCTGCTAAACCCATTTTACGGAAGTCGATTTCATCGACCGAGCGTCGAGAAATTCTTTTCCCAATTTTGACGAAAAACTGATTTTAAAATATTAAAAATATTGAAAAACCTTTGATACGACGTGCGTCTCGCTAATCCGGACGACGTGGTCACGAACCGAAAGCATCGAAAGGTGCGTAACGGCTTCGTGGACGTGTGAACTTTGACGGAATTCAAATTGGTTGCGTGTGCCCGACGAATTTGATACGTATCCGTCAAAATTTACCGTATCGACCTCTGTACAAATTTTATAATTACTTTGTGTACGTTCGTCAGATCGAGACAAAACTTGTACCAACAGGTCCGTGTTATTTTTCTGGTCCTGTATGCCAAGTTTGGTCCAATTCTGGGATAGTTGATCGGATCGTCGTTTCGTGGGCCCCATGGTCCGATTCAACGGGCGATTTTGTGCACGGTCCGCTGGAATCCAACTCTGAACATACAGTTCGGTTCATATCATCAAAATGAATTCATAGATATGTAGTTGATGACTTTAGAGATCGTTGACTCTGGCACGCTTTTCGGTGCAAAACGGGTCCAACAGTGGACACCGTTTTGACCTAAAATTCCCATTTTGCCCCTGTGTTCAGAATTAGACTTAAGGACGGACAATTCTAGCTAATTTGACTATTCTGAGAATATTGGTAATGTTTATTTCAGCATCCGGATACTGTTGTACGAGTTTGGACTATTGTGGTACATTGAGTGGTTTAGATTGTCGGTTTCACCAGCAAAGGACTACAGACGGGTACAGCTTCAGTATTGATCTTTACTATGCATCATTGTTAGTCGATAGAGATATGATTTCAATTTTTATGTTGATTTTATTCTTTGTGGTGTCGGGGGAGGTGAAGTACCAAAGTTATGTTATCTGACCTTATACAGTGTAGACAGTGATTTATTACTACAAAGTAGACAGTATAGACCGTGATTTATTATTGTAAAGTAGACAGTGTAGACAGTGATTTGTTATTACAAAGTAGACAGTGTATATAGTGATTTATTATTGCAAAGTAGACAGTGTAGACAGTGTTTAGACATCGTAGACAGTGTCGCGTAATTGTCCCGAAACCGATCACATATCAAAGGAATTTTAGTCTGTCAGTCGGTGAGTATTTGTTGTTGTTCATTTACTTTTTCGGTATTTAGTTTTATTCTATTTTTCTTTATTTACTTTTTGAATCATATGTCTAAAGGCTAACCTCTGTTATATAGTCATTTTCAATTATTGAAACTACATTCAGTGAATTGTACTCATTTTATTCCTGACTGGAAACCAATATTTTTCAGTTTAGTCGTGGATTCACTTAGCATGGGAAGTTATGGATGTACTTGCAGACAAAAGCCTAGAGACTAGCTAAATAGCTGAGTTGTAGTCAATCCAATATTTGTACAAGTTTATATCTTTTTGCAAATATAAAACTTGTGAATAATGTAAATTGAATTAATTTTGTGAATGATCATTATTTGTGCTTTTGAACATCTTGGCCGTGACAGCGTTCTACCGTTGACTCTACCGCGTAGGCTGGCTTGGACACGTTTCGTGTCCGGAAGAAAAAAAAAATGGGTGCGGGTCATGACAAGTTTTTGTGGTGGCCCACGCAGGTCTGTCTTTGCAAATTATACGAACTCGTGATAGTACTTATGCTAGTCGTACTATTACGAGCCTGTGACTAGGAAATGCTCATTCACGAATTAGGGTTAATTTAATTTAAGAGAGTGACTAGACTAGAGTAGCCCACTCTAGCAAATAAGTCAATGGTTTATAAACCTTCTTCCTGTCTGCATCATCAAATACTCTCTACCGCTCTTGGAACTTTATTACTGCTCTTATTTATTCTTTCTTATCTTCCTGTCATTCCTATTGCAGAGTGGCGAAGTCATGCTTATTAGAATTTATCAATATTTTTGCTACTTGTGTAAATTTGTTGCTTGTTAAATTTTGGGTTGCTTGATAAATAGGAGAGGATTATAGGTGCCTTATACAATAGATATATATTGGTAGCAATTATAGCAATTAGTTGGATGATTATAAAGCTGTAGGGACATACCTCTGAAGGAGTAGTATGACCGAAGGTGGGTAGAAACTCTCAAGGAATCGTAGTACGAAATGACCATGAGAATAGATGATAGTTAATGGAAACCGTCTTCTATCATAGCGGATGGACTCTTTCCTTAAATTTTGAGGAAAAAAATTTTTATAAGGTTGGTAGATTTGTAACCCCTCTTCCTGAAATTTTGATAATATATTTTATTTATTTATTTATTTGAATAAAATGGTAATATTTAGAATTTTTATAAATAATTAGTTGATTAATTATTACGATAGATGACTTTAGCCATAGTAGAGTTTTGAAGTACAAGACGGCTAGGAATCATGGCACGGATACTGCAGTGGCGTGCTTTGACTAGTGTATTAGCCCTGGTAGGGAAGGCCCAGCCATGTGTGTGTCCTAATTAAGAAAACTAGGCCAAGTTGCGACTTAACCCTTACCAAAGATTTATTTATTTATTATTTATATTATTGAGTTTTAGGGAAAACAGTTATACTATTTTAGCCCGGACTGGACCCGAACTGAGCCCAAGCCCGTGTAGTCATGCGGCACGTCCAATGACATTCGTATTGATAGATTTTCAATGAGGGTGTTGTATTTCATTTTAATGATTTAATGAATATTTTCTGAGTATTCGTAATTCAATATTATAAATATTATTATTAGTGAAATTCAGTGACTTTTGTATAAAATAGGTCTTCGTACATTACAGGATTATTAGACTGCACATAATGGTATATATACACCATTATTATTTTATTGAATTTTGTTATTATTAATATTATTTTTTTATGGAGGTTATTATTAAATAATATTATTTTATTATTATTGGAGTTTTATAGAGGTATATTAATATATATATATATATATATATATATATATATATATATATATATATATATATATATATAAAATATATATAAAATATATATATATATATATATATATATATATATTCATTAATAAATGAAAAAATATATATATGCCCTTATAAATATATATATATATATATATATATATATATATATATATATATATATATATATATATATATATATATATATATATATATATATATGTATAGGTGTATTGGTAATAAAGAAAAAGAAAACAAAACAAAAGCAGCCCCACAGCCGCTTAGCTGAGCTACCCCAAACCCGCGTATGATATAAACCCCCAAACCCGACCCATGGGGGGGCTTAACAGCCGCTCGGCCCCAACCCTAGCGGAACAGAGCGCAGGTATATATGCGAGGAATAGAAGGGGAGTCGGCCAAAAATCCTAAAACCACTGGATCCCCAACGACCCCAGCGCACTACTGACACGCGTCGGCGGCCGTATGCTCCACCGCAGGCACACCAGAGAGCGGTTGGAATCGGTCAGGGAGCTCACGCGCACAGGACATAGCCAAGCCGAACCCCTCATATTCGAGGTTAGTTTTCTCTGATAATACAGAATCGTTTTTCGTCCTATCGAACCCAGGGTGAAGCCCATATAACCATGACCAAATCACTTCAAGTAGAATTTCCTGTACATTATTCGATTGCCCAGAAATTTGAGACGAAGATGTCGAGAAAAACTGTCGAAATAGGACAGAATTTCTATTCCTGGACCCCATATTGGAAGGCAAATTGCTGCCAATCCTTAGGGAAATTTAGTAATCTAATTGAAGGCAGTCCTAGAGAACCTATAGGGCTGCCAAACCCTTTTTACGAAAGTTGATTTCATCGATCGAGCATCAAGAAATCCTTTACCCAATTTTGACGAAAAACTGATTTCAAAATATTAAAAATATTAAAAACCTTCGATACGACGTATGTCCCGCCAATTCGGGCGACGTGGCCATGAACCGAAAGCATCGAAAGGTGCGTAACGGCTTCGTGGACGTGTGGACTTTGACGAAATTCAAATTGGTTGCATGTGTGCGACGAATTTGATGCGTATCCGTTGAAATTTACCGTATCGACCTCTGTGCAAATTTTATAATTACTTTATGCACGCTCGTCAGATCGAGACAAAACTTGGGCCAACAGGTTTGTATCATTTTTCTGGTCCTGTATGCCAAGTTTCATCCAATTCTGGGACAGTTGATTGGATCGCCGTTTCGCGGGCCCCACGGTCCTACTCAATGGACGATTTTATGTACGGCCCGCCGAAATTTAACTCTGGACAGACGATTGGATTTGTATCATCAAAACGAATTTGTAGACATATATTTTGACGACTTTAGAGACCGTTGACTATGGCACGTTTTTCGGTGCAAAGCGGGTCCAACGACGGATACCGTTTTGACCCAAAATTATCGTTTTGCCCCTGTTTCCAAAATTGGACTTAAGGACAGATAATTTTGGCTATTTTGACTATTCTGAGAACATTGGTAATGTTTATTTCAGCATTCGGAGATTGTTTTACGAGTTTGGACTATTGTGGTACATTGAGTGGTTTGGATTGTCGATTTCACCAGCAAAGGACCACATGCAAGTATAGTTTATTGTTTGTTTTCAGTATTGATCTTTACTATGCATTATTATTAGTCGATAGAGATGTTATTTCAGTTTTTATGTTGATTTTATTCTTTGTGGTGTCGAAGGAGGTGAAGTACCGAAGATATGTGATCTGACCTTATACAGTGTAGACAGTGTAGACAGTAATTTATTATTAAAAAGTAGACAGTGTAGATAGTGATTTATTATTGCAAAGTAGACAATATAGACAGTGATTTATTATTACAAAGTAGACAGTGTAGACAGTGTTTAGACATCGTAGACCGTGTCGCGTACTTGTCCCGAGACCGATCACATATCAAAGGTATTTCAGTCTGTCAGTCGGTGAGTATTTGCTGTTGTTCATTTACTTTTTCGATATTTAGTTTTATTCTGTTTTTCTTCATTTATTTTTTGAATCATATGTCTAAAGGCTAACCTCTGTTATATAGTCATTTTTAATTATTGAAACTGCATTCAGTGAATTGTACTCGTTCTATTCCTGACTGAAAATCAATATTTTTTAGGTTACTCGTGGATTCACTTAGCATGGGGAGTTACGGGTGTACTTGCATACAAAAGCCTAGAGACTAGCTAGATAGCTGAGTTGTAGTCATTCCAATATTTGTACAAGTTTATATTTTTCTGCAAATATAAAACTTGTGAATAATGTAAATTGAATTAATTTTGTGAATGAGCATTATTTGTGATTTTGAGCATCTGGACCGTGACAGCGTTCTACCGCCGAATCTGCGGCGTAGGCTGGCTTGGACACGTCTCGTATCCGAAAAAAAAAACGGGTGCGGGTCGTGACATGACCCATTGTTGGGTCTTTATGGATTTGTTGGTTTATGTATTTATTTTATCCCGGGTATGACTATTTGCGTTATTTTATGTTGAATATTATCGGACACACTTTTTATATCCGTTTGGTAGTGGATTAGTATCTACTCGACTATTTCTTGTCTTTCTGATCGTTCGATTCTATTTATTTGATTATTAGTAGTGCATTATTATTATTTGTATCTATATTGGTTTACCGGTGTAGAGTGTTCCACTGAAGGGGTCGGCGAACCAGGAAATTCTACGAAGGTTGCTCCGGGTCTATTATTTGCAAACTGAAACTCTAAATGCAGGTACAATATTTTTAATGTAACTGTTATTTATGCAAAATGCATACTGTCTACTATTTTTTTATAATTTTTCTGGAATTAGTGATGTTCAGCGACGTTCAGCGACGGTAGCGACGCACACGTACGTCGATAGAACGTCGCAAACCTTAGAATCAAACATCGCTAATCATTGCAAAACATCGCAAATGAGTTGACGTGGCAAACTGTATAGGTCAGCTAATCTAGTATCAGGACATCGGTATTCAAGTATCGTAATATCGCTAAATGTCGCAAAAAAGATGACGTGGCAACCAAAAAAATTTCAGATATGGAGTCGGACAACGTCGCTAATAACTAATTTAACGTCGCTAAAATTTGAACATATAACAAC
This sequence comes from Iris pallida, assembly GCA_029216955.1. Lineage (NCBI taxonomy): Eukaryota > Viridiplantae > Streptophyta > Magnoliopsida > Asparagales > Iridaceae > Iris > Iris pallida. The sequence continues at coordinate 3,306,784 of JANAVB010010792.1, forward strand.
AATCAGCAACAAAAAGTTACGTTGCTAATTAGCAACATTGTTGTCGATAAATGTTGCTAATACTAGCGACGTCGTGCGTCACCGACGTACGTCGCTGTGGCGACGAATAGCGACATTTTCGTTAATTGCGACCATGAATAACGCGACATGCCTGAAACGTCGCTAAATACGTCGTTGTTTTCAGTTAGCGACGTTTTGTTGTTGTTTCGTCGTTTGGTGTCGCTAATATGAGATATTTTGGTAGTGGCTACGAGCAGATCATTTCCTGAACCTGCAAGCAATCTGGTGGGAGATCAATACTAATCCTCTCGCGTACTGATCAGAGACCCATTTTACCTAAACCGATATTAAGTAGATATATTGAATCATGCAGCATACAATTTAGTGATCTTTCCATCATTGCCTTAGGATCAGTTCATGGCATATTCGAAAGTAATAAAACAGGTTATCATGACAAGCATATTATCGATGAATAAGCAAGTAGGGAACCAATAGCACTCTCGTATTGTTTCGTGACTTATTACCAACATCGATGCACTCACCCTTGCACCAATACAAGGTGAATATGCCTACCATATTTTTCTGTCATGTTATAAGTGCTTAATGTGCAGGATCTATGTGTTCCTGCACTTTCGGCCCACCGTTCCATAACTATATGAAGGTCGTTGGCATATTCGTGTCAGAATGGACTAACGTATTTCTCTTTTTTTTCAAATTAGATAACCCGACATCTTCTTCGTACGTGTTTGCTAGACCAATATCCAAAGGTTGTCAAATTTACCTTCAATTGTGGCTTATTACATCAGTAGCAGATTGCAAGTCATGTCCAAAAGATGTGCACCAACAATGATTAACATCTTTCCTAGGCCGAACAGTCCCGGTACCCCGGCCAATAACTCATTCGAGGGAATCATATCCTACCCGTGCACGGCCTTGTAGAGCAGTGGCCTCAACGACCCTTCGAGCTTTTTTATCTTCTGGGGCTCAGAATCTGTCAACACGTAGTCTACGCTCGCGAGTTGAAAATTAAGGCTGACCTTTCTCTTCCAGACGTTGTAATGCTCTCCGTCAAACTTCTCAAGTTTGTTAAAACATATTTCAAGAAGGTTTGCACGGTTGTTCTCCATTGGATCTAATCTTGTTTTGAGATTGTTATTCCTGAAACAGATCTAGATGGAGAGACGATCAGAAACTAGAGAGTTTCAGTTAAGACTAGCTCTCTAATTTCCTTAAAGGAGATCGGAAGCTAGAGATTTTCAGCTAAGACTAGCTCTCTAATTTTCTTTAAAGGAGATCGAAAACTAGATATTTTCAGCTAAAATTAGCTCTCTAATTTTCTTAAAGTATTTCGTAGATTTCTGCAAACGAGTTTGCTATCCAAAAGTACCTGAAGCCACACAGAACAAGTAGAAGAAGAAATAAGAGAGGAAGACAACTTTGCTGGGGTGATGAAGATCACTGTTGCTCAAAGCAAGATTCGTCTTTATACGATCCGCTTCCTGCAACCAGCAAGTTCTCAAAGAACTTTTGGAACGCTCTTTAACTTTTTGTGACTTGAATGGGTTCTCTGGACTTCACGAACTCCCTTTTATCTTTTCTTTGGTGCATCTTAGAAAGGAGTCCAAGGGGCTCTATGAAGCACATATAGGCAACTCTAGAGGAGGGGTGAATAAAGTATATGTCGATAATACCCAATTAAAATTAACTCTATTCAAGTCCACCCAACATAAATAATAATCAGAGTATAAGTGCGAAATATAAATAGAGATCAGAGAAGCATACGCAGACACAACAGTTTTTAACCTGATTTCTCTCGTGGAGGACTAGTCCAGGCCTGAGAACTCTAGCACAGGATTGAATTCCACTATTTGTGAAATAGCGTACAACCACGTGCCTTTACTTAGAAGAGCACGCCAATTTCTTACAGATTCGCGGATGGCGAGACTTGAAATTGTCCAAGTAACTTCTTTTGAAACTCTTGCACACAAACTTATAGTTGACTCGCACTGAGCACCTTGGAAGCTTGGGATGTTTTGTGGCTAGTTAGATGAGAAGAATAAGCTCTTGAAAGTATAGGCTATAGGAGAAGAGAAGATAAGAAGATTGGATGATTAAAAATGAGAGAAATTAAGGCCTACATATACTAGTCCAGAGAGGCAGATTTGGCCAGAACTCTGTCCCAAATATTCAAATATATAGCCGTTGGACAACTAGCAAACCCTAAAAATCATGTCCTAATATCTGTGTGGGGCAGAGTTCGGTTCGAACTCTGTCTCCTAGAGGACAGAAAGTTCAAGTGGGCCTTTTAGGCTTGGCAGGATTTGGAGTTTGTTTGGTGGAGCTTGGGTATTAAGTCTAGGGTTGAGATACTCAGTGCGACTCAACTTACAATAGCCTCGACTCAATAAAAAGTAAAATTACAGACTCAGATAACAAGTAACAACAGCATTGTCGAAGCAATCGTCAATGATGTCTGTCTTGAACTGATATGTGATGACGTTCTGTTTTAGACCTTGATGGAGCTTGATGTGTCAAGTTGGATTATAACAGATATCGTCTTGTTAATTATCAAGATTATGTTGACTGCAATCCAGTTTGGGTCAACACTCTAGTTATAGAGTGGAGTAAGACTTCACATTTTCTCATATCCGATGTGGGACTAAAATACCAATACTCAAAAATAGAGTTTGATATTTTAGTTCATCCCACAATCAGCATAGTCGAGTGTCAGTCCATGCCTACCCCACGAATACACGTCCGTGCATGCACGAGGCATCCTGGAGTTCGTATCTGAGTCCGAACGACAAAAATTAACTTGTCTCCTTGTTGGAATAAATTCTTTTTTTCTTCTAGAAAAATACTCCCACATGGCACGCACTTGTGTCCCACCACACCTCATGTGCACACCTCAACACAAGTAATGCATTATATTGATATACTCATCATTTGGTGTAGCCGATGTGAGTATCTTTCCTAGTCTAAAGGCAAAAATACTAACATTTATCAAGTATTATTGAGAGTACCCATATAATTTAAGTGACACAAGTTCACAAGCAAGACATAATTTCTGGAGAAAAAAAAAAGTAATTATATTCGTACCTAAAAAATGTTCCTCCAAACTATTCCTCCTTAACATGTCCGCTGACGTGACAAATTCTAACCAAAAAAATTAATTATCTGATTTATTTAATGTTAATATTAATTTTAATATTAGTTTTAATATCAATTTGAGTGTTAATGTTAAAGTTAATATTAATGTTAATTTTACTGTTTAATTTTAATTTTAATGTTAATATTAATTTTAATTTTAATGTTAATTTTAAAAATTATTTTATCAGCTATTATGTTAACTGTAATGTCAGACGACATGTAAGCTGTCACATAAAGAGAAATATTTTGGAAGAACAAAGATTATTTTTCTTCTCAAAAACTTCAGCTTCTCCTAGGGAGGAGAAGAAAAAGAAATTACAATATACTCATTGAATAGGGACCTCGGTGAAAGAAAAAAAAAATACTTCCCTTGTACTGTACAGCAAAGCGAATGTGTCCAGAAAGCAGCTTTTCCGCTCCCCTTATTAATCGGCGAGTTTTTGAAGCCGTCTGCGATTATTTCGAACCGTTCAATAGCCAAGCAGTGACGTCACCACGAGTAAAAATAAAAAATCCCCCTCCTCCCACCGGCAGAAACGCGGGAGATCCAACTAAGCACGTGACTACGTGTTGCCTCCCTATTGGCCGTCTGCAACTTCCACCCGCATCTATAACTGTACGCAGACTTCCCTCCAGACAAAGCTTCACCCGTATTATTATAAACTTACACTTGCATTGACACTTTGAAGCAAAGCCCAGAAGAAGTAGAAGAAGCGTTTGCTCGAAATATTTCTTTCGAGTTCCTGACATTCGAGAGAGTATCGATGGCAGCTGTTGCCGGCGGAGAGAGGGGACTCGGGTTCGAGGAGACCGAGCTCCGGCTCGGCCTGCCCGGGGGAGGGGACGGCGGGGAGTCGGCGGCAAAGAGCTCGGCGAAACGGGTCTTCTCGGAGACGATCGACCTGAAGCTTAAGCTCGAGATCGTGGACTCGAGTGCGGCCCGGGACGTCGACTGCGTCGTGAAGAAATCGTCCAGCCCGAAGAGCCTCGTTTCCGAGAACAATGACCCGGCTGAGAAGCCTTCGGCTTCCAAGTAAACAACTTTTCCTCCCCCTCTTTTGTGTCATTCTGTTCATTAGGGTCCATTTTATTGTCATATTATCATCTTTAGTGACATAAGTTGAATAATTTCCCAAACATATGTTAAGAATATAGGGTTTTTGTTATTTAGTAGGCTTAATTAAAAACAACATAACACCGATAAGAAAGACAATTCTCATAATTCAAAATTTATTAGGCATAACTTCTTGAAGTTATATTCATAATATATGTGACACTGCATCCAGCACTTGTACAAGGGCGGAGCAAGAATTTTTTTTTTTTTTTTTTTTTAAGGAGGGAGGGCTGAGAGCAGGAATAAAAAAATTCATATGATAAACTAAAAAAAATGTAAAAACTATGAATATGAATATCCACACAACCTACCGGAATCGAACCATGAATCTGCCAAATAAACTCAAATCAACATATTACACCCAGCCACTCGACCAATAAGCTAAGGCTGCAATTTGTTTTATATGTGATAATATAATGTTAGTTTCTAGCTAGTAAAAATATTTTTAAGTCCAGCTACAATCCAACTTATGCACCGTCATTGCGCTTGCAGCTCGTGTGAAAAAACAGTACAAACACCAATTGGACCGATAGGATTTGAGTCCTCCAAACTGTATGTGAGTTAACTTTCATTTATCATCCAGAAAAAAACATAACTAGAAATATAAACTTAACATGTGCTTAGTTTAGAAAGAAACCAACATGAGGACGAACTTATTACATTCACATGGGATGCAATAAAAATATGACACTAACAACCAATAGCCAAAAAAGTTGAGTCATATAACATGCCCAATGTTTCGATGTCTTTATGATCGCTCAATAACTCTTACTAAATTTCAAAATAAAATGCATTTTCTAGTTTCAATAATGATACATAATGATCACTCAATAATAAAACTAATATCTAATAATTTCACTTATAATTACTAATATTAATTATTTTTGTTATGATCATGATCAGGGCACAGGTTGTAGGCTGGCCACCAGTCAGGTCCTCCTTCAGGAGGAACATCATGTCGGCCCAGGCCGACAAGGGGAGCAAGAAAGAAGCGGCAGAGAAGTCCGGCAACGCCGCCGCAGCCCCCGCGGCCGCGTTCGTCAAGGTTAGCATGGACGGAGCTCCGTACCTCCGTAAGGTGGACCTCAAGATGTACCGGAGCTACCAAGAGCTGTCAAAGGCGCTGGAGAAGATGTTCAGCTCCTTCACCAGCGGTAATTAGTTACCTACAAAATTTTCAAATCTAGTATCAATCATAATTTTGGAACAACGAGGAGAGATATAACCTCCTTTTTAGGCATACGGTCTCGGGATCAAATCGCTGAGGAATTAAGTGCGGGTGTGTGTATGTGAAAATTCGGGACTGTGGATCCAAATAGCATGCAACGCAGTGTACACAGAGTCCGTACGTTACGTCGGTCATCGCAAAAAAAAGTTTTTTTTAATAATTTTGGTATGGTGTATGTACATCAACGATTATGGATCGACCAGACAACCATGTGATTGCCAGAGTATACTATTTTCGTATGGCAGCTGTTCCACCCTGGTGTGTAGTGATCAGTATGTACGTATGCCCCCACATCTTGACAGCATGTTCTGTCGTGCTAAAACACTAGAATTTGGCGTGCATGCATATACTATTTGCATGCATTGCATGGTTAGGGTTTACACAAATTGTTTAGTCCCTCTCGCGCTATAGTACTGGGCAATATTCTCTTCGGTACATAATCAAATTTTTTTTATATTGAGCCATGTGTGGTGCTATATAATTTTTGGAGAATCATGATCATATATGTGCCGGCAAGGCTTGTGAAGGAGTCAAAAGACATTACAGAGTTGATAATCAAATTATTTAATTTATGTTAACAACTAATTAAGTAAGTAGACTAGTATATATAACTGACAAGATGCTTATTGCCGGTTGGTACTTCCTAACAACCGATATTATCAAGTCTATTCATTATGAGTAAATGTTAGACCCTAGCAATGAAAATAAGGCACTATTATTTCCTACAGTAAAGAATATGGTCTGTGGCCTCTATACTTAGCGAACAAAATATTCTAAAAAAATATAAATTTATTACAAACTTAATTCCTGCGAATTGAACTCAAGTAATCAAGAAAGATATATGCCTCTCAACTTAACCACTTGAGATAGAAGAATTTAGTTATAAATAAATCATGTTAGATAGTTAAATACTTAGTTAAGTATTTTTTAAATAAATAATAGAATATTTAGGCAGTTATTTTTTTTTAATTTATTCAAATGGATGATGATATACATACGGCTTGAACGGCTCACTTTTGAGCCGTTTCCAAGCCGCATTATATAAGTAGAAGATTTAAAACTTCTCTAATGATGCTAAACCTCTCATTATTGATCTAAATAATTTTGTCAGGAAACTGTGGGTCTCAAGGAATGATTGGGAGGGACTTCATGAACGAGAGCAAGCTGATGGATCTACTGAATGGATCCGAGTATGTGCCAACCTATGAGGACAAGGATGGAGACTGGATGCTTGTGGGCGATGTGCCTTGGGAGTAAGTTTCTCTTTCTCCATTTTATTGTGCAGATACAATAAATTTAACAGTTCTTAATAAGATTTTGAAGATAACCTATTAATTAAGCACCGCGATTAGTTAGTTAATTTACTCTCTGTTGATTTTAACCAGGATGTTTGTTGAGTCATGCAAGCGCATGAGGATCATGAAAGGGTCAGAAGCCATCGGACTTGGTTAGTATCGATCTACAAGAATTATTTGCTTAAGTTAATCACGGGATTTTGTGCATGTGCTACATTGTATGTCTTTCTAGTCCACTGCCTCCAACTTCCACCATTTATTATCCGTCATTGTAGCTCAATCCACTGAACTTCCACCACCTAACCAGAATCTATATGCCTCTTTCCAGTAACCAGAAGAGTCACTCGAGTTCGGCTATAGCTATATATAATGTTTTCAAAATAAATGACTTCACAATATTCAATACGTACTCTTTAACAAAATGAAATTGAGAAATTTTTTTTTTTTTAATACAGCACCAAGAGCCATGGAGAAATGCAAGAGCAGAAACTGAGGTGGAAGAGAACAACGGAAGTGGCCGGCCTGCGCATTCAGGATCTTGGTCAAATCTGTATCGATCTGGATTGAGCTTGCCATATAGTTGTCTGCCTGTGGTGGTGTTATTTATTTATATATGTATGTGTATGAATATATATATATATATATATTATTTTTATTTCAGTGTAAAAGAAATATTGCGATATTTTTGTCTGTGGGCAAGATACAATAACAACTTGTTCCTATCTCTCCAAGAGTTCGCTATCAATGGTGTGTTTTAATTAATAATCTGATCCATTTCCCTGTTCTAATAATTATTTGATTCATTTGTGCTTCAAATTAATTACTTGTATTAAAATGAAACATGTATTCTACTGTGAGGTTCTCTCTGCATATGAATATTGATGCGCTTTCTTTTTTCGTCAATCCTCTTGTTGGTCGTCGACTAAATTGTTAAATTCAAGTGCAAAGGGGAAGAGGGAGCAAGCCATGTGCACAGTTATGGGCACTTAAAGTTTATATGATTGAGACCTAACAAATATATTTATCTTCTAGTTCTATGACCAAAAAAGAGATGCATGTTAGTTGATCAAGTGGAATTGTATAGAATTGACAAATAGTACGTTTGAAAATAAATAAAATGAAAACATGGATTTGGTAGATGGAATAAGAGTATCCATTTATTATAAAGGTTTTTATAAGCTAGCTTTCTATCCAACCCTTCATAATCTTATAGAAGTTTTACAAGCTCTGAAAATTTTGAATTGAGAAAAGTTCTACAATGGAAAAATATGCACTCTAACAATAACTATCTTTCCCTATATAGCGTAAAATAGATTACAATGATGAAATTTGTAGAGCTCACCATTATCTCTTCCAATTTGGTCTAACTTCCAAATTCAACTTGTGTTTGACAACTTATTAAAAAATGAACTGTAATAGTGTCGGATGAATTGGAAGTCAAATGATTTTTTTTTACCAAGAAAATGGATGGATGTTGGAAAGAAACGCGAAAATCATGTTAGTCCCGAAGCTCAATCTAAAATAGAAGAACAGTCAGATACTGAAATTTAATGCAAATAAGTTTGTTTCTCAGTTTCTGAGATTTAAGAGAAATTTGGCAAACAAGTTTGCTCTCCAAAGAACTTGAAGCCATTATAACATTTCTAGATTACAAATCTGTTACAAAATGATAGAAATTACTTCACGTTCTTCCTTGCAATCGCAATTGCAAACAGATAAAACGAATTACAAATGCATAAAAAGAAAAGGAAGAAGATGACATAACTTATTGTTGGGGTGATAAATATTACCATTGCTCAAAGCAAGATTCGTCCCACACGAACTGCTACTACGATACAAGTTCTCATAAAACTTCTGGAACGCTTGCCATCACTTCTCGCACGAACTCTTCTGGACTCCAATGACGGCAGCAACAATTCTCTCTTTGTCTCTCCTATTTTCAAAGTAAGTTCTCAAAGAGGTACGAAGAGAGTATTAAAAGAGTTGGGTGGAAATCCTAACCATAATCCTGGTCGCCAAAAGATTACAAAGAGATAGGACTGATTTGAATTCAAATCCCACAAAAATTGTATCTGAATATTTGACCATATCTTTCCATAACCGTTCAAATCCCGCAATCAGCGGCAACATGCACCAACCACGGTTTCTGCTCTTATGCGCCCAATAGCACTGTAATGATCCGCTCCGTCCTAGTGGAACGCCTATTCAAACGGCATGTGCAATGACTCAAATGAATCGTTGACTCGAAGAGTTGCGTTGACCCGATGAAGCATAGATGCGAATCGATGCAAGTGTTAAATTGGTCCTTCGAGAAGAATCGAGACTTAAGACTTTCAAACGCACGCTCGGAGTTTCGTTCGGCCGATACGATCATCGCACTACTAAAATACAGCAATTTGACGACGAACAATTAGCGACGGATCTTATCCGTCAGTAATAGCGACTACCTTGTGACGGACTACCGTCAGAAAGCAATGGATTATTTTTTTATTTTTTTTTGTGTCAAAATCAGTCGCACATCCGTCGCTAATTTGATGAAAATGTAGCGACGAATTTTTCTCTGTCGCTAATATGTCATACATTGTGACGGCAAAATCTGAAAAAATGGCGCGATAAATTAGTGTCTAACTAGCGACAGATTTCCGTCGGTAATATAGTGGGTATTTAGCGACTACCGAGCGACGGATATATCCGTCGGTAGTCCGTCGCTACATTCTGTAACCCAACTTAAATTGAACCGACGGGAGGGAATTTTTTATTCCCCCCAAAAAGACTCTCTCTTCCCCCCTCTCTCTCTCTCTCTCTCTCTCTCTCTCTCTCTCTGACGGCAAGCTCTCGCCGACGGGTCTCTCTCTCTCCGGCGAAGCTCTCTCCGACGGGTTTCTCTCTCTCAGGTATGCTCTCTCTCTCTCTCTCTCTCTCTTTAACATATAGGGTTTCGGGTTTCGGATTTCGGGTTTGGGGGGTCGGCTGTCGCTGGGGCCGGCGGGGTGGGGGGGAGGGAGTGGGGGCGGGGGAGAGGGCGAGGGGCAGGATAGGGTTTAGGGTTTCGGGCAGGGGTAGGGTTTTGGGTGGGGGGGTTGGCTGTCGCGGGGGCCGACGATGGAGGGGAGGGGGCGGGGGGTGGATGGTGTTGGGTGCGGGACGGGGGGCAGAGGGGTGGGTGTTTGCTGTCGGGGGGGCTTCCTGAACATTTGCAAGCGAGGTGGAATGACGACGCGAGACACGAGAACCACATTGTTGCGGCCGCAATTGTTTGGTTTCTTTGGAAGAACCGAAACAAAGCTAGGTTTCAGGAGTACACGTTCAGTGGGGAACAATTGGTATCGGAAGTTCGCCATCAAGTTGATATGGCAGCGAGGTGTAGTCACCATCATGTTTCGTAAATCCCAAAGGATCTTCAAGAATCCAAGGAACCAGAGATAGGCCATTTTTTTGTTCGGGGTCGTATAGAGGTTTTTGTAGATCCTTCGTGGAGTTACATCTGTTTTTGCCATTGTAATTCACGTTTTGCTTTTCTTTTGGTGGGGTGTACTTGTAAAGGCTGCCAACATTTTGCCTTTTTCCATATATATATATATATATATATATATATATATATATATATATATATATAGGCGACTTCATCTTCCTGCAGACATAAATTACACTATTTCGGAGGTGGTGCGAAATATAGTCAGTAGGAAGCGAAGCGGTCTTCAATGGTATTCGAAGGCTCGACTCAGATTAGCTGCTGCGGTGTGACATATATGAAGGGAGAGAAATGCGTGCATTTTTGAGTCAGTTCAGACCACGGTTAGGGCTTTATTACATAACATTGAGTATGATGTGTCATGTATGAGTTTACCTCGTAGATCCACGAATATTGGCTGAGATGTATCAAACCTTTTTTGAATGCTAATTACCCTTTTTCCAATATAGTGGTTAGTGTGGAGGCATGTGGCCCTTGTGGGCAGAGTTCGAATACCAATGGGAGTGATTACCGAAATTAATTACACTTTCTTCAAATATATATATATATATATATATATATATATATATATATATATATATATATATATATATATATATATATATATATATATATAGGTATCGGTATAGGACTATTTCGTTGAGTATCGAAATCGGTATCGGTATCGAACTAATTATGTTTAGTTTGTCTTACGATATAGATTTTCACATCCAAATTGAAATGGATCGTTACTTCGTTGATATATATATATATATATATATATATATATATATATATATATATATATATATAGGTATCGGTATAGGACTATTTCGTTGAGTATCGAAATCGGTATCGGTATCGAACTAATTATGTTTAGTTTGTCTTACGATATAGATTTTCACATCCAAATTGAAATGGATCGTTACTTCGTTGATCGTACATGGATGTACTAGCGGATCAACCTCCTCGACCGTAGGTACTTATAAGTATTGATCGTATCGGATTAGTATCGATCTATCGGTTTGGTATGGGCCATATCGGTTGGTATTGGCCTTAGTAAATTGGTATCGTCCTATCCGATATGTATCGGCCGTATAGCTAGGATTCGTATTGGCCTTATCGATTTGGTATTGGTCATATCCGATAGGTATCGGCCGTGTTGGATTAGTATAGACCATTTCGGATTAGTATCGTGGAAGGTTTAGTAACAACTGTACTTGGGTTTTTCTCTTCTAGAGCTAGATTACCATTGCAAGAGAGTCACGAGAGCGTAGCTGGCCAGTTACAGAACATACATTCAATCTCATTTTTTTGATGGAAAATGAAGCATGTATGTGACTGTAACTGGCCAATCACGATCTGGTGACTCTCTTGCAATGGTATTCTAGCTCGAGAAGAGAGAAATCTAAGTACAGTTTTTACTAAACCTTTCACGATACTAATCCGAAATGGTCGATACTAATCCAACACGACCGATACCTATCGGATATGACCAATACCAAATCGATAAGGCCAATATGAATCCTAGCTATACGGTCGATACATGTACATATCGGATAGGACGATACCAAACCGATAGATCGATACCAATCTGATACGTCCTATACCAAACCGATAGACCGATACTAATCTGATACAGTAGATACTAAGTACATCCGGCCTACGCCAGCGAATCCACCAATTACTGCACGATAGGCCCAACGACTCCAGTTACATCTGGTTATTGGTGAGTACATGATTACATAGTAATTCTGTTAGTCTTGTGATACAGATTTTTACTCTCTCATGCTACCAACGTCACAATGGCTTCTTCCTTCTCCTCTCCTCCACCATGGCTCTTGTGATACATGATTACAGATTTTTAGTCTTGTGAGTTCATGATTATAGATTTTTAGTCTTGTGATACAGATTTTTAGTCTTGTGATACATGATTACATAATTCTGTTAGTCTTGTGATACATGATTACAGATTTTTAGTCTTGTGAGTACATGATTACAGATTTGTAGTCTTGTGATACAGATTTTTAGTCTTGTGATACATGATTACATAATTCTGTTAGTCTTGTGATACAGATTTTTAGTCTTGTGAGTACATGATTACATAGTAATTATGTTAGTCTTGTGATACAGATTTTTACTCTCTCAAGCTTCTTTATTCTCCTCTCCTCCACCATGGCTCTGGACCCATCTGCTCCTCCCTACTTCCCTTCTTCTTATTTGATCACTCTCTCATAGCCACATATGATATCCAGTTCAAGTGTAGAGTCGAGGGAGAAGAAGTGGACAAGAAGAGGAGGGGGAAGAAGCACAGCCGGCGGCATGACCTGGAGGAAGTACAGAGATTTTTCTGGAGGTGCTGGCAATTTTTCCAGGATGGTGTTGAGGAGCAAGTGTAGAGTCGGCCGAAGGAAGCTCCACAACACCATCCTGGGAAAATCTCTAGCACCTCCAACAAAACCTCTGTACTTCCTCCAGGTCATGCCGCCGGCTGTGCTTCTTTCCCCTCCTCTTCCTGCCCACTTCTTCTCCCCCGACTCTACACTTGAGCTGGATATCATATGTGGCTGTGAGAGAGTGATCAAATAAGAAGAAAGGAAGTAGGGAGGAGCAGATGTGTCCAGAGCCATGGTGGAGGAGAGGAGAAGGAAGAAGCTTGATCAGAACGGAGGAATGGATGGATGAAAGAGAACTAGAAAGCACTGATCCTTCCTGTTTGTGCGTCAGTGTCCCTGTTATTTGTAGGCGTCCCCCTAGCGCGCCATGGGTGGTGGCGCGTCACCCCCCTTCCCGTCCGACCACTACGACACGCCATCTCCAATGTCGTTTCACTACTCCGATTACAATTTCGATAAACTTCTTACTTTTTTTATAATTTGAGTAAATTTCTTTACCCTATATGAAAATTTTTGTTGTCAGAGAGATGGCTCCCAAGACTCCCCGAGGTGGTGCTGCTAGTCGAGGAAGGGGCCGAGACAAGGAACCCTTGGAGGTCGACACGGAGGAAGTCCACGTCGTCAAACAAGAGCCGGTGACTGTTAAGGAGGAGGTGTTACCAAAGGTCGAGGTCAAGGAAGAACCGATGACCATCAGGAAAGAGATTGCTCCCATGGTTGAAGTTGAGGAGGAGCCACCGTCAGAGAGTAGTAGCATCGGGACTGACCCTCCTGTCCCTACAGAAGACCTCAACCAGATTGAGCCTTCGTATGCAAAGTGGCTGATAGAATGGTACATGCCTCAACGCAACTATGATCTCTGGCTGTGAGGATTCATCGTCTGACTTGCGATCTTTGCTGAGGCCAAAGTCGATTTTTCTTTTTATTGAATATTGAATATTTGTGTGTTTTGTGTGAACAATTTGAATGCTTGGGATATTTGTGTGTTGGACTTGTTTGTGTGTTTTGTATATTAGAATATTTGTGTGTTGGAATTGTTTGTGTGTTTTATTGAATATTGAATATTTGTGTTTTGTATATTAGAAATGTGTATATTAGAATTGCTTGGGATTATTTGTGTGTTTTGTATATTGAAATTATATATATTGGGAATGCCCAGTTTTATGCTATTTTTTTTCAAAATATTTCCAGATACCGACGGACTGGCGACTACTTTTCGACGGACTATCCGTCGCTGACTGGGAGATTCCCAATTAGCGACGGATGGGCGACTAAAACCAGATGGGCTATCCATCGCCGAGGTCCTGGAATTATGATAGATATCCAGGAGCGTGTCGACGGAATATCCGTCGCTCATCCGACGAGATTGCTGACGGATTAGCGACATATTTTGCGTATCAGAAATCCTCTGATACGCGTTTAACGATGGTTTAGCGACGGATAGCGACGTCGCTAAATGTTCCTACATTACAATTTTAGACTGTCGAAGTTGACAAAAAATCGTCGGCTAGCCGTCGCTAACTGTTTTGATGTTGCCAACGGTAATCCGTCGCTAAGTAGTCGCTAAGCGACGGACTAGTTTTAGCGACGAGGTTATTTTCGACAGATTTTTTTAGCTCATATACGTCGGTAATCCGTCGGTAATTTCAATTAGCGACGGATTAGCGACGGATATGACCGTCGCTAAATCATTGTATTTTAGTAGTGTCGGTATGGTAGGTGGCTCCGATGAACATGCCTTTGTTTTGTTAGGGTTATATACTAAAAGCATCACTTTTGTATTAACTTTATTTTCTTAAATTTTGAATGAGAATCATATGGTCAAATGTTTGCATATTGTATTTGTTGCAAGTGTTAATGCAAGTGTCTGATATCCTATATATATTGTAGATAATATGGTGTGTGATGTCACATAGAAGTTCGTATTATTAATTCCCTATGAAATATATAAATAGTTCACAACCTAGATGGACTTGGACAATCCATTGGAAATGTTGTAATATAATCTGGTATTAGTCTATCTTAACTATGGGTTTACACTAGTACACTTTGTGTGTATTGATCATGACCACTTGAGGTTATTCTCTTTATACTGACTACATAAGATAACAAATACCTCTGTTATTATGGATGCTTGTGCTCTTAATCTGGATATAATAACAGGCATGTGTATATTCAGTGTGCATTACTTTGGGTCATAAAAGAGAAAAATTCATTATGGGTCAACAACTTCTATGAATTGGATAATAACATTGTATGTATGATGGGTTGTTGATTATAAAAGGAATTCATGTCCCGATACACCGGATTGATGATATCCCCTTAAGGAGCTCTTAAGGATTGTCATGTAAACCCTGCAGGTGGATTATATCCGACATGACAAATAATATTGAGTGATACTACTTAAGGATAAAAGATGTCGATCAATATAGTTGTCAATAACTTAATTTGATCGATAGACATTCGATATCTTAATATGGGGAGCCAAACGAGCATATAATAAAAGGAGTCCACAATCATAATTTGGGATTAGAAAGGTAGTATAACAATAGCTCTTTAGTGGACCGAGCTATTGTTAATGGGCATGAATTGTGTGTTCGGGCTGGACACGGGATACCCAGATTCGTTGGGAGACCTAACCCTAATTTTTTTCTCATGGTCCCTGTCGTAGCCTTATATATATACCCTATTCTCTCGCCGTCATAATCTCATCAGAAATAAGAAGCTATTTCTCTAAATTCGTAATTCACGTAAGGAGAGAAAGGAAGGCTGCCAAGGAGAAAAAAAGGTTGGAAGATCGTCGTCCACACGACGTCCAACCCGAGGAAGGAATACGTGCAGAAGATCTTGGGGTCGTGACTGCTCGAGATTACTAGAAACTATTGACTTCTTTCGGCCGCAAGTATAATTTGTGAACCCAATTTTCGTCTATGAAGGGTTAGAACATGTTTATATTTATTTAACTTTCTATCGATCAATACGCACACCAAACTAAGGGTCCTGGGAATTTTTAGTTCCATCAGTAGCCTATACATATAATAATACGAACAATATTGCTAGATCGCTAGGCGATAACACCATGCATGTTAATAAAATGAGTCAACGCACTTAGCTAAGAGAATAATCCCATCTTGTATGTTTGTGTAGAATATAGAAATGAACTTAAAAAATTATTCGAACCCTCGCACCGCACTCCATACTCATGCCAACGCACAACTTTCGTTTCAAGTAGATTTACTTATGCGTTCAATTATGAATGAAATGCTAATCACTGGATCGTATCACAACTTGAGACATGAAACAATGAATAATTTACTAAAATGAGGCAGAAAAACTATCAACATAGTCTTTACGAGCAGAGTATAGAAATATCATAAGATTTTGGGACCAATGGGTCGCCAAGACAGTTTCCGCACAGGGAGCTGCATAATGGATGAATGAATACGTGAATGAATAGATGAACAAATGAATGAATGAACAAGTGAAAGAAAAAAAAAGAATGAATGAAATAAAGAAAGATAAGAAGAGAAGAATGATTAGCGACAGGTATGACGGGGACGTGTAGCGAGGCTTGCTACCCGTGTTGAACGGATGCTGCCGCCAACCTAGTCGGTAATCGTCTATGGCTCAAAGACAGCCTATAGCTCAAAAATAGCCCGCTAAGTTAAAAATGACAAAACAATACGAAATAGTCACGGACAACTCGGTGCACGAGAGAAAGAAATGAATAAGGATTCCAAGGCAACGATCAATGACATCGTAGCCATCCTAGGAAGAATCATGGCTTACGGACAGCTTAGGTGCGAGCTCGGCCACCCAAGAGGTGTAAGTCGGGTATTGCGTGGCCTATCATGGTGTACCAGCCATCACCGGCTAATAGGGAACCACGATACCAAGATGGATAGTCCAAAATGGCTTGTGGTGCTAGCGACCGGTACATATAGATTAAGTTGGCTCGATTGCGACAATCCACATGCGAGACCTTGCATTGAAACAAGTAATCTGAGTAAGCTGAACATACTAAGTTACTAGATGAAACGTACCTGAACAATGTTTGAGTACAACACATAAGATCGTATGGTAAGTATGGTAAGTTGCGAATGCTATTCACATATGACACTTAATATCGGTAACACGGAATAGACTTTATATTATATGCCATGAAACTGATCCTAAGACAAGATTAGTAAGACAATAAATGATAGACAGTACACCAAAGTAAATGTGAACATGTTTGGAAATGATAGCGAGTTGGGTGAGCTAGCATCCCCACCAGTGCATATGGTGTACTGATAATCACATAGATTGTTTATAACCTGCGGGAGAAACTCGTCGGGTGCAGAGATTCCACTCGAACGTGCTAAGGCGTGGAGATAACTCTGAAGCCTTGGAGCGTTGCTAAGGAACTGAAGCATCATATATAGGACATAATATATCGGAACATCGCCATGAATTATTCTATGTTGTAAGCCACTTGGCACGTCCTTTTATGTTTCGGAGAGAGAGCTTGAGTGAATTGTAATCTCGGCCTAACGTCGTTTGTAATACTTCTTGAATATCAATAAAGACTATTGAGTTGTTTCAATTTGTTTTATTTACTTTCCGCTGTAAATAGGGACACTGTGTACGATTCTGTGGCCTAGCTTCAATCGGCCATTTCAGGACTTGGCCTTGCACGAGGGCAATCTAGGCACGTGCGGCATCACGTCTTAGCGAGAACGATCGCTCCTCCAGAAGAGGGACGTGACAGATTGGTATCAGAGAACGGCTTTACTTCCTTGGACTTCATTTCGATTCTCTCAGTTTTGAAAGCTCGATTGTGGATAAAAGAAGTATACGCTCTTCCTTATTGTGCCTTGGGATGTTCCATACAATAAGTCTAATACTTTCAAAAGCTTGGACAAGTATTCGGTTGAAACGAGATCGATATGCGAAGTCCTTTGTGCCAAACTGTGTCGGACTTGAGTTGGAAGGAACCCATACTGAAGTTAGCAAATATTGTGCGTACCTGAATAACCTTATGCTGACAATAGAAAACAAGTGTACGAGATCGAAGAATAGTTTGAACGGGACGGCTATGCACACAGCCACTTGGCTAAGTTGTGCCGGGTATCACACTGCTAGACCTTCTGGTACGAACGAGTTTGTGAGCGAGATTGACTATCACTCGGACAATAATAAGTTAGACTTATAGTCTATATTAATAGAGACGCTATCGGACCAAGTTAAGACGAATACGGAAAATGGTTCTTAGATTTTGAGGAACGGGCAAACGTATATTCAAACATATCGATTGTGAATCGAATAATTTTTTCAAGGATTTGTTGAATTACTTGACCCCGAGTGGTGTATGCGATAGTCTTGAAGAAAAATACGAATGAGTTTCGACGATTAGTCGAGTGGCTCAAACCCTGAGTGGTGTATGGACGTCATAGAAATTGTTCAAGCAAAATTAAAGATTTTACGGGCAGCACGAGTATATACGTAAGTGGTGTTATCGCTCAAAGCCTTAGAATGAGTAATGCTTAGTTGGTCGTAATTTTGAGAGTCTCAAACGAGATATCGTTCGGACGATTTGTGAATGTATAGTACAAATTACGAAACAGTTGAATAGAAATTCATAACAATAAAACGAATGGATGTCTTGGTTGAGAAAACTTGGTGGATCGTACATGCGATTTTGAAATAGTCGATTAGTGTGAAACTTGAGTTGAGGTAAAATACTCATAAACGGGATCGATGATAGCACGATTGGAAGATAGCGTACTTGAACGTTAGTTTGAAGATACGAAGAATGACTAAGGATTTAAAATGGATGTTGCACAATGACTTGAGTTAGCATGGAATAATGCGAACTGAGGAATTAAGTTGCACGACTCGGATTTCGTTGCAAAGAAAGATCGTCAAGTTACGTACATCATCGATGGTATTGAGGTGTATCAAAGATCGATGTACGATTACTCGGGGGTACTCTGATTCGATGAATGATGATCGTGTTAAAAGTTATTGTTTCGAGGGATGCTATGTTTGGAATTTTGATGGAAATGAATGTTTGGATGAAAGGGAAGTGTCTTGATTGTTCGTCGATAACCATAATGTCAACGATCTTGTCTTATGCGGACGCAACACCAGCCTCGCACACATATTACATCGAACTTGGGGCAATTATTCCGCGTGAGCGTTGGCATGGTGATTCATGCCCGGCAAAATTGATCAACTCGAAGATCATGTTGTGGCAATTTGGATTGCTTCGACTTGTGGTTTGATGCGAAAGTGAATTCAAGGATTTGTTCTGACTTGTGATTGACGATTAAGTAAACTTAAGGATTGAGTAGACCCAGTCTGCGTATCGAGAATGAATTAGTTTAAACTCAATACAAGAGTTACGTCCCGATGAGGACGATTATCTTACGAAAATGTTGACATGGTGATTTCATGTCCACCGTGGATAATCAGACTTATGTGAGATTAGGGTGTAACATATTGCTATGCTAGACGACCTTATGATCGACTACATAAATTGGATAGGATGGATAGGTAAATTATATCAAACATATTTGAAGAGATAGACTATGATAAATGCTAGTTTGGACGTACGATATTGAGATGCCGAGGACTTAGTTGAGGAGAACCTATCGTAAGATGACCTTGCTAAATGAAACTCGAAATATGTATGAAGAGTGTCTTGATGTGAATAGGATGAACACTGCTCGATGTTTATGAATTTGAGTGAAATGAGCTTGGGTTTACTTCTAAAATATGCTCTATTAGCGACGTAATTTAGCGACAGAATAAAATAACGTCGCTAGATATTGAATATGGCGACTCCTTTTGATAGACATCGCAAAACGTCGCTGAATAGCGACGTTTCGCGACAAGAGATAAGATACGTCGCTGAATAGCGACGTTCAGCGACGTGACTTAAGTTATGTCGCTCCTTAGCGACGTTCAGCGACGTCTAAATGAGACTTCGCTAATGTTTTAATATATCCCGTTCGAAACTTTCATTTCCCCTTCTCTCTCTCCCAAAAATTTTCCAAAATTTTTTAGTCTCTCCTCCGACGAAGCTCTCCTCCGATGAAGCCCCCCTCCTCGCCGCCTCCCTCCTCCGACCGAGCCGCCCTCTTCAGGTAAACCCTAACCCTAGCCCTAGCTATCTAGACATGGACACAAATGTGGGCACAGACGACACAAACACGAGAACCCTAACCCTAGCCCTAGGTTACATGTGAACCCTAACCCTAACTAGGGCTGCAAATGTGCTGACACCATGTTATTGACACGATTTTGACCTCGTTTGGACACGAGTCTAGATACCCCTAGACACGTGTGTCACACACACACATACCCCCTCTAACATGTATACAATGGTTAGGTTTTTGTATGAGAATTTTGGTTTCGAATGGGTTACTGAGATTTTAGGATTTTGAATGTTTTATTATATTCATAGATATACATATGTATCAGAGATTTAATATAGTAGTGTGTGTTGTATTCGAGTTATAGGTTTGGGTTCAATTTTGAGTTTGATATTTTGAATTGATACTTTGATGTACTGTACTATATAGGACAAGGATTATAGGATTATATGTATGTATTTGAGTTGATATACCTATGTATATAAGTATATGAGCTGTGGGAGTTAGAGTATAGGGTTATGTTGATTTTGGGATATTTGGTTTTCGATTGATCTAGTTTTAGTAGACTACTGTAGTGGGTTGCAGTGTGGCTTTAGCTCAGTGACTGTTTGCAATGAGTAGATGTTTGCAGCGGCAGTGGCATAGCATTTGCCCTGCCTTAGCGTTGCCTTGATTTGGCATGGACTGTAAAATACAGTAGGCTTAGGAATGTGTTATCAGCAGCAGTAGCATAGGAGTATGGTTTGGTATTAGTAGAGAGTTGAGGTGAGGTTGTGGTTAGGATTTGTGAGTGTAAGGAGGAGGAGGAGAGTATTATTTGAGTTGATATTTTACCTTGAGGGATACTATGCATAGGATATCTATAGGTGTTATATAGATAGGAGGATTTATGCGTAGCTTAGATTGAGGATTTGATATATACATGTGAGTGTATGCTATATATATGTATAAATGTTTCTAGATAGGTTTTGTTTTGAATATATATATATTGGTATAAAGGGTAGTTGGATAAGGTATGGGTTATACTTCATATAGAAGTGGGTTGTATCTTGAGAGTGCCACTTGTCTTTGAGTGAGTTATTGAAGAGTACGTGTGAATATATATATATATATATATATATATATATATATATATATATATATATATATATATATATATATATACACTAGCTAGAGTATCAATGTCATCCAGGGATTCACCTATAGGTCCTAGGATTAGATTTTATGACTTAGAAAGGACTAGTTGACTAAGTTTGACCTTTAACTAAGGCTTGACCAAAACAGATTACATACTTGAGTATCAGTGAAAACAGTTTAGGAATTTGAAAATTAAAAATCAAATGAAGACCCGAACAGTTCACATTACATTGCAAAACTCAAGTATCAGACAAAACCACATCTTCATAATCAACCCCAACCAAATTCAAAAATCAAACCCAAAGTCTATTTAAACTTGAAACCAGTTCTTCGAGTATCAGACTGTATTAGTGAATTCATTTCAAAAATACCAAATTGAAATCCAAACTCAATAAAACCTAAAAATAGTTGTACAGAAGTGTTCCCCATATGTGTACATGTCACAGGGGGGTATGCGTGTCCAAACATTGAACACGAAGGTGTATCAGAGTCGAATTTATGAAGGTCTATCACCTTGAAATGGGTCCACAAGTCGTGCGTCCAAGATACCAAGGCGTATCAGAGTCGAATTTACGATTGTGCACGCACAATCCAAATCCCGTGCACGTACGATTTCGTGTCCGACATGCATCCAGCCGACACGAAACTTGAGGGGAGGCTTGTCAGTGGTTGCCCCCACCTCTGTGTCAAGTGGTTCGTGTCCAGGTGTCCAATTTGTGTAGGTATTTATGAAACGAATTTGTGCCTATTAGATAATTGTGTGTCCATCTTTGCAAAATTATTTCCAAATGGATATGAATTACTACTTGCGGTGTCGTTCATGGATGTACAATCATCGTCCTGATGATATGTGCGGTGTGCGGGATGAATACATAGCGGGAGTAGAGCAGTTCTTGCAGTTTGCCAAGGCGTTCCCTCAGTACATGGACGGCACCAAAATTAAGAGTCCAAGTGTGAAATGTCATAACGTAAAATATTATCCAGAAGTGGAAGTGACATATCATTTGTACTTGAGGGGTTCACGCCTAATTACTATTAGTAGACCGCACACGGAGAACTTGTGTCTTTAGCATCAGAGCCGGAGCCTTATGTTGAGCCGTATATGCATGCGGAACCTAATTTTGTTTCAGATAATCATGCATACGACGACGGGTGCATGAACATGATTTTCGACGCTACGGGGCCTAGTTTCGTTCATGATGCAGCTGAGGAGGCACCCAATGTCGATGCTGCAAAGTTCATGGAGTTGCTGGAGAATGCAAGGACTCCATTGTATCCTGGTTGTGAGGATCATTCACCGTTGGAGGTGGTTACAAGACTATTGAGCATTAAGTTAGATTTTAATATGTCGCAAGAATGCTACAACCGAGTGTTAGAGTTGATTATAGAGATCTTGTCGGCGGGTGCTAAGTTACCTAAAGACTTCTACCGGTCTAAGAGGATGGTGAGATCGCTCTGGATGGGATACGAGAAAATCGATTCTTATCGCAATGGGTGCCTGCTGTACTACAAAGACGACAAGGACGCAGAGGTGTGCAGATTTTGTGGTGCTGATCGCTATAAGACAACTAGTACAGGAAGGTCTACCGGTGCAAGAAGACCGACCGATTCAATGCACTACTTGCCTTTAATGCAGCGGTTACAAAGATTATTTATGGTGAAAGAGACGGCCGAAAATATGGATTGGCACACGCGAGAACAGATTGAAGGAGTGTTGGATCACCCATTCGATGGAGAAGCGTGGAAGCACTTTGATCGAGAGTATCCTAATTTTGCTTCAGATTCGCATAATGTCAGGTTGGGGCTATCTTCTGACGGTTTTACTCCTTTTGGTCTTTCGGGATCCCAGTATTTGTGCTGGCCTGTGATTGTCACTCCGTATAACCTACCGCCTTGGATGTGCATGAAGACACAGTACATGTTTCTAACCGTTATAATTCCTGGTCCGAACAATCCCAAGAGGAACATTGATGTATACTTACAGCCTTTGATAGATGAGTTGAATCAGTTATGGAAAGTAGGCACTAACACGTACGATGTTTCCAGGAAGCAAAATTTTTAGATGAAGGCAACCCTTATATGGACCATCAACGACTTTCCGGCCTATGGAATATTATCTGGATGGAGCACTCATGGCCATCTCTTATGTCCGTATTGCATGGACCGTACTAAGGCTTTCCGTTTGAAACACGGAGGAAAACCGTGCTTCTTTGATTGTCATCGACAATTTCTGCCAAAAGATCATCCGTTCAGAAGGAACATGAATGCATTCCGTGCCGGCGTTGTAGAGAAAGGTGATCCATCGCCAAGGTGGTACGGAGCCACGATATGGAAGGAGGTTAGAGATTTTCCAAGTGCTATCGAAGATCCTACAACTGGGTACAAGTGCGATGGATTTGGTAGAGATTATAACTGGACAAAGAGGAGCATTTTCTGGGATCTGCCATATTGGAGTACCAATCTGATCAAACATAATCTTGATGTCATGCATATTGAGAAAAATATGTTTGATAACATAATTAATACTATGATCGACGTAAAAGAAAAAACGAAAGACAATTCCAAGGCCAGGTTGGACTTAGAAGAAATATGCAAACGTCCTGCGTTGTATTTGATAGAGGAGAATAGAAAATAGTTCCTGCCGAAGTCAATTTTCTCACTGGACAAGGAGGATAAAGTGAGACTTTTTCGGTGGATCCAGGACCTAAAATTTTCAGACGGATATGTGTCAAATCTGAGAAGATGTGTCGATCCGAAGGAAAATAAATTGACGGATATGAAGAGCCACGATTGTCACGTATTCATGGAGAGGTTAATTCCGATTGCATTCAGGAATTCTTATCGCAGGCAGTTTGGGATCCATTGACGAAGCTTAGCATATTCTTCAGGGATCTTTGTTCTAAGAAATTGCTCGTTGATCGTCTAGAAAAGCAAGAGAAGGACATTGCGGTAACACTGTGCAAGCTAGAGAGACTGTTTTCTTCTGGATTCTTCGACTCTATGGAGCATTTGTCGATTCATCTTTCCTATGAGACACGTGTTGGTGGACCTGTCGAATATCGATGGATATACCCGTTCGAGAGATATTTGAATCACCTAAAAAGAAAGGTAAAAAATAAGGCACGGGTCGAGGGTTCTATTTATGAAGCCTATGTTCTCGAGGAGATTACAAACTTTTGTTTGATGTATTTCAAGCCTCATGTTGCAACTAATAGAATGAGAGCTTCCAGAAACGACGGCGGAGATTATGAATGTAATGATACAATACTGAAGGTATTCAATGCTCTAGGAAAGCCATCAGGTAAAATGAAGAAGAGATATCTGAACGATGATGAGCTAAGGGCTGCTCAGGTGTATGTATTACTCAACTGCGATGAGGATGAAGTAGAGAAGCTGGAGGGGTAAGTAATTTATACGTCTACATTATTTTAATAGTATTGATTATTATACTATTATATTAATTGAACGATGTTATTTTTAGCATATTTAATGATGATGTGAGGTCAGGTAGGCCATACATAACAGAAGAAGAACTAGAACAAGAAATGAGACGTTATTTTCTATTATGGTTGAGTGCATATGTAAGACTTGAGAACCCTGTAGTTAGTTCACTGTATATGCACTTGAGAATGAGCTTAATTTCTTTTTTCTTGGTATTTAGGTCGATTGTCCATATGCAAGACTTGAGAATGAGTCTATTAAAACGCTAGCCAAGGGACCAATTTATGCTGCAAAAATATGGCCAAGCTACTGTATGAATGGGTTTAGGTTCAAGTCAACAACTTGCCCGATCAGAGACAACTTTGTGGATCTCGATTCCACCAAAAATAGTTGTTTGTGTATCAGATCTTCGAACTACAAAGATGTTGATACGGGCAACGATTTCTATGGCGTCTTACGGGAGATTGTGGAGCTGACATATAGTTATGGAATAGAGCCTGCTAAGATTGTGTTATTCATGTGTGATTGGTTCGATCCGATTGAAGGTCAATGTTGGAAAGTAGACAAGCACGGTCTTGTGGATATAAACTATCGACGTCGATATCAAGCCTATGAACCATTTGTCCTATCAAGTCAGGTTCAGCTCGTGTACTTCACAAGTTATCCTAAACGGAGAACAACAAGGTCGGACTGGTGGGCAGTATGCAAGACCAAAGCTAGAAATACCTTTGAGGTTGACAATATAGCTTATCAAGAGGATGAACTACCTCTTGTAACAAATATTATAGAAGTGGACACGACGAAAGTTCCTCATTACACATCCAATTGTGTAGAAGAAGTAGAATTATCTGAAGAGAAAGATGCAGATGAAAGTGAAGATGTAGAGGAGGATGAAGAAGAAGAAGAAGATGAGCTAAACGAACAAGATAAATTTTCAGAAGAGGATTAAATCTGTATGTTTGTTTTATCATCATATTTGACACTTTAGTGGCACTTTTATCATATAAATTTGTGACACTTTAGTGACACTTTTATCCGTGACTATGATATTTTTCAAAAATCTGTGATGTCTATCATATAAATATGTATATTTGTTTTATTGTATATATTATTATCAGGTACGACTACACCCGGACGACGCAGAGGATATTATGTTAGGCAGTCCCGTGTGCGTCAGGTTAGGGATGCAGATTCCGTACCCTCATCCTCATCTTCGAGTACGCCAGTGTACCGTTCTGTTCCCGATCTATTACCGGGACAGGGCAGTTTCAGCAGGTTGGCGACTCCTCCCTCGTCGTCCAGCATTCCTCCCGCGTCCAGCATTCCTTCTGCCGACGGCTCCATGGGGAGAGCCGATGCCGAGCATATGGAGGACGGCGAATAGACTGATCCTGGTCATGCAGGAGGTGAGAGCGACCCTCCATGCGCTCCCCCGGACGAGACGCGTATGGAGATTTGGACGAACGGGCCTACGAAGTAAGTTAATTAGTTAATTATATATTTCTCAAATGATTATATGTACATATATATTCGTAAAATTTATTATTGTATAGATATCGGACTCCTGCAGTACAGAGACAGCTGGGGTTATTTCTGAGGTAGAACTATGGTGGGCCTTGGATTAACTACTCAGATGCTCCCGCAGATAGGAATACCTTTTGGTTGGCCCACTTCAAGGTAAAAAATTGTTTATTTTTAAATTTAATAATCATTTGTGTATATTATACAACTCTTTCTATTTGACTTCTTGTAGATGACCTATTTCAATCTACCACACCGGGTGGCGAAGATCGAAGCCCAATTTTCTGCCGTCGCAGGCAAGCTCATCTGTGACGCGATCCACGACCAGAAGTCTCGTGATCGCTCCGAAAAGCCGATCCATGGTTGGATCATGCCAGAGAAGTGGACTACGATGAAGGTTAGATTCGGCGAGGCCAGGTACCATGAGCAGTCTGACAAGGCCAAGGTCGCGGTCGAGCGCCAGTAAGTGGTGTGGTAGCTCCATTCCTATGACGGAGCATTTTCGTCATCTGGTATATTTCTTTTACCGGACATCATTTTATATATAGTTGGATAGAATGTTTAATACTAATAATAGATAATATATTTTAACAGGTAAAAAAGGGTGAGGACCCCAACATGGTGACCGTCTTCCTGGTCACCCATCGGAGGGCTAGGAATTCATTGACGAGAGGGCGATGCAGGCATATGTACGTTCTATTCTTTATATTAATTTACTATAATTTAGAAAATAGGAAAATAGATATCAATATAGACTTTAGCAAACACTTAGATGTTAGCAAACAATGTTCTAGGCCAAGTTTCTTCGGCTACAAGAGGAGGCGGCTGCTGCTGCTAGTGCGCCAGCAGATGAAGGGGCTGGTACTTCCTCCTAGCCGCCTACAGCTCCATCGTCGGATGACCTCTGGATGACCGTCGTTGGTGGTCTTCAGAAGGGTACGTGGTCTTCAGAAGGGTACGTACTACGGTACGGGATCCTACGGCGTCTATTTAGCTTCAGAGTCATCCCGGGCCACCTCTGTCAGTACGCGGTCTCCAGCTTCGCAGGCGTCATCACGAGCTCAGGATATTGGTCGTCAGATCGACGAGCTGTATCGTGAGTTGCAGCAGCAGATTTCTGATCACCATACCGCAAAGCAACGATCCGACAATCCGATGATTATCGGACGATTTGATGCGGTCGAGCGCAGTATACAGAAGCTGATGAGTCTGTAGCAGGCTACAGCTGCCAGCTTGCACACGCTCATCGAGTCTATGGAGCGCACAGTGCGTAGATAGGTCGAGCTGGAGGGATCGCAGAGTACCATGTCTGCCTCACTCACTCAGATACATACTTTGATTGAGGAGAGTTCTCAGAGGATGGTGAGTACCCTTGCTGCGCATGCTGAGCAACTACGAGAGCTGGAGCAGATACGTCCTTCCGGTCCATCGACGATGCCGACTCCAGATGTTGTACTGCCTCCTACTGCCCCTATGGTGCAGCTCACACAGGAGCAGTATGAGTTCATGCTATCTCAGATGCGCAGCAGGGGTCCTCAGTAATCCAGTAGATTTTTTTATCATCTTTGTATGTATTGGCCCTATGGGCCCATTGATCATTGGTATACTGCATTCTTATTTGACTCTGTTGGACATGTATGTTTGTTGGACATGTATGTTTGTGATATTTACTTTGTTGGTATTTTTATTGAGTACATGTATGATATTTACTTGGATATGTATGTTTGTGATATCTGTGACGGGATGACAAATATACCTATGCTGGGTTATAAGCGATGATCTGATATACAAAGGAGGTGCTGTCCAAATTTTTAAAAAATATGTTTGGTATTTTTGTGATGATACACACAGCATAACAAAAAAACCAAACATATTTTTTTAAAAATTTTCATAATATCTGCGATGTATAGCGACGTCGCTAATTAGTGCCGTTATGTCGCTATCTGTCGCAATCCGTCGCTCAGTAGCTGACGTGGCAGAGAGATGACGTCGCTAATTTGGTCATTGCACGTCTCTACACTGCTGACGTGGCAGGCATGCCATGTCATCACATAAAAAGAAATGACGTCGCTAAGTAGTCGCACTACGTCGCTACTTTGGCAACGTACAATTTCGTCGCCCTCCATCGCTAATTTTGCGACGTCCTAGCGACATTGAGGTGACGTCGCAAACAGCGACGGAGGGCGACGAATTTGTCATCTGCGACTAGCTTTTCTGCGACCTTCATGTTTCGTCGCTAAAGTCGTCGCTAATTATTTTTAGCGACGTATTTTCATTAATTAGCGACGTATCCTGACATCGCTAATTTTTCTTATTTTATTAGTGGTAGAGTATCCCATACGAACGAACCATGGTTTGACTATAGGATTGGGATGAGCGTCGTACAACGACCTTGCACGATGAATCAAGAACTTGACTTGTAAGTATGACCTTGTGAAATGACCTAGCGGATAGATGGACAACCCTTTGCTGAGTGATTGAACCTATGTTACCGACTTTAGAGTATCGTTCGGACGGACAATAAATCTGGGGCAACAAGACTTAGAGTTAGAACGTGGAACTGAGAGTGTGCGCCACCGACAATGATATCAGCCCCAAAACGAAGTGAATGATAAAAATCGATGATGAGCAAGAAAAGTTGAGATAACCAATGTGAATCATTGATAGGAAGACGTACTTGATGATAGTGAAATGTTTGATTTTCAATCGGACGAGAATTACTTGAACCTTGGTCGACTCCGCTAAGAAGAAATCGAATTGATTTCGTAGACAAGAACGCTTAAGAAATGAATTGGGTCATCTCGAGGATCGAGATAGATGATAGTAAATTGAACTAGAGTTCGATTTTAATCGAGTTAGTACAACGATCGGCTATTCGAAACTATCATGAGTAGTTTGTCCGACTTTGCTATCGCTAAACTTGGTTGAAATGTATATATTCGGGGGACACCTTGAATATGTACACAATCTAAACTCAGCGATATGATGAACTCGAATGCAGCTGCAAGTGGATATGTTGAGATGGGCATGGATGGATTGATGAGTGAGTTAGCCTCAACCTATGACCCTCATGTTTGACGAATTAAGACACACCTCGTGTGACCATTATAGTCCAGCGATAGGGCACAATATTGACCAAGTCATAGAAACACAACGATTGAGTGAGTTCCATCAACTCGAATAAGTAGTAAAGTCATTCGATGAAATTGACCAAAGTACATGCGACATAAAACTTAGAATAATACCTGAACATAGTTCGATGCCATCAAATGATAGAGTCATTCCATAGGAATTGCGTAAGACGTGTACACGGTATAAATTAAGAAACGGTTGGATGACTTGCACCCAGGAAGTCTCGAGGACGAGACTTATTCAGAGTGGTGTATTATGTAATGACCCACTCTGCCCTAGCGGAACGCCGATTCAAACGACATGTGCAAGGACTCAAATGACACTACTAAAATCTGCTCAATTGGCGACATATATTTAGCGACGTTCGGTTAACGTCGCTAAATTGTGTACATTAGCGACGTTTTGTAACGTCGCTGATAGTCGCTACTAGCGACGACCTAAGCGACGTACCAACGACGTATATTAATCACATGATCCAGTCGTCGCAAAACGTCACTCGGACGTCGCTAATAGCGACTACCTTAGCGACGGTAGTGATAGCGTCGCTAAATTCTAATTATATCCCCCCACCGATTCATTTCCTCCCATTTTCCTCTCTCACTCTCTTTCTTTCCCCCCTCCGGCGCTCTCACTCTCTTCGACGGCGACTCTCACTCTCTCCGGCGACTCTTCCTCTCCAGTACGTGACTCTCCCCCTCCCTTTCTCTCTCTCTCTCTCCGTCTTTTTTGGTTGTTGGTGGTTTGGGGGGGCGGGTGGCTCGGGGGGAGGTGCAGGGGGGATGCGGGTGGTTGGAGGGGTGAGGCAGGGGGGACGAGGGCGACTGGGAGAGGGGAGCTAGGGTTAGGGTTCGGCCCATTCGGGTTAGGGTTTATTTCCTCCCTTTTTACTCTCTCACTCTCTCTCCTCCCCCCTCCGGCGCTCTCACTCTCTCCGGCGCTCTCACTCTCTCCGGCGCTCTCACTCTCTCCGGTGACTCTTTTCCCTCCCCGGTACATGGTACTCTTTCCCTCCCTCTCTCTCTCTTTCTCTCTCCGGCTGTTTTGGTTGTTGGTGGTTGGGGGGTGCGCGTGGCTCGGGGGGAGGGGCAAGGGGGATACGGGTTGTTCGGGGGTGAGTGGGGGTGACTGGGGGGTAGGGCAGGGGGGACAAGGGCGGCTTGCGGAGGGGAGCTAGGGGTAGGGTTCTGGTAAGGGGTGGGTATGTGTGGGCGGCTGGGGGAGGGGAGCAGGGGGGGAGGGGAGGTTAGGGTTCGGGTTAGGGGTGGTGTAGGGGGGCTTGGTCAGGGGCACCGATAGTGCCAAAAAATCTGATTATTTAGTAATAATTATTTATTTTTCGACACCGAAAAATGTGATACTCTGACTCGAACACACCGATAGTGCCGATATTTATAACAAGTAGTTTTGTTGGTTGGTTAATTGGTAACATGGTGATCGGGACATAGTCCCTGCAGCCATTCAACTGGCAAGGCAGAAACTATGGTACGACATGGTGATCAGGACATAGTCCCTGCAGCCATTCGACTGGCGAGGCAGAAACTATGTAGCCGTAGATAAAGTTGACTGTCCTCCGACCCTCATCCCTCGGCAATGATGATACGACAACCTATCACTATATCTTATATAGTAGTAGATAATATTTTAGTATTACATTATGTGAGTTCATCTTGATTATGTTACATTCTTCAGATACTAGATACTAGATTCGATAAGAACGTACTACAGCATTTGTACAGAACATAGATGATTCACACTAATGTATGCTAGAATGAATTTTGGGTTGTGTTCTGAGCCATCCGTTCTCACACTTAAAACACATATGAATTAGAACTATGTGTCATCTTTGTTTTTGTATTTTCGACGAACCCAGGGATTGGATTCTGTATTTTGTATTTTGGATTCTGTATTTTGGATTCTGTACCCTATGGCTCGACAACCAACCGGAGAGGATACTCTGAGAGATCCATCTGAGTAGGACCTATACTCTGAGAGATCACCTTTATATGAATGATATCAGTAGTGAGATTGAGTGTTGGAGGAGATATTATCAGAGTATACGTCCTACTCAGATGGGTTTCTCACCGTTACTATTTTTCTGACAGCATGGTAGATGTGCACCGTCAACAGATTCTTGCTCTGAGCCAAAACTTTGTCCCGGAGCTCAAGTGGACATCCTTCGTGTAGAGCTCGAGTGAGAGGTTCCTGACAGCATGGTGGTCTCCTTTGTTAAAGTATCCGTGCTCGTCCCACAACCAATCAAATTTTTTTTCATTTCTAATCTCTTGAATATGAAGCTCTGCTTCACATTTGGCTCTACCTTCTGGTATATAAGAACCAAATGTGAAACAGAGTTTCATATTCAAGATATTAGAAATGAAGAAATTTTCGATTGGTTGTGGGACGAGCAAGAATCCTTTGACAAAGGAGACCACCATGCTGTCAGGAACCTCTCGTTCGAGCTCTACTCAAGGATGTCCACTCGAGGGGGTCGGCGCAAAGGATTGACTCAGAGCGGATTTCTGGACAGAGATGACGAAGAAGATGGCTGCCAAAGCTTATGTAAGTTTTTTAATTCTTTATACGTATTATATTTTTGTCATTTTGTATTACTGTAATTAAAATCGATCATTGCATCTTATCAATAGGTGATTTTGTACATTAGTTACAAGTTCTACTTAGTTAAAGTTCAAGTGCTACTTAGTTGTGTCTCTCTCTCTATCTATCTCGCTATCAATGCTATAGTGTTGTTCCCCTCACAATACGGAATGGTCCGATACCGATACTCTGAGTATCAGACCATTCCTATGTGTATCGGTATCGCAATCACAATACCGATACTCGAGTATTTCATTGATACTCAAGTATCACATCTGATAGTTCTCTCATTTATTTGTCAATTACTGTATTTCAGTTCTAGTTAGTTTTATGAGATTCTCTGATAGTTCTCTCATTCATTTTCAACCGCTCCCCCTGTGAATATTGATTTTATCAGATGGCACCCATGACCCGAGGAGCAGCACGTCGTTTGAGGGAAACAGTGAATGCTGAGGTGGCTCCTCCTACTGTTAAGGAGGAAGTGGCACCGGTAGCTAGTGAGACCGGGAGTTCTATTCATCCAGCACCGGTAGCTAGTGAGACCGGAAGTTCTATTCATGCAGCACTTGCAAGGGACTACAACTCTCCTGCCGCCGTCGATCCCACTTATTCGAGGTAGTTGCGTGATCGTATCACTGAGCGTTTGCGTGAGTTGCATGGTTCTCATTAGCTATTAGTACTTATTTGTATTGAACTATTTGTATTGTGGGTTGTTTTTGTATTAGACTATTTGTATTGGACTACATATATGAATTAGTACTATGTCAATCTCTGGATTGTATTGGACTACGACATGGTGATCATGACATAGTCGCTGCAGCCATTCGACTGGCGAGACAAAAACTATGTAGCCGTAGATGAAGTTGACAGTCCTCCGACCC
Organism: Iris pallida; assembly: GCA_029216955.1. NCBI lineage: Eukaryota > Viridiplantae > Streptophyta > Magnoliopsida > Asparagales > Iridaceae > Iris > Iris pallida. The sequence goes on from JANAVB010010792.1 coordinate 3,339,264, forward strand.
TCATCCCTACGACAACCTATCACTATATCTTATATAGTAGTAGATGATATTTTAATATTACATTATGTGAGTTCATCTTGATTCTGTTACATTCTTCAGATACTAGATTCGATAAGAACGTATACTACACCATATGTAGAGAACATAGATGATTCACACTAATGTATGCTAGAATGAATTTTGGGTTGTGTTCTGAGCCATCCGTTCTCACACTTAAAATACATATGAATTAGAACTGTATGTCAATCTTTATTTTTGTATTTTCGGCGAACCCAGGGATTGGATTCTGTATTTTGTATTTTGGATTTTGTATTTTGGCTCCAACTCCATTTGCATAAATCTACGGTACGACATGGTGATCAGGACATAGTCCCTGCAGCCATTCGACTGGCGAGGCAGAAACTATGTAGCCGTAGATAAAGTTGACTGTCCTTCGACCCTCATCCCTCGGCAATGATGATACGGCAACCTATCACTATATCTTATATAGTAGTAGATGATGTTTTAGTATTACATTATGTGAGTTCATCTTGATTCTGTTACATTCTTCAGATACTAGATTCGATAAGAACGTATACTAAACCATATGTACAGAACATAGATGATTCACACTAATGTATGCTAGAATAAATTTTGGGTTGTGTTCTGAGCCATCCGTTCTCACACTTGGAGAAAAATCAAATTTTCTGTATTTTATCTGACGCACAAATACCGCTCGAGTGAGCCAAAGGCAAGCAGCCACTTCCCTCCCTCCATTCCCCCTCTCCCTTTCTCATGCTATCGACGTCACAATTTTTCCAGTGTTGCTCCCTCTAATGATAGTGGACGCAAAAATCAAAGACCCCCCTCTCCTTTCTCACTCTTCACAGTTCTTACAACAGGAAGGATCAGTATTTTCTAGTTTTCTTCCATCCATCCATTCCTCCGTTCTGATCAAGCATCTTCCTTCTCCTCTCCTCCACCATGGCTATGGACCCATCTGCTCCTCCCTACTTTCTTTCTTCTTATTTGACTCTCTCAGCCACATATGATATCCAGCTCAAGTGTAGAGTCGGGGGAGAAAAAGTGGGCAACAATCTTACTCTCAAGAGACGACCTATATCTCTTTCCATACATTCTAGGTGAGTTCTTTCAAAGAGTCTTGGCATGAAGCATTTCGCTTTCTTGCGGTGCTACGCCACTATAACATGGTCTAAAGTCGAGGCTATACCTCATCATGGTGTCAGACTACTGTAGCATGAGATCCTGCCTCTTTGTAGTGCCAACCTACCCAGCATGAAGCCTTTCATTTTCTTGCGATGTTACGCCGCAGTGACATGGCTCGCAAAGTCGAGGCTTTACCCTTTCTAGGTACCTCTTGGTGGTGTCACACCAATGTAACATGAGGTCCCACCTCTTTGTAGTGCTGTCTACCACGCTTCAATCTAAAGTATTAGGTCACTTGCCTATGTGCGGTGCTACTCCATTATGACATGGCCCAAAGTCGAGGCTTTATCCTCTCTAGATACCTCTTATGGTGTTACCCCACTGTAGCATAGAGTATTACGCTCCTTTGTAGTGTTGCTCTACTCGTGCTTCCTGTAAGCACGCCGGACATTCAAAATGCCCAAGAACCCATTAAGGCATCTAAGCCATCCTTCCACAGAAATTGTTCCAGCAAAAAATAAATAGTAGACAATAGTGGCTCTGGATCCGTAACCCCTCAATGTCTCAAAGGACTATCCACTGTTCCTGATATTATCCAAGTTAATGATCCTTCTTTGAATCAAAAACTAGATGTCAAGTATATTTCTCTTTGAACTAATAACATAAAACTTTTATGGTAGAATTACAAAGACATAATATTAGAATGTTTTCACACCTATTTTTTGCTGTGTCTTCGACCAGTTGGCGCTTGAGTCCTTTGGTGAACAGATCCACTAGATTCTCCTAGCTTCAAACATCAACTTCGGTAATGACTCCTCTTTTGCTAAAATCATTCATCGCCATGTTCCTCAATCACACAGTCATCTTCTTGCCATTGAAAAGATCATTTGATACCACCGCTATAGTCGGCTGGTTGTCACAGTATATCGGTATGTCATAATCTGCGCACCAAACATTGAAAGATCATACATGAATTCCCGAAGCCATTCTAATTTATCAGCTGCAGCTGCTAGTGCATAAAACTCAGATTCCATAGACGAGTATGAGAGCATAGTCTGCTTCTTCGACTTCCACGATATAGCAGCTCCACTTATGGAGAAGATATATCCTCCTGTGGACCTTTTACTCTCGACTTCTGAGCACTAGCTTGCATCACTGAAGACTTTCCTACTGTTGGATCTCTGCAGTAGTGTAGTGCATACTTCTAAGTTCTCTTAAGGTATTTTATTACCCTCTTCATAATGTTTTAGTACTCTACACCTGGATTGCTTGTGAATCGACAGGCCTTGTGTTAGTAGTCGCATACATCAAACTCTCGATGAGGCTTGAATACTCCAGCTGTCTGACGCTTTTTCTTAGATTTGGCTTTAGATTCTTATCACACCATGGCATATCGATCCCTGGAAGATCCTGATACCCATAGCATGTGTTCATCTTCTCAATGTAATAAAACTGTGACAATGACACTCCCTAGGATAACATCTTCCCTTAAGTTATCTAACGGATCTCGGGTATAATTCGTCGGATAATCTGAACGCCTTGCTGGCTATAATTCGAATTCAAATCCAAACACCATCTGTCAGAGAAATTAATGCATCCAACGACTCTATTTCTAGCTGTTACTGTTAAGTCGAATAATCTGGCAGATTTTTGCAAATTTTTGTCGGATAATTCGGCTGGCTACAGAATGCTCTTTATGACTTTGGATTTGTATAAATAGACTTCCTCTTTCTTCATAAACAATTATCCACTTAGCCTTAAATTTCTTATCTACCAAAGAGCTCCACCATTACTCTACAAAGCTTTAAGTTGTCATCAATTAAAGTGTTAGAGTATTCAAGAGTTCTAACTTAGATATTTCAAGTGTTTAAGAAGATCGAAATATTTTTCTCTTAAATTTGAAGTTGACGAGCCTTTGGAGGAAAACTCATATGTTTGAAGTTGACGAACCTTCGGAGAAAACTCATGTGTAAGAAGTTGACGAGTCTTCGGATCAAAGCTCGTGTTGTAATTATTTACTTAAATAGTAAATTAAAGCTGGAGAGAGTTCCGAAACTGGAGTGCCCCTTGGGAGGATATCAGGATACATCGAGTGTTTGATTCTCTATTCCTTAAATTGTCTTTTAAATTACTTATTATTGTTGGTAATTACTTGTATTACCCTATTCACCCACCTCTAGGGTTCTACAGTTCTTCTCTACAGAACGATACGAATTCATGAGACTTATACTCTCTACCTTGATCACTTCTAGTCTCTTGAGTTGTTGTTCGGTTTGACGCTCGGTTTCAGCCATGTAGTCCTTAAATTTCTCAAATGCTTTATCTTTAGACTTAAGCAGATAAACGACTGTGTATTTTGAGAAATCGTCGATGAAAGTAATGAAATACTTCATTCTGGCTTTTGTAGAGAACTGTTCGAGGTCATTAAATATCTGAGTACACCAACTCCAGAAAAATTTGTACTTTAGTTTACCTGCTTGAAAGTTTTTTAGTGATCTTCGTCTGCGCATAGACCTCACACTTCTCCAACTCCTTACCCCCATATTTTGAGATAAGCCCTAGACTAGACATCTTGTTTATTCTTTTACAATGAACATGTCCTAGTCTATTATGCCACAACTCAAGAGAATAACCAAAACAAGATACTGTATTTATTATCTCCATTGGAATTACAAGTTGAAGTCTGAACATCCCTTCGATACAAAAAGTCTTTTCGAAGTATGTTCCTTTATAAGACATAATCATCTGACAAGTGTTAATGTTCATCCTTAAGCCTGCGTTACAGAGCAGACTTCCTGAGGCCAGATTCTTGGCTATAGTCGGTACATACTTTACATCGTGAAACATCAACGACTTTTTCGAAGTCAGTTATTGTACCATCGTTCCGATCCCTAGTACTTCAGCTTGTGTCAGGGTCACCACCATAACCTTTTCAGAAACAGGTTTGTTTGTGGTAAACCACTCCTTCTTTGAGCAAATATGACATGATGTCCTGTGTCTATCCACCAGTCCGTGTCAACACTAGTCGAGTCAACCTGTGCAATCATAGCAACAAAGTTAGCCTCACCTTGATCTTTCTGTTTAGGTTTTTTCTTGCAATGCTTCCTCCCTGGCCTTTCTTGCCACAGTTGAAACAAGTTCTAGGTTCATTGGACTTTGGCTTGAACTGAGCCGACTTCACCTTCAGATGGTGAACGTCCTTCTTCTTATGGTAGGGAGCCTTTTGCTTCCCTTTAGAGTTTCCTCCTTGCACTAAGTTGGCCTTGGCCATTTGTTTGGACAAGGTGTCTACTTTAAATTGAGCCCTCAACTCGTCTTCAACATGTATCCAGTGCAAGAGGCACTCAAGTTCCACCTCCATCTTCTTGCGGTGCATGTCCACGATGAAATTGCTCCACCCGGGTGAAAGCTTGGCGACAATACCCCCGACGACGAAAGCATCGACCAAGGGCATGCCGTCATCCTCAAGTTTCTGACCTAACTTGAGAATTTTTTTGACTTGAGGCAACATCCTCAAATCGTATCTTTCAGACCTTTTCGGTCACATGGATCTTGTTCTTGCTCTCATCTGCCTTGTAGAGATTCTTTACAGAATCTCAGATGTCCTTGGTATGATCGTCTTGTTGTATGACTCTACTAGAGAGCCCTCATCGAATTTAAAATAAACAACTTGCAGAGGTTATTCTCTCTCATTCACATGGACGGCAAAGCAGTGGCCTCAACAACCCCCCGAGCATTTTTATCTTCTGGAATTAAAGGCTCAGGATCTGTCAACACGTAGTCGACGCTCACGAGTTAAAGTTCAAGGGGGGACCTTTTCCTTCCAGACGTTGTGATGCTCCCCGTCAAATTTCTCAAGTTTGATAAAACTTGTGTCGAGAAGGTTTACACGGTTGTTCTTCATTGGATCCGGATCTTGCTTTGAGATTGTTATTCCCGAATCAGATCTAGATGGAAGAATGTAACAACCCGCTCCCGAATAATTGGATATGAGTCAGACACGTCTAGCTTACGTTGGAAGACACAACGTAGTAAGTTGTACAATCTAAAAAAAAAACTTTAAGTAATATAATAAAAGTACAACATCACAGTCTGCTATTACGTTCCCAGTGTATCATTACACTTCTAGTCATTATTACAACTTTGGAAGAAAATAATAGTGGCGACAAATACGGTAGCAAGAATAAAAGAGAGAACTATGAAATCTCAATACAATTAACCAAAGAAAAATCACTAGACAAAATGAACTAAGGCTAAAAGTCAGTAGCTCCTAAGTCCTGAATCACAACTCCATCTTGTTCAGTTAAGGTCCAAGGCTTTGGCCCATAAAAGGTTGGACAATATTCTCAAGTACTTGTAACATATCCAGTCAGGAGCGAAGCAAAGTACAATCTATAATAATGAAACAAGTACAGCATGTGAACAAGTAAAGAGACAATGAAACATGATGAACATGAAACTGTATATGCATAATCTAAACTGAACATGAAACATGTAGCAAAAGATCCTGAAATGTGATTTGAAATAGCAACTAGAATATGTGACCGGCTGGAAAAAGATCATGAATAAGCACAAGTAATGGTACAGCTTAGAATCCTACATGCACGATATGAGATCTAAGCTATCAACGTGAATCCTAAGTTGGACTTCGGTCACATATATGTAGTATTTCCCCTCCTCCAGATACCAGTAAAGATCATGAACCAGAAATATAGACCATGTTGGGTAACAATGTTTGTCAAATATGAAAAGAACATGACATGAAATACATGAGTAAGAATCATAGAAGTACTTGCCTTGCTCTGGAAGATCGGTGATAGGAATATAAAAATCTCTAGGTCCACTGATTATGTATGTCACTCTCATTTCCTGTATTTTCCGTATTTCGTATTTATACTCGTATCTGGATTTTGGCATATATTTTTATTTTTCTCAACTTGTGGAATTTTGATATTTCTCGTATTTTGGGTTTTGTCATGGCTCGGTTTTAATTGGGTTGGGTTGGTTTGGTTTGGTTTATGTGTTTTGGATCACCTTAGCCTATGCTCCACCCTCTACATACCACATTCCACCCTCTTCAAAACTCTACCAACCTTTTCTCTCTCATCATAAACCTCCATTAATTTCTTCTTCTCCTTCCTCTACACAACACTCTTCTCCTTCCTCTCCACAACACCAACCCATAGACAAGTTCACCTTGCCACCACATGAGAACCCCATTTTATTTGTCCATTTGCTAGATTAGGACATGGTGATCAACATTAGAACTTAGCATTTTGTGATTTGGAGTCTCTATTGCTCTAGATCTAGGTTTTCCCTATTTTCAGTTTTGCATGGTTTTGATCTATTTAAGTTGGATTTTTATGGGTTTTGATGTTTCCATGTGGAAGAGAGTTCAATTCCACCCTGGTTGGAACTTTGGAAATTCGAATTTGGAGTTCGGATGGCCAAGTTGTGATGATCTGAAGTTTTGGGAACCATTGGAGCCTCTTCTCAGCCATGGAGAAGAAGCCCCTGCGTGCGCGTTTTTACGCGTACGCAGCTCCCTGCGTGCGTGCTTTTGTGCGTACGCAGCTCCCTGCGTGCGTGCTTTTGCGCGTACGCAGCTCTCCGGCGTGCGTGCTTTTGTGCGTACGCAGCTCCCTGCGTGCTTTTGTGCGTACGCAGCTCTCCTGCGTGCGTGTCTTTTCGCGTACGCAGCTCTCCTGCGTGCGTGTCTTTTCGCGTACGCAGCTCTCCTGCGTGCGTATCTTTTCGCGTACGCAGCTCTCCCGCGTGCGTCTTTTCGCGTACGCAGCTCTCCTGCATGCGTACTTTAGCTCTCCTGCGTGCGTGCTTTTGTGCGTATGCAGCTCCCCTGCGTGCGTGCCCTTGTGCGTACGCTGCTCCCCTGCGTGCGTGCCCTTGTGCGTACGCTACACCCTGACCCCCTTGCTTAACCCATTGGCTCTAGGAGTATTGGTTTTATTTCTCGACTTGGTTTCTTTTGTGGATTTGGTTTTCCTGAGGTCTGTTCAATACAGCACTACTATCTTGACCCGACAGGCCTAACACGGTTTTCAAGTAATTGTTTATGACTAGTACGATTCTCGGGATTTTCTGTGGATTATGATTTTGGTATTCTCTGATCTCCTTGCTAGTGACCCAGTGGGGTGCACACCTAACTTGTAACTTATAATTAATCCTTGTGACTTGATAACTTAATAGTGGCCCGTGGCGGCGCACTCCTGATTTGTAGCATGACTTGATAACTTAGCGCTGTTGCGACGGCTAACTTAACTTGACCTGCCTTGACACCGTGGGTAGTTCTTTCTTGCTTGCTTGTTAAATCCACTTGTCCTGTCTTGCATCATGTCTAGGATGGGACTCTTGAGTACCACGGTCAGGAGTACCTACCAAAATGGATTAAGGTTAATAACTAGAATAACACAGTAGTCATGAAGAGATGACACAGCTACAGGCAATCCCGTTACCTGGGCGCTCTTGGGATCTGTAGCCTGCCGACGAGTAGGGCGTATTTCCAGCACACTGTTATGTGTTGCACCTTCTAAGTCACCTAAGGGTACATGCATTTCCTGGACGATGTACCTACCTGAATTCAACCCCTAATTTTTGACCTGGGTAACCTGGATGGTCTGCAGGGCTTGTGGCTGTGGAATAATCTCACTGCATCTTGTTAGTAATTAGGCCTGTAATAACCCTAGTTAGTTAAAGTAGTAAGCCGTAGTATCTGCTTGGCCGTGATTGATTGAATGAGGTATAACCAGTTTAGCCATGTCTTGATCCAGTACAAGATTGCTCCCTGTTTTGATTTCTTGCATTATTATCTTGCCGATAAATGGTGGAAAACCAAGTTCTGTTCAGACGAAGGGTTACAACCCCGGTCTTTGTTTGGTTTACGGGTTGTAACCTGGCTATCGGAATAGTTCCATGGTTATCTCGTCGTATATCATCCTGGCATGTTTTCGTAAATTCTAGTTTTAATATTAAATTTTCTTGTGCTAACTGCTGGCTTTTGTTCTTATTTCGTGGCCCCCTTGTGGCACTTGCTCTTTCTGGGGTTGACCCAGCTGGTTTTGTGTGGCCAGATTTCGAAACAGCTCCCGATGATCTTCCGAACCTCCATCCCGATGGTGACGACTAGAAGGAACCCGGGCTACGAGTGGGTTTTCTATTTTGTTTCGCTCACTCTATTGTAAAGTTATTCTTTTGAGACGTTTAGCCGACGAGCACATGTTAGCTCGATGCACTTTACTTACTGTCTGCCTACGGGCTGTAAACATGATTAACAAATCCTAGGGTTGATCATGTATGACTTAACTCTTGCTAGTCCTCGCATTTTGTACGACTAGCTTCATGATCAGCTGAATATGTAATATTTGGGACGCCTTATTATTGTATATTTAATGATCATACATCTTGCGACCTTACTTACTTGCTTGTGATTGAGACATTAGGCTTGTTCATGACCATAAGAGACTGTTGGCTTGTAGTAAACCCTCATATATCTAGACAGTCGTGACCGTATATCGAGGTGGTTTCCATTTCAATATACGTAGCTGGCTATGTCTGCCCCCGCTCTCCAGTATTCTGGTTCTGGGGCGTGACATGGTTTAAGTGGTGGCCCATGCAGGTCTTGTCAATCAAGAAATGTGAGGGTTTACCGAATAGATGTCTCAATCAGTATTCGCCCTTGATCTCCGCCCGTATTTTCAAATCCCTGAAATTCTTGTCCTGATTACATGCTTGTATCGTTGATCTGTCCTGGTCCTTCCTTATTGTTTCCCTGTGTCGTCTTCCTCAGCGGCACTGTACCTGACCCTGCCGATCAGCAAGGAGGAGCACCTCCCGTGGACCAGCAGCAACCTGGAGATCAAGCCCAGCATTCCGGAGTCGTCTCCAGAGTGATACCTACTGGAGGAGAGTCACCAGTTCCGTCCGTCCAGCCCGCAGAGCCAGATGATGGTACCTTAGTAGGCCTCATCAGAACCTTGATAGCTTCCCAGGATCGTCGAAGCGACGCCCTGCACCAGACAGTTCAAGATGCTTTGACCCGAGGCGGACATCCAGGGAACCAGGCGGCAAACAGCTTCAAGCGATTGAACCCTCCTTTCTTCGACGGCAGCGAGGATGCGATTGCCGCGGATGCATGGCTTCAGGATACCGAGGTGATTCTAGAAGCAGCTAGGACACCCGAGAATGAGAAGGTGGCGGTGGTACGCCTGCAGTTGTTGGACTTGGCTCGCAGTTGTTGGGCGGTGCAAGCCATAGGATTAGTGGCACCCATTGCTTAGGCAGTATTTAGAGAGAGATTCCAGACGAAGTATTTCGATGTTGTGGCTCGGTACGATCTGCAGACCAGATTTACCAACTTAAAGCAAGGAGACAGAACAGTCGACAGTTATGCATCGGAGTTTTCTAGACTCAGTAGGTTTGCCCCCACCTTGGTGGCGACCGAGTTTGATAGGGCCCAGCGATTCCAGCAGGGGCTGCATTTGGAGATCTTGTTGGCAGTTGAGGAGTTCGAGCACCAGACATTCGATGCAGTCTTGAGAGCAGCTAGGAGGCATGAGTACACCTCCCAGAGGATCATGGATAGGACCGGAGGAAGGAAGCGATCCCACAGTCAGATGCACCAATCATCAGCTCCAGCCCCGACAGCTAGGGGATTGACCATTGGAACTCCGAGGCGGGCGGCCTCGGTAACGTCGGTTCAGCATTCGACCCCGACGTACCCGCAGCAGCAGAAGCAGAAGCAGACTTCCGCGAAGGGATGTTCTTATTGCGAGAAGCCAGGGCATGTGGTGGCAGACTGTCGCAGGGCGCAGAGATTGTGCCTGGCTTGTGGAGCGACAGATCATAGGATAGGGGCTTGCCCGAATAGGGGTGGTTCATCATCATCCAACCCTTCTAGCCCTTCGGTGAGAGGACCGGCCCCAGCACCAGTTCAGCAGCAGCAGTATCAGTCTTCGAGGCCCTTGTCGCCTCAGTCTCAGGCATTCCAGCAACAATACCCCCAGCAGTATGCACAAGCCCAAGCTCAGACCCAGAATAGGCAGAGAGGTTTCCAGCAGAGGGGACCAGCAGCCAGAGGACAAGGTCAGGCCATGATGATGACTATGGAAGAAGAAGTTGCACCAGGTAAGGTTGTGGCAGGTACGATTCTCGTCAACTCCTCTCCAGCGTCTATATTATTCAATTCTGGTGCATCGCATTCATTTATGTCTGCACGATTCGCGACACGGATAGGATTGGAGACCGAGTCATTATCGGTGAGGCTCAATATACTTACTGGTAATGGCCTTGTGGGAGTAGATCGAGTGTTTTCCTCGTGTCGGATCGTAGTTAGCGGTAGGGAGTTCCCCGCTAGATTCATAGAGTTTCCTATGGCAGACTATGATGTAGTCCTAGGCATGGATTGGTTGAGGAACCAGTATGCTAGGATAGACTGCCATATTGGCAGAGTTGTCTTTAGTATCCCCGGCGAGCCAGAGTTTTTGTTTTCCAGAGGCGCAGTGGAGCCATCTTCCCCAGCATTGCGGATGGCAGTAGCAGCAGTGCAGCTACCCCGGATAGTTGAAGAGTTTCCAGATGTCTTTTCAGAGGAGCTTCCAGGGATGCCGTCGGAGCGGGAGATTGAGTTCACTATAGACTTGATTCCCGGGACAGCACCAGTATCAGAGCGAGTCTACAGGATGGCGCCTTCAGAGTTATAAATTTTATACAAGATGATTGAAGAACTGAGGACCAAGGGATTCATCCGTGCAAGTGGATCACCTTGGGGAGCCCCGATGCTTCTTGTAAAAAAGAAGGATGGTACGTCCAGGCTATGTGTTGATTATCGTACCCTGAATTCGGTGACAATCAAGAACAGATACCCTCTTCCGAGGATAGATGACTTGTTTGATCAGTTCAGAGGGGCTTCAGTGTTCTCGAAGATCGACTTGCGGTCGGGATACCACCAGATCAGAGTCAGAGAGCAGGACATCCCGAAGACAGCATTCAGATCAAGGTATGGACATTAGGAGTTCCTTGTTATGCCCTTTGGAGCGACCAATGCGCCGGCCGTATTCATGGATCTCATGAATCGCATTTTTATGCCTTACTTGGATCAATTTGTGATCGTGTTCCTAGATGACATCCTGGTCTACAGCAAGAGTGAAGCAGAGCATGAGCAGCATCTCAGAGTCGTCCTCCAGACGCTTAGGGAGCATCAGTTGTACGCCAAGTTCAGTAAATGCGAGTTCTGGCTCGATCGTATTTCATACTTGGGTCACATCATTACCCGAGGAGGAGTGGATCCCCAGAAGATTGTGGCTATCGAGTTATGGCCGGTACCCAGCTCAGTGGCAGAGGTTCGCAGCTTCCTTGGATTGGCCGGCTACTACCGGCGGTTCGTTTCAGATTTCGCAAAGATTTCAGCGCCGATGACCCAGTTGACCCGCAAGGATGTGCCATTTGTTTGGACAGCAGAGTGTCAGGAATCATTTGAGAAGTTGAAGAAAGGTTTGATAACGGCTCCCATTCTCACCCTTCCAGATGGGACCGGAGGATTCACAGTTTATTGCGACGCTTCAGGCAGAGGATTGGGGTGTGTCTTGATGCAGCATGGAAAGGTAATATCTTATGCGTCACGTCAACTACGTGATCATGAGAAGAATTACCCGACCCACGACTTGGAATTGGCAGTGGTAGTGTTTGTTTTGAAGTTGTAGAGACACTACTTGTACGGAGATAGAGTGGAGATCTTTACTGATCATAAGAGCCTGAAGTATGTTTTCACCCAGAAGGACCTTAATATGCGGCAGAGAAGATTGCTCGAGCTACTAGTGGACTATGATGTGGATTTGCAGTATCATCCCGGGAAGGCCAACGTTGTAGCAGATGCATTGAGCAGGAGAGCCGGAGTTTATTTCCTGACGGCGCAACCAGAATTATTGGCAGATCTTCAGAAGATGGGAATTGAAGTGGTTCTTCCAACCAGCGTGGCATTGATGGCCAGCCTACAGGTTCAGTCCAGCATAGTTGAGAGAATCCGGGTGGCGCAATCAACAGATTCCAAGATCCAGCGACTCAGAGCAGAGTGTGAAGCAGGAAGAAGGCCAAAGTTATGTATCCATGAAGACGGTACACTTCGGCACGGCACTCGTCTTTGTGTACCCAGTGGAGATATCAGACAGGAAGTCATGGCAGAAGCCTACAGTTCACAATATTCTATTCATCCGGGTGGTACGAAGATGTACCGTGATATTCGTCAGCATTTCTGGTGGAATGGCATGAAGAGGGAGATAGCCTGGTTTGTCTCTCGGTGTTTGGTTTACCAACAGGTTAAAGCTGAACATCAGAGGCCCGCTGGACTTCTTCAACCCTTACCGATCCCGGAATGGAAATGGGAACATATAACCATGGATTTCGTGACCGGATTGCCCAGATCTCCGGCCGGCAGAGATGCTATTTGGGTAATTGTGGACAGGCTTACCAAGGTGGCACACTTTCTCCCATTCAGAGTTAGGCAGTCGACGGCACAGTTAGCAGAGATGTATCTCAGGCAGATCTTCAGCCTTCACGGTGTGCCAGTCAGCATCACCTCGGACAAGGATTCAAGATTCACATCACACTTTTGGCGCAGCTTGCAGAAGAGTTTGGGGACTCGCCTTCAATTCAGCTCAGCTTATCACCCGCAGACGGATGGACAATCAGAGCGCACAATCCAGACTCTTGAAGATATGTTGAGATCCTGTACCCTTGACTTCGGTGGTTTATGGGAGAATCATCTGCACCTGGTGGAATTCTCGTACAACAACAGTTATCAGGCCAGTATCCAGATGGCACCCTTCGAGGCTCTTTATGGCAGGAAGTGCAGATCCCCGCTAGCATAGGACGATGTCGGGGAGAGGCAGATGCTCGGACCTGAATTGATTTCCCAGACGGTTGAAGTGGTCAGGAAGGTCAGAGATCACCTCCGAGTTGCCCAGGACCGCCAACGCCATTGGGCCGATGCTCATCGGCGTCCCTTAGAATTTGCTGTCGGCGACCATGTATTCCTTAGGATCTCGCCTAACCGCGGCGTCATTCGCTTTGGCGTGCGGAAAAAGCTTAGTCTGAGGTATATAGGGTCGTTCGATATTCTAGAGCGAGTAGAAGATCTATCCTATCGTCTCGCTCTTCCGCCGTCGCTAAGTGAGGTGCATGATGTATTCCATGTGTCCCAATTACGACGGTATATTCCGGACCCGAGCCACATCCTAGACCATACGGAATTGGTTGTTGGTACCAACCTTTCGTATGAGGAGAGGCCCGTATCTATATTGGACCGGAGGGAGAAGATACTCAAGAACAAGACTATTAAATTAGTCCGTGTTGCTTGGGGTTATCACTCTCTAGGTGAGTCAACGTGGGAGCGTGAGAACGACATCCGATCGCGATATCCCTACCTGTTTGACTCGTGAGGTATAATGTCTTTCTTATGCCTTACGTTTTCCCTTCCTTGCTTGCATTGTATGATTGTATGATTGAACTGCTTAGTATAACTTGCCTGTGCTTAATGTAGCTTATCGTGACAATCTCTAACTCCTTGATTAAATTCCGAGGACGGAATTCTTTTAAGGTGGGTAGAGTTGTCACCCTTATTTCCTGTATTTCTCGTATTTCGTATTTATACTCGTATCTGGATTTTGGCATATATTTTTATTTTTCTCAACTTGTGGAATTTCGGTATTTCTCGTATTTTGGGTTTTGTCATGGCTCGGTTTTAATTGGGTTGGGTTGGTTTGGTTTGGTTTATGTGTTTTGGATCACCTTAGCCTATGCTCCACCGTCAACACACCACATCCCACCCTCTTTAAAACTCCACCAACCTTTTCTCTCTCCTCATAAACCTCCATTAATTTCTTCTTCTCCTTCCTCTACACAACACTCTTCTCCTTCCTCTCCACAACACCAACCCATAGGCAAGTGCACCTTGCCACCACATGAGAACCCTATTTTATTTGTCCATTTGCTAGATTAGGACATGATGATCAACATTAGAACTTAGCATTTTGTGATTTGGAGTCTCCATTGCTCTAGATCTAGGTTTTTCTTATTTTCGATTTTGTATGGTTTTGATCTATTTAAGTTGGATTTTTATGGGTTTTGATGTTTCCATGTGGAAGAGAGTTCAATTCCACCCTGGTTGGAACTTTGGAAATTCGAATTTGGAGTTCGGATGGCCAAGTTGTGATGATCTGAAGTTTTGGGAACCATTGGAGCCTCTTCTCAGCCATGGAGAAGAAGCCCCTGCGTGCGTGTTTTTACGCGTACGCAGCTCCCTGCGTGCGTACTTTTGTGCGTACGCAGCTCCCTGCGTGCGTGCTTTTGTGCGTACGCAGCTCTCCTGTGTGCGTGCTTTTACGCGTACGCAGCTCTCCTGCGTGCGTGCTTTTGTGCGTACGCAGCTCCCTGCGTGCGTGCTTTTGTGCGTACGCAGCTCTCCTACGTGCGTGTCTTTTCGCGTACGCAGCTCTCCTGCGTGCGTGTCTTTTCGCGTACGCAGCTCTCCTGCGTGCGTGTCTTTTCGCGTACGCAACTCTCCTGCGTGCGTACTTTAGCTCTCCTGCGTGCGTGCTTTTGTGCGTACGCAGCTCCCCTGCGTGCGTGCCCTTGTGCGTACGCTGCTCCCCTGCGTGCGTGCCCTTGTGCGTACGCTGCACCCTGACCCCCTTGCTTAACCCATTGGCTCTAGGAGTAATGGTTTTATTTCTCGACTTGGTTTCTTTTGTGGATTTGGTTTTCCTGAGGTCTGTTCAACACAGTACTACTATCTTGACCCGACACGGCCTAACACGGTTTTCAAGTAATTGTTTATGACTAGTACGATTCTCGAGATTTTCTGTGGATTATGATTTTGGTATTCTCTGATCTCCTTGCTAGTGACCCAGTGGGGTGCACACCTAACTTGTAACTTGTAATTAATCCTTGTGACTTGATAACTTGATAGTGGCCCGTGGCGGCGCACTCCTGATTTGTAGCATGACTTGATAACTTAGTGCTGTTGCGACGGCTAACTTAACTTGACCCGCCTTGACACCGTGGGTAGTTCTTTCTTGCTTGCTTGTTAAATCCACTTGCCATGTCTTGCATCATGTCTAGGATGAGACTCCTGAGTACCACGGTCAGGAGTACCTACCAAAATGGATTAAGGTTAATAACTAGAAGAACACAGTAGTCATGAAGAGATGACACAGCTACAGGCAATCCCGTTACCTGGGCGCTCTTGGGATCTGTAGCCTGCCGACGAGTAGGATGCATTTCCAGCACACTGTTATGTGTTGCACCTTCTAAGTCACCAAAGGGTACATGCGTTTCCTGGACGATGTACCCACCTGAATTCAACCCCTAATTTTCGACCTGGGTAACCTGGATGGTCTGCAGGGCTTATGGCTGTGGAATAATCTCACTGCATCTTGTTAGTAATTAGGCCTGTGATAACCCTAGTTAGTTAAAGTAGTAAGCCGTAGTATCTGCTTGGCCGTGATTGATTGAATGAGGTATAACCAGTTTAGCCATGTCTTGATCCAGTACAAGATTGCTCCCTGTTTTGATTTCTTGCATTATTATCTTGCCGATAAATGGTAGGAAACCAAGTTCTGTTCAGACGAAGGGTTACAACCCCGGTCCTTATTTGGTTTACGGATTGTACCATGGTTATCTCGTCGTATATCATCCTGGCATGTTTTCGTAAATTCTAGTTTTAATATTAAATTTTCTTGTGCTAACTGCTGGCTTTTGTTCTTATTTCGTGGCCCCCTTGTGGCACTTGCTCTTTCTGGGGTTGACCCAGCTGGTTTTGTGTGGCCAGGTTTTGGAGCAGCTCCCGAGGATCTTCCGAACCTCCAGCCCGATGGTGGCGACTAGAAGGAACCCGGGCTACGAGTGGGTTTTCTATTTTGTTTCGCTCACTCTATTGTAAAGTTATTCTTTTGAGGCGTTTAGCCGACGAGCACCTGTTAGCTCGATGCACTTTACTTACTGTCTGCCTACGGGCTGTAAACATGATTAACAAATCCTAGGGTTGATCATGTATGACTTAACTCTTGCTAGTCCTCGCATTTTGTACGACTAGCTTCATGATCAGCTGAATATGTAATATTTGGGACGCCTTATTATTGTATATTTAATGATCATACATCTTGCGACCTTACTTACTTGCTTGTGATTGAGACATTAGGCTTGTTCATTACCATAAGAGACTGTTGGCTTGTAGTAAACCCTCATATATCTAGACAGCCGTGACCGTATATCGAGGTTGTTTCCATTTCAATATACGTAGCTGGCTATGTCTACCCCCGCTCTCCAGTATTCTGGTTCTGGGGCGTGACAATGTATAAGTTGGTTCGGTTCTAATTAATTACATTTTATTAGTTATCTATTCTCTAACTATAGGCTAACTATAAAATATCTATAATGATATACTAGCTGTATACAACTTCTAAATAGCTATAGAATAGAAAATATATTAAGTAATATACACAAAATATTTGCATAAAATTATAATAATTAAAATATGGCTGCTAATCTTGCACATTTATTTATGCAAGAGAAATAATAATAATAACTAACAATTTTTACCACAACCTACTAACTGGTTTTACTTGGCATAACAAATTTCTTAACTAGCTTTGGCCTAACACCAAGTCCAGCTCATTACTACTTCCTTTTCTTCCATTTAAAAGTCCAACACAGCCTGACTGATCTAGCTAAGCCCAATCGGCCTGCCATTCTAACTTCAATATTTCAAACAAACGGTTCACGCCAGCAAACCTAACCCATACTTTCCGAAAAGTACTTAACATCATAATGAGCCGGGACGGTTAGGCCGAGACCCATCACTAACACGATCGTTATTTCCCAGCTTAGCAAAGTCAGTACATGCCAAGCAACAGTCTGGCCATATGTGCAACTCAAAGGCTTTAGCCCAACAAACAAAACGTTTTACAACATATATAAACCCAGAATCTAGCATAGATAGAACCCAACCCAACACTTTGCTTAAACACGACCCAACCATGCATCAAAATCAAATAAATTACACACAACTAACTTCATACACTCATTTGAGCTCAGCAAAATATACATACAGGCCCAACAAGCTATACCAACTCAATTGAACTATTTTCAAATAAAAAATGTGAACCCGCGCCATATTTAAACTTCAGTCCCCAAACACTTCTTGCTCACGACCCCAATGTGTCGACACAAACAGAGCTGAACACAATCTATGCATGACACGAATCAAAATGGATACGAACAGAAATGGGACACGAATCAACTCGCATTCCCCATGACCGACCCCTATCCAGTACTCATCAAGTCTAAGTACAAACAATGCATTATTCAATACTAGAAAGGATAGGAGGTTACCCAAGTAGAGCGATCCGATCTAGAGTGAAGACAGTCCAAAGGGGTCGGACACAGTTTCTTGGTGTACAAATGTGAGTCGAGGTCCTATAGAAACATTTCATCGAATAGGTTCAGAGCAAAAACAGGGGGATTAGATCTTCAGAAGAACACATCAAGGAATTCATCAAGAGTTCAATCAAAGGATCTCAGAATTAAATACTTAACAATGGTTACGAATCTCAAATTCCTGGCTGCCCGCCGTTCCCAATTGAGCAATGCTCTACCGATTGACTGTCATGTTCAAGTTCCAAAACAGGAAAGAGAACCAACACTAATTGATCGTCAAGAAAGTTGTGAGACTATTCCAGTCTGAACACAAATTGGGATTGAGACTCACCGTTATTCCGATGTTCAACAGAATTTCCGATCGGACAAGCTAGAACCAACTAGACCAATCTCGATCTGTCCAGAAATCATAAGGACTCTAATTATCGACCAAGAAATCAGAATTATTAAGTTTCCTCAATGAAGATCAAAACACACTGTCGACAGTGGCAGAGTGATGAAATCATGGCGGAGTGTCATCGAAGAAGACGAAGGATGGCCGCCGAAGATGTGATGGTCGTGCAGGCGGTGAAGGAGCACCGATCCGACATATATCATCATGTGCACCAAACTCGCCTTGCTGGTTCGTTAGAGAGGAGAGATTTTCGGAGAAGATGAATGACTCGCCGTTGCCGTCGTCTAGCTGCGGTGAGGGGGTCGCTCAGTTGTCGTGCATGGTGGAGGAGATGGACATCTAACCGCAGGCGCTTGATAAGGTGATGATAGCCATGGCCATTGCTTCAAAAAAATTAGGGTTAGGTTTCGGGAAGGCTGTGACGAAGAAGAAGATGGGGAAATTTGGAACTCGAGCAGAGAAAAGAAATTATGACAGAAAGTTCCATTCTCTCTCCCTCTCTGTCTTAACTAGATAGAGAAAAGAAAATGCAAAATTGCAAAAAAGAAAAGATTTATTACAAAAACAGTCTGGTTATTACAAAATATTAAGAAAAATTAATTAGAGGGTTTGTTAGTTTGTTAGAAAGTTGATAGGATTTTTTGGGGGAACACTCTAGATTAGTTGTTAGTTAAATAACTAACCATATAACTAATTGCTAGAATCTTCTCTTCTCAAAATCTTTAAGAAAATATTAAAGAAATATTCCTTATTTAAAAATCATAATGATATTATTAGAAATTAATATCTCCCCAAAATAATTATAAAAAATATTTCTAAAATTCTAAAATAGTATAAAATAGTGAACTTTATTAATTAGGGAAAAGTGGGGTTACAAACCTCCTCCTGGAAAATTTCATCCTCAAAATTTTAAATGGCACGATTAGACACGAACAAGAATAATCAGACACATAAATTAAAAATAGCACGATTAAAGTAGTACCAAAGCGATATAGTCACGAAAAACATGATCAATGATAGAATGGTGACATATGTATGATAAAAAAATTACTTAGGCACAGTCAAAATTAATCAAGAAATCAAGTGGAATTTCGATATGAATCTTATGGCAATAGAAATGATTTCTAAAATTTTGAATAAGTTAGTAAGATTTTCAATAAAGCCAAAATTTAAACAAATGAAGATAACTTCGGTAAAGTTTGTCAATGGCGATAAGAGACCAAACATGGATATAGGCACAATAGTATCCGAAAATCATACATATCTAAGTCACAATCCCTAGAGTTCATGTCCCGTCAGTATGCATCTGGCTGCAGTGAACCTTTGGTTCCATGGCTAGGATAATAATAGATTACAAAAAATATTCTATCAACTTTTATCTAATATTGTCAAAATAACCCAAGAAAATATTACGAATTTAGGAGTTAGTTTCAATAATATCCGAGAACCTATGAATACCTATAATTACTTCAACTTAGAGCCCATGCCTCGCCAGTGCACATCAGGCTGCAATGAACCCACAGTCTCTATAATCCAGATAAATGACTGCAGTGCGCATCTGCCACGTTATACTAGATTGTCGAATATTTTTCTCATCTTTATCCATAGGAATTACAAAGGAGTTTATGAAAATTCAAAATGAGTTCTAATATTCCCAATCATGATAGAAAGTGATGTTATCTGTTCTTTCGAAAATAAAAAGTTTTATTAGGTACTAAGAAATAAACAGTAAGATAAGGAGACTTTAGAAACAAGTTTATAACATCAAACAAACAAGTTTTAGAAAAGTCTAGATGCTACAAGAAAATCTAAAGAAAGGTAGAGATCTACGGTCTTCTCCAACCATGTGAGAAATGCCTTTGATCTCCAGTATTCATCCGGAATTGGAATAGTCTCGACTTCTTCAGCTGTCATGAGGTAGGCCCGTCCCTGCGGCTGCTGAGTCTGAAGAGGTGGGTCCCTATGTTGAGGTCCTGGTGCTCCTCGTGCTCGTCCTTGGACAATGCGATCAATGGCCTGCTGGCAATCTTTTATCCGGTGGGCAGACGATCCTTAGAACAAGCATAGTCCCAATCTCTTGCGGCACTCATCGAAGTGATGTCCTGGGCGATGTAGTAAGCGCAAATGGTCGCCGTCTGGGTCTGCTTCGGTGACTGGGGTGGAAGCAGCTTTACTTGGTTGTGGCGTCGCTTTGGTGGGTCCTAACTGTTGTTGGCGCCAACATCTCTGTCCCTCTTGGTCTACGACTTCATGTCCTTCTCGGGCTTTATGTCCTTTTCGACTCCTTGGCCAAGCTTGAGGATGTCTGCATAGGTTGTCACCCTGCTAATGGTAATCGCCTGACGAATCTCTCGAGCAAATCCTTTCTTGAACCAGCGGGCTCTCTCCTGCGGGATGCTCACTAGGTTCTCTGCAAAGCGACTGAGCCTGCTGAACTCTAAAGTGTATTCGTCCACGGTCATGCTACCCTGCTGCAGTGACTCGAACTGGCTCTCGAGCTTGTCTTGGACGACCTCCGGGAAGAATTTCTCCTTGAACAGGCTCTTAAAGTCTGTCTAGAGAAGTCGGAAAGCGGCTAGCTGGGACTCCTCTCTGAACCACGCTCGGGTGACGTCGTACAGCTGCATGTTGGCTGCCCCGACCTGAAGGTCCTCAGGAATTCGGGCGATCTTGAGTAGTGTCACGACCCGCATCCGGATATACGGGCACGAGTACATAGGCCACGCCCAGCCTACGCCGTAGTATCAAGGGAAGAACGCTGTCAAGTATCCAATAAATATCTACAACATCTAAATGATCCATACCGCAATGTACTCCAATCATATCACAAACAATTAAGAAAGATATAAAATAGGAAAGATATCAATAACTCTGAAACAACTAAAGTCTACAAATGAATATACAAGTCCAAAATGTATCGGAGACAAATTCAATAATGAAACATAAATCATAATACAAGGCCAAGAACTCTAGGGAGACAACTAACGGTGAATAGAACATCGAGATATGTCTCAACTAGCGTCATCCTGTAGTCCAATAATGTGGGGCATAATAATTCCTAAAAATATGGTTATCCAGTCAGGATTGAAGCAAAGTACATAACCCTAAAAGCAGTTCCAGTGCATAATAGGAAATATAGAACTAGCAATAGAATAAGATACATGACATACTATAAAGTAAATACAGGGAACAAAGGAATAACATCATGAAGATACAAAGACACTGAGTCCATGAATAAGGTAGTGAACATGGTAAACTGTAATAATATAAGTGATTTAGAGCACAAGACAGTTATGTAATTGGTTTAGGTTGCACATGATTATTCTATGGTAACTCCATTATACATGAATGTTTAATCGACATGTACATGAATATACTAGAGAGATTTAATCACACAGCCACTTCTACTTCCCTCTACCCTAATCAATACATAAGGATCCAATCACGATATATTACGTACACGATAGTTAGTTTGAACATGAAGCACATGTGAGCACATGTGAGCACATGAGAGTATATGAGAACACATGAGAGTACATGAATAATACAAGTACAAGGAGTACACGATGTACATGATAAAATACATGAACATGAAATATCTGATGTATCCGATAAGGGGATAACATCATATGACAAGATCCATATAGTACCAATCCGTATTAATAATGTGTCAGCATCAAGTAAAGTAGTATAGAGCATGCAATATAGATACTATCATGACGAAAACGATCAGAGAATGTAGCCTAAACCATTTTTAGATAATAGCTTGATAATCGAAAACCACTCGTCAAAATAAATGTTTTGAAAAATACAGGGAATCGCATTTAGATCAAATAACATTTGAAAACCATAAAATATAATGTAATATATATAATCAAAACCATCTTGAAACATATCCAATTACACATATATAGTCAAGACCCATATTTTAAATGACTTGCTAATTAATCAATATTTATAAACTATTACTAGCTAAAATTATTTACAATTTTTCTAAAATAATTTATTAACTAATTAATTTAATGACTAGCAATACGTTAGCGGTTAGTAACTAAGTTAGTGTTAGTGTTAGTTTTCCACTAAATTCCTAATTACTATTACGTTTACGTTTTTAGGGTTTTCACAACCTATCCTATAAATAGACACTCCCCAAGCTACATAGAAAATCTAACCCAAATTTCCCTGAAATATACCTCTCAAATAACCCAGCCACCAACTCCACCACCAGGCCGACTACCACCACTTATACACACCAGCACCTCCGTACCGCAACCACTATTCACAACCCCAGCTATCCCCTCGGCCCAGCCTGTTCTCCCAAATTCGACCACCCAGCCTATCCCGGCCGACTGCAGCCGCTCACCCCGTCTACACCACTACAGCCGCTACCACACCCAATGGCCGCTGCCATCGCCATCCCCCAGTCGACCTCCACCACCTTGGCCATGGCCAGCTCAACACAGTGCCACCACCACCAATACTGTTCGACTGACCACCTCCACCGTCATTATCAACCGCCACTACCATACTATCTCCTGCCTGGCCCATCGACCGCCATTGCCACACCACTACCACTATAAAGTTCGCCATCCAAACAGGCCCACACCACCAAAAACCTATATCACCACCAGCAAATCAAGTCCCCGGCCAACTCGGCCAGCAACCTTCACAAAGGCTTCCGACACCACCACAACGCAACCCTCCCCAACTCCGACCGACCCCCTGGCCCAATTACTCTGACCAACTGGCCGTACCACCTCCATCACCACTCCACAATCTCCTATCGCCACCACCAGGATGACCACTCGGCCACTTCGTCCCACCACCACCATTCCGTTCTGACAGCCACCACCCCACTATCAAAACCAACCACCACCACTGCAACCCGGTGCTTCGCCAGACGAAACTGCCGTGCACCTCCACCGCCAACAGCCACCAAACCACCATCATCACCAGCGTAACCACCATTACCCCATTCGTCACCACCACCGCCAATCATATGAGAGAGATAGAGAGAGAGGGATCCCTTACCTGATCGCGCCCCCTCCGTCAATGGCCGTCGCCCTGACGAACGCCGCCTCTGCCGCTGTGGATTCTACTCTGCCACACGCCATTCCCCTCTGCCGGTGCCACCTGCCGACCCCCGCCCGTGGTCCGCCTCTCCATTCTTGCGGACCACCGCTGTGTCCTTCGCCTGGTATATAATTGTATGCTGGCTGCCTCGACCTGAAGGTCCTCAGGAATGCAGGCAATCTTGAGTAGCCTCTCTGCATTCTCTAGCCACTCGTCGGCGTAGAGAATTCCCTCCGTCCCGTAGAAGTCCATGGACTTGAGATTCTTGAAGTCTTTAGTAGTCCCCTGCTTCGCTGGTGGTGCTGATGGAACCTCTCTCAATCGGACTGCATCTGCAACGGTGGTACTGAACTAAGCGATCTGATCGCTCTGAGCATCGATGAACATCTGGAATATCCCTATCAGCTGAGTAATGTTGATGGTGATCCTTTGAGAAAGTGGAGGAGACGGTAGAAGCTCTGGCACCTCGTGTCACGCCCCGATCCTGCAGAGTCCTTTCGTCCTCGCTTTGGACTCTGTAAGACCGATCGTCCTCGCTAAGGCGTGATGCAGTGCAAGCCTAAGTTGCACTTGCACAAGGCCAAGACCTGAAGCAAGATAAGATAGACAAGATTGACAATACACAGCGGAACATATTGCAGATTAATTGAAGCAGCAGCGGACATATTTCAGAATACATGTATTGAACACAATGGTAACAAGAAACAATTTCTTTTATTGATTTCATTTGAACATATTACAAGCTCTCATTTCTCTCTGATACAATGTTACATTCTCTCAGAACTTTGCAGATTACAATGATCCCGTTCCCACACATTATATCCCTTTATATACAAAACCAACTCTTGTAACAGATGTCTTCTTGGCATCTCTTCTGATTTCTGGCTCCTGAGGATGAGGCTCGAGCTATCGCTTTGGACTATCCTTTTAGATGCATATTGCACCTGCATGCAGACTGATGGTGCGTCAGTATATCAGTATACTGGTGATTGTGAACAAAGAGCTACATTTGTCTGAAACGATCACTGTTCATTTAGTGAAAAAATATTTCTTGTGATGTGATCTTACTACTTTTTACCTATGTACATTTCATGCAAACAGAGTCAGTTTACGTCTCCTTTGAAAAGCCACAATTTATTTCATTTGAAGTATACAAGGGACTATTCAATTCAAGCATGATGACTATTCATTTCTATAGAGTGCGCAGCGTATTTCATGAGAATATTCATTTCTGTGTTCAAGCAACTCTTAGGGACATTTATAAGCATGATATCATAACTTTCCTTTAAAGGGAACACAACACTTCTTTGTAACAGAATAAATCTCTGCAAGCAATTTATGTAGAAAAACTCAAGCAATACATATGCATCACTTTTTCAGCAATTCTTACCATAGCCGACCGTCCATCCCTGCGCAAGACAAGGATTAGCATAAATATGATAACGCCAACATTGTTCCATGTTCATCTCTGCATCGTTAGCTTTTAGCATTCTTATTATAGACACATGCAGACTCGTTTGGCAGCTGTGACTCTCCGATTCAGCACTGCACCAACCAACACCTATCTATATGATGGTCCACAGGAAAACCCATGATTAGCTGCTGTGACTCTCCGGTTCAACTCGTCGCTAAGGACTCAGATTTGACTCCCATTTTCACAAGGAGGCCCTAATCTCTCCTAGGCCGAGTGGTCCAGGCGCCCCCAGATCCACCCGAGAGACAAATTTTCTTTGTTAACAAGTTGTCAGAGACCATATACATGCTCTAGCAGTTCTATCAGATGAGACAGATTTGTGATCAGATGGACGACATATTCTTTTCATGCCTTTGCAGATATACGACACGTTCAATTCATGCCTTTCTTTTATTCATGTCAACATACACAAGTCCGTCTATACATGTCTATAATTCCCAAGCATACTTAGCAACAAGCGTATGATCAAGCATTCAATTCGATTTTTTTTATCAGGCAACAATCTTTCTTTAGCATACATTTCAATTCAATTCAAGCGTATGATCAAGCATTCATTTCTTTTATCAGGCAACAATCTTTCTTTAGCATACATGCATCAGTTTGTTTCTTATTAACAGGCAACAATGTCTTCTTCTTAGCATGCAGATTATTTCTTTTCTTGTTTTTAGCATATGAACATGTAAAATTTTTTATAAGCTTACATACTGATTACCGTCTTGTTATTAGCATGACAAGGTTCTCTTAATCAAGGCAACATTCATTTTCTTAGCAAGGCAACATGTGAATTCTCTTAAAGCATACTCAATGATTTACTATCTTGTTATTAACAATACCATTCAATAAAAAACTCATATTCTTATTAGGCGTAAGCGAATCAACAAATGAGACTTCGTCCACTCACCCAGATCAATCGTCTTCTGTTGCAGAGCCAGCAATTCGATCTTTCTGTCTATCTAGTGCCTTCACGGAGCGGGGCACTACATAATTATCCAGCGAAAAGAAGTTTCGTCCTCGAAACTTAAGAAGAAACTTACGATATCCATAGCAGCGATAGTCCTCATCCTTCGCCATCATCAATCCATGAAATCACAATTCAGATCATATCAAAACTCTTGTTCAATAAAGCATTTCAATCTCAATCAATCAAATTGATAAAACATATGCCGGCATCATAAAAATATTTACGGACTTATTGTATGGAACGTTCATCTTATTGATGATATCAAGCAGGCAGGAAATTTTGATCAGGGAAACATCTTTGAATTTAATTGAATCAAAATTGGTCAGAGGATCGTGTTGCTCTGATACCATTCTGTCACGTTCCGATCTCGCAGAGTCCTTTCGTCCTCGCTTCGGACTCTGTGAGACCGATCGTCCTCGATAAGGCGTGATGTCGTGTAAGACTAAATTTTGCTTACACAAGGCCAAGACATGAAGCAAGACAAGAAAGACAAGATTGACAATACGCAGCAGAATATATTGCAGATTAATTGAAGCAGCAGCGAACATATTTCAGAATACATGCATTGAACACAATGGTAACAAGAAACAATTTTCTTTATTGATTTCATTTATACAGATTACAAGCTCTCATTTCTCTCTGATACAATGTTATATTCTCTCAGAACTTTACATATTATAATAATTTCGTTCCCATACATTACATCACTTTATATACAAAATCAACTCTTGTAACAGATGTCTTCTTGGCATCTCTTCTCATTTCTGGCTCCTGAGGATGAGGCTCGGGCTATCGCTTTGGACTATCCTTCTAGATGCATATTGCACTTGCATGCAGACTAATGGTGGGTCAGTATATCAATATACTGGTGATTATGAACAAAGAGCTACATTTGTCTGAAATGATCACTGTTCATTTAGTGAGAAAATATTTCTTGTGATATGATCTTGCCACTTTTTACCTATGTACATTTCATGCAAACAGAGTCAATTTACGTCTCCTTTGAAAATATCTTTGAAAAGCCACAATTTATTTCATTTGAAGCATACAAGGGACTATTCAATTCAAGCACGATGACTATTCATTTCTATGGAGTGCGCAGCGTGTTTCATGAGCATATTCATTTCTGTGTTCAAGCAACTCTTAGGGACATTTATAAGCACGATATCATGACTTTTCTTTAAAGGGAACACAACACTTCTTTGTAACAGATTAAATCTCTGCAAGCAATTTATGTAGAAAAACTCAAGCAATACATATGCAT
Source organism: Iris pallida (assembly GCA_029216955.1). NCBI lineage: Eukaryota > Viridiplantae > Streptophyta > Magnoliopsida > Asparagales > Iridaceae > Iris > Iris pallida. Next base: position 3,366,022 of record JANAVB010010792.1, read on the forward strand.
CACTTTTTCAGTGATTCTTACCATAGCCGACCGTCCATCCCTGCACAAGACAAGGATTATCATAAACATGATAACACCAACATTGTTCCCTGTTCGTCTCTGCATCGTTAGCTTTTAGCATTCTTATTATAGACATATGCAGACTCGATTGGCAGCCGTGACTCTCCGATTCAGCTCTGTCCCAACCAACACCTATCTATATGATGGTCCACGGGAAAACCCATGATTAGCCGCTGTGAGTCTCCGGTTCAGCTCGTCGCTAAGGACTCAGATTTGACTCCCATTTTCACATGGAGGCCCTAATCTCTCCTAGGTCGAGTGGTCCAGGCGCCCCCAGATCCACCCGAAAGATAAAATTTTCTTGTTAACAAGTTGTCTGAGACCATATGCATGCTCTAGCAGTTCTATCAGATGAGACAGATTTGTGATCAGATGGACGACATGTTCTTTTAATACCTTTGCAGATATACGACATGTTCAATTCATGTCTTTCTTTTATTCATGTCAACATGCACAAGTCCGTCTATACATGTCTACAATTTCCAAGCATACTTAGCAACAAGCGTATGATCAAGCATTCAATTCGATTTCTTTTATCAGGCAAGAATCTTTTTTTAGCATACATTTTAATTCAATTCAAGCGTATGATCAAGCATTCATTTCTTTTATCAGACAACAATCTTTCTTTAGCATACTTGCATCAGTTCGTTTCTTATTAGCAGACAACAATGTCTTCTTCTTAGCATGCAGATTATTTCTTTTCTTGTTCTTAGCATAGCAACATGTGAAATCTCTTATAAGCATACATACTGATTACCGTCTTGTTATTAGCATGACAAGGTTCTCATAATCAAGGCAACATTCATTTTCTTAGCAAGACAACATGTGAATTCTCTTAAAGCATACTCAATAATTTACTATCTTGTTATTAACAATAGCATTCAATCAAAAACTCATATTCTTATTAGGCGTAAGCGAATCAGCAAATGAGACTTCGTCCACTCACCCAGATCAATCGTATTCTGTTGTAGAGCCATCAATCCGATCTTTCTGTCTATCTAGTGCCTTTGCGGAGCGGGGCACTACACCTCGAGTGCAGTGGGCTCAGTAGTTCCGGTGTTCCGTGTATGAACCATCATGTAATAGAAAAACAAACGGTTGATTGCTATATCCTAAGCAACATAGTAATAATAAGTATAATCAAACTTAGTAATAATAATAACCATAACCATTCTATAACCTAAGTACCATTAGGATGAGACCTGTATGGGCTACCACTAAAAATATATCACGATCTGCTCCCGAATAATTAGATACGAGTCAGACATGTCCAACCTATGTTGGAAGACACAACGTAGTAAGCTGTACAATCTAAGAAAAACTCCAAGTAATATAATAAAAGTACAATATCACAACCTGCTATTACGTTCCCAGAGTATCACTACACTTCTAGTCTTTATTACAACTTTAGAAGAAAACAATACTGGAGACAAATCCGGTAGCAAGAATAAAAGAGACAACTATGAAATCTCAATACAATTATCTGAAGTAAAATCACTAGACAAAATGAATTAAGGCTAAAAGTCAGCAGCTCCTAAGTCCTGAATCACAACTCCATCCTGCTCAGCTAAGGTCCCGGACTCTGGCCCATAAAAGGTTGGACAATATCCTCAAGTTTACCTGCAACATATCCAGTCAGGATCGAAGCAAAGTACAATATATAATAATAAAACAAGTACAACATGTAAACAAGTAAAGAGACAATGAAACATGATGAACAAGTAAAGAGACAATAAAATATGATGAACATGAAACTGTAAATACATCATCTAAACTGAACATGAAACATGTAGCAAAAGATCCTGACATGTGATTTGAAATAGCTACTAGAATATGTGATCGGCTGGAGAAAGATCATGAATAAGCACAAGTAATGGTACGACTTTGAATCCCACGTGCATGATGTGAGACCTAAGGTATCAACATAAATTCTAAGTTGGACTTTGGTCACATATCTGTAGTATTTCTCCTCCCTCAGATACCAGTAAAGATCATGAAACAGAAATATAGACCATGTCGTGCAATAATGTGTGTCCAATTTGAAAAGAACATGACATGAAGTAAATGAGCCAAAATCATAGAAGTACTTGCCTTGCTCTGGAAGATCGGTGATATGAATGTAAAAATCTTTAGGTCCACCCAATTATGTATAAGTTGGTTAGGTTCTAATTAATTAACAATTTATTAGTTATATATTCTCTAACCATAGGCTGCTATAGAATATCTATAATGATATACTAGCTATATACAACTTCTAACTAGCTATAGAATAGAAAATATATTAAGTAATATACACAAAATATCTGCATAAAATTATATTAATTAAAATACGGCTGCAAGTCTTACACCTTTATTTATACAAGAGAAATAATAATAACTAACAATTTTACCACAACCTACTAACTGATTTTACTTAGCAATAGCAAATTTCTTTAACTAGCTTTGGCCCAACACCAAGTCCAGCTCATTACTTCTACTCCTTCCTTTTCGTCCATTTAAAAGTCCCAACACAGCCTGACTGATCTAGCTTAAGCCCAATCGGCCTGCCATTCTAACTTCAACATTTAAAACAAACTGTTCACACCAGCAAACCTATCCCATACTTTCCCAAAAGTAATTAACATCATAATGAGCCCGGCCGGTTAGGCCCAGACCCATCACTAACACTACAAGAAAAATGGCTTTTCTTGACGGTGATTCTCCGTCAAAAAATGGGTATCTTGGCGGTTGCGGATCCGTCAAGTAGGCCGGAGTCAAGAAAAGACACCCTCCCTCTTCTTGACGGTCGCTGGCATGGCTTTCCTTAACGGTTTTTGGCCATCATATGAAGAAGTTTTCTTGACTGTTTTTAGCCATCAAGATAGCAGTTTTTAGAAACCGTCAACATAGACAAAAACTTTTCTTGACTCCGGCCTAGATGACGGCTATTAACCGTCAAGAAAAGTCCTCTTGCAGCAGGATTGAGTTATTTGTTGACGTTTTATAACCGTCAAGAGAAGCTAAATTTTGTATAGCAAAAATTCCATTTATAATTATATATTATGAATCGAACACACACATAATATCAATAATCCAGAAGATATACATACATCAAATAACTACAAAACCGAATTTATATTAATAAACTGTATATTGTTCATACACCACAAACTTACAATACATCCAACATACGTTCAACCACAAACATCCAACACACGTCCAACCACAACATATCCAACCAATGTATGTAGTTTTTGTACATCTTAAACATCCAAAACTGATATTTATATAACTAGAAACAAAATATGCAGCAAACCCGGCCGGAGCACATCCCTCCCATATTCACAACACCTTCATTTTTCATGTAGTTCCTGAGAGAAGAAGAAAATATATTTAATCATTATATGTACATGTTTGTATAAACTGATATCAACTAAGAACAAAAACTCTAAAAAAATTAACTTATTTCAACTGAGAATTAAAGAAAATTCTGTAGTTGTACAAGTTAATTTAGTTTATGAAAGTAAAAGTTTGAGCATGAATATCATTAGCCTGGTTAACCAGAGTCAAAAGGCCTACACTTCAATGATTCCATGATAAGAATTCTATCCCTTAGAAAGATTTTGCAACTTAACATGCATTCTAAATCAACTTCCAAAATTGTATATATACTATAAATATCAATAATCTTTAATATAGATGAAGTCCATGCAATATAACAAATAAATGTGTAAAGTGTACTTCATTTAAATAATTCACATCATAGTCCCTGTGAGCTCCACTAAATGTGTCTATAGAGCATATGTGATAACCGATAAATAAAGAAATAAAAAAACATGTAAGTCCATTTTCCTCGTTTATATTTCCAGAAACAAGCAGCAAACATGCACTTGTTTTAGAACACATGAGCAAAAATGAAGGGCAAACATTCTACCAAACATCTTGCACACAAAAGAAATGGGAAGGCAGCTAAGAAGGGTGAGTAAAGAATATAATGTAGTAGTGCAAGTTTTTGACATAAAGTTAAGGTTATAAATAAATGTCAAACTGTTCAATGTTGTGAGCAAAGTTCTCTAGGAAGACTAAATCTGCACCTTCTGTGTATGTGTTGCCAGCATCAATTGCAGTCTATCTCTCCCTCTCATCAATTGCATGGGAGCTCAGTTTTTATTTTTTTTTTGTCCAAAGCAAGCACTTGTCATGAAGCTACTCTGTTCATCTCACAGTTAAGTAAAGACTTTTAACTTATCTTAGAGTGCCAAGAAAAGTTTCCAAACAAACTGGACAGTTGGAATTCAAACTTCTATATTCTAGATACAATATTTTGGTTTTCCTTTTCTATATTTTGTCATGACCAAACATAAAACTGGACTAATAACACATGTTAAGAGTTTATACTGACAAAGGGAGAGACACCAACAACTAGTGGTCATTGAGCGCCAAAAAGGACAAGTTGAAAGATTCACCTACTGAGGCTATTGTTAATACTGATTAATCGGACAGATTATAAATGCATAATATAAGATATACCTGTAACATTTTCAGTTGAGCTGACAAAGTTGTAGCTTCTGTTTGCAGATTTTGCACCTTTCGTTCAAGCTCTGCAATGTAGCGCATCTTAGTAAGCTAGTAGTAAAACCTCTTGGCCGAATCATAGGCTTGCTTCTGTTATGAGAATTTCTCCAATCTGTTTCTTCCCATGCAAAGTGTACATGTCTTTGGCTTGAAGGGACCTTTCAATGAACCATTTGCCAGTATAAATAGTTTTTCATGGACAATATAACATAGTTTCATAAATAAGATAATAAATTATTCTGAAGAAATCATGTAAGATGACATTTACCTTCAAAGTCAGGACTTTCATATCTGATTGGTGACCTTTCCACATTTTTCGTACAGAAGAGCATATCATAACAGCTTGAGGCTCGTGCTCCTCATCTTCCTGAACATTGCACTTGATGAGTCACTTCCTGGTGCTCCTCATCTTCTCGATGTCGCTTCCTGGTGCACTCTGATAAGAAGCTGTAAATAACATTAAAGGTGAAGTGCTTTTTACAAACATAGAAAGGCAACAATTATCAGCAGAAGGCATATAAGGCAACAATTATTCAATTACAGAAACCATTTATGTTCCAGAAACTATTTCTAGTGATTATCAGCAGAAGGCATATAAGGCAACAATTATTCAATTGCAACCCAAACTCAAGATTGAATCCCAAGCAAAATGATTTCGCCGAAACCACAAAAAAAACTTGAGTTGCAAAGCAGTTTAAAGGAATGGACTTAACGACACCACATGGTAGGAACTAAATATATAGTCTAACTTGTAGCAAGTGTTGCATGTTTCTCCCACTATGTTGATTAACTAATTTTTCTCCTCCGCATGAAACAAACACCTCATAAAAATCATATAGTTAAATTCCTTGAATAAGATCATCCAAGAATGCTTGCATGCCTAGTCTTTTATGTTCATTACTCCCCTCCTTTATGGAACACTTTTACATGGACCTGACAACCAGTTTCAATCAAAGTCAAGTTTAGAATATTATCTTCCTTATAAGTACTGCTCATCTTACTGGTGATTATTAGCCAAATGCTTTCTGAGTCCTACATGAAAAAAAGAAAAAGAAAAAAAAACTTTGAATTATCTATTATAGTGACCATACACACAAAACTCGAAACACCAATCCAGTATCTCCAATTAATGTCTCATAGATCAATACAGTATCTCCAACTAATGTCTCATAAAATTCCCACAAAAATTACCCATTTTATAGTTCACCATAAAAAATTGGTTAACTATAAACATTTGAGAAAAACAATGCTTGGGCAACTTTCCTATAAATCTACCAGATAAGGCAAAATGTTGGGGGTTGAAGACAGCATAACAAGTAACCTTTTAGCACAAAAAGCTCAGTTCCATTAAACATGTAGCTTGGAGAACTAATAACCACAAACTCAATTCCTACACAAGAATTTTTCCAGTCAATCAAAGAAAAAAGTGAACATATTGATAAAGTTTCATATGAAAAGGGATACCTGTCAGAAAATGTATACATGTTCCCTATAGCTCATAAAGGTAAATTCATCTCTTGTGCAATCCCAGTAGCTCATAAATTAACATGTATTCGTAAATAAGCAGAAAGAATTAAAGGAAAAAAATTTACAGAATAAAGATAGGAAGGAGATAAATAAATCGACCTATTGAAGATTTATACATGGGAGGCTTTCCAGGAGGTGGTGCTCCAGTAGGGTTTAGTGTAGGATGATAGTATACCGAATCCTGCAACCACAATCTGGTTAGTATGTCTAAGCAGAAACTAGTTAGGGATGTAATTAGAATAAGAGAGAGATACCTCAGGCTTTGGATGTTTAGCTCTCTCCTCTTCTTCGGAACTTGTTCTCCTCCGAGGGGGGCCTAAGTGGCTGTGAAGAAGGTAGTAGACGTTATGCAAAAGAATACAGTCACTCTAGGGCAAAGTAAAAAGTTTATAAAACTAAACCAAAAAGAAAGAAATTAACATCTCAATCTCTGATACATGTGAGCAAAGTAAAAAAATATAAAGCTTGTTCTTTTGTAACCCTGTTGATTTAGATAGCAAAGTAAAAAAAATTACGCACAAAAGGTACAAATAGTAGCTTCTTACAGCAATAAAACTACTGTGTTAAAACAAACCACATTTAAGTTATGGATACCAGCTTCTTACAGCAACAAGTAAACCTTGTTTAGACATACAGAGCATGCGAGAACCAAGAGTTCCCTCAACCCACCAAACAAAATGCTTATCATAGAGTATGGAGGAATTATAGAGAAACTGAAGCTGGTATAACTGACATACAGAGCAGCACTTGCACTAATGCACTTCTCAAGCTAAATATACCAAAATGACTAGCCTCCCTTAACTAAGCAACAGAAGTACTTCCGCACACCCAAGTCCTGAGAAGGAAGGGAAAAGAATATTAAAGAAAAAATACGATTAGGATGGCATTTAGCTTACAGAAGGAGAAACATTATTTCTAGGGAATATCAAAAATACCATACCAACATAAACATCAAACTTATAAGGTGTTGACAATATTCCAAGCTGTACAAGTATTTGAACTTTCAAATGTGATACATAGAGAGCTAGAATTGTAAATTATATAAGGCATACACTTAGTCGCAAAAGATTTCGACAAAAGCCAAATTAACCAATAAGAATATAAATAATTGCACTAGATAAAACCACACACATCAAAATAGTATAAACCCTTAGTTTGCTTGCTCAGTATCACTTAGTTGCTTGCTCAAAATAGCAACTAAGCAACTAAAGTGTATGGCTTATATAAATAGTATAAACCACACTGGAAAAAGCCCTAGCGATACTGAGCAATCGATCACCAAATGGCCAATCAAAATATAATGATACATAGTTATGAACTACTCAATCATTCAACAAAAAGACGAGAGCCTATAATCAATTTTGCAACAATAGCAATATGACATGGTAGTGACATTGAAACACTGTGAAACGGAGGATTTACTTTATTTCTCAATAACGGTTGGAATAATTGACTTAATTTAAAAAAAAAAACTCATAGTGACATTAAAAACATTCATGAACATGCTTAGATTTTTCGAACAAGAAAACATCAAAATGGTTTTACGTACTTCATCACGTCATACAATTGAAAAAAAAAACTCTTAAAAGACCTTAGAAGATATAGTGCTCAGAGAAACAGAACTTTAGGCATGGCACATCTTCAACACCATTCTAAACCTTGTCTACAATACCTATTCATTTTTTTCCTTCAAGTTGACCAAGTTTAATGGTTTCTAAGGTTAGTAAGATTTAAATCTCAATAGTGTATAACATTTATACATGTAAAAGGCCATAAAAATGTTTGAGTATGTGCATATTACCAACATACGGTATATAGCAGTACATTGTACAAGTGCAATATGCCATAATTGAAATAAAGAAACTTTGTTTTCAATAGACTGTTGCTATAGTCTATGCAATTAGCTAAAGGTTAAGCATTCCAGACCAGTATTGCAAAATCATTTAAAATGAATAAATCAAAGGAAATGAACCTTCAAAAAGTAATCAACTTACATGAGAGGAGCACTAACTTGATGAAAGTCCCATATAGAAAAGCACCATCAGAGACTTTGGTTAGGATACAACAAGAGTAAATATGGTGGAGGCTTAGTCCATATTTAAATGGATTCCATAGAGAAGAGATGTATACAAGAAACACATTTATCAATTACCACAAGATCCATATAATCTATTAACAGAATTGAAAATGATAACTTCACAAACAATCCATGTTAATTGTAACCATAAATTGCTAGAGCAATAAGAGCTGATTGATGTAGCTAATTAATGTAGCATCATTTAGCATCATGCTGATTTGTCTGCTGCATGAATAAACAAGCATCCAAAGCAGAACCTGCATGAATATACAAGAAAAGGTTGAACATGCAATCTTCCAACAGTGTCTACTATGACCATATCAAAATATTTTCAGTGAATAAGTGGAAAACTATAAATTAAGAAATTTTGGGCATCTTAAATTAGAAAATTGGTACTTTCCTACTATTAGAGCATTTGATCAAACACCTTGTGGGCGCAGGATTTCGAGTAGCATATTAATGGAGTTAGAGAATCTCCTGGACCATGAATACGAGATGAGCAAGAACAATGTCTAGGATGTAGAGCATTGGAAAGAACAGGCAATGCAGACGCGGTTGCTGTTCTTTTTCCTGTTGAGCTCCATGTACCTTCTCCAGCTTGTCCCGAATAAATGAGAGGCGAGCGTCGGAGGAGTGGGATAAGCATAGGAGGAGGCTAAGAAACCTGCGACTGCGCCCGCCTCAACCTCTTATAACCATATCAAAACCCTAAAATTGGAGGAAGAGGAAATTTTAGCATAAATTCACTCCATGCATAGAGAAGGAAAAAAGAACCCTCCATAGCCCAAATGGAGCCATCCTCGAGTCGTTCCTCGATGCCGGCAACCCCACAGGAGCGCCTCCACTCCTTCTGCGCCCAGTGGCCGATGCTTCTTGAGGCCCTCATGACCCGATCGACCGACGACACGTCGCGCCTCTCCATCACCACCGTCGTCTCCTCCCCTTCCGCCGCATCCTCCTCCTTCTCTGTGCACCGCGTCATGAAGGAGATCTCCGTGCGGATGGAGAAGTTCGCCCGGCTCATGGGCGGTAGGAATAGAGGAAGATGGCGGAGAAGGAGAGGAGGAGGAGAAGAAATGGAGAGAGGAAGAGAGGAAAGAGAGCATAGTTGTTAATTAGGGCTACTTTTGAGAGAGAATTTTTTTAGAGATGGGGAGAGAGCGGAAGAATTAGAGAATTAAAAAGAACCATAGACCGTCATCAAATATAAAAAGTTTAAAATATTTAATATAATGGAAGTCGAAAAAATCGTGCCAATTTTTTTCACATATTAGTTGACGGTTATCACCAACCCGTTAATAAAAAATGGTATTTCTTGACGGATCCTCTAAAACCGTCAACTATTATACTATAAAGTTATTAAATTGACATAAAACAATGCATTTCTTGACGTAGGGTGAAAACCGTCAAGATAACCCCTTTTCTTGACTGTTTTTCACGACCGTCAAGAAATAAACCGTCAGGAAAAGCCATTTTCTTGTAGTGGTCATATGATCTATGAATTATAAAGTTATTTAGATTTCGAGTGTAAAGCCTTGATTATGGATATTTAAATTTTGGAAAAAGAAGAAGAGATTTTAGGCTTTTGTATGTTTTAGAATAGTTGTGACTTATTGGAAGTTTAGATATACACATCGCGAAGATATAAAATCAATTTGAGGAGCTATTTTAAATGTTCAATCTTTGTTGTATGAATTACGATTGGAAAGATTATTTAAATCTTGAGCTTACGATTTGGATTGATTTGTAATATAATAAGAGGGTTATTTGAGAGTTTAAAAAAAATTGAGTTATGATTGTTATGAAAGGTTAGAGGAAAAAAAGTTGAAAATTTTTACTAGTGTTATGATAAGGGTGACCTTGAGAATTATTAAAAGAATTTAAATTTTAAGAAGATTATGTTTACGACTTAGAATGATTAGAAATTTTGGGTAGACTATTAGAAATTATTAGAAATTAATAGAAATTAATATCTCCCCAATTATTAGAAATTAATATCTCCCCAAAATAACATTTCCCTAATTATTAGAAATTAATATCTCCCCAAAATAATTAATAAATTTTTTTAAAATTCTAAAATACTAGGAAAATAGTAAACTTTATTAATTAGGGAAAAGTTGGATTCCCCACTGGAAAATTTTGTCCTCGAAATTTCAGATGGCACGATTAGACACGACCAAGAATAATCAGATACAGAAATTGAAAATGGCATGATTAGAGTAGTATCAAAGCGATATAGTTACGAAAAATATGATCAAGGATAGAATGGTGAAATATGCATGATAAAAAAAATTACTTAGGCACGTCAAAATTAATCAAAATGGCATAGTCAGGGTTAAGGTTTAATCACGACTTAGGATAGAACAATGAAAGAGATTGGGCCAATAGGTGTTGGAAAACAATGCTAATGAGTTCAAGAAATCAAGTAGAATTTATATATGAATCTAATGGCAATAGAAATAATTTCTGAAAATTTGAATCAATTGGTAAGATTTTTAATAAAGCCAAATTTAAACAAATCAATATAACTTCGGTAAAGTTTGTCAATGGCGATAAGAGACCAAATATGTATATAGTCACAATAGTATCCGAAAATCATACATATCTAAGTCCACTACAACAAAAATACCATTTAATGACGGCTAAAAAGCGTCATTAATTGTAAACTATGACGCTTTTTTTTCTCATTCCAAGCGTTATGAAATCGGGTGTTATAAATATTTTTAAAAGCGTTATAGATAATTCATCCAAAACCGTCATTAATAGGTTGAATTTCTGCTACGTTTTATTTTCAAAGCGTAATGGATAGTTATGAAAAACCGCTGTATATGGTCGTTGTATCACATTTATAACGCTCTATACTGTATGTTATACATTCCAAACGCTGCTCAATTCAATTCGAAAACAACCACTTTGAACCATATTCACAACAAAGCATTGAAATGTAATATAAAGTACCATTCTCCATTTCATTGTCTCAAAATAGAGTATTTTAGCTACCATTCTACATTTCTCTATTTCATTATATACATCTTCTCAAAATATATAGAGTATCCAATATAGAGTACACTTTAGCTACATCAAAACTATCGACATCAAAAATTTTACAGATACTGTAGCGAAGAAGCACACTTATAACGCTTCAACTTGGTCACATGAAGACTGTCCATAGCACATGTACGTATAGCAAAACCCTAAAAAAGAAAGCAAAACCCCCACTTTTAGAGTCTGCCAATTTTAGAGTCTGTGATTTATATCGAAAAACCGAGAGTATCAGAGTACTCTAATAAAAACCGAAACCGACAAATAAAGTAAAACATCTAGGCATGGCATAGTGGACGTAGTTCCAAAATCAACGATACAGGCATGCTAATGGAGATGTCATTCCCGAAATAGAATTACTTCCAACTAATATATACCCGCATGTGATTTATATCGAAAAGCTCCCAAAAAAAACACTAACAGTACCAAGTTAAACCCATCATGCATAATAGATACCCAACCAACAATTTTAATCCAAATAGCAAAACAACTCCTACAGCAAAGAAATCTTTCCCAACCCAACATGTATAATAGGGAAAACCTAAACCAACATCCCACAACAAGTATAGGAAGGAGACCCCAAGCAACAATTTATACAAGTAACCCAAACCAACAATGCATGCATCACAAATAATTCCAACAGTAGCTAGGTAACCCGAAACCGAAAATGATCCAACAGCAAGTAAAGAGCCGAACATGATCTAAAGATCATTCCCGCTTCACAAACAAAGACAATCGTAGGATCGTCAAGCCAAAATCGAACCCAACACGTATCAGTCGATCGAAACCCTTTTTATGTAGGGATCGAGATCCAACAACATCATCGACAAACAAAATAAACCCAAAAACTGAAATCAATCAAGAGTTTAGAATTTATACCCCAGAATTTGGTGTCGGAATCCGAAGGGAGCCTTCGGACTCGGCTCGCAGGTACGCACAGGGCCTCGCCGGGTCGCGGCTGCAACTGTGGAGAGGCTACATCATCGACACGAAGATATCCTCACATCCGTGTCCAGTATCGACTCGTACAAACACGAGCGTACCTGCACCCAGAATGAACAACCCAACAGTACCAACATACAAACTACGACAACGATAAGAAACGAAATGAGATATATAAGATGTCTCAGATAAGGATCAATCATCATCTGCTGTACTAGCGTGCCATAATACGTATAGGACACGTCCCGACACGGAGCCAATGTATCCGATACGATCTGCAATGCTTTGGTTCATTTGGTCGAATGACCAACACCAAGAATATCAAAGTACTCTAATAAAAATCAAAACCGACAAATAAAGAAAAACATCCAGGCATGGCATAGTGGACGTAGACCCAAAATCAACGACGCATGCATGCTAATGGAGATGTCAATCCCAAAATAGAAATACTCCCAACTAATATATACCCACATGAGATTTATATCGAAAAGCTCCCAACAAAAACACCCACAGTACCAAGTTAAACCCATCATGCATAATAGATACCCAACCAACAATTTTAATCCAAATAGAAAAATATCTCCTACAGCAAAGAAATCTTTCCCAACCCAACATGTATAATAAGGAAAACCTAAACCAACATCCCACAACAAGTATAGGAAGGAGAACCCAAGCAACAATTTATACAAGAAATCCAAACCAACAATGCATGCATCACAAATAATTCCAACAGCAGCTAGGTAACCCGAAATCGAAAATGATCCAACAGCAAGTAAAGAACCGAACATGATCTAAAGATCATTCCCGCTTCACAAACAAAGACAATCGTAGGATCGTCAAGTTAAACAACATCATCGACAAACAAAATAAACCCAACAACTGAAATCAATCAAGAGTTTAGAATTTATACCCCAAAATTTGGTGTATAAATTCAACAACATCATCGACAAACAAAATAAACCCCTTTTTATGTAGGGATCGAGATCCAACAACATCATCGACAAACAAAATAAACCCAAAAACTGAAATAAATCAAGAGTTTAGAATTTATACCACATAATTTGGTGTCGAAATTCGAAGGGAGCCTTCGGACTCGGCTCACAGGCACGCACAGCGCCTCGCCGGGTCACGGCTGCAACTGTGGAGAGGCTACATCATCGACAAACAAAATAAACAAAATAAATCCCTTTTTATGTAGGGATCGAGATCCAACAACATCATCGACAAACAAAATAAACCCAAAAATTGAAATCAATCAAGAGTTTAGAATTTATACCCCAGAATTTGGTGTCGGAATCCGAAGGGACCCTTCGGACTCGGCTCGCAGGCACGTACAGCACCACGCCGGGTCACGGCTGCAACTATGGAGAGGCTTCGGACTCGGCTCCCCAAATGTAATTACACTCCCTTGAACAAGAACAAACAGAAAAAAAATCAAAGAACCCTTTTAGGGAAAAAAATCCAAATCAAAAATTAAGAACCCTAATTTTTAGGGAAAAAATTACACTCCCAACAAAATCTTTTTTTAGGGAAAAAAATCCAAATCAAATTCACTCACTTAATCAAGAGAAGTCAACGATGATGCAGCCCTTTTCGGATCATCGCCGACGTGGACGAGACGTCGAAAAACCCTAAAATTAAGAACCCTAATTTTGGAGAGATGGATGCATGTATGGTTGTAAAAAATTAGGATATTTTTGAATTTAGGGCATAAAATAAGCAATGATCGAGATTTTAGGACAAACCGGTGGTGAAGGCTACGCCGGTGACAACCTTCCCTCTGCGGTGGAGTCTGTAACTGAGGGAAGCGAGGAACGGGCTGAGGGAAGTTGGGGAGCGGGGAGCGGGCTGAGGGGAGTTGATCGGGAGCGGGGAGCAGGCTGAGAGGAGTTCGGGAGCGCCGGAGCGGGCTGAAGGGAGTTGGGGAGCGGGAGGAGAGAGAGAAGGAGAAAGATAGTAAGTGCGGGAGAAGGGACTTTTCGACTTAAGTGCGGGAGTAAGTACGGGAGAGTCGAGATTTTGACTTAAAATTTGTGTTTTTTTCATAACGCTCGTACCACTGAGAGACAATCAATAACGCTTTTATAGATAACCGTCATAGATTACAGTCTTGCTGAACTTTGATGACGCTTCTTTATCAGCCGTCATTAAATCCACTTATCAAGTGTCATTAAAGGGTATTTTTGTTGTAGTGGTCACTTTTCCTGGAGTTCATGCCCCGCCAGTATGCATCTGGCTGCAGTGAACCTTTGGTTCCCTGGCTCAGATAATAATAAATTTTCAAAATATTCTATCAACTTTAATCCAATATTGTCGGAATAACCCAAGAAAATATTTTACCAGTTGTGTCTTCTTCTCCAGAAAGCAATTCTGACATAGACGACCCATCGTGGATTGGGTCAGTGAGGAAGCAACTGAACTCCGTGGCCCCAAAGCCGTATCCAAGACGGTTGTGGACTATCTTCAGGGTCCCGGAGCACATCCGTCGCGGTGACTCCAACGCCAATGAGCCGCTGGTAGTGCCGATCGGCGCTTACCACCACTATTACCACTCCGCATGGCAGAGCAGTACTATACAAGACCACAAGTGGTAATGTGTTCGTTACCTCCTCTCTCGCCACGGGAGCCGGGAGCGAGCGAGTGAGCTCTTGGACCGATGCCTATCGAAGCTGAGGGCGTTGATTGGATACGAAGGTGAGAAGTTGCTACTCGGATAACCTGAATCAAGATGAGCGAAACCTCGCAAAGACAATGCTGCTTGATGGGTGCTTCATTATCTATCTCTTGTTGAAACAAACAATGACGGATGTAGTCGAGGCGAAGGAGGAGGTTGAGGTGGACATCCAGGAAGGGAGGGGAGAGGTTGATGAGGGCAATGGAAGGATGGATGGCAAAGAGGGGGACATTGTAGAGTTGGAGATCGGGGAGAAGGAAGTGATTAAGAGTCCTATTCTAGGAATGCTATGGATTTGGAACCTAGTAGCTTATGATCTCCTTAAGGTTGAGAACCAAATCCTTTTCTTCGTAGTCCAGACCTTATTCGACATCTTGGCTATTCCGGTAGACAAAGGCCTCGACCTTCCGAAGCTTGTGCTCCAGCTCTTCTGCGACATCCATCCCAATATGTCTAGGGGCTTCACATCAATGCCGTTAAGTCGGGTCCACCTTCTCCATCTCTTCCATTCGTCTCTCGTTCCTTCGCAACCTCCTCAACCATCAGCTTCAGAACTACTGCATGCAAAAACTCCTCCAGAGTGGATCCCTACCGCGACCGAGCTAATGAGGGGCGGGATAAAGTTTAAGATGAATGAGGCTGCCAGAAGCTTCCTAGATGTGTCCTTCATGGACGGTATAATGG
Organism: Iris pallida; assembly: GCA_029216955.1. Classification (NCBI taxonomy): domain Eukaryota; kingdom Viridiplantae; phylum Streptophyta; class Magnoliopsida; order Asparagales; family Iridaceae; genus Iris; species Iris pallida. The sequence continues at coordinate 3,381,582 of JANAVB010010792.1, forward strand.
TAATTCTACCACTGCGAGTTTATGATTACGCCAACTCCCTCTTCCGAAACCTCATTGCATTCGAGCAGCGCTACCGCAACACTAGGACTAACAACATAATTTATGCTGCCTGCATGGACTGCATCATTGACGATGTAGAGGATGTGAAGTTGCTCGACTCGAAGGAGATCCTTGTCAACAGGTTGAGCACCGACGAGGCGGTTGCGGATCTCTTCAATAAGTTGTGCGTTCAGATACAATATGCATCCGACAAGAACTATCTTGTCGATGTGTTTGTTCGGGTGACCGAGTACCATGAATCCAAATAGCATCGATGGAGGGTGGAGCTAATGTGCGACTACTTTAGCAGTCCATGTTTAGGTTCCGAACATAAGGTTGTTGATCGTATTTTGTTACAAGTTTGGATGTGTATTCTAGCGTCTTGTTTCTGCATCTCCTATAGAATCAATGGACTAATCTTCCGTGTTAGTCAAGTTTGAGTTTTGAATTTTGCTGCATCCAAATGGTTGGGATTGCTAATGTGGCTAAAGTTGTTAATTTGGAATTGATCTTGGCTTCAAACGTACAAGTAACAAAAGATAGGTTCCGAACCACAAACACACATTGGTCAAAGTGGATTAAGTGAGGACATTGGTTCTAAGCATGAATAAACATAATGAGGCTGCTGGATCAAGTCTGGTTGAGAGGGACAGAGCTTGGCTAGAGTTCGGTTTCTGATCGAACTATGTCCGAGTTTGGTGCTTTTATTCTAAAACTGTTCTCCAGGGACCAGATTGAACTCTGTCCGTGTTCGGTATCGTTGGGGCTAGCAAGTTTTGGTTTTTAATCAGCACCATTTGATTTGCTTGATGGTCATATCTTATGGTGGACTATTTTAAGACTTCTAGTATGACCTAAAATAGGTTTTTCATCCCATTTATATGAGTTGAGGGTGGAGGCACAAAGAATGGCACAAGGTAGAAATTCAGGGTGCTTGTCCACATAAATTCTAAAAGAAAGCTCATACTTTGCTTTTAGGGACCGCCATTCAAGACAGAAGGTAGAAAAGATCTGATTGAGGAGTCGTCGCCTTCGTTCAAAGAGATCGTTACAAGTACGATAAATGATTTCATTGTAATCTCTGTCTTTTCTTCTTGAGTGTGGTAGTGAGGGGAATGAATCTATTAGGGGCAAGGGTTCAATATTGGTTCTTGTAATATTTACGTAAGTTATATAGATTGTGTTTTGTCCAGGTGACATAGTCACCAATCATATACGTTGTCTTTATCCGTGCTTTACATTCATTAGACGAAGGTTGGTTATCTTATATAGGTTGGCCTAAGTTTTTGCTAAGGTTAGTTTCAGACACGATATCGGAGCGCTTGTGGGCAATTGGATCGGATGGCCGTTGGATTCTTCCGCCAAATGTCTGGATGATTCGATGTTTTATCACGTCTCCATGGAGAGTTCGATAAAAGAACTTTGGGAGAAGTTGCATTCATTGTATAAATGGAAGACGGCTGGCAAGTTGTCAACTCGAAGTACACGGAGGGTGCCTTCGTGGCACAATATCTGAATGAGGTTGAGGAGATCATCAAACAGCTGTCTGCGATGAATATGGTGATTTACGATGAGATATAGGCCCTTCTGCTTTTAAGTTCTCTGACAGATAGCTGGGAGACATTGGTGGTGTGGGTGAGCAACTTCATACCAGATAGAGTTGTTATGACTGAGACAGTCAAAAGTAGCTTATTGAATGAGGTAGTCCGACGTAAGCAGTTTGTTGAATCATCACAGTAGTCCACTCTGGTTGGTTTCCACGAGAAGGGAAGACTCAAGTCACAGGCGAGAATGCGGGAGTGTTCTCAGGATTCTATGTAACACCCATATCTCAGAACACGTATTTTGGTTAAGCTTGTATGTATCCTGGAACTGTATTTTATTTTCTCAGATTCTGGCCTGTAATTGTATTTTTGGCTCGACTTGCAGATTTTGGTTTTCTCGTAAAAATGGGTTTTGACATGCCTTGGTTTTATTTTGTGGAGGAGAATTGGTTTGGTTTGGTTTGGTTTAATATGCATTGGAACACCTTAGCCTATGCTCCACCCTCAACACACCATAACCACCCTCATTAAAACTCCACCTACTTTCTCTCTCCTCCATAATTTCCATTTACTTCTCCATCTTCTTCTTCCTCCTTCCTCCACCAACCTCCATAGGCAAGTGCACCTTGCCATTAAATAAGTACCACATTTTATTTGTCCAATAGCTAGATTAGGACATGGAGATCAACATTAGAACTTGACATTTTTGGATTTGGAGCTTTCATTTTTCTAGATCTAGGTTTTAACCATTTTCGGAAATTTTTGGTTTTGATCTATTAAACTTTGATTTTTGCTTGTTTTGAAGTTTCCATGTGGAAGAGAATTCAGTTTTACTCAAGTTAGAAATTTAAAAATCTAGATTTGGCTTTGATTTGACCAAGATATGAAGATTGGAAGTTTTTAGTGTTCTTGGACTTGCTCTCGGCCTAGAGAAGAAGACTCCAGCCTGCGCTCTTTAGCGCAGTGCTGAACTGCGCAACTTTCCCCCGCGTCGTGCTCTTTAGCGCTCGTCGCTGATCGCGCAGCCCTGGCCGCTGTCTGATTGCGCGCGCCCCTGCGCCATTGGCCGCTGCGCAATTGATCCCTGCGCAACCTGCACCCTGCGCAATTGATCCCTGCACAACCTGCACCCTGCGCAATTGATCCCTGCGCAGTTGGCCTCCTGCGCACTTGGCCCTATGCGCCACCCAACCCTGTGCCCTGTGCCCCTGCGCACTTAGCACCGTGCGCAGCTGACTCCCTGCGCCATCCAACCCCCTGACCCCTTGCGCAACCCATTGGCTCTTGGAGTTTTGGTTTTATTTCTTTAAGCTTGGCTTCTCTTTTGTGGATTGGATTTTGGGATCTTGTTCCACACAGCACGACTATCTTGACCCAACATGACCTGACAGGATTTTCAGTAATTGCTATGACTAGTACGATTTTTGTGGTTTTCTGTGAATTATGATCCTGGTACTTTCTGATTTCCTGGATAGTGACCCGAAGGGGGTACACTCTTGACTTGTAACCTGTGATTCATGATTAATCTCTGTAACCTGGTAACTTGATAATGGCCCGTGGCGGCGCACTCTTGAACGTGTAACTTGCTACTCGACTTGTAACTTGACTTGACTTGACTTGACTTGACTCGACTTGATGCCGTTGCGATGGCTAACTTGACTTGTATAATCAACCTTGACACCGTGGGTGTTCCTGCTTGCTTGCTTGTGCAATCCACCTGTCTTGTCTTGCATCATGTCTAGGACGTGACTCCCTGGTTCCCACGGTCAGGGATTCACACTGAATATGGATTAGGATAATGACTAGATCAAACTATAGTTCATGGAGAATTTTCAGTCACAGGCAATCTTGTTATCTGGGCGCTCTTAATTGGACTTGTAGCTTGCCGACGAGTAGAGCACATTTCCAGCGCACTGTCATGTGTTGTACCTCTAAGTCACCTAAGGGTATATCGTCTCCGGGGCGATGTACCCAAACATACTCTCAACCCGCGGAAGGATAACTGGATGGTCTGTAGGGCTTGGGACTGGGAAATTCTCATTTCATCTTGTTAGTAATTAGGTTTGTGACAAACCTAGTTAGTTAAAGTAGCAAGCCGTAGTAATTGCTTGGCCGCTTGTGAATGGATGATGTCTAGCCCTGTCTAAGTCTTGTCTAGTCCCTGTACCCTGGTACTCCTGAACATGGTTGTTTTACTTGCTTTAACAATAATTGGGTAGAGACAAGGAGCTATTCAGGTGAAAGGTTACAACCCCGGTCCTTGTTTGGTTTACGGGTTATAACCTGGCTCCCGGAATAGTTCTACGTCCCTAGTCGTTTATTGCCCTGATGTGCTTTAGTTACCTGTACTTTTCTTTTATTTTCTTATGTTCTGATATGCTGGTTACGTTCTTATTTCGTGGCCTCCTTGTGGCACTTGCTCTTTCTGGGGTTTAACCCAGCTGGTTTTGTGTGGCCAGATTTCGGAGCAGCTCCCGAGGATCTACCGAACCTCCAGCCCGATGGTGGCGACTAGAAGGAATCCGGGCTACGAGTGGGTTTTCTATTTTGTTTCGCTCACTCTATTATAAATTATTCTTTTGAGACGTTTAGCCGACGAGCACCTGTTAGCTCGATGCACCTTTACTTACTGTCTGCTACGGGCTGTAAACATGATTAACAAATCTTAGGGTTGATCATGTATGACTTAACTCTTGCTAGTCCTTGTATTTTGTACGACTAGCTTCATGATCAGCTGATATGTAATATTTGGGACGCCTTTTATTGTATATTTGATGGTCAAACATCTTGTGATTATATTACTTGCTTGAGATTGAGACAATAGGCTTGACCTTAAGAGACCGTTGGCTTGTAGTAAACCCTCACATCTAGACAGCCGTGACCGTATAATGAGATGGACTTCATTTCAATATACGTAGCTGGCTATGTTCGCCCCCGCTCTCCAGTATTCTGGTTCTAGGGCGTGACATGGTTCAAGTGGTGGCCCATGTAGGTCTTATCAATCAAGAAATGTGAGGGTTTACCGAATAGATGTCTCAATCATTATTCGTCCTTGATCTCCGTTCGTATCCTCTGAATCCCTGATAATCTTGACCTGATCACATGCTTGTATCGTTGATTTGTCCTGGTCCTTCCTTATTATTTTCCTTGTGTCGTCTTCTTCAGCGGTACTGTACCTGACCCCGCCAATCAGCAAGGTGGAGCGCCTCCCGTGGACCAGCAACCTAGAGATCAAGCCCAGTATTCCGAAGTTGCCTCCCGAGTTATACCTCCTGGAGGAGAGCCCCCAGTTCAGCCCATTCAGCCTGCCGAGCCTGACGATGGCACCTTGGTAGGTCTCATCAGGACCTTAATAGCTTCCCAGGATCGTCGAGGAGACGCCTTGCACCAGGCAGTGGCAGATGCTTTGACCAGAGGCGGTCACCCAGGGAATAGCGCGGCCAACAGCTTCAAGCGCCTGAACCCTCCCTTCTTCGACGGCAGTGAAGATGCGATTGACGCGGACGCTTGGCTTCAGGATACCGAGGTGGTTCTGGAAGGAGCTAGGACACCTGAGAATGAGAAGGTGGCGGTGGTACGCCTGTAGTTGTTGGACTTAGCTCGCAGTTGGTGGGCGACTCGGGCCATGGGATTAGTGGCACCCATTGCTTGGGCGGTGTTTAGAGAGAGATTCTAGACGAAGTATTTCGATGCGGTGGCTCGGTACGACCTGCAGACGAGATTTACCAACTTGAAGCAAGGAGGCAGAAGAATCGATAGTTATACGACTGAGTTTTCTAGACTCAGTAGGTTTGCCCCCACCTTGGTGGCGACCGAGTTTGATAGGGCCCAGCGGTTCCAGCAGGGACTGCATTTGGAGATCTTGTTGGCAGTTGAGCAGTTCGAGCACCAGACGTTCAATGCAGTATTGAGAGCGGTTCGGAGGCATGAGTACACCTCCCAGAGGATCGTAGATAGGACCGGAGGTAGGAAGCGGTCCCACAGCCTGATGCAGCAATCATCAGCTCCAGCCCCGGCAGCTAGAAGTTTGACCATTGGAACTCCGAAGCGGGCGGCCTCAGTGACGTCGGTTCAGCATTCGACCCCGACGTACCCGCAGCAGCAGAAGCAGAAGCAGACTTCCGCGATGGGATGTTCTCATTGCGGTAAGCCAGGCCATGTGGTGGCGGATTGTCGTAAGGCGCAAGGATTGTGCCTAGCTTGTGGAGCAGCAGATCACAAGATAGGAGCCTGCCCGAATAGGGGTAGTTCTTCCTCTTCCAACCTAACCAGTCCATCGATTAGGGGACCAGTGCCTGTGCAGCAGCAGCAGTACCCGAGGCCATTGTTGCCTCAAGCCCAGGCATTTCATCAGCAGAACCAGCAGCAGTATACCCAAGCCCAAGTGCAGAGCAGGCAGAGAGGTTTCCAGCAGAGGGGACCCGCAGCTAGAGGTCAGGCCATGATGATGGCTATGGAAGAAGAAGTTACACCAGGTGAGGTAGTGGCATGTACTATTCTTGTCAACTCCTTTCCAGCATCGGTATTATTTAATTCTGGTGCATCACATTCATTCATGTCTGCACGATTCGCGACACGGATAGGATTGGAGCCCGAGTCATTATCAGTGAGGCTTAATATACTTACTGGTAATGGTCTTGTAGGAGTAGATCGAGTATTTTCCTTGTGTCGGATCGTAGTTAGCGGTAGAGAGTTCCCCGCTAGATTTATAGAGTTCCCTATGGTAGACTACGATGTAGTCCTAGGCATGGATTGGTTGAGGAACCAGTATGCTAGGATAGAATGCCATGTTGGCAGGGTTGTTTTCAGCATTCCAGGTGAGCCAGAGTTTTCCTTTTCCAGAGACACGGTGGAGCCATCTTCCCCAGTATTGCGGATGGCAGTAGCAGCAGTGCAGTTGCCCCAGATAGTTGAAGAGTTTTCAGATGTCTTCCCAGAGGAACTTCCAGGGATGCCGCCAGAGCGGGAGATTGAGTTCACTATAGACTTGATCCCCGGGACAACACCAGTGTTAGAGCGAGTCTACAGAATGGCGCCTTCAGAGTTGGAGATTTTGTACAAGATGATTGAAGAACTCAGGACCAAGGGATTCATCCGTGCAAGTGGATCGCCTTGGGGAGCCCCGATGCTTTTTATGAAAAAGAAGGATGGTACGTCCAGGCTATGTGTAGATTATCGTACCTTGAACTCAGTGACAATCAAGAACAGATACCCTCTCCCGAGGATAGATGACTTATTTGATCAACTCAGAGGGGCTTCAGTGTTCTCGAAGATAGACTTGCGGTCAGGATACCACCAGATCAGAGTCAGAGAGTAGGACATCCCAAAGACAGCTTTTCGATCTTGGTATGGACATTGGGAGTTCCTTGTTATGCCCTTCGGAGCGACCAATGCGCCGGCAGTATTTATGGACCTCATGAATCGCATTTTTATGCCCTACTTGGATCAGTTCGTGATCGTGTTCCTAGATGATATCCTGGTCTACAGCAAGAGCGCAGCAGAGCATGAGCAGCATCTCAGAGTCGTCCTTCAGACGCTTAGAGAGCATCAGTTGTACACCAAGTTCAGTAAATGCGAGTTCTGGCTCGATCGCATTTCGTACTTAGGTCACATCATTACCCGAGGAGGAGTAGAAGTGGATCCCCAGAAGATTATGGCTATCGAGTCGTGACCAGTACCCAGCTCAGTGGCAGAGGTTCGCAGCTTTCTTGGATTGGCCGGCTACTACCGGCGATTCGTTTCAGATTTTGCAAGAATTTCGGCGCCGATGACCCAGTTGACCTGCAAGGATGTGCAGTTTGCTTGGACAACAGAGCATCAGGAATCATTTGAGAAGTTGAAGCGAGGTTTGATAACGGCTCCTATTCTCACACTTCCAGATGGAACCGGAGGATTCATAGTTTATTACGACGCTTCAGGCAGAGGATTGGGGTGTGTCTTGATGCAGCATGGGAATGTAATATCTTATGCATCACGTCAACTTCGTGATCATGAGAAGAATTACTCGACCCATAATTTGGAATTAGCAGCAGTAGTGTTTGTACTTAAGTTGTGGAGGCAATACTTGTATGGAGATAGAGTGAAGATATTTACGGATCACAAGAGTCTGAAGTATGTTTTCACCCAGAAGGACCTTAATATGCGGCAGAGAAGATGGCTTGAGCTATTGGTGGACTACGATGTGGATTTACAGTATCACCCGGGAAAGGCCAACGTTGTAGCCGATGCGTTGAGCCGGAGAGCCGGAGTTTATTTCTTGACGGCGCAACCAGAGTTATTGGCAGATCTTCAGAAGATAGGAATTGAAGTGGTTCTTACTACCAGTGTGGCATTGATGGCCAGTCTACAGGTTCAGTCCAGCATAGTTGAGAGGATCCGTATAGCGCAGTCTACAGATTCCAAGCTTCAGCGACTCAGAGCAGAGTGTGAGGCAGGAAGAAGACCAGAGTTGTGCATTCATGAAGATGGTACACTTCGGCACGGTACTCGTCTTTGTGTACCCAGTGGCGATATCAGACAGAAAGTTATGGCAGAGGCTCACAGCTCGCAGTATTCTATTCATCCTGGTGGTACGAAGATGTACCGTAATATCCGTCAGCATTTTTGGTGGAATGGCATGAAGAGGGAGATAGCCCGGTTTGTCTCTCGGTATTTGGTTTGCCAGCAGGTTAAAGCTGAACATCAGAGGCCCGCTGGACTTCTTCAGCGTTTGCCGATTCCAGACTGGAAGTGGGAGCATGTGACCATGGATTTTGTGACTGGATTGCCTAGATCTCTAGCTGGTAGAGATGCTATTTGGGTTATAGTTGACAGGCTCACGAAGGTGGCTCATTTTCTTCCATTCAGAGTTGGGCAGTCAACGGCTCAGTTGGCAGAGATGTACCTCAGGCAGATAGTCAGGCTTCACGGTGTGCCAGTCAGCATCACCTCGGACCGAGATTCAAGGTTCACGTCACACTTTTGGCGTAGCCTATAAGAGAGTTTGGGAACTCGTCTCCAGTTCAGTTCAGCATATCACCCACAGACAGATGGTCAGTCGGAGCGCACAATCCAGACCCTTGAAGACATGCTGAGATCTTGTACCCTTGACTTCGGTGGTTCGTGGGAAGATCACCTGCACCTGGTGGAGTTCTCGTACAACAATAGCTTCCAGGCCAGCATCCAGATGGCACCATTCGAGGCTCTATACGGTAGGAAGTGCAGATCTCCGCTAGCGTGGGATGATGTTTGAGAGAGGCAAATGCTCGGTCCAGAAATGATTGTCCAGACAGTTGAAGTGGTCAGAAAGATCAGAGATCGTCTTCGAGTTGCCCAAGATCGCCAGCGGCATTGGGCCGATGCTCATCGTCGACCCTTAGAGTTTGCTATCGGCGACCATGTATTCCTTAGGATCTCGCCTAACCGCGGCGTCATTCGTTTTGGCGTGCGGGGAAAGCTTAGTCCTAGGTATATAGGGCCGTTCGATATCCTGGAGCGAGTAGGAGATGTATCCTATCGTCTTGCTCTTCCGTCGTCGCTAAGTGAGGTGCATAATATATTCCATGTGTCCCAATTACGACGGTACGTCCCGGACCCGAGCCATATCCTAGATCATTCAGAATTGGTTGTTGGTACCAACCTTTCGTATGAGGAGAAGCCCATGTCTATATTGGACCGGAGAGAGAAGATACTCAAGAACAAGACTATTAACTTAGTCCGTGTTGCTTGGGGTCATCACTCTCTAGGTGAGTCAACGTGGGAGCGTGAGGACGACATCCGATCGCGGTATCCCGACCTGTTTGACTCATAAAGTATAATGTCTTTCTTATGCCTTATGCCTTCCGTCCTTGCTTGCATGCGTGATTGTTTGATTGACTGCTTAGTATAGCTTGCATGTGAATAGTATGACTTGTTCTTGTCTCTCTAACTCCTTGATTAAATTCTGAGGACGGAATTCTTTTAAGGTGGGTAGAGTTGTAACACCCATATCTCAGAACACGTATTTTGGTTAAGCTTGTATGTATCCTGGACCTGTATTTTATTTTCTCAGATTCTGGCCTGTAATTGTATTTTTGGCTCGACTTGCAGATTTTGGTTTTCTCGTAAAAACGGGTTTTGACATGCCTTGGTTTTATTTTGTGGAGGAGAATTGGTTTGGTTTGGTTTGGTTTAATATGTATTGGAACACCTTAGCCTATGCTCCACCCTCAATACACCACAACCACCCTCATTAAAACTCCATCTACTTTCTCTCTCCTCCATAATTTCCATTTACTTCTCCATCTTCTTCTTCCTCCTTCCTCCACCAACCTCCATAGGCAAGTGCACCTTGCCATTAAATAAGTACCACATTTTATTTGTCCAACAGCTAGATTAGGACATGGAGATCAACATTAGAACTTGACATTTTTGGATTTGGAGCTTCCATTTTTCTAGATCTAGGTTTTAACCATTTTCAGAAATTCTTGGTTTTGATCTATTAAACTTTGATTTTTTGTTTGTTTTGAAGTTTCCATGTGGAAGAGAATTCAGTTTTACTCAAGTTAGAACTTTGAAAATCTAGATTTGGCTTTGATTTGACCAAGATATGAAGATTGGAAGTTTTTAGTGTTCTTGGACTTGCTCTCGGCCTGGAGAAGAAGACTCTAGCCTGCGCTCTTTAGCGCAGTGCTGAACTGCGCAACTTTCCCCCGTGTCGTGCTCTTTAGCGCTAGTCGCTGACCGTGCAGCCCAGGCCGCTGTCCGATTGTTCGTGCGTCCCTGCGCCATTGGCCGCTGCACAATTGATCCCTGCGTAACCTGTACCCTGCGCAATTGATCCCTGCGCAACCTGCACCCTGCACAATTGATCCCTGCGCAACCTGCACTCTGCGCAATTGATCCCTGCGCAGTTGGCCTCCTGCGCAATTGGCCCTATGCACCACCCAACCCTGCGCCCTGTGCCCCTGCGTACTTGGCAACCTGCGCAGCTGACTCCCTGCGCCATCCAACCCCCTGACCCCTTGCGCAACCCATTGGCTCTTGGAGTTTTGGTTTTATTTTTTTAAGCTTGGCTTCTCTTTTGTGGATTGGATTTTGGGATCTTGTTCCACACAGCACGACTATCTTGACCCAACACGACCTGACACGATTTTTTCGTAATTGCTATGACTAGTACGATTTTTGTGGTTTTCTGTGAATTATGATCCTGGTACTTTCTGATTTTCTGGATAGTGACTCGAAGGGGGTACACTCTTGACTTGTAACCTGTGATTCATGATTAATCTTTGTAACCTGGTAACTTGATAATGGCCCGTGGCGGCACACTCTTGAACGTGTAACTTGCTACTCGACTTGTAACTTGACTTGACTTGACTTGACTCGACTTGATGCCGTTGCGATGGCTAACTTGACTTGTATAATCAACCTTGACACCATGGGTGTTCCTGCTTGCTTGCTTGTGCAATCCACCTGTCTTGTCTTGCATTATGTCTAGGACGTGACTCTCTGGTTCCCACGGTCAGGGATTCACACTGAATATGGATTAGGATAATGACTAGATCAAACTATAGTTCATGGAGAATTTCCAGTCACAGGCAATCTTGTTATCTGGGCGCTCTTAATTGGACTTGTAGCTTGCCGACGAGTAGAGCACATTTCCAGCGCACTGTCATGTGTTGCACCTCTAAGTCACCTAAGGGTATATCATCTCCGGGGTGATGTACCCAAACATACTCTCAACCCACGGAAGGATAACTGGATGGTCTGCAGGGCTTGGGACTGGAAAATTCTCATTTCATCTTGTTAGTAATTAGGTTTGTGACAACCCTAGTTAGTTAAAGTAGCAAGCCGTAGTAATTGCTTGGCCGCTTGTGAATGGATGATGTCTAGCCCTGTCTAAGTCTTGTCTAGTCCCTGTACCCTGGTACTCCTGAACATGGTTGTTTTACTTGCTTTAACAATAATTGGATAGAGACAAGGAGCTATTCAGGCGAAAGGTTACAACCCCGGTCCTTGTTTGGTTTACGGGTTATAACCTGGCTCCCGGAATGGTTCTACGTCCCTAGTCGTTTATTGCCCTGATGTGCTTTAATTACCTGTACTTTTCTTTTATTTTCTTATGTTCTGATATGCTGGTTTCATTCTTATTTCGTGGACCCTTGTGGCACTTGCTCTTTCTGGGGTTTGACCCAGCTGGTTTTGTGTGGCCAGATTTCGGAGCAGCTCCCGAGGATCTACCGAACCTCCAGCCCGATGGTGGCGACTAGAAGGAATCCGGGCTACGAGTGGGTTTTCTATTTTGTTTCGCTCACTCTATTGTAAATTATTCTTTTGAGGCGTTTAGCCGACGAGCACCTGTTAGCTCGATGCACCTTTACTTACTGTCTGCCTACGGGCTGTAAACATGATTAACAAATCCTAGGGTTGATCATGTATGACTTAACTCTTGCTAGTCCTCGCATTTTGTATGACTAGCTTCATGATCAGTTGATATGTAATATTTGGAACGCCTTTTATTGCATATTTGATGGTCAAACATCTTGTGATTATATTACTTGCTTGAGATTGAGACAATAGGCTTGACCTTAAGAGGCCGTTGGCTTGTAGTAAACCCTCACATCTAGACAGCCGTGACCGTATAACGAGATGGACTTCATTTCAATATACGTAGCTGGCTATGTTCGCCCCCGCTCTCCAGTATTCTGGTTATAGGGCATGACATTCTATGAGTGTGGACCACATGGAAGGCTGTTATCACTATGGCAAAAGGGGTCATATTAGGAGGAGCTGCATGAAGCTCAAACCTAAGAAGTCTAATGGCAAGGATGATCAGAAGGATCTCACGACGTTTGAAGATATCATTATCGTACCAACTGACATAGAGGAACCTTGTGGCATGTGTCATGACGACGACTAGGTCATGGACATGGGAACATCGTAATACGCCACTCCATATAGGAGGATCTTTACATCATACCGAGGTGGTAGGTTTGGACCTGCAAATATGGACAACAAAGGGATAACTGCAGTTGTGGGCATCGGTGATGTGCACTTGACAACGTAACTTGGCAAGAAGCTCGTTCTCAAGGGGATACGACATGTATCGAGTTTGCCCTTCATCTTGGTTTCTGTTGGAAGGCTGACAGATTATAGCTATCACAGTATGTTTGGGAACAAAGATTGGATGCTTATGAAGGGTTCCCAAAAGCTGGCTTAAAGAGATATATATTATGGCATGTACATGCTCAAACCACTGAAGTGTATAAGGATGCCACATACATCGGATGGAGGCTTGAGGGGTATTTGACAAGAGTTTATGGATCATCAAAAACTTGTCTTGGGAGGTCTTCGAGATGATCTGAGGGACTTTGAGGATTCAGTTCATCGAGATAAAGCAATGAACAGTGATGAGTTGAAGATTAAGGGTTAGTCTGTCGGTCATATGATAACTAGTCGGTCTCCAGTAGGGGTTGTTCCACGGATCTGATTTTAGTGATGACTGGTTTACCAAAGCTTTAAGGAGCATCGTTGGTTTCAACATTTCGAAGCTAGGAAGGAGATCAACGTATGCAGCAAACTCAATGAGACATGCGCATCCACTACAAGAAATTCAGATTTTTGTGACAAGTAATTGGTGACAAGTGTAAAACTTGTCACTGAAAGAGATATTTTTATGACAAATTAATAATTTTTTGTTGTTACTCATAGTTTGATTCTGTGACAACAGTGACTTTCCGTCACACAGTTAAATCATTTAGTGACCATGTTTTTATTGGTCGTCACTTAATGTTGTCATTGAAATAAAATTTAAGTTTTAGACTTATGTCAAAGACAAGTTATGTGTGACAAGTGAAAATACTCGTCACTTAAGGTGTTTTTATAGTTACAAAAAAATATTATTGTCACATAAAAGTATTAGCCACAAGATTTAAATGTTATTCATGTCACTTAAAAGTATCTTTTACTTCTCCATTTACACAGTTCAAGTGAGCTGTGGGTCATCCACGACATGCATTGTACATAATATTCTATTCGAGGATGCATGTGTATATGGGAGCTTTAATGTCGAAAATAAAAGAAGGCATATTCATGAGTCTGAATCTCGAAAGGGCCACACTGTCTGCTTGGTTAGGCCAACCAGGATGAAGAAGCTCGTCAGAACGGTAGTACGTTCCGGTGGAAGACGAAAGTTGGGGACATGCAACCAAGACTTATTTTGAGGTTGACTTGTAAGTCCATGAACCCATTTCTTCCTTTCTATTTCTTTTTCTTTTCTTTCTTTTATTATTATCATTATTATTGCCATATTTAGGTGATACTTTAATATAATTCTTGATAGGACAAATAGGGAAAAACAATAGGATTGCAAAAGTAAATATACTAGGGACCCTAATGCAAATATTTTAAATTTGAAACTAAAGCCTGGTCGACCCATTTAAACTCTGGGTTAGTCGGCGCTCCCTTCAAACAAAATCAGAATTCCCTCATGATAGAGTTCATCTGTTCAAGCACATATCCCTCTCAATCCAAGTCAAGCCCCAATCAAATCTAATTCGATTGATTTAAATGAAAACCTAAAGTTATGTTAAGATGGATTATTAAGTAATTAACAAAAAAGGAGTTGGGTTTGCAAACAACCAGTTAATAAAGGCGCTTAGTAGAAGAGTTTAAATTCAAATTTGATAATAGCCGATCGACCCCTCTTAGGATTTGGTTCGAAATGAGTAGATACGAATAGGGGATGACTCCAATCCCTAATACAAATCGAAAGGATCAATCCAATCAGGTTTAAATTAGAATTCTTTTATATCCTCTCACATATCAAACAGCCTTATATATATGAAGGAGTGACCCCTGGGTTCCTTTTAAAATCCTAAGAAAACTTTGACATCGTTCGAGATAGCCGCGCGCTGTTGACAACCTCAGAATTTTCTCATTAAGGTAAGGATCGGAAACTCTTTTCCCATTGAATATAGCACGCTACATGTTTGTTGATTTTATTATGAGGAACTAGTTCCAAACATTTGTTATCGGAATGGGGGTATTCCCTGTACTTGTGTGTCAAACAAGACACGGGCACATGTAGATGCTGGTTATATATTTAATTCATAGGCATAGATGGTTGGGATACCTGATTTTATACAATGAAAGGATGGGTGTATCGGTTGTCTACGAGCAGGGGAGAGCGTTGCTTACAAAACCTGGAGTGTATCTAGTAAATCCTGCATGCATGGGAGCGAGTATCATTTAGGGGGGGCAAAAAGCATGGTTAATTCGAAAGAGCCAACAAAATAGTTGTTATATCAGTCCGGGACGGATTATAGTAGAGATCCGTTAGATGATCCGAAAGAGCCAACTAATACTTCATGTCTCAGTTCGGATTATCCGATGGATTTTTGCAAAAATTTGTCTGATGATCCACTACCAAAATAAGTCATATCAGCGACGTATTTAGCGACTCCAAGAAAGTACGTCGCCAATTTTTGGGGGTTTAGCGACGTTTGTATAAGACGTCACTTTTTGTCGCCAACAGCGACTAATAGCGACGTCTAGCGGCTACAATTTGTTAAATGGGAACCTGCGTCGCAAGTTCGTCGGTACCCGTCGCTGATATAGCGAGGTGTAGCGACGCATTTTAAGCAGCATCGCCGTTTATTAAATATCAGCGACGTTTAGCGACGTCCTATAAGGACGTCGCTAATCGTTTCATATAGCCAGCGAGGGTTTCCTTTCCGATCATTCACAAATTTCTCCCCCAATTTTTGGCGCGCTCCTCCTCCGCGACGCTCCTCCCGCGATTTCCCTCCTCCGGCCTCCTCCTCCGCGGCGCTCCTCCGGCGATCTCCCTCCTCCGGCCTCCTCCTTCTCCTCCTCCTCCTTCCTCAGGTAGCTCCTCCTTCTCCTTCTCCTCCTCCTCCTTCCTCAGGTAGCTCCTCCCCAGTTTCTTCTCGTCTTCTAGCTCTCTCTCTCTCTCGCTTCTAGTTCGTGTCCACGAGAGCGTGGACTCGCTGTGGGGGACATGAGACTGACAGTGGACTCGCTGCGGGGGACACGAGAGCGTGGACTCGCTTCTAGTTTGTGTGACACCTATTTTGTTGGTTTGGACACGTCGTGTCCCACTGTGTGGACTCGAGACTCACAGCGTGACACCTATATACTGATACTGGGAGTTTTTTTGGGCATATCAACTGTCAATTTGATGTTTTGCTTGGATTCGAATTCTAATTTAGGGTTCGAGCCCTATTTACTGATACTGGGAGTTTTTTGGGCATTTTTAGGGTTTTGAAATGATGAATAAATTGACTAATAATTATTATCGAGCCCTATAAAATTTCAGCTATGTTACGAAGGATGGATACTAATCCTGTGAATGAGTTTTCTCCTAAGTATTCTCGGCAGTTGAGTATGATTTAGCTCACTGACATTACTGAAATATGGAATGATTAGTGTAGGGTATGTTGGTCAGGTTTTGGCAGAGTTGGGATATGATAGTATGCATGTTACAATTAACAAGGAATGTTGTTGACACCAAATATTGCACGACAGGTTACTTGAGTAACCTGGAATGTTTTACCTACTGAAACAAATGGTTTGGGCAAGGGTGTGTATAGGTTTATCATCAGATGGTATGGGATTTTGCCTGCCAAGTTGTGAAACCCGCAATTTTTAGTAATATTTTTAATCATTTTAAATAATGTTTTGTTAAATAAAATTTTGTGTTAAAAATAATATTAAAAATTATATTGGTTAATTCATGAAAATTATTTTTAAAATTAAGTCAAGGATTTTTGATTGTCGACCCAGACCCGAACCAAAATGAAGCTTAAATTTTTTATAAAATTGATGGTTAGAAACCTAAAATATTAAATTTTTTAAAAAGGAAATTTATTTTGTTAGCCATATTTTATTTTATTAATTGGCCCAAAACTTATTTTTCCCTTATGCCCAAATAGCCTTTAACCCAATATCCAATAAGTTCAAACCCAACTCATGTTCTTAATGGGTTACAAACCTTTAACCCATTTGTAAAGGAAAGCAATATTCTACTTTTCTTTTTAAGTCTTCATGTTTGCTGTAACATCCAACATTGAATGAATTCTTTAAGAATGAGTGGTCATTCCTTTCTGAGAGGAAGTTTTGCTCTCAACCGAAGTTCTTTCGGTTCTACCTTCCCCGAACAGTCGGCTCTTCCCCTCCCTTGGCCGGCGCCATCAAAGCCAGGCCATGGCTCTTGGCCTCCCCTCGCCTGGTAACTCCCTTTTTCCCCCTTTATAAACCAAGTCTCAACTCCACCTTTCCCCACACTTTCTTCCCCAAATCTCAGAGCCAAATCCCTAGATATAGTCCTTCCCGGAGTTCCCGAGGGCCGAGCACCTCCCCGCGTCACCACCGCCCGTGCCCCGTCGCCGCCCCTGGCCGGCGCCCGACCCTCCGGCGACCCGTTGTCTGTCGGTGGTTGCTCCGGTGACTGTCCCGTCCGGTTACAGTGCTGCCCCATCCCGTTCCGAGATCCATTTTGAACCCCATTGTCGGTACACTCTGACCCAATTAATCTCTTTTAGTCTGTGATGATGCTGGTCCAACCGAGTTCCTCGGGAATTCGGGATTCCGACAACGTAACAGTTACTAATTTTTGATTTCGAAGTTCTTCGGAAACTGTGGATCTTCGGTTCTGACGAATTATGATTAGTTCTTGGTTCTGTTTGAAATTTTTCTGGCTCTTCAAGTTCTGTTGAAATCTTGGGAATAATATGCTGGATTGGCTTTGGAAAAAGACTATTTTATGGTATATATATATATCCCTGGTTTGGGACTGTTTTACAGGAATCTTGGAATCATTTCCCAGTTTTTGGGTTGACCGAAAACAGAGGAGATGCTGCCGAAAATTTTACAAAATAATAAAAATGATTTTTAAAATGATTTTGGTAAAAATATTATTTTAATAATATTTTCGGGCGACGACTTTAATGGTCAATGGGCTCCAGCAAAATACAAACGTACCGGTTTGTCCGGACGTTGAGGCAGAGTAGCTGATTGTGATGATGGACCAGAGTCTGAGACACCTATTTTAATTGTTAGTTTTATTATTATTATTTAATTGTAGATAATTTCGGGACTAACCTGTTTTCTCTTATTTAAATTTATAATTAAATTTGTAAGGGCATAAGTCCAGTTTCTATTAAGTGGTCTGTAATATTGTAGTGTAGCGTTTTTACTTTATTTTCTGGGATTGTGGTACGCGTAGGAACAATTAAAATACTATTAAATTAAATAACTCATGATTTCCTCATCTTTAAGTAAAAGAAAATATATTTTATATATAATTGTAGAACGTCAAAGTTTTCCAATAAATAGATAAATACCAAGTTTTGTACGTAATTTGATAAAATACAAGTTTTCTCGAAAAACCAAAGTAATTTTGACTTTCTAAAACAACGCACTAGTAAACGTTGTGGTTAACTAAAATTGACTAGGAAAGACAAATAGAGATTGTAACTAGATAACTTGTGATTGCTTCTGAAATAAGTTTCCGGAATGTAGGGTTCGAGGAGGTTTCTGATTGTTAACCCCGAAGTACCGACTCTCCAGTTTGATCAAGTTTAAGGCAAGTACAGTTGTGATTGTTTGCAATTTAATTAGTAATAGTAATCTTGCATGCTTAAACCACATTTCTACACGGAACTCTCTCCTAGAGTATTGATTGTTATTGTCTCATTGCCTCATTGAATCTAATTGACTCGGGATATTGGGGGAGTAGTGTAGCGTCTATGACCAATACCCCTCATTGAATCTAATTGAATCTAATTGTACGAGCTTACCCCTCTCACACACGGGGATAGGTCGGACCATATCAGTGAATCATCCCAAACCGGTCATAGTCGTTACTTACTCAAATCACATGTTTTCAATTGTAGAACTGTTGGAAAATATTGTATTTCTAAATTGTTTATAATTGTAAATTGCTAATTATTAGTTGAATTGTAGATTTTCATAATTGTACTTTGCTCCCTCCTGACTGGAGACCAACATTTTTAGGTTACACTGAGGATGACCTATTCCAGAGTATCTGAGGACTCAGAGCTATTGTTCAACAATCCCGACTTGTACCCGGCGGTACTACCTGACGATGATGGCATGGCGTCTCCTTAGATGCTGTTGGTGTTAGTTAGATTTATTTCAGTTTATGGTCTTTAAACTTTTGTACTGGACAAGTTTTTATTATCGAATAAATGTTATTGTGGCAATTTTAGTCTTAAATGTTGTTGAATGACCTGCACATGGATTACAGCTTACTGCCGCCGTCTCATCAACGGTGCAGGCTGGGCATGATCCGATTCGACCCAAGTATTTGGGGACCGGGTCGTGACATGTTTTTAGTGGTGGCCCATGCAGGTCTAATCAATCAACAACTTAGGAAAACCTAGGAAAACAGTTAGAATACTAGAACACCAAGTTGCCACAATTTAGGACCGATTATATATATGATAAATATTTTGATTATAGACTGGTAGGATACCTTGCTTATGTTTGCATCCTAAACCTTCCAGAGCATGACCATTGACAAAACCAACTTTGATGGCGATGTGGTGTCATCTCCGGATCGAACCCCGCCTCTTCAACCAAGTTCGAGCTTTACACCCCACCAGCTCATTGATCATTTCTACAAATCATCCAGTGAAGTTTTCACTACACTGTCGAATCCTACCTCTTCTCAAACTGGGTTATTTTTCCTTGAGGAAATACCCACTCCTGTTGTTTCACCAGTATCAGCGATGGTTGCCCTATTTCAAGAAATCCTGGAGTGCCAGAAGATTCAAACTGAACAGATGGATATCACGAGAGAAGTCATGAAGAATATCATCGATGCAACTTTAGTCATTTTAAACCAAGTTGGAATGGAACCTCGTCCTAGGAGGGATACCCATGAATCTAGAAGATATTTGGGCCCTGTCCGGCAATCATATTGCAAGAAGCTTTTTGACTTGTGCCTACTGCAAAAGGCCTGGTCACCAAGCCAATATTTGTCGCAAGAGATTTGGAAAATGTTTGGTATATGGATCTGCCGAACATCGAGTAAAGGGCTGCCCCTTATCTTTTCATTATACCGGAGCGTCTATAATGTCAACCTCAGGACTCTATCCAAAAGACCGTAGGAAGGCATAAAGCCGATTCAAGGATCATAGAAGTTGAAGCAGTTGGAGACTGCTCATACAAAAGCCAGAGCCATGAAGATTAGTACCTAAGACCACTGTGTAGCAATATCTATTAATAAGCTGTAACAAGATGTTCTTAGAACAATCATGAGAGTTATTTTGCTGTAATTCTCCATATGAATAAAAATCTTAGTTACATCTTATGGTAGATGTCCTCTCTAATATATCTTCTGGATTACTCTAGACATTCACCATTGACCTAGTTCTCGGCTCTTTTCCTATCTCTAAGGGATGCTATAGAGTCAACCTGAAGGAAACCAAGAAGATGAAGGATCAGAACTATGGACTAAAGACTTTAAGACAGAGCTTCACCCCTAGGGAGCACCTGTGTCCAAGAAGGATGAAATAGTACGGATGTGTATCGACTATCGGGCACTGAAGAACAAGTACCCTTTTTCCCAGATTGATAATCTGTTTGAATCAGTTTGAGTGAACTTTAGGTGTTTTCCAAGATCGACCTCAGATCTGACTACCAACAGATCAAGGTCAGGAAAGAGGACAATTCCCATAACGGCATTCAATTATGGATAGTTGTTGGTCATGTCGTTTGGACTGACAAATGCTCCTGTTGTGTTCATGAATCTCATGAACAAAGTCTTTTATGAGTATTTGAATCAGTTTGTTGTCTTCTCCATAGATGACATTCCGATATACTCGAAGACTGAAGAAGAACATGAAGAGTATATGAGAAAAGTTTTGGAAAGAGGAAAAGCTAACTAAAAGTGAATTTTCTTAGACAAGGTGGTTTTGCCCATATTGTCACAAGAGAAGAAATTTCGAAGAATCTCAAGAAGATAGCCACTGTGGAGAAATGGTGTACCCAAGATTTAGTAGCTGAAGTTACGGCTGACTAATACCGAAAGTTGTGAAGGAATTTGCCAAGATAGCTGAACCTATGACGAAGCTGAATCGGAAAAATGAAGAGTTCATCTGGACGGAGGACTGCCAAACAGCATTCGAGGAGCTGAAAAAGAGGTTTATCACTGCACCAATTCTTGCGCTACCCGCAGGAACCGGTGATTTCTTAATTTACAGTAATGCGTCTGGAAAAAGAACTGGGTTACAATCTTCAACAACATGAGGAAATAATTGCTTACATATCTAGGCAATTACGGACTCATGAGAAGAACTATCCCACACATAATTTGGAACTTGCTGTAATGGAAGCATTATGGAAAGGGGGTGAAAATATATGTGGACTATAAAAGTCTAAAATATATCTTTACTCAGAAAGACCTGAGCGTTGGACAAAGAAGATGGTTGAGGATTTCAACATCGATTTACATTACTATCCAGAAAGAGCAAAATATGGTAGCTAATGTACATAGTTGATACTGATGGCGAAATTCTTAAACAAGAAGCGGTACCTGCTAGAAGACATCAGAAAGTTGGACTGGAGATTATACTGCCGAGAGAAAAGAGCTGGATGTTGATTCAGTATCGATAAAATTGTAAGTGAGCTCGAGTCTGATGAAAGAAGTCAAGAAGACGCAGTTTCAAGAAGAAATATTTTGCAAATTGAGAGATCAAATGTTGGCAGGAACAATTGAGAGTTTCTCTATTGCCAATGATGAAGCTTTTGAAGAATGGTATGAGGTTTATATATCTTATGGCGAACTAAGGAATGAACTGATGGAAGAAGCGCGCAGTCGCAGTATCTCACATATGAATCGGGATATGCGTATCATTAATTGATATTATGAAATGTAGAAGGACAAATTCCAAGTATGGGATTAGATTGGTCAACATAAGGAGTTTAGCAGAAACCAGTAAGCTTGTTGCAGCCGCTAGACATTCTGGAGTGGAAGTTGAAGCCCATGAACTTTGTATCAGGATTACCTTAATTCCAAGGAGGGAAGAACACCAATTGGACTTTGTGGATTGACTGACTAAGTCAGTTCACTTATTTCCCTACAAATTGGTTTATTCACTAAGAAGTTGACAGCATTGTATGAAAGGCAATGTAAGAGAAAGAGTACTGTTGGGTCTAGAAAAGGTGACTGACGCAGTAGAAGTAGTAAAGGTAATTAGAGACAAGCTCAGAATTGCCAAGATAGACGGAAGCATTGGGATTAAGTGTAGACATTGATCAGTGGAGTTTGAAGAAAGAGATAGTGTCTGAAGATCTCTTCTACCAAAGGAACGATTAGTTTTGGCAGAGTTGGAGAAGTAGCATACCGGTTAGCTCTACCAGCTAATCATTGAGAGTATGTACAATGCCATTTCATAGTTCAGAAGTTGCATCTTGAATCTGAGTAATATTTTGGACAATTCAGAGCTGGAGAGTAGATCAAGCCTTACAGTGCCAGAGAAACCAGTAACAAGCGTAGTCAGAGGTGAGTAGAAGATCAGAAATTTGAGCCATCATAATTCATATTTCCTTCAAATCCTTATTTTTTCATTTTGAACTTGACATATGTTGATAGTTAGCCTAGTTTTGCAAGCTATTTCTTTTTCAAACTTGATTACGACAGTATTTTACTGGGTGCACCCACTAATATATTGTCTAATCAGAATCGGTGCATGATGGTCTGATCAACCTCGTGTACTTTGGTTCGCCTTTGTATTTTTTTGCCTATCATAATTGAAACTTGTCCTTAAACTATCTCATCCATGACTATTTTTGGAAACCCTTATTGTTTGAACCTGAGTTATGGACGCAATACCGTACCTGCTTGATTGTAGTAAGTCTATCCTTTCTAACCCAACTCTTTAAATTTCGAGGACGAAATTTTCTAAGGAGGGAAGGTTGTGAAATCCGCAATTTTTAGTAATATTTTTAATCATTTTAAATAATGTTTTGTTAAATAAAATTTTGTGTTAAAAATAATATTAAAAATTATATTGGTTAATTCATGAAAATTATTTTTAAAATTAAGTCAAGGATTTTTGATTGTCGACCCAGACCCGAACCAAAATGAAGCTTAAATTTTTTATAAAATTGATGGTTAGAAATCTAAAATATTAAATTTTTTAAAAAGGAAATTTATTTTGTTAGCCATATTTTATTTTATTAATTGGCCCAAAACTTATTTTTCCCTTAGGCCCAAATATCCTTTAACCCAATATCTAATAAGTTCAAACCCAACTCATGTTCTTAATGGGTTACAAACCTTTAACCCATTTGTAAAGGAAAGTAATATTCTACTTTTCTTTTTAAGTCTTCATGTTTGCTGTAACATCCAACATTGAATGAATTCTTTAGGAATGAGTGGTCATTCCTTTCTGAGAGGAAGTTTTGCTCTCAACCGAAGTTCTTTCGGTTCCACCTTCCCCGAACAGTCGGCTCTTCCCCTCCCTTGGCCGGCGCCATCAAAGCCAGGCCATGGCTCTTGGCCTCCCCTCGCCTGGTAACTCCCTTTTTCCCCCCTTTATAAACCAAGTCTCAACTCCACCTTTCCCCACACTTTCTTCCCCAAATCTCAGAGCCAAATCCCTAGATATAGTCCTTCCCGGAGTTCCCGAGGGCCGAGCACCTCCCCGAGTCACCGCCGCCCGTGCCCCGTCGCCGCCCCTGGCCGGCGCCCGACCCTCCGGCGACCCGTAGTCTGTCGGTGGTTGCTCCGGTGACTGTCCCGTCCGGTTACAGTGCTGCCCCGTCCCGTTCCGAGATCCATTTTGAACCCTATTGTCGGTACACTCTGACCCAATTAATCTCTTTTAGTCTGTGATGATGCTGGTCCAACCGAGTTCCTCGGGAATTCGGGATTCCGACAACGTAACAGTTACTAATTTTTGATTTCGAAGTTCTTCGGAAACTGTGGATCTTCGGTTCTGACGAATTATGATTAGTTCTTGGTTCTGTTTGAAATTTTTCTGGCTCTTCAAGTTCTGTTGAAATCTTGGGAATAATATGCTGGATTGGCTTTGGAAAAAGACTATTTTATGGTATATATATATATCCCTGGTTTGGGACTGTTTTACAGGAATCTTGGAATCATTTCCCAGTTTTTGGGTTGACCGAAAACAGAGGAGATGCTGCCAAAAATTTTACAAAATAATAAAAATGATTTTTAAAATGATTTTGGTAAAAATATTATTTTAATAATATTTTCGGACGACGACCTTAATGGTCAATGGGTCCCAGCAAAATGCAAACGTACCGGTTTGTCCGGACGTTGAGGCAGAGTAGCTGATTGTGATGATGGACCAGAGTCTGAGACACCTATTTTAATTGTTAGTTTTATTATTATTATTTAATTGTAGATAATTTCGGGACTAACCTGTTTTCTCTTATTTAAATTTATAATTAAATTTGTAAGGGCATAAGCCCAGTTTCTATTAAGTGGTCTGTAATATTGTAGTGTAGCATTTTTACTTTATTTTCTGGGATTGTGGTACGCGTAGGAACAATTAAAATACTATTAAATTAAATAACTCATGATTTCCTCATCTTTAAGTAAAAGAAAATATATTTTATATATAATTGTAGAACGTCAAAGTTTTCCAATAAATAGATAAATACCAAGTTTTGTACGTAATTTGATAAAATACAAGTTTTCTCGAAAAACCAAAGTAATTTTGACTTTCTAAAACAACGCACTAGTAAACGTTGTGGTTAACTAAAATTGACTAGGAAAGACAAATAGAGATTGTAACTAGATAACTTGTGATTGCTTCTGAAATAAGTTTCCGGAATGTAGGGTTCGAGGAGGTTTCTGATTGTTAACCCCGAAGTACCGACTCTCCAGTTTGATCAAGTTTAAGGCAAGTACAGTTGTGATTGTTTGCAATTTAATTAGTAATAGTAATCTTGTATGCTTAAACCACATTTCTACACGGAACTCTCTCCTAGAGTATTGATTGTTATTGTCTCATTGCCTCATTGAATCTAATTGACTCGGGATATTGGGGGAGTAGTGTAGCGTCTATGACCAATACCCCTCATTGAATCTAATTGAATCTAATTGTACGAGCTTACCCCTCTCACACACGGGGATAGGTCGGACCATATCAGTGAATCATCCCAAACCGGTCATAGTCGTTACTTACTCAAATCACATGTTTTCAATTGTAGAACTGTTGGAAAATATTGCATTTCTAAATTGTTTATAATTGCAAATTGCTAATTATTAGTTGAATTGTAGATTTTCATAATTGTACTTTGCTCCCTCCTGACTGGAGACCAACATTTTTAGGTTACACTGAGGATGACCTATTCCAGAGTATCTGAGGACTCAGAGCTATTGTTCGACAATCCCGACTTGTACCCGGCGGTACTACCTGACGATGATGGCACGGCGTCTCCTTAGATGCTGTTGGTGTTAGTTAGATTTATTTTAGTTTATGGTCTTTAAACTTTTGTACTGGACAAGTTTTTATTATCGAATAAATGTTATTGTGGCAATTTTAGTCTTAAATGTTGTTGAATGACCTGCACATGGATTACAGCTTACTGCCGCCGTCTCATCAACGGTGCAGGCTGGGCATGATCCGATTCGACCCAAGTATTTGGGGACCGGGTCGTGACACAAGGTCTGAACAGCAGTCCAGGCTGCCTGCTTAGTTGAAAGTCTTAATTAGACTTTCTGTTCAGTACCCTTTGACTGAATTAAGTTGACCTGAATACCATATTTTAAATCCAAAATCTACGGTACGACATGGTGATCAGGACAGTCCCTGCAGCCATTCGATTGGCGAGACAAAAACTATGTAGCCGTAGATAAAGTTGACTGTCCTCCGACCCTCATCCCTCGGCAATGATGATACGACAACCTATCACTATATCTTATATAGTAGTAGATGATGTCTTAGTATTACATTATATGAGTTCATCTTGATTCTGTTACATTCTTCAGATACTAGATACGATAAGAACATATACTACACCATATGTACAGAACATAGATGATTCACACTAATGTATGCTAGAATGAATCTTGGATTGTGTTCTGAACCATCCGTTCTCACACTTGGCAAAAAATCAAATTTTTTGTACTTTATCTGCTTTCGAAAATGTACTCAAATTACATGATGGTTTCTTTAGTTAGCTTGCTTATGTTATAATTATATTATTTGTGAATATCGATCTTACCAGATGGCACCCATGACCCGAGAAGCGGCACGTCGTTTGAGAAAAACAGTGAATGCTGAGGTGGCTCCTCCTACAGTTAAGGAGGAAGTGGTACCGGTTGCTAGTGAGACCGGGAGTTCTATTCATCCAGCACCGGTAGCTAGTGAGATCGGGAGTTCTATTCATGCAACACTTGCAAGGGACGATATCTCTCCTCACGCCAAAGATCTCGCTTTTTCGAGGTGGTTGCGTGATCGTATCACTGAGCGTTTGCGTGAGCTGTATGGTTCTCATTAGCTATTAATTAGTACTTATTTGTATTGGACTATTTGTATTAGGTTGTTTTTATATTAGATTATTTGTATTGGACTACATATATGAATTAGTACTGTGTCAATCTCTCATCCCTCGGCAATGATGATACGATAACCAACCAGAGAGGATACTCTGAGAGATCCATCTGAGTAGGACGTATACTCTGAGAGATCACCTTTACAAGTATGACATCAGTAGTGGGATTGAGTGTGTACGTCCTACTCAGATGGGTCTCTCACCGTTACTATTTTTTGACAGCACCGTAGATGTTCTCCATCAACAGATTCTTGCTCCGAGCTAAAACTTTGCCCCGGAGCTCAAGTGGACATCCTTGGTGCAGAGCTCGAGTGAGAGGTTTCTGACAGCATGGTGGTCTCCTTTGTCAAAGTATCCGTACTCATCACACATTGGTTGTGGGACGAGCACGGATACTTTAACAAAGGAGACCTCCATGCTGTCAAGAATCTCTCACTCGAGCTCTACACGAAGGACGTCCACTTGAACTCTGGGGCAAAGTTTTGGCTCGGAGCAAGAATCCGTTGACGGAGCACATCTACCATGCTATCAAAAAAAATAGTAACGGTGAGAGACCCATCTGAGTAGGACGTACACACTCAATCCCACTACTGATATCATACTTGTAAAGGTGATCTCTCAGAGTATACGTCCTACTCAGATGGATCTCTCAGAGTATCCTCTCCGGTTGGGTTGTGTTCTGAGCCATCCGTTCTCACACTTAAAATACATATGAATTAGAACTGTGTTTTGTATTTTCGACGAACCCAGGGATTTGATTCTGTATTTTGTATTTTGGTTTCTGTATTTTGGCTCCAGCTCCATTTGCATTAATCTATGGTACGACATGGTCCCTGCAGCCATTCGACTGGCGAGGCAGAAACTATGTAGCCGTAGATAAAGTTGACTGTCCTCCGACCCTCATCCCTCGGCAATGATGATACGACAACCTATCACTATATCTTATATAGTAGTAGATGATGTTTTAGTATTACATTATGTGAGTTCATCTTGATTCTGTTATATCCTTCAGATACTAGATACGATAAGAACATATACTACACCATATGTACAGAACATAGATGATTCACACTATTGTATGCTAGAATGAATTTTGGGTTGTATTGAGCCATCCTTCATTTGCCCCCTTCCCTGTCCCTCTCGTTATGTTGCGAACCTCTTCCTCTATGCCATTAAAATCAGAATCCTCGACTCTCTTTCGCTTCTTGGATATTGACCCAGCTTCCAATCTCTCATTTCCCTCCGGGTCCACTCTACTCCCAATCTCTTCCTCTTTTATACACGGATCTACAGAATCAATGCCATCCAAGGAAGGCAAAACTGAATCAGCATTGTCTTCCGGATCGTCCTCATCAAGGCATAACGGGCTGCTCAGCGTGCCCAGCTTCTTCAACTTCTCGCTGGCTGCAGAGTCGAAATGGGAACGGGTCCTCTTTGTCGGCCCGGAACTCTGACTCGCACTCGTCTCGCTACCGGTTTTCTCTCCTCCTCTGACGCGGGTCATAAGAAAAGAAATTTCGTACCTCTTCTTCACATAAACATCATTGCTGCCTTCTACTCGAGCCTCCTCGTCTGTGATGCTATCCAACTTCTCGGTGCCTACATTGTCACTCGAATCTCCCCTTCGACTCGTATCGTCCTCTTATTCGTCTGTCTTTTCGCTTCCTGTCTTGCAATCATCTGCTATCACCACCGTCTCATTCGACTCCTTCTCCGATGACTCCGGGGAGGAGGAGGAAGACTCGGAGAAGGAGTCGAATGAGTTGGCGGTGATAGCAGATGATTGTAAGACAGGGAGCGAAAAGACAGGCGAATAAAAGGACGATACGAGTCAAAGGGGAGATTCGAATGACAATGTAGGCACCGAGAAGTTGGATAGCGTCACAGACGAGGAGGCTCGAGTACAAGGCGGCAATGATGTTTATGTGAAGAAGAGGTACGAAATTTCTTTTCTTATGACCCGCGTCAGAGGAGGAGAGAAAATTTGTAGCGAGGTGACGAGTGCGAGTCAGAGCTCCGGGCCGACAAAGAGGACCCGTTCCTATTTCGACTCTGCAGCCAGCAAGAAGTTGAAGAAGCTGGGCACGCTGAGCAGCCCGTTATGCCTTGATAAGGACGATCCGGAAGACAATGCTGATTCAGTTTTGCCTTCCTTGGATGGCATTGATTCTGTAGAGCCGAGGGAAGTGGCTCCTCCTCGGCAATGATGATACGACAACCTATCACTATATCTTATATAGTAGTAGATGACGTTTTAGTATTACATTATGTGAGTTCATCTTGATTCTGTTACATTCTTTAGATACTACATACTAGATTCGATAAGAACATATACTACACCATATGTACAGAACATAGATGATTCACACTAATGTATGCTAGAATGAGTATTGGATTGTGTTCTGAGCCATCCGTTCTGATTCAGCATCTTCCTTTTTCTCTCCTCCACCATGGCTCTGGACCCATCTGCTCCTCCCTACTTTCCTTCTTCTTATTTGACTCTCTCAGGCACATATGATATCTACCTCAAGTGTAGAGTCGGGGGAGAAGAAGTGGGCAGGAAGAGGAGGGGGAAGCAGTACAGCCGGCGGCATGACCCGGAGGAAGTACAGATGTTTTTTTCAAATCCGTAGGAGAACTATAAGGATATATCTTTTCACAATATATCATCTTGTCAAAGACCCTTAATGTGAATATCATGTTACCGCGGTGTCGGAAGACTAACATGTCATAATTTTCTAAGCCGTGTGTTTTGACATAATCCTCCCAACTCTTTCCTCCTATGTAGTAATCTTGCATTATTACATAGGACTGAAATCCGGTTGGAGGATTATGTCAAAATACACGGCTTAGAAAATTATGACATGTTAGTCTTCCGACACCACGGTAACATGGTTGTCACATTAAGAGTCTTTGACTAGGTGATATGTTGTGAAAAGATATATCCTTATAGTTCTCCTACGTATGTTGAAGAAAACCTCTGTACTTCCTCCGGGTCATGCCGCCGGCTGTGCTGCTCCCCCCTCCTCTTCCTGTCCACTTCTTCTCCCTCGACTCTACACTTGAGCTGGATATCATATGTGGCTGAGAGAGTCAAATAAGAAGAAGGAAAGTAGGGAGGAGCAGATGGGTTCAGAGCCATGGTGGAGGAGAGGAGAAGGAAAATGCTTGATCAGAACTTAAGGTGGAAAAGTTGTGACGTTGATAGCGTGAGAGAGGGAGAGGGTGGAAAAGTTCTTCTCTTCCGACTCTACACTTGAGGTGGATATCATATTTTGGTTTCTGTATTTTGGCTCCAGCTCCATTTGCATTAATCTACGGTACGACATGGTGATCAGGACATAGTCCCTGCAGCCATTCGACTGGCGAGACAGAAACTATGTAGCCGTAGATAAAGTTGACTGTCCTCCGACCCTCATCCCTCGGCAATGATGATACGACAACCTATCACTATATCTTATATAGTAGTAGATGATGTCTTAGTATTACATTATGTGAGTTCATCTTGATTCTATTACATCCTTCAGATACTAGATACGATAAGAACATATACTACACCATATGTACAGAACATAGATGATTCACACTAATGTATACTAGAATGAATTTTGAGTTGTGTTCTGAGCCATTCGTTCCCATACTTGGCAATTAAGTTGTGGACCATTATGTTTGACATTGTTGTTACAAATTTTCATATATCTGTGTTGATTGATGAGATTGTGTTTCAAACGTGTTCGTGATTGTGTGTATCTGTGTTGTTTGATAATATGTTCGTGATACACACCGTTGTTGTTGTAACAAATGGTGTAGGGGGTGCTGCAGGAGATGTATTTTTTTTTTTTTCAATATTAGCGACGTTCAGCGACGAAAATAACGTCGCTAAGTAAGTACCCCAACGTCGCTAACTGTGATGAATACCGTCGCTGATCGTCACTAAACGTCGATATGAAAGACGTCGCTAGGCGTCGCTATATGTCGGTACTGTAGCGACGTAGAAAAGTCGCAGAACGTCGCCATACGGCTCTCAAGCCAGGTCAGCATCGATGCATGTAAAGTCGCACAACGTCGCTAGGTTACGTCGGTAAATGATGACGTTTTACGTCGCTGGTAGTCACTGAATTAGCGACGTGTCCGCGTCGCTAAGGCTCGTCGCAATAGCTACGTATTGCGACGTTTTCTTCTTTAGCGACTAGCTTAATCGCGACTACGTGCGAACGTCGCTAAATACGTCGCTAATCGAAATTAGCGACGTATTTTTCCTATTTAGCGACGTCTTGAGGCGTCGCTGATTTGACATATTTTAGTAGTGATCCGAAAGAGCCAAAAAATAGTTGATGTCTCTGTTCGGTTTATCCGACGAAATTTTTTGGGAGATCGGCGGACTTTCCTTTCCTTCATAAAAGCTAATTTGAATGCTATAGCTTTTTAATTTGTCTGGAAATGCTATAAATACTCTAGAAACGTATTTGTTCTACATGGTGCGCTAGTCAGTTAGGTCTATGTTGTAGGCTACGGTTGCCCTATCGACTACAGAAGCAGAGTATATGGTAATAGAGGCAGTAAAACAAGGCCTATGGCTTCGTGGCTTGATTAATGACTTGGGCTGAAGGAGGATGTAGTTAATGTGCATTATGATAGCATAAGTGTTATCCACTAGGCAAAGAATCAAGTTCGTCATGCGAGGACCGAGCATATTGATGTCCGCTACCACTTCATACGAGATGTTGTAGAAGACAGTGATATTGTACTTGAAAAGGTGTATACCAAGGACAACATCGTTGATATGCTGACTAAGGTTGTTCCTTAAGCTAAGTTCCAACATTGCTTGGACTTGCTCCAAATCCTATCTATTGCTTGAGAGCTCTTAGGGATGGAATTGACGAGTAGTTGATTTGGTGAAGTTATGTGGTGGAGAAGTGTGTCGGCTCGATTTTATGGTAAAACCTTGCCGAGGTGGACATATAAAGGAAAGTATCAAAAAATAGGTCTAATACCATTTTGACTTTGACCATATATTTGATTGAATTTTCATATATGGATCTAATATATGGTAAGTACATAAGATTGGATTTTCATATATGGCAAACCTACATAAGATTGGATTTTGAGCCTACATAAGATTAAATTTTAAACCTACAAAAGATTGGATTTCTATATATGGACACATGACATGCTATATAAAGGGGTTAATGGTTCTCCTTGGGATATCTCAAGTGTGCTCAATGTAGGTTGTTGATAAGTTCAACACAATATTTTGAGATCTCATTGTGGTCAATAAAAGTTTGAGTAAGCTCAACACACGAGAGCTTGAGTTGTTGAATAAGTTCAACACAAAAGTTTGAGAGATTTTTCTTCTTCTTTATCTTTGTGGTAGAGAGTTCTTGAGAGCAATAAAAGAAGTGTTAAGAGAATCGTTGTAATTCCTTTTATTCTTCATACTAGAACTGAATCAATCTCGTCTGTGAAAGTAGGCATCTTGGCCAAACCACGTAAATTATTGTCTTTGTGGTTGTGAATTTTCTCTAAAGTATTCTCTAATTTTGTGGGTTTATTTCCGTTGTATCCCAACACAAAATGACTCACGCTAACATTTCCTATTGTTATTTTGAATAAAGTCAAGAACTTTATAAGTTTTTGGTGATCGAAAGTCCGATCGGTTGGTAAAATCGACAAATTTGATAAGTTTCAATGCAATATTCTAATTCAATTTTCACTCATAATAGTCACCTCCTTATTAGTCGAACTACATTCAGGAGGGGCTGTTTGGTTGCACAAGTGAAAAAACAGGGTTGGTAAATTTTGACTTTCCAAAAGTTGTTTGGTTGGTGGAATTGAAAAAATATGAAAGTGGAAGAATACGGAGTTTCGTTGTTTGGATGGTTGTTGAAAGTGGAGAAAAAAGAATTTCGTTGTTTGGATGGTTATTGAAAGTGGATGTTGGTTGGAGATATGGTAAACGTAGGTACGGTTACCCCCATTTTCATTTAATTAGTAAATATAATTTGTTTTCTTTCATGCAATTAATTACATAATTAGTAAATATAAAGTTTCTAGAATAAAAATTCTCATAAATGAAAAAAGCTCATAAATTTTCTATTTTTTGTTATATTGAATGTAAAAAAATGAGACTTGAATTTCCATAAAATTAATTTTAAATTTTTCTTGAAAAGAATAAAATTTACAAATAAGAATAAAATTTAAATTTTATGAAAAATAAATTATTCTTTCACCCAAGTAGTTGACATATAATTAGTAAATGCAAATTTCCTAAAATACAAACTAAATTCTCATAAATGAAAAAATAATTGTCACCATCATTGAAACCACTAGACAAATATGAATAATTTCAAGGTAAAATAAAGGCAACATCATATGAATAATTTCCATATTTTATGTGTACTATTATCATACGAATAATTTGACAGAGCACTTCCTTCTCTCCTCCGGACTTGAAAGTCCTGTACTTTCATCCAAAAAAAAATCCGGATGTAAAAAGTGTGGAGAAGGGCTGGAGACAGGAACTGGTACCCATCCAATTCAACCAACTTTCCACACTTTTAACCAAAGGAACCAAACAGAGAAACTGAAACAAAATCACCCGAGTTACAAAAAAGACATACTTTCAACCAGACTTTCGTTGTACCAAACAGGCCCTCAGCGGTGGCATATCCAGAGAGACATTGGTGATCGATCCCCAAAGGACCAAATATAAATATACTCTTGTAATTGATTTTATTTTGGTACCAACAGGGATAAAATATAATTACAATCTAAACTACTCCAAAATGTTACCGATAGCAACTCTATACCCATTGAAAGAGAGAATCCGAGATTCCAAATGCAAGCCCCTTATCTTCAACGATCAATTTGCTTTTTTGCGTGCGCCCTTTTCTATGTACCAAAAAACGTGACTGCTTATAACTCTTCATAGTAGTAGCCGTTGGAATTAATGTGGTCACGTTGGAATTAATGTGGGCACCTCTATAAATCCGTTTGCAGCAATTGGGAACAAATTATCACTCCATAGACTCAACCTCTCTTCTTCTTCTTCTTTTCTAACCTTCCTTAATAGAAGGAGCTCTTTGTGAGCTCTCCGTAAGAGCTTCGGCTTTTGCTTGGCGATGGAGGAACGAGTCCCTGAGAAAATCGTCCGTCGTTACAGTTTTGTTGATGTCGTAAGTCCTTGTGCTTCTGTAGTAAGGATCACCCCCAAAATTAATCCAGAGAAGGAAGAAGGAACATCACCAGATGTGTCTTCTCCAGAAAGCAATTCTGACATAGACGAGCCATCGTGGATTGGGCCCGTGAGAAGGCAACTGAACTCCGCGGCCCCGAAGCCGTATCCAAGACGGCAGCGGACCATCTTCAGGGTCCCAGAGCACATCCGTCGCGGTGAACCCAACGCCTATGAGCCGCTGGTGGTGCCCATCGGCGCTTACCACCAGTATTACCACTCTGCATGGCGGAGCAGTACTATACAAGACCACAAGTGGCAATGTGTTCGTTACCTCCTCTCTCGCCACGGGAATCGGTACCGAGCGAGCGAGCTCTTGGACCGATGCATATCGAAGATGAGGGCGTTGGATAAGAAGGTGAGAAGTTGCTACTCGGATAACGTGAGTCAAGATGAGCAAGCCCTCGCGCAGACAATGCTGCTTGATGGGTGCTTCATTATCCATCTCTTGTTGAAACAAGCAACGACGGATGGAGTCGAGGCGAAGGAGGAGGTTATGGTTGATATCGAGGAAGGGTGGACAGAGGACGATGAGGGGAATGAGAGGATGGATGGCGAAGAGGGGGACAATGTAGAGTTGGACATCGGAGAGGAGGAAGCGATTGAGAGTCCTGTTCTAGGAATGCTATGGATTTCGAACCTTGTAGCTTATGATCTACTGAAGCTTGAGAACCAAATCCCTTTCTTCGTAGTCCAGACCTTATTCGACATCTTGGCTACTCCGGTAGATAAAGGCCTCGACCTTCCGAAACTTGCGCTCCAACTCTTCCGCGACATCCATCCCAACATGTCCAGGGGTTTCACATCAATGCCGGCAAGTCAAGTCCACCACCTTCTCCATCTCTTCCATTCGTCTCTCATTCCTTCGCAACCTCCTCAACCATTAGCTTCAGAAGTAATGTATGCAAAAACTCCTCCGGAGTGGATCCCTACCGCGACCGAGCTAATGAGGGGTGGGATAAAGTTTAAGACGAACGAGGCCACTGGAAGCTTCCTAGATGTGTCCTTCGAGGACGGTATAATGGTAATTCCGCCACTGCGAATCTACGATTATACCAACGCCCTCTTCCGAAACCTCGTCGCATTCGAGCAGTGCTACCCCAACACTAGGACCTACATCACGATTTATGCTGCGTTCATGGACTGCATCATTGACGACGCGGAGGACGTGAAGCTGCTCGACTCGAAGGGGATCCTTGTCAACAGGTTGAGCACCAACGAGGCGGTTGCGGATCTCTTCAATAAGTTGTGCATTCAGATACACTATGCCTCCGACAGGAACTATCTTGCCGACGTGTTTGTTAGGGTGACCGAATACCATGAATCCAAATGGCATCGATGGAGGGCGGAGCTGATCCGCGACTACTTCAGCAGTCCATGGGCAGGTGTTGCCGTGGTTGCTGCAGTTCTGCTGTTTCTGCTTACGATCCAGCAGTCGGTGTTTGCAGTCCTCGATTACTTCTACCCTAACTAGAACAAAATCTGTTCCATGTTTAGGTTCCCATCATAATGTTGTTGAAGGTATTTTGTTACAAGTTTGGATGTGTTTTAGCGTCTTGTTTCTGGATCTCCTATAGAATCAATGGACTGACCTCCCGTGTGAGGTTTGAGTTTTAAATTTTAGATTTTGTCATAAGTCCCGTAAATCGTAGGACCAGCTATGGACCATATGTAAGACCAAGAGCTCCGATCTTCGACATCATTATTTTTTAAATAAATACTAAGCATGTGTTGGTGTTTTTGCCTTTGGACTAGAAAAGATAGTCCCACATCGGCTACACCAAATGGTGAGTATCTCAATATAATGCATTGCTTGTGTTGAGGTGTGCACATGAGGTGTAGTGGGACACAAGCTTGTGCCATGTGGAAGTATTTTTCTAGAAGGAAAAAGGATTAAATCCAACAAGGATGAAAGTTAATTTTTGTTGTGCGGACTCGGACTCGGACACGGACTCCAGGATGTCTCGTGCATGCACGGGAGTGTTCGGGGGGTAGGCGTGGACTGGCACACTTCTATGCTGATTGTGGGATGATCTAAAATATCAAACTCTGTTTTTGAGTATTGGTATTTTAGTCCCACATCGGATAGGAGAAGAGGTGAAGTCTCAACTCCACTCTATAAATAGAGCCCCTTGGCCTCCTTTGAAAGATGCACCAAGAAGAGAGTTGAGGGAGTCTGTTAAGTCCAGGAAGCCCGTTCAAGTCTCAAATATTGACTTACGAGCGTTCCAGAAGTTCTCCTGAACTTGCTGGTTCCTGGGAGCTTATCCGTATTGCGGGTATAGCTTTGAGATTGTTCGTCAAGGGACCAACAATCTTATAGGCTACCTGCCTATTTGCGGTGCTACTCCGCTGTGACTTAGCTTGCAAAGCCGAGGCATTATCCCTACCTGGGAACCTCATGGTGGAGTCACCCCACTGTAGCATGGAGTTTCACTCCTTGTAGTGCTGCTCTACCGTGCTTCCTGTAAAGCACACCAGGCATTCACTCTGCCTGAGAACTCATTAAGGCGTTTAAGCCAACCTTCCCACAGGATCCGTTTTCCGCAGAAAACAATAGTAGACAACAGTGGTTGTAGGTCCGTAACCTCTCCATGTCACATAGGACAAGTACCCACCGTTCCTGATATTCTTCTGGTTAATAGTCCTCCCTTGAACCAAAAGCTAGATGCCTAGTAGATTTCTCTTTGAACTAATAGCATAAAACTTTATGGTAGGAATGTAATAACACAATATCAGAATGCCTTCAAGCCTATTTTACAAGCTGTGTCATCGACCAGCTGGCGCTTGAGGCCCTTGGTGAACGGATCCGCCAGGTTCTCCTGACTCCGAACATCAATCACTGCAATGACGCCCCTTTTGATGAGATCGTTCACTGCTCTGTGCTTCAACCGCACAGTCCTCTTCTTCCCGTTGAAGAGTTCATTTGATGCCACTGCTGCTGCCGCCTGGTTGTCACAGTATATCGGTATTGCCGGTATCTGAGCCCCAACCACCGGAAGATCATACATGAGCTCCCGAAGCCACTCTGCTTCATCTGCAGCAGCATCCAATGCAAAGAATTCAGATTCCATGGAGGAGCGAGATAACATAGTCTGCTTCTTCGACTTCCACGATATAGCAGCTCCGTCCATGGCGAATACGAATCCACCTGTGGAATACTCGCTCTCCATATCTGAACACCAGCTAGAATCACTGAAGCCTTCCACTACTAACGGATCTCCGCTGTAGAAAAGTGCATTTCGTCCTCAACATGAATCTCACTGAGGAGATTATCCAGGCTAATCTCCATCTTCTTCCTATGCATCCTTACATAGATGTTGCTCCATCCTGGAGGAAGTTTTGCCACGATCCCTCCAACGACGAACTTGTCGACGAGGGGCATGCTATCATCCTCCAGTTTCTGGCGCAGCTTCAGGAACTCTTTCACTTGGGGCAGCATGGTCTTCTCGTCTTCAAAGACCCATTTGTGGTATTTTTCAACCATGAACATCTTCGACCGGGCCTCGTCGTCGTCATACAGCTTCCCCACGGACTCCCAGATCTCTTTGGCAGAAGGGTCACTATAGAAGTGAATGCAAGTCCAAGCCCAAAGAGCAAGGTGAGCCTAACAAGGTTTCTTTGGTTACTAATCAGGTTGCCATGATAGCACAGGTTGCAACTGTGGGGGCAGACTTGGACTGGTGGATAAACACTGGCGCGACATGTCATGTCTGTTCAGACAAGGACTGGTTCGTCTCCTATGAGCCTACTTCCGAGAAAGTCATGATGGCGAACCAGGCACAAGCTGAAGTACTGAGGATCGGGACGGTGGAGCTGAAGCTTACTTCGGGGAACATTCTGACGCTTCAAGGTGTGAAGCATGTTCCTGCAATCGTAAAGAACCTGATCTCTGTGAGCCTGCTCTGCAACGCAGGCTTGAGGATGGACATCAATGCTGGCCAGTTGGTGATGTCCAAGAAGGGTACATTCTTCGAGAAAGCTTTCCAAACTGAAGGAATGTACAAGATTCAGCTTGTTGTAACCCAGCATGATAATATAAATGCTATCACTTTTTCTGATTATTCTCTTGAGCTGTGGCATAATAGGCTAGGACATGTTCATTGTAAAAGAATTAACAGAATGTCTAGTCTAGGACTTATCTCCAAGTGTGGGGGTAAGGTAGAGAAATGCGAAGTATGTGCTCAGACGAAGATCACTAGGAAACCCTTCCACAGGGTCCATCGAAGCACAGATCTTCTGGAGTTGGTTCACTAAGATATCTGTGACTTCTAACAATTCTCTTCAAAGGTCGGGATGAAGTATTTCATTACTTTCATCGATGACTTCTCAAAGTATGCTTTCGTCTACTTGCTAAAGTCTAAAGACGAAGCATTCGAGAAGTTCAAAGAGTTCAGGGCCGAGGCTGAACGGCAAACTGGACAACAACTCAAGAGGCTGAGGAGTGATCGAGGTGGGGAATATAGGTCTCACGAATTCTCATCATTCTGCAAAGAACATGGAATCATCAACGAGACGACGGCTCCGTATTCTCCACAATCCAACGGAGTAGCAGAAAGGAAGAACAGAACGTTGACAGAGATGATGAACTCCATGCTGTTGACTGCGGGTCTTCCAAAGTGTTACTGGGGAGAAGCTGCACTAACGACAACGTTCATTCTGAACAGAGTGCCATATGCAACTTCTGACATAACTCCTCATGAACTCTGGTTCAAAGTCAGACCTAACTTGAATGTCATTCGAGTGTGGGGGTGTCTGGCTTATGTGAAGCTCCCGGATCTGAAGATTCAGAAGCTGGGGACAAGGACTACTAAGGCGATCTTCCTGGGGTATGCCGAGAAGAGTGATGCTCGGAGATTCCTTGATATCGAGTCAAATCATATCATCGAATCTCGCGATGCTGAATATTTTGAAGAAAAGTTTGCAAGGCACAAGAACATTGTTCTCGCGGATATTCCGGAGAATAATGAGGGTGCGAAGCAGACAGAGGTCTTTATCGAACCGGTAGTCCAAGATGGAGCTGTTGTCGAGGAGACATCAGCTGAACCAGAACTCGCTGAGCCGTCAACTAAGCGAGCGAGGAGGCCGAAAGACTTCGGAGATGACTTCGTCACTTATCATGTGGAAGCAGATCCGCTTACCTATGATGAGGCGATGAAGACCAGAGATGCTATATTCTGGAAGGAGGCGATTGACAACGAGATTGACTTAATCACCTCCAATAACACATGGGTATTGGTCGACCTACCAGAAGGAGCAAGACCCATCAGATGCAAATGGATCTTCAAGAAGAAGATGAAAGCAGATGGAACCATTGACAAGTTCAAGGCCAGGCTAGTGGCCAAGGGATTTGCTCAGAAGCAGGGGATCGACTACTTTGACACTTATGCTCCAGTAGCTCGGATGACAACTATCAGATTGTTAATTGCTTTAGCAGCAATACACAAGCTGGTGATACATCAGATGGATGTGAAAACGGCATTCCTTAATGGCGAGCTGACTGAAGAGATCTACATGCAACAACCAGAAGGTTTTGTCGTCAGAGGTCTGGAAGACAAAGTCTGCAAGTTGATGAAGTCTCTGTATGGTTTGAAGCAAGCTCCCAAAATGTGGCATGAGAAGTTTGACAAGGTGATAAGGTCAAATGGCTACAGGGTCAGTGAAACAGACAAGTGTGTCTATACGAAGTTTGCTGACGGAAGAGGAGTAATCGTTTGTCTATACGTGGACGACATGCTAATCCTAGGTACGGATTTAAGCTGCGTCACAGAGACAAAGAAATTCCTCTCGACCAAGTTTAGTATGAAGGACTTGGGGGATGCCGACGTAATCTTGGGGCTCAAGATCATCCGGACAGGCACTGGAATAGCGCTGTCACAATCTCATTATATTGAGAAAATGCTCACTCGCTACGGGTATCAAGATCTTCCTATTATTGATACACCGTACAGGAGTGATCTGAAACTGGGGCCAAATTCGAAGGAAAGCGTCAGGCAGTTGGAGTACGCTAGCATCATCGGAAGCTTGATGTACGCTACTACTGCCACAAGGCCTGACTTAGCTTTTGCAGTGGGAATGCTGAGTCGGTTCACTAGCAATCCAGGCGTTGAGCACTGGAAAGCTGTGAAGCGTGTTATGAGATATCTCAAGAAGACTCAGACATATGCACTATACTACAGCGAGATCCGTTCTTCTTCTTCCTCCCTCTTTCTGTTGCCTTCGAGAATCTGAGACTCAACTGTTGTTGATCTTCTCTTGTTGCCTTCGAGAATACCGTCGATTCTCTTTAGAAGTTACACGGTTCGGTTGCCTTCGAGAATACCGTCGCTTCTCTTTAGAAGTTATACGGTTCTGTTGCCTTCTAGAAATATTACGAAATAATCTTTTTAGATTCTCGTAATACAACATCACCTTCTTTAGGGTGTTGTTGCCAGAAACATTGTCTTTACAATTGTTTCTGAATTCGTGTTTTTTCCATCGATTGTTCGTCAAGGTTCTAACAGCATGCACATCCAAATTCTTAAATTATATATATATATATATATATATATATATATATATATAAATTGATCATTTTGTAAGATTATAAATATGAATCTTAGAGTCAGTAAGAAATAGGGATCCAAAAATTGGAGGTCTTGGAAGAATTGTAGAATAGGAATTGAGGAAGAAATAGAGAATTACTTGAAATACAAAATTATAAAACTAACCATAAAATTATTTGAGGCCCCCAAAAATTGGAGGTCCTGTGCGGCCGCACTATTGGTACGGTCCCAGGGCCGGCCCTGGGTGGAGCTCATGCTCTCAAGATCAAAAAGCTTGCCTCACGATTTTTTCAACGAGTCGAGTTATTCAAGCTGACTCGTAAGCACTTGGCTCGTTAATATCCCTAGACTACTCATACCAGCCACTCAAACCAGTTTCTAATATAATTCAAATACTTATATAACCTCCGCCACTCTCTTTCTATAAGATTAACTTAAATTTATAAACTAATCGAAAACCGTTTAACCTCCTTCACACTCTTTCTATAGGATTAACTTTAAATTTAACTAATCTGAAAACGTGTAACCTCCTCCGCACCCTTTCTTTAATATTTACTTTCAACCTGCTGTCGTTGGATTATGTTTATTTCTAGGTTGGGGTGGATAACCAAAATAATAATCTAGGCAAGAGGAGTTCAGACGATGCTTTCATGAGAGAAGGAAAAGTATAGTTTCCGGAGGGGCATGTCGTTCTCTCTCTCGGCCTCCCTTTACTCTCTCCTCTGCTGGGCCCCCACCCTCCCTTTTTGTAGTACGGGATCAGGGTCTATGGAGGACGGTAAGGAGGTCTTGATAGTTCACTCATCTCAGCGAGGGGATTGGACCATCGGTTTGTTAGCTACATTTGGGCAGACCACTTGGCCTTCCCTCATTCCAGACCTTACTAAAGACTATCAATCTAGTTACATTTAAGTGATAAGTATTAGTTTATTTGTACGCTCGCTCGGAGCTCATTGCCCTAGACCGAACGGGATATTTATATCATGGAGCGGTCGTGTTGGGATCGTGTTAGCCGCTCCCTAGTTTCCCCCGCAGCGGGGGAACCCCTGAGCTACAGCTCACTCGCTCTCCGCTTCCGCTCATCGCTCTTGTGTTCGCACTTAACCCACCCTCCACCCCTCTCAATCGACGATGCCTGGCAGCCATGTTCTCAAGCGGCGAAACCTAGATGCCATCCTGGCCTACTAAAGAAGAAAGCAACGAGACTTTTTCCGTATAATGATCGCCGAACATCCGACGATTTGAGTTCTCCTCAAGTTTTTACTGAAAACCACCCGAATTACAAGCCCTAATTTCTGGGCTGGGAAACTTCGGGAGAACTTTCAGTCAGCTACAAGAAGGCAGCAATTGTTTCTTCGAGTAACTCTTAGGTTAGTAAGCTTTGAGTGTGGAGTTTGGTACTAAACCTGTCGGGAGATCCAAAGGCACCGATGATAAATCTGTACCCAAAAGGGATATTGCAGAGGTTTCGGTCACCAAATCTGAACCCGAAATAGAGTATTTCGTGTATCTCCCCGACCGCAGAAAGCTTAATAGATCCGAGGTGGGTTCTTTGATCCCGAACATCCGACTCATGGGTCACTCAATCGACCGACCGACCGATGTGGCAGGTTATAAGTGTATACGGAGGCTAGGCGAGAGCTCATTAACTTGACTGCTCTCGCTCCTCGCGCGTACGTGTAAAACCAACCGTGGAGGGAGGGATGGAGGGAGACCAGGCCCTCGTTCCACGTGTAGCTACAATACGGGCGGTCGCTTACGAGCGCACGACTAATGAAAATGCGGGCGTACGCACGTGGTTTAGGTACGCGTGTATGCGCTTGCCCGCATAAGGCGCAGGCGCAGGGTTTATCTTAGTGGGCGTACGCGCGCGCTTTCTTATCGCGTGTATGCGCGTTTGTGTGCCTAGCGCACATCCGCGTCATATAACATGCGCGTGCATGCGCATGTTATGACACATAGATGGTTTTTATTTATCATAAAAACCATCTGGGATGGCTCTAAATTGATCTAGAATCTATTTAAACCCTTGTCCGGAATGAATCCCTATTCTATTAAAAAAAGAAGCTTATAGCTCATTTTTTAAGAAGTATTGGTCTCCCCCGGGGTGCCCCCAGGTCTGCCACCGTACATTCGCTCCTAAAGTTGCTCATGTTGCTAGGTGACTAGGAGGGGAAGGTCCCCCCCCCTTTCCCCCTTCCCCCTTTAATAGCAGCAATTATCTTCGGTATTATGTGATGTTAATAAAAGTATAGTTTTCGAGGGTCCTGTCGTTCTGTCTCTTAGCACCCTTACTCTCTCCCTCTCTCAGGCTCCCTCACCCTCCTTTTTGTAGTACGGGATGAGGGGCCCCTCGGGTACAGTAAGGAGGCCTTGGCAGTTCACTCAACTCAGTGAGGGGATTGGACCCTCGCTTCGTTAACTACATTCGGGCATGCCACCTGGCCTTCATTCCAACCTCTCTTAAACTCTACTCTATCAGTGAAGTTACACTGGAATGATATATTTGATTTATAAAAGTACGCTTGCTCGGATCTCATTGGGCTGCTTTAGCCGCTCACTCGAAGCTTGCTACACTTAACCGATCCGGGATATTTATATCACGGAGAGGTCACTTTGTGATTTCCTAATCGGCGAAGCCTCACTTCATCCAGTCAGGAACTTGCCTTCCCTTCATTCTACTTTCCCAAACTCTAGTGGCTGTTAGTTCAAGATAAATGAAATGATAAGTATTAGTTATTCCCCCTTCTCAATCGACGAAGCCTCACAATAAACAACAATGTTTTTTTTATCACGAAAGTCATGCTGGGCTCGCACCGAACCAAACGAGAAAAAGAAAAGGGATCGGAAGGACTCGGAAGGGAAGAGATCGGAAAGACTTACACTACAAAAGTACTGTATTTTAGCGACTGATCCTACCGACGAAAGTAAATCAGTCGCTAAATAGCGACAGAATAGCAACCTCTTAGCAACTAATATCATATGTAAAATACAGTATTAATTTACGTCACTAATTTTGTCAACAGTTCGTTGCTAGCTATATACCGACTACTTAGCGACGGATATTTCCACCACTGTCCATGAGTAAAACTGTAGCAGTAACCCTTTGTTACTCATTCTCAAATTTTTACGAAAGTTTCCATTTCCCCCAAACTTCCCTCCTCCCCGACGACCCCTCTACGGCGGTGGTGTGGCGACCCCTCTCCGATCTCGACGGCCGGTGGCGACCCTTCTCCCCCTCTTTGTGCCCCCTCTACAGCCCCCTACAGCCCCCATCTCCTCTCCGCCCCCCTCCTCGACCCCCTCTATGCGCCCCCCTTTCTGTCCCCCTCTACAGCCCCTTCCCCCCCTCTCTGCCCCCCTCCTCGACCCCTACTCCCCCCTCTCCAGCCCCCCTCCCCGGTGCTCCTATCAGACCCCCTCTCTGCGTGACCCTCTCCTCCTTCATCTTCGGTAAACCCTAGCATATTTTTATTAATGTTTTTATATTTTGGATTTTGGACACGGTTGAAGATACGTATATAAACATTAGCTAGGGTTTTGGACACTGACACAATGAAGCTAGGGTTTTGGATTTTTTTGGAATAGCTAGGGTTTTGGGTTTTCGTAAATTATTCAAAATTTGTTAAATTGTAATCGGATATACGAATATTTTCGGACAATAAGATATCGAATCCGTTAATATTGGATTATGATATCCGATTATTATTCAAAATATTATTTAACTCTAGGATGGTATTATAGGGTTGTCAATACTATAATATAAGGATACGGCCGATACCGATATGATACGGCCGATACTAATCCGATAAGGCCAATACCAATCCTATACGGCCAATACCAATCCGATACAGCTAATACCAATCCTATACGGACGATACATATCGGATAGGACGATACCAATTCGATAAGGCCAATACCAATCCGATACGGTCGATACCAAACCGATAGGCCGATACTAATATGATACGGTCGAAACTAATAAGAACCAAACGTGAAGTAGAGCTTCATATTCAAAACATCTTCTTTCTTCATTCTCATAATCTCATGGCTTCCTCTACCAGAGCAAAATATAGAACCAAACGTGAAGCAATGCTTCATACTCTCTCTCTAGATTCATTCTCGATACTCATAGGAATGGTATGATACTGATTTCAATATTACCTATTTTGATATTGATACTCATAGGAATGGTCTGATACCAATTTCGATATCGATACTCATAGGAATGGTCGATATTACCGATATCGATATTGATACTCATAGAAATGGTTTGATACCGATTTTGATATCATACTCATTAGAATGGTCAATATTATCAATTTCGATATTGCTCATAGGAATGGTCTGATATCGATTTCGATATCGATACTCATAGGAATGGACTGATACCAATTTCAATACTGATACTATTAACCTTGGTTGTTACAATTAGGTACTAAATTAATTTTTACTTGTATTTACAACATATATGGTACTTGGTGCAGAATTGGTTTGAATAATGATTCGATACTTAGTTGACCGTTCGTGGATGTACAATCAGCGACATGAGAGCAAGATTGGTTTGACGGATGATTTCAAGGTGGGTGTCGAGGAATTTCTGAGATACGCCAGTAGCTAACCTTATTTCATGGACAGAAGGCTCATAAAGTGCCCTTATGTCAATTGTCTTAATATACCATTCAAATCGGCAGATCTCATGAGAGAGCACCTCTACAAGAAGGGTTAAGTGTAACTCCTCTTCCCG
Organism: Iris pallida; assembly: GCA_029216955.1. Classification (NCBI taxonomy): domain Eukaryota; kingdom Viridiplantae; phylum Streptophyta; class Magnoliopsida; order Asparagales; family Iridaceae; genus Iris; species Iris pallida. The sequence continues at coordinate 3,426,228 of JANAVB010010792.1, forward strand.
GAAACTTTTGAAATATTTTTTTATTATTTAATTTAAATGATGATTTTTAGAATTTTATAAATAATTATTTAGTTAATTATTACGGTAAATGAGTTTAGCCATGGTTGAGTTTTGAAGTACAAGATGATTAGAAATCGTGGCACGGATAGTGCAATGGCGTGCTTTGACTAGTGTATTAGCCCTGGTAGAGATGACCCAGTCATAAGTGTGTCCTAACTAGAAAAATTAGGCCAAGTTGCGACTTAACCTCTATAGTTGTTTAATTATTTAATTTACCGACTTGTAGAAGACCCGGTTGTACTCAGCTAGTCCGAATTAGAATCGAATCGAGCCTAAGCCATGTAGACCCTTAGTGCGACCAAGACGGCCACATAGATATACTGCATGTATATGGGTGTTTTATTTTAATGATCAATGACTAATTATAAATATTGGTTAAATAATATATATTATTGCTATTAAAGTTATATTTATATTTTATATATTTGTTATTCTCGAAATAATACGTTTACTTGAAATGTCATTATTGGTTTGTAGGACCTTGACTAGAACGGTATATGTATGCATATATATTATGTGTGTTTATTTGATTAGATAAAATATATTTATAAATCATTTTGTGTATATATTTGTTGCGTGTTCTTAATAGTTAAATGATTATTATTTTATAAGTAAGATATATAAACGTATATACTATAGTTATATAAATAGGTCAGTATAGATACATGTTACAATATGCGTATATAAATGCGTGTGTATATATATATATATATATATATATATATATTAATATGTATATATATATATATATATATATATATATATATATATATATATATATATATATATATATATATATATATAAGCAGCAAGCCCAAGCTTTCCAAAGCAAACCACACCCAGCCCACAGCCAATGCAGCCCAAGTCATTCCCCACACACAGAACCCGACCCCAGCTGCATATATACAACACATATAAACATATGGATAACGAGAGTTCAAGAGAGACAAACCCTAAATCCCATCCATGCCAACCACCAAGTCGACCACCCCATGATCCCCGACCCCCGTCGACCCTCCACGCTCGCCTACAGTCGCTGGCACCACCGCCGCGCACGGCTAGCGCCGCCCATTTGGCCGACAGTAACAGGGGATGCCCTGTTTCGAGCATAGCAGGTACCTATCTTCTCCATCTTCTTTCTTCCTGCATGATCGATCATTTCACGATCCAAAAGTTTCGGAGCGAAGTCCAGTTGACCCCCTACATAACCCTTCAGTTAGATCGTATTAGTTTTCTCTAGATTGTTCGAGAAACTTTTCGAAATATCAGGAAAAGTTATTTATTTGAAAGATCAAAACCTGTTTTCTTAACCCGATTTGGAAGGCGACTTCCTGTCTAGCAATCGACAGTTTGGAGAACCTAATTGAACAAACTCGAAGACAACATATAGGACACTAAAAGGCCGTTTACACTTTTCGGTTTCATCTATTACATGTTAAGATAAATTGATTCGAAAATCAAAAAAAACTATGAAAACAGTTTTCGAAAACTTGAAAATCCTTCGATACGATGTGCGTCCCGCCAAACCGGGCGAAGTGGTCGCGAACCGAAAGCATCAAAAAGTGCGTAACGGCTTCGTGGACGTGTGGGCTTTGACGGAATTCAAATTGGTCGCGTGTGCGTGACAAATTTGATGCGTATCCGTCAAAATTTACCGCATCGGCTTCTGTACAAATTTTCCAATTAATTTGTGCACGTTCGTCAGATCGAGACAAAACTTGCGCCAACATGACCGTATCATTTTTCTGGTCCTGTATGCCAAGTTTGGTCTGATTCTGAGACAGTTGATCGGATCACCGTTTCGCGGGTCCCACGATCCGATTCAACGGGCAATTTTGTGCACGGCCCACCGGAATCCAAAATTGGACATACCGTTGGGTTCGTATCGTCAAACCAGATTCGTAGACATATAATTTGACGACTTTAGAGAACATTGACTCTGGCATGCTTTTTGGTACAAAGCGGGTCCAACGGCGGACACCGTTTTGGCCCAAAATTACCGTTTTGCCCCTCTATCCAGAATTGGACTTAAGGATAGACAATCCTAGCTAATTTGACTATTCTGAAAATGTTGGCAATGTCTGTTTCAGTTTTGGGAGACAGTTGTGAGATTTGGACTCTATGGTTTGCCAGTTGACGGTACTTTGTTGGATCTGCGTGCAACCTCCAGGCAAGATACCTTGCCTTTCTCTATAGTTTAATTTCATGTTTATAGTTTTTATGTTATTATTGTATTATCATAGATACTCTATTTGTTATAGATTTTATATGATTTATTAGCTTTCTAGTTGACGTGATTTATCTAGTTTCTATATACCGTGTTCACCAGTTTATGGTCTTGCTTGACTTGACAGTGTAGTTATACTGGACTTGACTGTGTCTTGACTGAGTCATACCTTGTCTCACCTGTATCCTGACTGAGTCGTGTCTTGGAACGAGTACGTGCGATTGAACTGCTATTTCCTTGTATCATTTTTTCCTCAACCAGAGAGTCCACACTCGGGACGAGGGTTGATCAGTTGCACCAGAGAGTCCACACTCGGGACGAGGGTGTTTGTTCTTTGGCACCAGAGAGTCCACTCGGGATGAGGGTGTTTGTCTTGATCTGTTTACATCAGAGAGTCCACACTCAGGACGAGGATATTGTACTTGCAACAGAGAGTCCACACTCGGGACGAGGGTGCCTTGTCGTGAACTTACCAGAGAGTCCACACTCGGGACAAGGGTAGTGATTAGAACTAACCAGAGAGTCCACACTCGGGACGAGGGTTATTGATTAGAACTAACCAGAGAGTTCGCACTCGGAACGAGGGTTAGTGATTAGTTCAAACCTGCGAGTCCACTCGGGGCGAGGGTTTAGTATTCCATTGATCTCGTGTTCACTTGTTCATCCAGCAGTTCAGTTATACGTAGTTTGTTCTAATGTCCGTGTTCATAGTCACCTGTCTGTAGCCACGTGTCGTTAGTGACTTGTTAGCAGTATAGTCGTTGTCTCTTGCCATGTTAAGTGTCGTTCCTTGTTATATTCTGTTTATATTATCATGCATGATTAAACTGCTAGATAGGCATGTTTATATGTATCTTGCTATGTCCTCTGAGGACCTGATGATATCTTCAGGTTTAGTGATTGTGTGGAGTTAGTTAGCAGTTCTGGATACGGATGATTATGACACTTGGGAGTTTCAGATGATTACGATATCGCTTGCATGATTCAGGTATTTATCAGTGATGTTACATTGTTATCCTTTCATGACTTTACATTCCTTATCATGAGATATCCTGCTTATTGATTCAAATTAGAGACTCTTGTTATATTCTTTGCGTCTCATCCAATATTTATGCTAGTGGGCTACAGACCATGACCCATAGTGTTCATTCATGTTTCGTACACTTGTTGTGGATTTGAGATATAAATTTGTTTGCCATGATTTGGAAGTATACCATAGCCTTGACAACATTTACGTATTCGAGAGGGGCTGGAGTCTGCTCGATACGTACCTGGCTTGCTCACGTGCTCGCGTCCGAAAAGCGGGTGCGGGTCGTGACATTTCGTACCGAACTACAACGAGTGGACAGCTCAAGGAGAACCTTTGGTTCCGCAATATCAGTCCTCCTTCAATACGAATGTGGGAGACCCTACTCTTGGCGACCACTTCCAATATCGACATCGAAACTTGGCACGTGAGTTGGTATTTGATGCGGCTTGTGCCGGTCCAAGTTTTGATCCGGAGGATCCGAATCCTGTTGCAAAGGAGTTCTATGATATGTTCAACCATGCCGATACTTCGTTATATTCGGGTTGTGATTCTTATTCTGTTCTGTCGGTGGTGATATGGTTGTTGAACCTCTAGTCTGATTTTAACTTAACACAAGAATGCTATGACCGGATAATTCAGTTTGTTAGAGAGTTGCTGCCAATACTACCAAAATACAGCCATTTGGCGACGGACATATAGCGACAGATTCTGTCCTTCGCTATTAGCGACCGACTACCGACAAATTTTCGACTGATTGTCGTCGAAAAGCCGATAAATTTTTATTTTATTTTAAGGGCGAGCAAAGGTCGCCAATCCGTCGTTAAGTCGACGGAAATGTAGCGACGGATGATCCGTCGCTATGCTGTCGCTTAGTTGGCAAAAGTTTGCGGAGAATGTTAAAAAAATTTGCCGCAAAATTTAATGACCACATAGCGACGGATATTCCGTCGGCCAGCTAGGGTGATATAGCGACCACATAGCGACGGAATATATCCGTCGCCAGTCCGTCGCTAAATATTCAGCCCTAACTTAAATTCGATCGAGGGGGGAACTTTTCATTCCCTCCCAAATTTTTTCTCTCTCTCGGTTGTCAGGGTGGCGGGGGCGGCGGGGGCCGGTGGTGGTGGGGGTGGGGGTCGCTGGGGGGGTTGGGTCGGGGTGGCGGGAAGAGGCGGAGGCCGGTGGTGGTGGGGGTGGGGGTCATTGTCACGCCCCATAACCAGAATACTGGAGAGCGGGGGCAGACATAGCCAGCTACGTATATGAAATGGATTCCATCTCGCTATACGGTCACGGCTGTCTAGATACATGAGGGTTTACTACAAGCCAACAGTCTCTTTAGGTCATGAACAAGCTTAGTGTCTCAATCACAAGCAAGTAAGTAAGAGTTACAAGATGTATGATCATTAAATATACAATAGTAAGGCGTCCCAAACATTACATATTCAGCTGATCATGAAGCTAGTCGTTACAAAATATCCGGACTAGCAAGAGTTTAGTCATACATGATCAACCCTAGGATCTGTTAATCATATTACAGCCCGTAGGCAGACAGTAAGTAAAGTGCAATCGAGCTAAACAGGTGCTCGTCGGCTAAACGCCTCGAAAGAATATTTTTACAATAGAGTGGGAGAGCAAAAAATAATCCACTCGTTGCCAGGGTTCCGTCTAGTGGCCACCATCTGGCTGGAAGGTCGGTAGATCCTCTGGAGCTGCTCCGAAATCTGGCAACACAAAACCAGCTGGGTCAGACCCCAGAAAGAGCAAGTGCCACAAAGGAGGCTTCACTTAGGAACTAAAACCAGCAATCAGCACAAAAGTATAAATAAAGTAAAAACTGGAAATAAAGAAAATACATCAGGATGATATACGACGATATAACCATGGAACTATTCAGATAACCAGGTTACAACCCGTAAACCAAACAAGGACCGGGGTTGTAACCCTTCGTCTGAACAGAACTTGGAATTCTCACCATTTATCGGTAAAATAAATACAAGCATTCAGGTCATGCAGTAATTCTGGAACAGAATCAGGACAAGACTAGACTGGTTAGACTCCATCCAATCATTCACGGCCAAGCAAGAATTTCGGCTTGATACTTTAACTAACTAAGGTTATCACAAGCCTAGTTACTAACAAGATACAGTGAGATAATTCCACAGCCACAAGCCCTGCAGACCATCCAGGTTACCCGGGTTGAAAGATTAAGGTTGAATTCAGGTGGGTACATCGTCCAGGAAATGCATGTACCCTTAGGTAGCTTGAAGGGTTCAACACATGACAGTGTGCTGGAAATGTGCCCTACTCGACGGCAGGCTACAGATCCCAAGGCGTGCCCAGGTAACGGGATTGCCTGTAGCTGAAAAATCTTTTCATGACTAATGTTTGAATCTAGTTGTTAACCTTAGTCTATTTTAGTAGGTACTCCTGACCGTAGTACTCAGGAGTCCTATCCTAGACATGATGCAAGACAGGACTGGATTATTTGTACAAGCACAATCGCCCACGGTGTCCAGGTTATTTATACAGGTCATGTTATGTCAGGTAGCCGTCGCAACAGCTATTCAAGATAATTTATGTCAGGTTATCATGTCAAGTGTACTAGTCAGGAGTGCGCCACAATGGGCCACTATCATGTCGTGTCATGCTTACTTGTCAGGGGTGCGCCACGACGGGCCACTATCATGTTGTGCTCAATTATCATGTCCAACATATCAAGTAAATTCGGGATTATCAAGTTCAGGACAAAAGGGTTATTAGAAAGTCATGCGGCTCAGGCCTATGCGGCCAGGGGAGGATAAGACATATGCGGCTCAATTAGGTGAGCGCATGCGGCCAGGGTCACTGGAACCCATGCGGCCAAGACAAGAGGGCGCATGCGGCCAAGACAAGAGGGGCGCATGCGGCTCAGGGGGACGAGGGCGCATACGGCTAGCGGAAGAGAAGTCCATGCGGTTGGGTCTAGGCCAGGCGCATGCGGCTTAGTAGAAGCCCATGCGGCTCAAGAAATAAAGGATGCATATGCGGCTGGGATTAATCAGGGTCATGCGGCCCGGACTAAGAAGTCCATGCGGCTGGGTCTGGGGGTTCTTATGTGGCTCGAGGATCAGGGCCTATGCGGCTCGGGGATCCAGACAGTCATGCGGCTGAGAGAGCACTTGCCGCATGAAATGTTCATGCGGTCAAGTCAAGCCCATGCGGCCAGGACTGTCGTATGAAGGCTCATGCGGCTCGGAATCACTTGCCGCATGAAGTATTCATGCGGTCAAGTCTAGCACTGTTCTTCTTCTCCAAGCTTCCGAGAAGAAGAACGCCAAGAATCCATGCTCCAAGCTCCATGAAACCTTCATCCGGAGTCCAAATCCAAACTTCCATAGGTCAAAATGGGGCAGAATGAAATGCTCTACCATATGAAACCATCAAAACATAGAAATAACAAGATTAAGTAGATCAAAAGCCAAGAATTCCGAAAATAAAATAAACTTAGACCTACAAGAATCTAGCCATGGAAATTAAAATGCCAAGTACTAAAGTGCTTTAGAATGCAGTAAGGAAGAGAATGAAGCAATGAAATTGGAGTTCCTCCATGAAGCAAGTTGCACTTGCCTAGACCTCTCTCTCCCTCTCTCTGGTAGGTAAGGAAGTAATGGTGGAGAAAATGATAAATAAAGAGAGAGAAAGGAGAAGGGTTAATAAATGGTAGTGGTGGTGGTAGGTAGGGGGTTCACCCCTTGGTTCATGATGAACCAAGAGCAATCCCAAACCGAACCAAGCCAACCCAAACCAAGAATAAACCAAGCCCAGCAGGGAGGAAATGCTAAGCCAGGAATTAAGCAATACAAGATAAAATACGTACACGTATTCCAAAATACGTAATACGGACAACAGGCATTACAACTCTACCCACCTTAAAAGAATTCCATCCTCGGAATTTAATCAAGAGGCTAGAGGGGCAATGACAAGCTACACTAATCGCAAGCAAGCATTAACTAGACAATCAATCAATCATGCAAGCAAGAAATCGAAGATATGAGGCATAAGAAAGATATTATACCTCACGAGTCAAACAGGTCAGGATATCACGATCGGATATCATCCTCACGCTCCCACGTTGACTCCCCCAAAGAGTGATGATCCCAAGCAACTCGGACTAACTTGATAGTCTTGTTCTTGAGGATCTTCTCTCTCCGGTCCAATATAGACACGGGCCTCTCCTCATACGAAAGGTTGGTACCAACAACCAATTCCGAATGATCCAGGATGTGGCTCGGGTCCGGGATATACCGTCGTAATTGGGATACATGGAATACGTCATGTACCTCGCTTAGCGACGGCGGAAGAGCAAGACGATAGGATACATCTCCTACTCTCTCTAGAATGTCAAACGGTCCTATATACCTAGGACTAAGCTTGCCCCGTACGCCAAAACGAATGACGCCACGATTAGGCAAAATTCTCAAGAATACATGATCGCCGACCAAAAACTCGAGAGGGTGCCGATGAGAATCGGCCCAATGGCGCTGGCGATCTTGGGCAACTCGAAGATGATCTCGGACTCTCCTGACTACTTCAACTGTCTGGGCAATCATTTCTGGACCGAGCATCTGTCTCTCTCCGACATCGTCCCAGGCTAACGGGGATCTGTACTTCCTGCCATACAGTGCCTCGAACGGCACCATCTGGATACTGGCTTGGAAACTGTTATTGTACGAGAACTCCACCAGGTGCAGGTGATCTTCCCACGATCCTTCAAAGTCGAGTGTGCAAGATCTCAACATATCTTCAAGAGTCTGGATTGTGCGCTCCGACTGACCATCTGTATGCGGGTGATAGGCTGAACTAAACTGGAGATGAGTCCCCAAACTCTCTTGCAAGCTACGCCAAAAGTGCGACGTGAATCTTGAATCTCGGTCCGAGGTGATACTGACTGGCACTCCGTGCAACCTGACAATCTGCCTGAGGTACATCTCTGCTAAGTGAGCGGTCGACTGACCAACTCTGAATGGAAGAAAGTGGGCCACCTTCGTGAACCGATCAACAATAACCCAGATAGCATCTCTACCAGCTGGGGATCTAGGTAATCCAGTCATAAAATCCATGGTCACATGCTCCCACTTCCATTCTGGAATCGGCAAGGGCTGAAGAAGTCCAGCCGGTCTCTGATGTTCAGCTTTAACTTGTTGGCAAACCAAACATCGAGAGACATACCGAGCTATCTCCCGCTTTATGTCATTCCATCAGAAGTGCTGACGGATATCACGGTACATCTTTGTACCACCAGGATGAATGAAATACTGAGAACTGTGCGCCTCTGACATGATCTCCTGTCTGATTTCTCCACTGGGTACACAAAGACGCTTACCATGTCGAAGTGTACCATCCTCATGAATACATAACTCTGGTCTTCGTCCTGCCTCACACTCTGCTCTGAGTCGCTGAAGCTTGGAATCTGTTGACTGTGCCATCCGGATCCTCTCGACTATAGTAGACTGTACTTGCATACTGGCCATCAAGGCCACACTGGAAGGAAGAACAACTTCTATACCCATCTTCTGAAGATCTGCTAACAGCTCTGGTTGCGCTGTTAGGAAATAAACTCCGGCTCTCCTGTTCAATGCATCTGCTACAACGTTGGCCTTCACGGGATGATACTGCAAGCTGACATCATAATCCACAAGAAGCTCCAACCATCTCCTCTGGCGCATGTTAAGATCCTTCTGGGTGAAAACATACTTCAGGCTCTTGTGGTCGGTGAAAATCTCTACCCTATCTCCGTACAAATAGTGCCTCTATAACTTAAGTGCAAACACTAGTGCTGCCAGCTCCAAGTCATGGGTTGGATAATTCCTCTCATGATCACGAAGTTGTCGTGACGCATAAGCTATTACCTTCCCATGCTGCATTAGAACGCATCCTAGACCTCTGCCCGAAGCATCACAATATACTGAGAATCCTCCAGTTCCATCGGGAAGCGTGAGAATAGGTGCCGTTATCAGGCCTCGCTTCAACTGCTCAAAAGAATTCTGACACTCTGCTGTCCAAGCAAACTGCACATCCTTGCGGGTCAATTGGGTCAATGGCGCTGAGATCCGAGCAAAATCCGAAACAAATCGTCGGTAATAGCCGGCCAATCTAAGAAAACTGCGAACTTCTGCAACTGTGCTGGGCACCGGCCATGACTCAATAGCCACAATCTTCTGGGGATCCACTTCTACTCCTCCTCGAGTGATGATATGACCCAAGTACGAAATGCGATCGAGCCAGAACTCGTATTTACTGAACTTGGCATATAACTGGTGCTCCCTGAGAATCTGAAGAACCACACGGAGATGCTACTCATGCTCCGCCTCACTCTTGCTGTAAACCAGGATGTCATCCAAAAATACGATCACAAACTGATCCAAGTAAGGCATAAAGATACGATTCATGAGGCCCATGAATACTGTCGGCGCATTGGTTGCTCCAAAGGGCATAACAAGGAACTCCCAATGCCCATATCTAGATCTAAAAGCTGTCTTCGGGATGTCCTGCTCTCTGACCCTGATCTGGTGGTATCCTGAGCGCAAGTCGATCTTCGAAAATACTGATGCCCCCTTGAGTTGATCAAATAAGTCATCTATCCTCGGAAGAGGGTATCTGTTCTTGATTGTCACTGAGTTCAAGGTACGAAAATCAACACATAACCTGGACGTACCATCCTTCTTTTTCACAAGAAGCATCGGGGCTCCCCAAGGCGATCCACTAGCACGAATGAATCCCTTGGTCCTAAGTTCTTCAATCATCTTGTACAATATCTCCAATTCTGACGGCGCCATCCTGTAGACTCTCTCTGATACTGGGGCTGTCCCGGGAATCAAGTCTATAGTGAACTCGATTTCCCGCTCTGGCGGCATACCTGGAAGCTCTTCTGGGAAAACATCTGGGAACTCATCCACTATCCTGGGCAACTGAACTGCTGCTACTGCCATCCGCAATATCGGGGGAGAAGACTCAACTTTGCCTCGGGAGAAGGAAAACTCTGGCTCGCCTGGAATGCTAAAAACAATCCTGCCGATATGGCAGTCTATTCTAGCAAACTGGTTCCTCGACCAATCCATCCCTAAGACCACATCATAATCGGCCATCGGGAACTCTATCAATCTAGTGGGAAATTCTCTACCGCTAACTACGATCCGACACGAGGAAAACACTCTATCTACTCCCACAAGTCCGTTACTAGTAAGTATATTGAGCCTTACTGATAATGACTCGGGCTCCAATCCTACCAGTATCGCGAATCGTGCAGACATAAAAGAATGCGATGCACCAGAATCAAATAAAGCTGAAGCTGGAAAGGAGTTGACGAGAATAGTACCTGCCACCACCTCTCCTGGTGCCAATCCTTCTTCTACGGTCATCACCATAGCCTGACCGTGCCCTCGGGGTGCTGGTCCCCTCTGCTGAAATTCTTGCTGCCTATTCTGACTCTGGGCTTGGGCTTGTGCATACTGCTGGGGTTCTGCTGTTGGAATACCTGGGACTGAGGCGGCAAGGGCCTCGGCAATGGATATTGCTGCTGCTGGACCGGAGCTGGTCCTCTCACCGAAGAGCTAGATAGGTTGGACGATGATGAACCACCCCTATTCGGAAAGGATCCAACCCTATGGTCTGGTGCTCCACAAGCCAGGCACAATCCCTGCGCCCTGCGACATTCTGCCACCACATGGCCTGGCTTCCCATAATGAGAACATCCCACTGCGAAAGACTGCTTCTGCTTCTGCTGCTGCTGCTGAGGGTACGTCGGGGTAGAATGCTGGACCGACGTCACTGAGGCCGCCCGCCTCGGAGCTCCAATAGTCAAAGCCCTGGCTGCCGGGGCTGGTGCTGAAGACTGATTCATCTGGCCGTGGGATCTCTTCCGACCTCCGGCCCTATCCACAATCCTCTGGGAGGTATACTCATGCCTCCTAGATGCTCTCAAGACTGCATCAAAAGTTTGATGCTCAAACTGCTCAACTGCCAACAAAATCTCCAGGTAAAGTCCCTGCTGGAATTGCTGGGCTCTATCATACTCGGTTGCCACCAAGGTGGGAGCAAACCGACTGAGTCTGGAAAACTCGGCCGCATATCCGTCGATCGTCCTGCCTCCTTGCTTCAGATTAGTAAACCGGGTCTGTAGATCGTACCGAGCTACAGCATCGAAATACTTGGTCTGGAATCTCTCTCTGAATACTGTCTAAGTAATGGGGGCCACTAATCCAATGGCCTGTGTCGCCCACCAACTGCGGGCAAGATCCAACAACTGCAGGTGCACCACGGCCACCTTCTCGTTCTCTGGAGTCCTGGCTACCTCGAGAATCACCTCAGTGTCCTGAAGCCAAGCATCTGCTGCGATAGAATCTTCACTAACGTTAAAGAAGGGTGGGTTCAAGCACTTGAAGCTATTGGCCGCGCTGTTACCCGGATGACCGCCTCTGGTCAAAGCATCCGCCATTGCCTGTTGCAAGGCATCTTCCCGCCGGGCTTGGAAAGCTATCAAGGTCCTGACGAGTCCTACTAAAGTGCCATCATCAGGTTCTACAGGTTGAACTGGCTGAACTGGTGGCTCTTCTCCAATAGGCTCGACTCTGGGGGCTACTCCGGAGTGCTGGGCTTGATCTTCAGGTTACGGCTGGTCCACGGGAGGTGCTCCGCCTTGCTGGTCGGCAGAACCACGAACAATGCCGCTGAAGAAGACGACATGGGGAAAAAATAAGGAAGGACCAGGACAGATCAATGATACAAGCATATGATCAGGACAAGATTCCAGGGATTCAGATGATACGAGCAGAGATCAAAGGCGAATACTGATTGAGACATCTATTCGGTAAACCCTCACATATCTTGATTTACAAGACCTGCATGGGCCACCACTTAAACCATGTCACACCCCAGAACCAGAATACTGGAGAGCGGGGGCAGACATAGCCAGCTACATATATGAAATGGATTCCATCTCGCTATACGGTCACGGTTGTCTAGATACATGAGGGTTTACTACAAGCCAACAGTCTCTTAAGGTCATGAACAAGCCTAGTGTCTCAATCACAAGCAAGTAAGTAAGAGTTACAAGATGTATGATCATTAAATATACAATAGTAAGGCGTCCCAAACATTACATATTCAGCTGATCATGAAGCTAGTCGTTACAAAATGTCCAGACTAGCAAGAGTTTAGTCATACATGATCAACCCTAGGATCTGTTAATCATGTTACAGCCCGTAGGCAGACAGTAAGTAAAGTACAATCGAGCTAAACAAGTGCTCGTCGGCTAAACGCCTCAAAAGAATATTTGTACAATAGAGTGGGAGAGCCAAAAATAACCCACTCGTTGCCAGGGTTCCGTCTAGTGGCCACCATCTGGCTGGAAGGTCGGTAGATCCTCTGGAGCTGCTCCGAAATCTGGCCACACAAAACCAGCTGGGTCAGACCCCAGAAAGAGCAAGTACCACAAAGGAGGCTTCACTTAGGAACTAAAACCAGCAATCAGCACAAAAGTATAAATAAAGTAAAAACTGGAAATAAAGAAAATACATCAGGATGATATACGACGAGATAACCATGGAACTATTCAGATAACCAGGTTACAACCCGTAAACCAAACAAGGACCGGGGTTGTAACCCTTCGTCTGAACAGAACTTGGAATTCTCACCATTTATCGGTAAAATAAATACAAGCATTCAGGTCATGCAGTAATTCTGGAACAGAATCAGGACAAGACTAGACTGGTTAGACTCCATCCAATCATTCACGGCCAAGCAAAAATTACGGCTTGATACATTAACTAATTAGGGTTACCACAAGCCTAGTTACTAACAAGATGCAGTGAGATTATTCCACAGCCACAAGCCCTGCAGACCATCCAGGTTACCCGGGTTGAAAGATTAAGGTTGAATTCAGGTGGATACATCGTCCAGGAAACGCATGTACCCTTAGGTAGCTTGAAGGGTGCAACACATGACAGTGTGCTGGAAATGTGCCCTACTCGACGGCAGGCTACAGATCCCAAGGCGTGCCCAGGTAACGGGATTGCCTGTAGCTGGGAAATCTCTTCATGACTAATATATGAATCTAGTTGTTAACCTTAGTCCATTTTAGTAGGTACTCCTGACCGGGGTACTCAGGAGTCCTATCCTAGACATGATGCAAGACATGACTGGATTATTTGTACAAGCACAATCGCCCACGGTGTCCAGGTTATTTATACAGGTTATGTCATGTCAGGTAGCCGTCGCAACAGCTGTTTAAGATAATTCATGTCAGGTTATCATGTCAAGTGTACTAGTTAGGAGTGCGCCACAACGGGCCACTATCATATCGTGTCTTGCTTACTTGTCAGGGGTGCGCCACGACGGGCCACTATCATGTTGTGCTCAATTATCATATCTAACATATTAAGTAAATTCGGGATTATCAAGTTCAGGACAAAAGGCGTAAGGATATAAAATGGGCATAAAAATATACAATAAGGAGTTACAAAACATGGGTAATTAATGATAAATAATAATACACAGGGTTATTAGAAAGTCATGCGGCTCAGGCCTATGTGGCCAGGGGAGGATAAGACATATGCGGCTCAATTAGGTGAGCGCATGCGGCCAGGGTCACTGGAACCCATGCGGCCAAGACAAGAGGGCACATGCGGCCAAGACAAGAGGGGCGCATGTGGCTCAGGAGGACGAGGGCGCATGCGGCTAGCGGAAGAAAAGTCCATGCAGCTGGGTCTGGGCCAGGCGCATGCGGCTTAGTAGAAGCCCATGCGGCTCAGGAAATAAAGGATGCATATGCGGCTGGGATTAATCAGGGTCATGCGGCCCGGACTAAGAAGTCCATACGGCTGGGTCTGGGGGTTCTCATGCGGCTCGAGGATCAGGGCCTATGCGGCTCAGGGATCCAGACAGTCATGCAGCTGAGAGAGCACTTGCCGCATGAAATGTTCATGCGGTCAAGTCAAGTCCATACGGCCAGGACTGTCGTATGAAGGCTCATGCGGCTCGGAATCACTTGTCGCATGAAGTATTCATGCGATCAAGTCTAGCACTGTTCTTCTTCTCCAAGCTTTCGAGAAGAAGAACGCCAAAAATCCATGCTCCAAGCTCTATGAAATCTTCATCCGGAGTCCAAATTCGAACTTCCATAGGTCAAAATGGGGCAAAATAAAATGCTCTACCACATGAAACCATCAAAACATAAAAATAACAAGATTAAGTAGATCAAAACCCAAGAATTCCGAAAATAAAATAAACTTAGACCTACAAGAATCTAGCCATGGAAATTAAAATGACAAGTACTAAAGTGCTTTAGAATGCAGTAAGGAAGAGAATGAAGCAATAAAATTGGAGTTCCTCCATGAAGCAAGTTGCACTTGCCTAGACCTCTCTCTCTCTCTCTCTCTCTCTGGTAGGTAAGGAAGTAATGGTGGAGAAGATGATAAATGAAGAGAAAGAAAGGAGAAGGGTTAATAAATGGTAGTGGTGGTGGTAGGTAGCGGGTTCACCCCTTGGTTCATGATGAACCAAGAGCAATCCCAAACCGAACCAAGCCAACCCAAACCAAGAATAAACCAAGCCCAGGGAGGAAATGCTAAGCCAGGAATTAAGCAATACAAGATAAATACGTACACGTATTCCAAAATACGTAATACGGACAACAGGCATTATAGTCATGGTGGTGGGGGTGGGGGTCGCTTGGGGGTTCGGGTCGGGACGGCGGGGGGAGACGGGGGCCGGGTGCGGGGGTCGCGGTGGTGGGGTTGGAGGTCGCTGGGGGGGTTTCGGGTCGGGGCGGGGATGGCGGTCGGCGATGGTGGGGGAGGAGGTTTCGGTGGAGATGAGGGTGGGGGTCGCGGTAGTGGGGATGGCGGTCGGCGGTGGTGGAGGTGGGGGTTGGGGGCCGCCGGTAGTAACACACACACACACGCACGCATACGCACACACACACACACACACACACACACACGCACGCACGCACGCACGCACGCACACACACACACACACACACACACAAAGTATCGGTATCGGAATCGATATATATATATATATATATATATATATATATATATATATATATATATAAACTTAGTATAGTATATATATTGGTAGAATAGTATATAAATTAGTATTTATATATATATATATTCGTAGAATTAGTATATATAAATTCGTAGAATAGTATATAAATTTTATATATATATATATATATATATATATATATATATATATAACTTAGTATCAAGTTTTAAAGTAACGGTATCGGAATCGGTATCGGACTATTCCTATGAGTATTGGTATCGACGATATCGGTAGTATCGGTGGTTAAGGATCGAAGTATCGTAGAATAGTATATAAATTAGTATATATATATATATATATATATATATATATATATATATATATATATATATATATATATATATATATATATAAACTTAGTATCAAGGTTCAAATTATCGGTATCGGAATCGGTATCGGACTATTCCTATGAGTATTGGTATCGGCGATATCGGTTGTATCGGCGGTTAAGGATCGGAGTATCGTAGAATAGTATATAAAATAGTATATATATATAAAATTAGTATCAAGGTTCAAAGTATCGGTATCGGAATCGGTATCGAACTATTGCTATGAGTATTGGTATCGGCGATAACGGTAGTATCGACGGTTAAGGATCGGAGTATCGTAGAATACTATATAAAAAATATATATATATAAACTTAGTTATCAAGATTCAAAGTATCGGTATCGGTATCGGACTATTCCTATGAGTATTGGTATCGGTGATATCGGTAGTATCGGCGGTTAAGGATCGGAGTATCATAGAATAGTATATAAATTAGTATATATATATAAACTTAGTATCAAGGTTCAAAGTATCGGTATCGGAATTGGTATCGAACTATTCCTATGAGTATTGGTAGCGACGATATCGGTACTATCGACAGTTAAGGATCGGAGTATCGTAAAATAGTATATAAATTAGTATATATATATAAACTTAGTATCAAGGTTCAAAGTATCGGTATCGGACTATTCCTATGAGTATTGGTATCGACGATATCGGTAGTATCGGCGGTTAAGGATCGGAGTATCGTAGAATAGTATATAAATTAGTATATATATATAAACTTAGTAGGAAGGTTCAAAGTATCGGTATCGGCATCGGTATCAGACTATTCCTATGAGTATTGGTATCGGCGATATCGGTAGTATCGGCGGTTAAGGATCGGAGTATCATATAATAGTATATAAATTAGTATATATATAAACTTAGTATCAAGATTCAAAGTATCGGTATCGGAATCGGTATCGGACTATTCCTATGAGTATTGGTATCGGCGATATCGGTAGTATCAGCGGTTAAGGATCAGAGTATCATAGAATAGTATATAAATTAGTGTATATATATATATATATATTTTTTTTTTTTAAAATTAGTGTATATATATATATATATATATATATATATATATATATATATATATATATATATATATATATATATATAAACTTAGTATCAAGGTTCAAAGTATCGGTATCGAACTATTCCTATGAGTATTGGTATCGACGGTTAAGGATCGGAGTATCGTAGAAGGATATATATATAAGATATCTTAGTAGTAGCTAGGTAAGTGTTGAAAATTAAATTTACTTATGCCAAGTCTTTTGGGCCTATCAGAGTTATAGATTTTTTAAAAATCTAGTATAATACTGATTACCTCAAAAAGCTAGCATTAGTAAGAGTGTATTGAGTGTATATCATAGGCGGATGAGTGTATAGAGTGAGCCTTCCTACTTCCCTTCTTCTCATTCGGGTCATGAGATATCATATTCCGCATCATATGATATACATCTCAACCAAAGCATGGAGAAGTGTAAAAATATTAATATTAACCAAGAATTAGTATCGAAATCAGTATCACCATGAATCTCATAGCTTGTTCTAACAGAGCATAATATAAAACCAAACGTGAAGCAGAGCTTCACATTCACAATATTAGAAGGAAAAAAAATTTTGATTGGTGGTAGGGCGAGCAAGAATACTTTCAAAGGATTCTGGCTCGCCCTACCACCAATCACAAATTTTTTCCTTCTAATATTTTGATTGTGAAGCTATGATTCACATGTTTGGTTTTATATTATGCTCTAGTAGAACAAGCCATGAGATTCATGGTGATACCGATTCCGATACCGATCCTTGGTTAATATTAATATTTTCACACTTCTCTACTCTTTGGTTGAGATAGACATCATATGATACGGAATTCGTCGGCTGAGAGAGTCGAATGAGAAGCAGGGAAATAGAGGGGGGTCAGAGAGGGGGTAGAGGAAGATATGGACGCAGAGGAAGAGGAAGACCCGAGGACGTCGCTTGAGAGAGGCACCTTCTGCTGCTGAGGAGGTAGTGCCACCTCTTGCTGCTGAGTCGGTAGTGGTACCTACTGCTGAGTCGGTAGTGGTACTTACTGCTGAGGAGGTAGTGCTACCTCCTGCTGCTGAGGAGGTAGTGCCACCTCCTGCTGCTGAGAAGGTGGCACCAGAGGGCAGTTGCACCGGGAGTTCCAGTCATCCATCTCCTCTGGATATTGATCTTGCTGGCATGGATCCTACATATGCGCAGTGGCTGAGAAGGGAGATCTCTCTGCGCGTACGTAGAGGAAAAAAAATATATATATATATTTTATATATCACGGATCCTACTTATGCGCTGTGGCTGAGAAGGGAGATCTCTCTGCGCGTACGTAGAGGAATATATATATATATATATATATATATATATATATATATATATATATATATATATATATATATATATATATATATATATATATATATATATATGATATAATTTTTGACCGGATTTATTTTCGGTAGACTTATTTATGGGTTTTACTTGATGGTTTTACAACTCTTGACGAATTTTTATTTTCTAGACATGGTTATTTTATAGACTTGGGTGATTCAACAGAGGGTTGCTTCGGGTCTCATTGATGTATGTTGGTTTGTGTGATGTATTTGTGATAGATATTTGTATATTGGTGTGTGATGTATATTGGTTTTTTGGTTCATTGATGTATGTTGGTTTGTATGATGCATTTGTGATAGATATTTGTATATTGGTGTGTGAGGTATATTGGTTTGTGGGTTTGTATGAGGTGTGATGCATACTATGATGTTTCGATGTTTCAGATGTTGTACGAACAGGAAATGCTGTGTTTTATGTAAAAAAAAAATTCAAAAAATTTCCAGTTAGCGACGGACTTGCGACGCAAGGTGACGGCTGAGCGACAGAATATTCTGTCACTAACTGAAGAATTTTCAGTTAGCGACGAATGTTGGCGGATTAGCGACGGATTATCCGTCAACAAGGTTCTGGAAATATAAAGTTTTTCAGAACCTAAGAGACGGATATTCCGTCGCTAAACCGTCGTTCATCTTTCGAGTATTAGCGACGGCTAGCGACGAATTTGCGTCAGATTTTTCGTATCAGAAACTCTATGATACGTATTTACCAACATATTACCGACGGACCTGTCCGTCACTAAAAAGTAGTATCACAAATTTTTCGATAATTAATTTGACGAAAATTCGTCGGCTAGCCGTCGCTAAATGTTCGATCCTTGATGACGTCAAACCATCTCTACGCAGTCGAATGGCGATAGAATAGCGACGGACTTTGTTTAGCGACGGGTTATTTTTCGACGGATTTTTTTAACCAAATTCCGTCGGTTAGCCGTCGTTAACAAGATTTACCGACGTTTTAGCGACGGATATGGCCGTCGCTAAAACGTTGAATTTTGGTAGTGCAAAAGGAGCGAAGGACTTGTCAGAAAACTTTTACAAGTCAAAAATGATGATACAAAAACTCGGAATAGGCTACAAAAAGATAGATTGTTATCGAAATAGTTGCATGTTGTACGAAAAGGAGAACAATGATAAAGACAAATGTATTTTCTGTCACAAGGACCGGTACAAGCCCATTCAGGGCAAAGGAAAATCAACTACACGAGCAACGTTGCGCCCCTACAAATACATACAGTTTTTGCCGATCACAAAGAGGCTACAGAAGATGTATATGACCGCGAATACTGCAGAACACATGACATGGCATAATAAAGAGTGAAAGATGGATGAAGGAGAATTATCTCATCCATCTGATGGAGAGGCATAGAAGCATTTTAATCGATGTCATCCTAGATTTACTGCAGAGCCTAGGATTGTTCGTCTGGCTTTATGTTCTGATGGATTCACTCTTTTTGGACAGTCAGGGGCTCAGTACTCTTGTTGGCCGGTGATTTTGACCCCTTACAATCTACCACCGAAGATGTGCATGAAGACTCCTTATATGTTCTTGACACTTATCATATCCGGTCTAAAAAATCCAAAGAAGAACATTGATACCTACTTGCAGCCATTAGTGGACGAGTTGAAACAATTATGGCAGTTCGGCGTTCATATGTATGATATATCGATGGAGCAGAACTTTCATATGAGAGCGATGTTGATATGGACCATCAATGATTTCTCAGCATACAGAATGTTATCTGGATGGAGTACTCATGGTATTATGTCTTGTCCGATATATATAGAAAAGAGTAAGACATTCCGCCTTCAGCATGGAGGAAAAGCTTGTTTTTTTATTGCCATCGTCAGTCCCTTCCTATGTTCCATCTACGAAGGAGGAACAGGGACGCCTTTAGAGATGGTAAACAGGAACTAACTCCTCCCCCGTTGAAATTAACTGGAGATATCGTTTGGGCAGAGGTAGAGGATTTGTTGACTGTAAAGGGAGATCCGAGATCAGGCTATCACTTAGAAGGATTCGAACATAGCCATAATTGGACGAAGCGAAGTATCTTTTGGGACTTACCTTATTGGAAAGAAAATCTCATAAGACACAATTTTGATGTCAAGCATATTGAGAAAAATGTATTCGACAACATCTTCAATATGGTGATGGATATCAAGGGAAAAATGAAAGACAATCCCAAAGCAAGAAAGGACTTGGAAATTATTTGCAGGCGTCCAAAGTTGCATCTAACACGAATATCCAATGGTAACTGGGTCAAGCCCTCAGCATCATTTACACTGAGTACGGATGATAAATTGATAATATGCAATTGGATTACAAAGTTGAGATTCCCTGACGGTTACATGTCGAACCTGGCAAGATGTGTCTCAACGAACGCAAGCTGATAGGGATGAAGAGTCATAATTGCCACGTGTTCATGGAGCGTTTACTTCGTATTGCTCTGAGAGAGATGTTGCCTTCTCAAGTATGGGGTCCGCTGGCCAAGTTATATATATTCTTTAGAGATTTGTGTTTAAGTAAGTTGACGGTGCAACATATGTTTGAACTTGAGAAGAAGATTGTATTGACATTGTGCAAGTTAGAAAAGGTGTTTCCTCTTGACTTTTTTGATAGTATGGAACATTTGTCGATTCATCTTGCATACGAAGCACGTATCGGTGCTCCCTTCCATTATCGATGGATGTATCCATTTGAGAGGTATAAAATATTTAATTATCTAGTACTAATAATTATTTTATTCAAACAGTTCTAATATTGATTATATTATTTATAGATATCTACATCACCTGAAGATGAAGGTGGGCAATAAAGCTCATGTAGAAGCTTCGATATACGAAGCACATATTATTGAGGGGGTCTCAAACTTCTGCTCAATCTACTTCGATGCTCATGTCAGAACAAACTAGAATAGAGCACCACAAAATGATGAAGAGGTCGATGAACCAAATCATGGAATCGCACTATCTTTAATGTTCGTGGCAAGCCTACAAGTGCTTCTAAGTTACGGTGGTTGGAGGACGATGAGTTTGAAGCCGCTTATCAGTATATCTGCCTAAATAGTGGTATAGAGGAGATAGAAGATATAGAGAAGTAAGAGACATAATTTTTCTACGTTATACTCCAATTTTGCGATATACTTGTAAAAATTTCTCTAACTTTTCTCGTTTTTATCATAATATTTTTAGAGCTGAGATAAAAATAGAGAGACCTAGCATTGATGATGATGATCTTGCTAGAGAGGTGACAAAAAATTTCTGTCATGGTTCCATAACTATGTAAGGATTAGTATCATTTAACTATTCTAAATTCAATTGACCGATGAAAGAGCTTTATCCTAATAACATTATAATACGTGATGTTTTAGTTTTTTTGTCCTAGCACATAATTGACCGATGAAAGACTTCAAGTACTAGCTATCGGACCAAGCAAGAGGGCGAAATATTGGGATGGATATACCATCAATGGCTTCAAATTTAGAACCACTGATAAGCCTATCAATCACTCATTTGTCGATGAGGAGGCTAATTACACAAAGAATTTTGGAGTTTGCGTAAGGGGTTCAGTCTATGACATCGATCCAGAATTTGACTATTATGGTGTTCTAAGAGATATTGTAGAGCTGGATTACTCTTTTGATACCCAAATTGTGCTGTTCAAATGTGATTGGTTCGACACAACACCCAAGCAAGGATGGAGAATTGACAAACAGTTTGGATTTATTGATATAAAACACAAAAAAAATGTAGGTTTTGAACCATTTGTGTTGGCTAGTCAAACGGTCCAAGTGTACTACACGAGTTATCCTAGTCGATGACGTATTACTCGTGATTGGTGGGTTGTATGCAAAACTAAAGCTAGAAATACATATAATATTGGAGATCAAGCATACCAGAAGGATGAGGTAGTCGTGCCTCAACTAACATATATGAGTTTAGCCGACGTTGATGACATGGAGGTTGACATTACTGTAGAGGATGATATAGTTGACGAAAAGCTTGACATAGAGGACTTACCTCATGTAGAGGAGGAGTCTGAAATGGACGTATCAGATGAGAAGAAAGAATTTGAAGATGAAGGTGAAAGTGGAAGTGATAGTGAAAATAAAGAAGATGAAGATGAAGAAGATTCAGATTACGAAGAAAATAAAGAAGATTAGTACGTATTACCTATTAGATTTGTATTGATTATTTGTATCAACACACCTTTATTTAATTTATATTAGATTTGCATTGATTATTTGTATCATCACATTATTTTTTATTTCTTTCAGATTTACATATGGCAGGACGAGGTCATACACAATATCGAAGATATATGTCGACCCGCCCTCCTGCTCCTTCTAGTACATCGATTGCAGATCGCAGAGGAGTTAGCGATGATGATTTTGTTGATGAGGAGGATGTCTTATCTCTGCCGTTCACTCGTTCTTCGGTCGACGGAGCTAGACGTGATATTCCTTCAGCATCTACTCCTACCGGTGCTGGTGCCCCGTCTTCTACGTCGGAGACTACACATGTCGCTCCTACTGCGACGAACCCATATCCTGGCCTTTTGGTCAACCGTGGAGTGTACATATGTCGACCAGGATTTGCAGACCCTCCTACTCTACCAGAGCAGCCAGCCAACATTACTCGTCCCGATCTGTGGGCCGATGGAACGACGCAAGTATGTAATTGTTAGTGGACACATTTATTCATACTCTAATCGTACATTGTTTTGTTTATTCCAGGTTCTTTTCGGTCTAGGATGGTAGAGATTTAGGCGAGTTGATGCATCGTCAATTCCATGGTCCCTATCTGAACTTCGGGGACATTCCAGCTGATAGACGATACATTTAGCTCGAGATGCTTAAGGTATGTCTAAATAATATCGTCTTTGTTTACAACAATTCTAAAATATTTGCTTATTTATTTTTATTTGTCCTTATTTGCAGAAGTTGTACTGGTGGCTGACGCACAGAGATCAGACGATCCGAAAGTGCTACAAGTCCGTCGCCAGTAAGAGGTTGAGGGATATGGGTAACGACCAGAAGGCGTTGGCTACACTAAATAGCGCTCTTCGTAAGGAGTGGTTGAAAGAGAAATTCTGGGAGGAGATGAAGAAGAAGGTGGACACTCCGACCTATAAGGCCAAGTGTTAGAAGGCAAAGGTTGCCCGTGCTAAGGGTGGTCACCACACGGGTGGATCCATCCCAATTTTAGAGCATTATTGACGGCTGGTGAATATTCTTATTTATTATTTCTTCAATTGTTAAAATTTAATATTTAATTATAAAGTGATGTTTAATTTTTACAGTACGAGGAGGTCGCCAGGGGAGGTGGAGACCCGAACGCCGTAGACTTTTCTAAAGTTTTCGAGTGTACCCATAAGCGAAAGAAGGATGGGAAGCTCGTAGATGATCGGGCGACCAAAGCCTATGTAAGTTTTTCGAGTCCTATATCTAATTACATTTTGCTTTTGTCTTTATGTACTAAACTATATTTAGTTTACCTAAATAGTTAGTCCGAACTCTAATATGAATATTAACTCTAAATCATAACCCTAAGTAGCATTATAAATCAAAGAATAATTTAGGAGAAGTATGTGAACGTAACAATAACAATACTTAATAGTAACTAAAACAAGAGTATTAACTCTAAATCTATTCACTATATAAATATATGAGACGTATGAGACTTTAGAGAGTCGAGTCGGTGAATGAGGGACTGCCGAGGGATCTGGGACTAGTCAGCCACCGACGCCAGCTGTGAGGAATGACTTGTGGATACAAGCCGTCGGTAGAGGAAAAGGAGGCAGCATGTATGGTACCGGATCGTTGGTATCCCATTCGTCCGTTTATTCTAAAGCTCCTCTATCTCCACCACCTCCACCTCCACAGACCAATGATATGCCGACGCCTACACTTTGCGATAGATTACACATATTTTGGTGGGCCTACAGGGTCAGGTGAGCCAAATAAGCGGAGTTCTAAGAACAGTAGGTCTGATTCCTGCTGCCACTACACCGGCTCTAGCTTCGACCTCAGCACCTCCGGCAACGATTGCTCCTCCGACCACAGCACCTCCGACGACCACAACACCTATTGTCGTGCCGCCGACTCTTTCAGACGTTCCTGCCTATAACGTACAGCGGATCATCACTTTGGACCTGGAGCAGTTATATGCATGCGGACGGCCGGCTATGCCTCCGCCACCTCCTCCACCTCCTCCACCATCAGTTTGATTTTTGTTTATTTCTTTGTTGTATTTAATGATGAATTTGTATGAACTTTAGGGAGTTTGTATCTATTGGAGTTGTATATGTACTATATTGCGACTGCTGGACGAGTTTGTATCTATTGGAGTTGTTTGGATAGGCAATTTGAGTTTAATTTATTGTTTATATTGGTGTTTGGGTTAATTTTTGTATATATTGGGATTATATTTCATGTATATCATTTGACTGTAATGTATATTAGGATTATATTGGTGTTTGTATCAATTGACAGGTTTGAGCAAAGCCGGAACAATTTAGTCTGGCAATAATAAGAAGCTTAGCGACTAACCAGCGACGGAATAGCGAAAGAAATCTGCAAAATTTGCAGGCTAGCGACTAACTACTGACGGCTTAGCGACGAATACCTGTAGGCTTCGCGACGGACTAGCGATAAAATTTGTCGTCGCTAAGGTTCTGTCTGATACTAAAAGTATATCAGACGAGTCAGCGACGGAAATTTCCATCGCGAGCTTCTGAAAAATTTGGTTTTTTTGCTCATGAAAGTATGTCGATAATCCGTCGCTAAGTTGTCGCCGTCTTTGCCGACGGTTTATATTCGTCACTATAATTAGTCGGTATTTTCGTCGGTAAGCCGTCGCTATGGCGACGGCTTACCGACGAGAATGTCATAGCGACATTATAGTTATCGACGTCCTATGTCGGTCGATAATCCGTCGGTAAATTACTTTACCAACGAAAATATGATATTTAGCAACGGAAATATCCGTTGCTAATTACCAATATTTTAGTTGCGTTAAACCAGCTTTACCGTGCTAACCAGAACGGAAGGAAGGACATTAGATAAACCTTGAATTGAAGCCCTAAATTTGGAAACTTCTGACTTTTCGGTCGGATCTGGGTCTTATTCTCGATGAGCCTCTTTATATTATAAGTTAGAAAATAAATGTGTATGATACGAGCTTGGGAAAACAAGGCGAGCAAAGGAATTTGAGATATGGACCTTTCTTTGGCTAGAGATAATAAAGATGGTTATATTTGTTTATAGCATTGAGCATTGTCGTGGGTCTGCCTCTCCTAAGGTTGTCACCCTAATTTTCCCATATTTCCTGTATTTTGTATTTATACTCGTATCTGGATTTTGGCATGTATTTTTATTTTTCTCAACTTGTGGAATTTCGGTATTTCTCATATTTTGGGTTTTGACATGGCCCGGTTTTAATTGGTTGGGTTGGTTTGGTTTGGTTTAATTTGTATTGGAACACCTTAGCCTATGCTCCACCCTCAACACACCACATCCCACCCTCATTAAAACTCCACCAACTTCTTCTCTCTTCTCATAAACCTCCATCAATTTTTCTTCTTCTTCTCCTTCCTCTACACAACACCAACCCATAGGCAAGTGCACCTTGCCACCACATGAGAACCCTATTTTATTTGTCCATTTACTAGATTAGGACATGGTGATCAACATTAGAACTTGGCTTTTTGTGATTTGGAGTCTCCATTGTTCTAGATCTAAGTTTTCTCTATTTTTGGATTTGCATGGTTTTGATCTATTTAAGTTGGATATTTATGGGTTTTGATGTTTCTATGTGGAAGAGAATTCAATTTCACCCAAGATGGAACTTTGGAAATCCGGATTTGGAGTTCGGATGACCAAGTTATGAACTTTTGAAGCCTTGGGTTCAACCATGGAGTTCTTGCTGGTTTGGAGAAGACAGTGAGCAGTGTGCAGAGCTTTTTAGCTTACGCCACTGAGCTGCGCGCGCTCTTTAGCTCTGCGTACGCAGACTTGAGTACGCTTCCTGTTGGAAGCGTGTCTCTTGCGTACGTAGACTTGAGTACGCTTCCTGTTGGAAGCGTGTCTCTTGCGTACGCAGACTTGGGTACGCTTCCTGTTGGAAGCGTGCCTTGGTACGCAAACTTGAGCGTGCCTTGGTACGCAGACTTGAGCATGCCCTGGTACGCAGACTTGAGCGTACGCATATCCTGAGCGTACGCCTCCCCCTGCGTGCGTGCTTTTGTGCGTACGCTGCTCCCCCTGCGTGCGTGCTTTTGTGCGTACGCTGCTCCCCCTGCGTGCGTGCTTTTGTGCGTACGCTGCTCCCCCTGCGTGCGTGCTTTTGCGTGTATGCTTCCCTGCGTGCGTGCTTTTGCGTGTATGCTCCCCTGCGTGCGTGCTTTTGCGTGTATGCTCCCCCTGCGTGCGTGCTCTTGTGCATACGCCCAACCCCCTGACCCCTTGCTTAACCTATTGGCTTTTGGAGTATTGGTTTTATTTTTCGACTTCGTTTCTCTTTTGTGGATTGTGTTTTCCTGAGATCTGTTCAACACAGCACGACTATCTCGACCCGACACGGCCTAACACGATTTGTAAGTAATTGTTTATGACTAGTACGGTTTTCGGGATTTTTTGTGAATTATGATCCTGGTATTCTCTGATCTCCTTGCTAGTGACCCAGTGGGGTGCACACCTAACTTGTAATTGTAATTAATCCTTGTGACTTGATAACTTGATAGTGGCCCGTGGCGGCGCACTCCTGACTTGTAGCATGACTTGATAATTTAATGCTGTTGCGACGGCTAACTTAGCTTGACCTGCCTTGACACCGTGGGTGGTTCTTTATTGCTTGCTTGTTAAATCCACTTGTCCTATCTTACATCATGTCTAGGATGGGACTCCTGAGTACCACGGTCAGGGGTACCTACCAAAATAGATTAAGGTTAATAACTAGAATAACACAGTAGTCATGAAGAGATGACACAGCTACAAGCAATCCCGTTACCTGGGCGCTCTTGGGATCTGTAGCCTGCCGTCGAGTAGGGCACATTTCCAGCACACCGTCGCGTGTTGCACCCTCTAAGTCACCTAAGGGTACATTTGTTTCCCGGGCGATGTACCCACCAGAATTCAACCCCTAATTTTCGACCTGGGTAACCTGGATGGTCTGCAGGGCTTGTGGCTGTGGAATCATCTCACTGCATCTTGTTAGTAATTAGGTCTGTGATAACCCTAGTTTGTTAAAGTAGTAAGCCGTAGTATCTGTTTGGCCGTGATTGATTGAATGAGGTATAACCAGTCTAGTCATGTCTTGATCCAGTACAAGATTGCTTCCTATCTTGATTTCTCACATTATTATCTTGCCGATAAATGATGGGAAACCAAGTTCTGTTCAGACGAAGGGTTACAACCCCGGTCCTTGTTTGGGTTACGGGTTGTAACCTGGCTATCGGAATAGTTCCATGGTTATCTCGTCGTATATCATCCTGACATGTTTTCATAAATTCTAGTTTTAATATTAGATTTTCTTGTGCTGATTGCTGGCTTTTGTTCTTATTTCGTGGCCCCCCTTGTGGCACTTGCTCTTTCTGGGGTTGACCCAGCTGGTTTTGTGTGGCCAGATTTCGGAGCAGCTCCCGAGGATTTACCAAGCTTCCAGCCCAATGGTGACAACTAGACGGAACCCGGGCCAAGAGTGGGTTTTCCTTTTTGTCTTGCCCACTTTATTGTAAAACTATTCTTTTGAGGCATTTAGCCGACGAGCACCTGTTAGCTCGATGCACTTTTACTTACTGTCTGCCTACGGGCTGTAAACATGATTAACAAATCCTAGGGTTGATCATGTACGACTAAACTCTTGCTAGTCCTAACATTTTGTAACGACTAGCTTCATGATCAGCTGAATATGTAATATTTGGGACGCCTTATTATTGTATATTTAATGATCATACATCTTGCGACCTTACTTACTTGCTTGTGATTGAGACATTAGGCTTGTTCATGACCATAAGAGACTGTTGGCTTGTAGTAAACCCTCATATATCTAGACAGCCGTGACCGTATATCGAGGTGGTTACTATTTCAATATACGTAGCAGGCTATGTCTGCCCCCGCTCTCCAGTATTCTGGTTCTAGGGCATGACATGGTTTAAGTGGTGCCCCATGCAGGTCTTGTAAATCAAGATATGTGGGGGTTTACCAGATAGATGTCTCAATCAGTACTCGTCCTTGATCTCTGTTCATATCCTCTGAATCCCTGGATTCTTGCCCTGATCCTGTGCTTATATCATTGATCTGTCCTGGTCCTTTCCTTATTGTTCCCTGTGTCGTCGTCTTCAGCGGTACTGTACCTGGTCCTACCGATCAACGACGTGGAGCACGTTCCGTAGATCAGCAGCAACCCGGAGATCAAGCCCAGCATTCCGGGGTAGCCTCCAGAGTTGTGCCTACTGGAGGAGAGTCACCAGTTCGGCCCGTCCAGCCCGCAGAGCCAGATGATGGTACCTTAGTAGGCCTCTTCAGAACCTTGATAGCTTCCCAGGATCGTCGAAGCGCGCCCTGCACCAGACAGTTCAAGATGCTTTGACTAGAGGCGGTCATCCAGGAAACCAGGCGGCAAACAGCTTCAAGCGATTGAACCCTCCTTTCTTCGACGGCAGCGAGGATGCGATTGCCGCGGATGCATGGCTTCAGGATACCGAGGTGATTCTGGAAGCAGCTAGGACACCTGAGAATGAGAAGGTGGCGGTGGTACGCCTGCAGTTGTTGGACTTGGTTCGCAGTTGGTGGACGGCACAAGCCATGGGATTAGTGGCACCCATTGCTTGGGCAGTGTTTAGGGAGAGATTCCAGACGAAGTACTTTGATGCTGTGGCTCGGTACAACCTACAGACCAGATTTACCAACTTAAAGCAAGGAGGCAGAACAGATGACAGTTATGCATCGGAGTTTTCTAGACTCAGTAGGTTTGCCCCACCTTGGTGGCGACCGAGTTTGATAGGGCCCAGCGGTTCCAGCAGGGGCTGCATTTGGAGATCTTGTTAGCAGTAGAACAGTTCGAGCACCAGACGTTCGATGCAGTCTTGAGAGCAGCTAGGAGGCATGAGTATACCTCCCAGAGGATCGTGGATAGGACCGGAGGTAGGAAGCGGTCCCACAGTCAGATGCACCAATCATCAGCTCCAGCCCCGGCAGCTAGAGGATTGACCATTGGAACTCCGAGGCGGGCGGCCTCAGTAACGTCGGTTCAGCATTCGACCCCGACGTACCCGCAGCAGCAAAAGCAGACTTCCGCGATGGGATATTCTCATTGCGGGAAGCCAGGGCATGTGGTGGCAGACTGTCGCAGGGCGCAGGGATTGTACCTGACTTGTGGAGCAGCAGATCATAGGGTAGGCGCTTGCCCGAATAGGGGTGGTTCATCAGCAACCAACCCTTCTAGCTCTTCGGTGAGAGGACCGGCCCTAGCACCAGTTCAGCTGCAGCAGTATCAGTCTTCGAGGCCCTTGCCGTCTCAGTCTCAGGCATTCCAGCAACAACACCCCCAGCAGTATGCACAAGCCCAGGCTCAGATCCAGAATAGGCAGAGAGGTTTCCAACAGAGGAGACCAGCAGCCAGAGGACAAGGTCAGGCCATGATGATGGCTATGGAAGAAGAAGTTGCACCAGGTGAGATTGTGGCAGGTACTATTCTCGTCAACTCCTCTCCAGCGTCTGTATTATTTGATTCTGGTGCATCGTATTCATTCATGTCTGCACGATTCGCGACACGGATAGGATTGGAGCCTGAGTCATTATCAGTGAGGCTTAATATACTTACTGGTAATGGTCTTGTGGGAGTAGATCGAGTGTTTTCCTCGTGTCAGGTCGTAGTTAGCGATAGGGAGTTCCCCGCTAGATTCATAGAGTTTCCTATGGCAGACTATGATGTAGTCCTAGGCATGGATTGGTTGAGGAACCAGTATGCTAGGATAGACGGCCATATTGGCAGAGTTGTCTTTAGTATCCCCGGCGAGCCAGAGTTTTCGTTTTCCAGAGGTGTAGTGGAGCCATCTTCGCCAGCATTGCGGATGGCAGTAGCAGCAGTGCAGTTACCCCGGATAGTTGAAGAGTTTCCAGATATTTTTTCAGAGGAGCTTCCAGGGATGCCGCCAGAGCGGTAGATTGAGTTCACTATAGACTTGATTCCCGGGACAACACCAGTATCAGAGCGAGTCTACAGGATGGCGCCTTCAGAGTTGGAAATTTTATACAAGATGATTGAAGAACTGAGGACCAAGGGATCCATCCGTGCAAGTGGATCGCCTTGGGGAGCCCCGATGCTTCTTGTGAAAAAGAAGGATGGTACATCCAGGCTATGTGTTGATTATCGTACCTTGAATTCGGTGACAATCAAGAACAGATACCCTCTTCCGAGGATAGATGACTTGTTTGATCAACTCAGAGGGGCTTCAGTGTTCTCGAAGATCGACTTACGGTTGGGATACCACCATATCAGAGTCAGAGAGCAGGACATCCCGAAGACAGCATTCAGATCAAGGTATGGACATTGGGAGTTCCTTGTTATGCCCTTTGGAGCAACCAATGCGCCGGCCGTATTCATGGACCTCATGAATCGCATTTTTATGCCTTACTTGGATTAATTTGTGATCGTGTTCTTAGATGACATCCTGGTCTACAGCAAGAGTGAAGCAGAGCATGAGCAGCATCTCAGAGTCGTCCGCCAGACGCTTAGGGAGCATCAGTTGTACGCCAAGTTCAGTAAATACGAGTTCTGGCTCGATCGCATTTCGTACTTGGGTCATATCATTACCCGAGGAGGAGTAGAAGTGGTTCCCCAGAAGATTGTGGCTATCGAGTCATGGCCGGTACCCAGCTCAGTGGCAGAGGTTCGTAGCTTCCTTGGATTGGCCGGCTACTACCGGCGGTTCGTTTCAGATTTTACAAGAATTTCAGCGCCGATGACCCAGTTGACCCGCAAGGATGTGCCGTTTGTTTGGACAGTAGAGTGTCAGGAATTATTTGAGAAGTTGAAGCAAGGTTTGAAAACGGCTCCCATTCTCACCCTTCCAGATGGGACCGGAGGATTCACGGTTTATTGCGATGCTTCAGGCAGAGGATTGGGGTGTGTCTTGATGCAGCATGGGAAGGTAATATCTTATGCATCACGTCAACTACGTGATCATGAAAAGAATTACCCGACCCACGACTTGGAATTGGCGGCGGTAGTGTTTACTTTGAAGTTGTGGAGACACTACTTGTACGGGGATAGAGTGGAGATCTTTACTGATCATAAGAGCCTGAAGTATGTTTTCACCCAGAAGGACCTTAATATGCGGCAGAGAAGATGACTCGAGCTACTGGTGGACTATGATGTGGATTTGCAGTATCATCCCGGGAAGGCCAACATTGTAGCAGATGCATTGAGCAGGAGAGCCGGAGTTTATTTCCTGACGGCGCAACCATAATTATTGGCAGATCTTCAGAAGATGGGGATTGAAGTGGTTCTTCCAACCAGCGTGGCATTGATGGCCAGTCTACAGGTTCAGTCCAGCATAGTTGAGAGAATCCGGGTGGCGCAGTCAACAGATTCCAAGATCCAACGACTCAGAGCAGAATGTGAAGCAGGAAGAAGGCCAGAGTTATGTATCCATGAAGACGGTATACTTCGGCACGGCACTCGTCTTTGTGTACCCAGTGGAGATATCAGACAGGAAGTCATGGCAGAAGCCCACAGTTCATAATATTCTATTCATCCGGGTGGTACAAAGATGTACCATGATATTCATCAGCATTTCTGGTGGAATGGCATGAAGAGGGAGATAGTCCGGTTTGTCTCTCGATGTTTGATTTGCCAACAGGTTAAAGCTGAACATCAGAGGCCCGCTGGACTTCTTCAACCCTTACCGATCCCAGAATGGAAATGGGAACATATAACCATGGATTTTGTGACCGAATTGCCCAGATCTCCGGCCGGCAGAGATGCTATTTGGGTAATTGTGGACAGGCTTACCAAGGTGGCACACTTTCTTTCATTCAGAGTTAGACAGTCGACGGCGCAGCTAGCAGAGATATATCTCAGGCAGATCGTCAGGCTTCACGGTGTGCCAGTCAGCATCACCTCGGACAGGGATTCAAGATTCACATCACACTTTTGGCGCAGCTTGCAGAAGAGTTTGGGGACTCGCCTTCAGTTCAGCTCAACTTATCACCCACAGACGGATGGTCAGTCAGAGCACACAATCCAGACTCTTGAAGATATGTTAAGATCTTGTACCCTTCACTTCGGTGGTTCATAGAAGAATTATCTGCACCTGGTGGAATTCTCGTACAACAACAGTTATCAGGCCAGTATCCAGATGGCACCCTTCGAGGCTCTTTATGGCAGGAAGTGCAGATTCCCGCTAGCATGGGACGATGTCGGGGAGAGGCAGATGCTCGGACCCGAATTGATTTCCCAGACGGTTGAAGTGGTCAAGAAGGTCAGAGATCACCTCCGAGTTGCCCAGGACCGCCAGCGCCATTGGGCCGATGCTCATCGGCGTCCCTTAGAATTTGCTGTCGGCGACCATATATTCCTTAGGATCTCGCCTAACCGTGGCGTCATTCGCTTTGGTGTGCGGGGAAAGCTTAGTCCTAGGTATATAGGGCCGTTCGATATTCTAGAGCGAGTAGGAGATGTATCCTATCGTCTCGCTCTTCCGCCGTCGCTAAGTGAGGTACATGATGTATTCTATGTGTCCCAATTACGACGGTATATTCCGGACCCGAGCCACATCCTAGACCATTCGGAATTGGTTGTTGGTACCAACCTTTCGTATGAGGAGACGCCCGTGTCTATTTTGGACCGGAGTAAAAAGATACTCAAGAACAAGACTATTAAATTAGTTCGTGTTGCTTGGGGTCATCACTCTCTAGGTGAGTCAACGTAGGAGCGTGAGGACGACATCCGATCGCGATATCCCTACCTGTTTGATTCGTGAGGTATAATGTCTTTCTTATGCCTTACGTTTTCCCTTCCTTGCTTGCATTGTATGATTGTATGATTGAACTGCTTAGTGTAGCTTGCCTGTGCTTAGTGTAACTTGTCGTTACAATCTCTAGCTCCTTGATTAAATTTCGAGGACGGAATTATTTTAAGGTGGGTAGAGTTGTCACCCTTATTTTCCCGTATTTCCCGTATTTCGTATTTATACTCGTATCTGGATTTTGGCATGTATTTTTATTTTTCTCAACTTGTGGAATTTCGGTATTTCTCGTATTTTGGGTTTTGACATGGTCCAGTTTTAATTGGTTGGGTTGGTTTGGTTTGGTTTAATTTGTATTGGAACACCTTAGCCTATGCTCCACCCTCAACACACCACATCCCACCCTCATTAAAACTCCACCAACTTCTTCTCTCTCCTCATAAACCTCCATCAATTTTTCTTTTTCTTCTCCTTCCTCTACACAACACCAACCCATAGGCAAGTGCACCTTACCACCACATGAGAACCCTATTTTATTTGTCCATTTGCTAGATTAGGACATGGTGATCAACATTAGAACTTGGCTTTTTGTGATTTGGAGTCTCCATTGTTCTAGATCTAAGTTTTCTCTATTTTCAAATTTGTATAGTTTTGATCTATTTAAGTTGGATTTTTATGGGTTTTGATATTTCTATGTGGAAGAGAATTCAATTTCACCCAAGATAGAACTTTGGAAATCCGGATTTGGAGTTCGGATGACCAAGTTATAAACTTTTGAAGCCTTGGGTTCAACCATGGAGTTCTTGCTGGTTTGGAGAAGACAGTGAGCAGTGTGCAGAGCTTTTTAGCTTACGCCACTGAGCTGCGTGCGCTCTTTAGCGCTGCGTACGCAGACTTGAGTACGCTTTCTGTTGGAAGCGTGTCTCTTGCGTACGCAGACTTGAGTACGCTTCCTGTTGGAAGCGTGTCTCTTGCGTACGCAGACTTGGGTATGCTTCCTGTTGGAAGCGTGCCTTGGTACGCAGACTTGAGCGTGCCTTGGTACGCAGACTTGAGCGTGCCCTGGTACGCAGACTTGAGCGTACGCATGTCCTGAGTGTACGCCTCCCCCTGCGTGCGTGCTTTTGTGCGTACGCTGCTCCCCCTGCGTGCGTGCTTTTGTGCGTACGCTGCTCCCCCTGCGTGCATGCTTTTGTGCGTATGCTGCTCCCCCTGCGTACGTGCTTTTGCGTGTATGCTCCCCTGCGTGCGTGCTTTTACGTGTATGCTCCCCTGCGTGCGTGCTTTTGCGTGTATGCTCCCCCTGCGTGCGTGCTCTTGCGCATACGCCCAACCCCCTGACCCCTTGCTTAACCCATTGGCTTTTGGAGTATTAGTTTTATTTTTCGACTTGGTTTCTCTTTTGTGGATTGGATTTTCCTGAGATCAGTTCAACACAGCACGACTATCTCGACCCGACACGGCCTAACACGATTTGCAAGTAATTGTTTATGACTAGTACGGTTTTCGAGATTTTCTGTGAATTATGATCCTGGTATTCTCTGATCTCCTTGCTAGTGACCCAGTGGGGTGCACACCTAACTTGTAACTTGTAATTAATCCTTGTGACTTGATAACTTGATAGTGGCCCGTGGCGGCACACTCCTGACTTGTAGCATGACTTGATAATTTAATGCTGTTGCGACGGCTAACTTAGCTTGACCTGCCTTGACACCGTGGGTGGTTCTTTCTTGCTTGCTTGTTAAATCCACTTGTCCTGTCTTGCATCATGTCTAGGATGGGACTCCTGAGTACCACGGTCAGGGGTACCTACCAAAATGGATTAAGGTTAATAACTAGAATAACACAGTAGTCATGAAGAGATGACACAGCTACAGGCAATCCCATTACCTGGGCGCTCTTGGGATCTGTAGCCTGCCGTCGAGTAGGGCACATTTCTAGCACACCGTCGCGTGTTGCACCCTCTAAGTCACCTAAGGGTACATTTGTTTCCCGGGCGATGTACCCACCAGAATTCAACCCTTAATTTTTGACCTGGGTAACCTGGATGGTCTGTAGGGCTTGTGGCTGTGGAATCATCTCACTGCATCTTGTTAGTAATTAGGTCTGTGATAATCCTACTTAGTTAAAGTAGTAAGCCGTAGTATCTGCTTGGCCGTGATTGATTGAATGAGGTATAACCAGTCTAGTCATGTCTTGATCCAGTACAAGATTGCTTCCTGTCTTGATTTCTCACATTATTATCTTGTCGATAAATGGTGGGAAACCAAGTTCTGTTCAGATGAAGGGTTACAACCCCGGTCCTTGTTTGGGTTACGGGTTGTAACCTGGCTATCGGAATAGTTCCATGGTTATCTCGTCGTATATCATCCTGACATATTTTCATAAATTCTAGTTTTAATATTAGATTTTCTTGTGCTGATTGCTGGCTTTTGTTCTTATTTCGTGGCCTCCTTGTGGCACTTGCTCTTTCTGGGGTTGACCCAGCTGGTTTTGTGTGGCCAGATTTCGGAGCAGCTACCGAGGATCTACTAAGCTTCCAGCCCAATGGTGACAACTAGATGGAACCCGGGCCAAGAGTGGGTTTTCCTTTTTGCCTTGCCCACTTTATTGTAAAACTATTCTTTTGAGGCGTTCAGCCGACGAGCACCTGTTAGCTCGATGCACTTTTACTTACTGTCTGCCTATGGGCTGTAAACATGATTAACAAATCCTAGGGTTGATCATGTACGACTAAACTCTTGCTAGTCCTAACATTTTGTAACGACTAGCTTCATGATCAGCTGAATATGTAATATTTGGGATGCCTTATTATTGTATATTTAATGATCATACATTTTGCGACCTTACTTACTTGCTTGTGATTGAGACATTAGGCTTGTTCATGACCATAAAAGACTGTTGGCTTATAGTAAACCCTCATATATCTAGACAGCCGTGACCGTATATCGAGGTGGTTTCTATTTTAATAT
Source organism: Iris pallida (assembly GCA_029216955.1). NCBI lineage: Eukaryota > Viridiplantae > Streptophyta > Magnoliopsida > Asparagales > Iridaceae > Iris > Iris pallida. The sequence goes on from JANAVB010010792.1 coordinate 3,462,311, forward strand.
ACGTAGCTGGCTATGTCTGCCCCCGCTCTCCAGTATTCTGGTTCTGGGGCGTGACAAAGGTTGAGCAAAATGTTAGGCATACATTCAGGACATAGCGCTCTGAGTGGTTTCATGGGAGGAAAAAAAGAGAGAGAGAGAACGTGAATTGAGGGATCATCACTATGGATTCAACGGTCATTCTACGCGATATCAGTTGCCGAGTGGAGGGAGTCATTCTCTCAAAAGGACGAGCATAACCTTTCTCTTTTTGCTTAGTATGTTCTTTAGTTCATTGCGTTGGTTGAACCCGCTTTTGGCTTGCTGAAGCTGAATATTGATGGCACATGTAGAGGAAATTAGGGACCCAGTGCAGGAGAATGTGTTGTTTGTAATTATCATGGAGATCTCGTGTTTGCTTTTGCTAAATTCCATGGCTGATCTCAAAAATTCCTGCTTTTTCGAATGAGAAATTGATAGTTGCGTATACTGAGGAAGGGCTTATTTCATGATCTATGTGTGCTGATTATTGAAGGTTCTTGCTTAATTTGGGAGAAAGATTGGAACTTTGAATATAAGTTTCAATCTTGCTAGAAAATTAAGCTGTCTATTACAGTAGGAATTACGATGTGGTTTGTTGGAAGAACCTGGTAAGGGGTCCTATTAGAGCAGTAGGACTAAGTTTTGTTGTTGAAGACCCGCAAGAGCCTTAGCTTGAATAGCTAAGCTTGAAACTTTTGTTTGTGCATGTTGGCGTAGTGGGGGCTGAGTTTTGTTGTTGAGGAGGCGCATGAGCCTTAGCTTGAATAGTTAAGCTTAAAACTTCTATTTTTTGCCTTTCTGTAGACTATGTTATTGAGACTCATCCTTGTAGATGTATATGAAAGCTGTAGTCAATCTAGGAGGATCTTCATCCTGAGAAGCTCTTCCTTGGCACTGCTATGTTTAGCATCCAGTCCTCTCAAGAACACATAAACCCCCTATAGTTCCTTCTCCTTCTGGTACCACGTAATGTCCTTATTTTTTTATCTTGCAAAGACACTTCTGATCGATCTTATCCCACACATTTTTCAGCTTTGTATAAAATATGACACCGGTTGCCCACTCTGTGTCATGCTAGCAGCCATGCTAGTAGTATTCGAGCTAGGAGCAGTGGGTCTTCTTCCTCCCGTGTCAGCCCATCATAGGAATCTTCACTAGAGTCGATCTCAAGTAGGTAATAATCTATTTCCTTCACAATTTCTTGATTGTATGGAGTAGGAACCGGATCACCTGTTGGTTTTAGAGTATAAAGGAAATATAAGTTTATTTAAAATCTTTAGAATCAAGACTACTCTTTCTAATATATAGATATATAGTAAGTTGATGCCCGGTTGGTGTTTGTACCAATTCCTGGGTGTATTAGAATAATATATGCAGAATGTGTTCAGTTTCACTTTGGATAGGTACCACATTGGTATGCATAGGTGTAGGTAATAGATCGGTGACGAAAGGGAAGTCCAGAATTCAGTAGGAAGTGTCCTGTACATGTGTGTTTGTGTAGTGTGCATAGCAGGGAATTGAGTTTCCTGCAACTCGGAAGTAGAGTGGTTTGCGAGTGAGTAGGGGTGAGCATATTCGGTTTTAGATCGAAAATCGAACATAACCGAACTAATAAGAGATTCGGTTCGGTTTGAAAGATCTTATTCGGTACAGTTTGAAAGAAATTTGGTTCAAATTCGGTTTTGAAAATACTAAAAATTTATATTCGGTTTCGGTTTTAGGTTTCGATTTCGGTTCAAAATCGAAAACCGAATAAGACTTATGCAATTATGTAAATATTGTTGGAGTCCAGTCTGGATTTGGTAACAACCTATTTGTGTAATCTAAATCTAGTTAAATATTTGATTTGATTAGGCTTGGATGTCCATAATTAGTGTCGTGCTATTTTAGATATAATATGATTCTTATTTTAGAAAATCATATTATGATCTAAAATAGAATGTTGATGGAATATTTTAGGTATAATAGGATTCCTATTTTATTTCTATTTAGGAAATCTTGTTATGACTAGAATATGATTTTTCTCATCCTATATGGGATGAGGGTGGAGGCACAAAACATAACACAAAAGGGATATCCGGGATGCTCGTCCACAGAAAAATTTAAGAACAAGTCTGTGCTTTGCTCTTAGGACTTCGTCATCCAAGACAGTAGGAGGAATGAGATCTAATTAAGGAGTCGTCAACTTTGGTTGGGGGTTGGTGAGTGATTTCAATTGTAATCTTCTATTTTTTTCTCTTGAGAGTGGTGAGGGCATTGAACCTATTAGGGCAAAGGGTACAACATTAGTTTTTGTCAATCTCATAATTTTATTTGAGTTATAAATGTTAGGATTTGTCCAGGTGACGTAGTCACCGTCATATACTTGTCTTTATCTGTACTTGATGTCCGTTAGACGGGGGTTGGTTTGATCAGGTGGGTTGGCAAACGCTTCCGTACGCCTAACAATTGGTATCAGAGCTTTGGAGGTTCTGACAACCATATCTACGGAGCAGATAAACATTCGTATGATCACCCTTACAGGAGGGAACTAGACGATTTGGAATCCAAGGATGGAGGATCTATTTGGTTTAATGACTTGCATGGTCCGTTGGAGGACGACAGCGTAAAGTCATCGAACAAAGTTGCTGAAGACTGGAATCAACTGGATCAGAAGGCTGTTGGATTCATCCACCAATGGTTGAACGACTCGGTGTTTCACTATGTGCCCATGGAGAGTTCGACAAAAGCATTATGGAAGAAGTTGCATTCGTTGTATGAAAGGAAGATGGCTGACAACAAGGCGTTTCTTATTCATCAAGTCGTCAACTCTAAGTGCACGGAGGGTGTCTCGATGGCACAATATATGAACGAGGTTCAGGGTATCATCAATCAGCTATCTACGATAAAGATGGTGATTGATGATGAGCTTCAGGTCCTACTGCTTTTGAGTTCTCTACCGGAGAGCTGGGTGACGTTGGTGGTGTCGGTGAGCAACTCTGCACCTGATGGAGTTGTCACGATAGAGGCAATCAAAAGTAGCTTGTTGAATGAGGAGGTCCGACGTAAGCAAGTTGAATCATCATAAGCTCCGGTGGCTTTCCACATAAAGGGAAGACTCAATTCACAGGTGAGGACATGGAAGAGTTCTCGAAATATTTCGATTGTGGACTGTAAGGAGGGCTGCTATCACTGTGGAGAAAGGGGTCATATCAAGAAGAAGTACATGAAACTCAAAGCTGAAAAGGCAAAAGACAAGGACGATCAGGAGGAGCTCACAACGTTTAGAGATATCATTATCGCAGCGACCAACGCTGAGAAACCTTGTGTTATGTGTCATGATGGCAACTAGGTCATGGATACAGGGGCATCATATCACGCCACTCTACATAGAAGGATCTTCACATCATACCGCGGTGGCAGGTTTGGACATGTGAAGATGAACGACAAGGGGACGGCTACAGCTGTAGGTATCGATATTGTGCACTTGACAACGGAGCTCAGTGAGAAACTCGTTCACAAAGGTGTACGACATTGTCATGCTCTAGTCCTAAAATATGCGGGAGCAAGCTACGTAACAACGGCCAACAGATATGTATTCGAGAATTTTTTCCAATTTAATAGAATTATCAAGTGCATATTAAGCTATAACTAAATAATAACAGAATGACAGGTATGCTAAATCTCATTCATAGAATAAGTAAACAAGTCTGAATACGATAAAGTCATTGTAACCAGAAATATGTCATACAGAACCATGATGAGTATATGAATTTGGTGGAGACAAATCCACTACTCAAATATCTCGAAATAAAGTACTGAAAGTAAGAGCAGAAAGTAAGATAACTAGATACATACTCTACGTAAAAGGTTGCCTAGATGGTACATGTGAGGCCCGCCTCACTGTATCAGTATTTTATACGGATACATATTTATTTGAGCTGTATTTCGTATTTCCTGAATTTTGAGAATATTTAAAGTTGCTGAATTGTCATTGTACGGATTTCTGACAATCGTCGGGTGACCCGTATACTGGCTTGTTTCATTTATTTTGGTATGAATCATGACTTGGTTTTAATTTGATTTGACTTGGTTTTATTGGTTTGGTTTAACATGGTTTGGTTTGGCTTGGACTTGGTTTAGTTGGTTCCTTATGAGAGAGGTGTATGGTTTAGATTGAGTGGAGAAGAATGAATGGTGGAGATTGCTTGGGCTTGCTATATAAGCCACCTACCACTCCCTCTCCTCCATTATTCATTTTCATTTTCCATCTGCATCTTCTTCTTCTTTCCTTCTTCACCAAGGAGGTGAGGCAAGTACACCTTGCCGAACCTTGAATAAATTTACTTTTGATTGTTCCATCTTCTTCCTTGCATGATTCTAAGCATGTTCAGAACTTAGAGTTTTTGATTTTACCGGGTGGATTCTTGTAGATCTAAGTTTATATTATTTTCGGTTTTCTTGGGTTTTGATCTACCAAACTTACTTGTTTACAAAAACTAATAGTTCCATGTTGCAGAGAATTTAATTTCATGCAGTTTTGGCTTTTGTTTCGCTTGATTTCGACTCCGGATGAGGAAGTTATGGCCATTACAAGTTTTCGGAACTTTCATGGCTGAACTTGCTGTTTGGGGACGATGAACCTCATGCACCCGGGAGGCCATGCGCCGGGAGGCCATGCGCCGTGAAGTCCCGGCAACGCATCCCTTAACTCCGAGCGTGTCATGCGCGTAGGTTCCCTACGCGCATGTACTGAAGACGCAACGTGAGTTTTTCATGCGCCGATTCGTGCAGGAATCTCATGCGCCGATTCGTGCAGGAATCTCATGCGCCGATTTGTGCAGGAATCTCATGCGCCAATTCGTGCAGGAATCTCATGCGCCGATTCGTGCAGGAATCTCATGTGCCGATTCGTGCAGGAATCTCATGCGCCGATTTGTGCAGGAATCTCATGCGCCGGAATTGCTCTATTTTACTGTTTTTGCCTGTTTAAGTTGTTTTGTAGCTAGAATCTTGAAAAACTCAAAACATGAAAGTTGTAGATCTTTTCCTTGGCTTCAAAAATATATATATAATATTAATTAACTGTGCAAGTTTCTTTTATTTTAATATGGAGCTCCTGATTGTACTGTACATTTTCTATTCTTGGCCTATATTGCGACGACCCACTTAATAGCTTGTTATTTCTTAAATGAATAAAATTGCTTGACACGACAGTGACCCGTAGTGGTGCACTCCTGATTAATGACCTGACATGACCTGATAGTGGCCCGTCGTGGCGCACTCTTGACCAGTAAACTTGACATGATAATGACATGATAGTGGCCCGCCGTGGCGCACTCTTGACAGGATAAACCTGACATGACCAGTATGAATGGCTTGGACACCGTGGGTGATTGTGTTTGTACAAATGAAATCGTCTTGTCTTGCATCATGTCTAGGACATGAATCCCTGATTTCCCACGGTCAGGGATTCATACTGAATCTGGCTAGGTTAATGACTAGATTGATCAAGTAGTTCATGGAGAGACTTTCCCAGTTACTTGTTGCCCCTTTGATCCCGGCCTTATATATATATACATGGGATTTGTTGCTATCCGTCGAGATGAGCGCACTTCCAGCCCGCCGTCGAGTGTGGTACCTTAGGACACATGTATCTTACTACAGTGTGTCTGCTATATCATGCTATCTTTTTCCTTTTCTTTGCTGGGGTCACTCAGGTAGCAGCAGGCGGGTAACTGGACTTGGAAGAATCTCATTGCATCTTGCTAGTAACTAGGATTGTGATAACCCTAGTTAGTTAATGTAGAAAGCCGTAGGCAATGATTGGCCGTGATTACTTGGATGGAGTCTAGTCCAGTATAGTATTGTCTAGAATTGATTGATTGTAAGATTGTACCAAATTGATTGAAGGATTGTCACTCCAGATTGTCACTATAAGGATTGTCACTCCAGATTGTCACCATATTGATTGTCACTCCAGATTGTTATATGTCCTGATTTCTTATTTTATCTTGCCGATAAATGGTGGGAGAAACCAAGTTCTGTTCAGACGAAGGGTTACAACCCCGGTCCTTGTTTGGTTTACGGGTTGTAACCTGGTTATCTGAATAGTCCCATGGTTATCTCATCGTATATCACCTTCCCAGTCTAAGTCTTGTTTAGATCCAGTTCCTAATTGTTTCCAGGATAATGATTGCAATGATTGTCACTCTAATGTATTGTACTCTGTATTGTCACTCCCTGTTTGTCAATCTTTGAGTGTCACTTAATGATTGTCACCTTTAGCAATAAATGATCAGAGACCAAGTTCTGTTCAGGCGAAGGGTTACAACCTCGGTCCTTGTTTGGTTTAAGGGTTGTAACCTGGCTTCCGGAATAGTACTTTCGTTCTCTCTTTGTATATTGCCTAGCTCTAGTTATTTAATATGTTCTCTAGTTACTTTATCTCACCTGTTCATATGACTACTTGCTTTGCATAAACTCTTAAAAGATCGTTTGCTTAACAAGTCTACTTTTAATTGTGTTTACTAAATGTTTTACTTACTGCCTTCTTATGTTCGGGTTAAGTGCATTGGTACTGCACGAATCTCGATCCTCCCTTACTTATCGCTTTCTCTCTCTGTTGATTGCCTATGATTGCTGGTTTTAAGTTCATAGTTCGGCCTCCTTTGTAGTACTTACTATTTGGGGTCTGACCCCACTGGTTTTGCATGGCCAGGTTCTGATAGAAGAGCCCGAAGGATCTACCGGACCATTCATTCGACGGTGACCAGCCGGAGCACCAGAGTGCCTCAGTGGGTTTCTTTTTCATTCTCCCACTGATATGTAAATTCTCCTCTTGTAACGTTTAGCCCCGAGCACGTGTTTAGCTCGTGTTTTGGTATTTTCCTTGATATTGTAGCCTACGGGCATAAACATGATATGTGTATTCTAGAATATAGCTAGTCCTTATCATGTACGACTAATATTCTAGCTAGTCATCAGTTCTGTGATACTGGCTTCATGATTAGTCATGTATATATGATTCGGGACGCCTTACTATTGTATGTATGATGATCGTACTCTTGCTCTTGTATAATTGCCTGTGATTGAGATACCTAGGATTGTTAAACCATAGGATTGACTGATGGCATGTAGAGTAACCCCCATGTCTTCACAGCTTATACGCGATTTCAGAGTATTAACGTACTTTGGAATTGTGTAGCTGGCTATGTCTGCCCCCGCTCTCCGGTATTCTGGTTCTGGGGCGAGACATGGTTTTAGTGGTGGCCCACGCAGGTCTCGATTTTCAGATTTGTGGGGGTTACCATGTTTAGATATCTCAATCACGATTATCTTTATTGATCTCCTTCGGATTATTCTCTATCTCTGATACTTGACTTGATATCTATTTTGATCGTTGGTCATTCCTGTTCCCATGATTTGATCTTGTGTCCTTCAACTTTCAAGGGCACTGTTCTTGATCCCTCTGATTATCTTGTTCGTGTTTTGCCGAGGACAGCTCAGCATTCTTCAGCCAGGCCAGTTATGGAGGATCAGTCTCAGCATGCAGGCAGAGATATCAGTCCATCTCGATCAGCCAGTCTCTTCTGTCTTCGTATCTTGAGACAGGTGATAAGTTCATGTATCTGTTTCAACTACGATGATACGTCCTGGGTAGAGTCACGTCTTGAACTAAGTCATTGGTACCGACTTACCTTGAGGCTTGACTTTTATCCATTTTTGGGAGTCGGCTTAGGCCAGCAAGGACGTTGGTTCTACACAACTGTCTCAGGAGACATATTGATCCATATGCCTCCAGCCCTTCTTGATCATGATTGTAGTTGTTCTTGTGCATTTATTTACCGCTTACGCATTTAATTACATTACTGATTGTTTTACTTTACTTATATGCCGTGCTTGATTTATTGAGATTGTTGAGTTCCTGGAGCTTTTGTTTTGTTATCTTGCTCGACTAGCCTCAGGAAATTCCGAGGATGGAATTTTTCTAAGGGGTGGAGAGTTGTGAGGCCCGCCTCACTGTATCAGTATTTTATTCGGATACATATTTATTTGAGCTGTATTTCGTATTTCCTGAATTTTGAGAATATTTAAAGTTGCTGAATTGTCATTGTACGGATTTCTGACAATCGTCGGGTGACCCGTATACTGGCTTGTTTCATTTATTTTGGTATGAATCATGACTTGGTTTTAATTTGATTTGACTTGGTTTTATTGGTTTGGTTTAACATGGTTTGGTTTGGCTTGGACTTGGTTTAGTTGGTTCCTTATGAGAGAGGTGTATGGTTTAGATTGAGTGGAGAAGAATGAATGGTGGAGATTGCTTGGGCTTGTTATATAAGCCACCTACCACTCTCTCTCCTCCATTATTCATTTTCATTTTCCATCTGCATCTTCTTCTTCTTTCCTTCTTCACCAAGGAGGTGAGGCAAGTACACCTTGCCGAACCTTGAATAAATTTACTTTTGATTGTTCCATCTTCTTCCTTGCATGATTCTAAGCATGTTTAGAACTTGGAGTTTTTGATTTTACCGGGTGGATTCTTGTAGATCTAAGTTTATATTATTTTCGGTTTTCTTGGGTTTTGATCTACCAAACTTACTTGTTTACAAAAACTAATAGTTTCATGTTGCAGAGAATTTAATTTCATACAGTTTTGGCTTTTGTTTCGCTTGATTTCGACTCCGGATGAGGAAGTTATGGCCATTACAAGTTTTCGGAACTTTCATGGCTGAACTTGCTGTTTGGGGACGATGAACCTCATGCGCCCGGGAGGCCATGCGCCGGGAGGCCATGCGCCGTGAAGTCCCGGCAACGCATCCCTTAACTCCGAGCGTGTCATGCGCGTAGGTTCCCTACGCGCATGTACTGAAGACGCAACGTGAGTTTTTCATGCGCCGATTCGTGCAGGAATCTCATGTGCCGATTCGTGCAGGAATCTCATGCGCCGATTTGTGCAGGAATCTCATGCGCCAATTCGTGCAGGAATCTCATGCGCCAATTTGTGCAGGAATCTCATGCGCCGATTTGTGCAGGAATCTCATGCGCCGATTCGTGCAGGAATCTCATGCACCGATTTGTGCAGGAATCTCATGCGTCGGAATTGCTCTATTTCACTGTTTTTGCCTGTTTAAGTTGTTTTGTAGCTAGAATCTTGAAAAACTCAAAACATGAAAGTTGTAGATCTTTTCCTTGGCTTCAAGAATATATATATAATATTAATTAACTGTGCAAGTTTCTTTTATTTTAATATGGAGCTCCTGATTGTACTGTACATTTTCTATTCTTGGCCTATATTGCGACGACCCACTTAATAGCTTGTTATTTCTTAAATGAATGAAATTGCTTGACACGACAGTGAGCCGTAGTGGTGCACTCCTGATTAATGACCTGACATGACCTGATAGTGGCCCGTCGTGGCGCACTCTTGACCAGTAAACTTGACATGATAATGACATGATAGTGGCCCGCCGTGGCGCACTCTTGACAGGATAAACCTGACATGACCAGTATGAATGGCTTGGACACCGTGGGTGATTGTGTTTGTACAAATGAAACCGTCTTGTCTTGCATCATGTCTAGGACATGAATCCCTGGTTTCCTACGGTCAGGGATTCATACTGAATCTGGCTAGGTTAATGACTAGATTGATCAAGTAGTTCATGGAGAGACTTTTCCAGTTACTTGTTGCCCCTTTGATCCCGGCCTTATATATATATACATAGGATTTGTTGCTATCCGTCGAGATGAGCGCACTTCCAGCCCGCCGTCGAGTGTGGTACCTTAGGACACATGTATCTTACTACAGTGTGTCTGCTATATCATGCTATCTTTTTCCTTTTCTTTGCTGGGGTCACTCAGGTAGCAGCAGGCGGGTAACTGGACTTGGAAGAATCTCATTACATCTTGCTAGTAACTAGGATTGTGATAACCCTAGTTAGTTAATGTAGAAAGCCGTAGGCAATGATTGGCCGTGATTACTTGGATGGAGTCTAGTCCAGTATAGTATTGTCTAGAATTGATTGATTGTAAGATTGTACCAGAATGATTGAAGGATTGTCACTCCAGATTGTCACTATAAGGATTGTCACTCCAGATTTTCACCATATTGATTGTCACTCCAGATTGTTATATGTCCTGATTTCTTATTTTATCTTGCCGATAAATGGTGGGAGAAACCAAGTTCTGTTCAGACGAAGGGTTACAACCCCGGTCCTTGTTTGGTTTACGGGTTGTAACCTGGTTATCTGAATAGTCCCATGGTTATCTCATCGTATATCACCTTCCCAGTCTAAGTCTTGTTTAGATCCAGTTCCTAATTGTTTCCAGGATAATGATTGCAATGATTGTCACTCTAATGTATTGTACTCTGTATTGTCACTCCCTGTTTGTCAATCTCTGAGTGTCACTTAATGATTGTCACCTTTAGCAATAAATGATCAGAGACCAAGTTCTGTTCAGGCGAAGGGTTACAACCTTGGTCCCTGTTTGGTTTAAGGGTTGTAACCTGGCTTCCGGAATAGTACTTTCGTCCTCTCTTTGTATATTACCTAGCTCTAGTTATTTAATATGTTCTCTAGTTACTTTATCTCACCTGTTCATATGACTACTTGCTTTGCATAAACTCTTAAAAGATCGTTTGCTTAACAAGTCTACTTTTAATTGTGTTTACTAAATGTTTTACTTACTGCCTTCTTATGTTCGGGTTAAGTGCATTGGTACTGCACGAATCTCGATCCTCCCTTACTTATCGCTTTCTCTCTCTGTTGATTGCCTATGATTGCTGGTTTTAAGTTCATAGTTCGGCCTCCTTTGTGGTACTTGCTATTTGGGGTCTGACCCCACTGGTTTTGCATGGCCAGGTTCTGATAGAAGAGCCCGAAGGATCTACCGTACCATTCACTCGACGGTGACCAGCCGGAGCACCAGAGTGCCTCTGTGGGTTTCTTTTTCATTCTCCCACTGATATGTAAATTCTCCTCTTGTAACGTTTAGCCCTGAGCACGTGTTTAGCTCGTGTTTTGGTATTTTCCTTGATATTGTAGCCTACGGGCATAAACATGATATGTGTATTCTAGACTATAGCTAGTCCTTATCATGTACGACTAATATTCTAGCTAGTCATCAGTTCTGTGATACTGGCTTCATGATCAGTCATGTATATATGATTCGGGACGCCTTACTATTGTATGTATGATGATCGTACTCTTGCTCTTGTATAATTGCCTGTGATTGAGATACCTAGGATTGTTAAACCATAGGATTGACTGATGGCATGTAGAGTAACCCCCATGTCTTGACAACTTATACGTGATTTCAGAGTATTAACGTACTTTGGAATTGCGTAGCTGGCTATGTCTGCCCCCGCTCTCCGGTATTCTAGTTCTGGGGCGTGACAGTACAATACACTATCAGATGAAGTCAGCTAGAGAAATCTCCTCGTCAGTTAATACTACGTCTGGTCCCGGACCGTACGTCTCCGGATACTCTTGCTCCCCTAATCCTGGAAGAAACCCATGTCATCAGAGGGACGCAACAAGATACATAATATATAAGCCAGGATGTACATAAAGTAAAATGGTCCAGCGTTGTTCTAGCAACTATTTGTATATGTAATGAGGACAACTTTCGACATATGGGGATGTCTATGATAGCTAGGGTACTCGTGCACTAGCGCTCCCTCCAGGTGTCCGTTATGCAGCAACGTCAAAGTGAACACTACTCGTAGCCCCTACGTCTAGTGACTGTCATTTCCACCCAATGAATTTAGAACATATCGACTCTTCATCACGTCCATTCCCTAATGCGAAGTCCAGTAAGTAGTACAATGAAATGACTAGTATGAGCTATGCCGTCACACATTCCGTCATACAGATAATCAGTCGGTTACGGGGATATATGTCCTATATCTCAGCACCATCTCTTCATGTCCAAAGTAGTGTCACTGTCCTACAAGATATCAGTGTATTTACTCAGCAGTATAAAGGCAGTCTCCTATGGCCTAGGTTATAAAATAAAGAGCCAACACATCTCGTTGGTTGCACCCAGAGTGATGCTCGGACACACAAGTATAATACAGCAATAAAGTAGCAGTTCATAATTTGTAACTGAAATGGAAATAACATAATGGCAAGGTATACTTGACTGGTTCCAGATGCTGAAAAGAAGAAGCTGGTCCTACACTCGAGTTCGAAGAACCCAAGTAACCTAGAGATTAAATTAAAGAGTGAGGAGTGCTCCACAAGCCATGATGGCAAAGATGTAAATTATAATAAATCTAGGGGTGATTAGTGAAAAACTAACTAACCACTAACTAAGTAACAACTAATTACTAATTAATTAGATATTAAGGACAACTAAAAGTCCAAAGCTTAGAAAAAACCCACGATTCGAAGCCCAAGGCTTGGTAGGCTAAGAAAAATAGAGCCCACAACCCAAGTCCGAGCTTGGTAGGCTAAAATATAAAATTAATTAAATTTATTGAGCACATCACTTGAAGACAACGAAGCTCGGTGAGAAACTCGTTCTTAAGGGTGTGTGACATGTACCGAGTTTGCGCCATAACTTGGTTTCGGTAGGAAGACTGGCAGATTATGGATGTCGTAGTTTGTTTAGGAAGGGAGATTGGATGCTTGCGAAGGGTTTCCAACAGCTGGTTTGGGAAGATTTGTATTATGCCATGTACAGGCTCAAGTTGCTGAACTGTACAGGCATGCCACAGACACCGGATGGAGGCTTGAGGGGTGTTCGACAGGAGGTGGATCATTAAAAACTTGCTTAGGAGGGTCTTCGAAAAGTTTTGAGGGTTACGGAGGATTCGGTCCATCGAGACAAAGCGACGATTTGAGATAAGTCAAAGATTTTGGGTCAGTCTATCGGTCCCATGACAGCTGGTCAGTCTCCAGGTTGGGGTTGCTTTATGGATCCGGTTTTGGCGACGGGTGGTTTGCCAAAGCTTCATGAAGCGACATTGATTTGAGTGATATTAATTTCAGTAGCTCGAAGCCAGGAAGGAGATCAAGGTTTGCAGCAAACTCAGTCATAGGCAGATGCATCACCATTTACACAATTTATGGGAGCTGCTCGATAATGTATGTGTATGGGAGAGCTTCAGTGTCGGACACGAAGGTGAACAGGTTCAGGAGTTCGAATCTCGGAAGAACCATACCGTCTACTTGGTTGGGCCAGCCAAGGGTGAAGAAGCTCGTCGGAACGGTAACATGTTCAGGTGGAAAACGGAAGTCGGGGACAAGCATCCAAGACTCACGGTAAGAATGATCGTCAGAGACTTCGGCCTTTATTGTGAAATTGATGTCGATAGGATCCCAATGGTACAGGAGGTGCTACGCATGGCAGCTAATATCGACGTGACGGTCAAAAAGTTAGAGACGAAGGAAGATGCAAAGCGACTTGGGGGATCGGAGATCAGTGTCACGGGGGAGCAAATATTCTGTCGTGGGACGACATGCATGGAGTCCAGTTGAGGACCCATAGGGTCAATACCTTCTCATCAGACTGGAGGGGGAAATTGTTGTAGTCCAGTCTGGATTTGTTAACAACATATTTTTGGAATTAAATATAGTTAGATATTTGATTTGATTAGATTTGAATGTCTATAATTGGTGTTGTGCTATTTTAGATATTATGGGATTCTTATTTTAGAAAATTATATTATGATCTAAAATAGGATATTGATGGAATATTTTAAATATAATAGGATTCCTATTTTATTCATATTTAGGGAATCCTATTTTGACTAGAATATGATTTTCTCATCCTATATATATGGGGTGAGGTTGGAGGCACAAAGGAGAGATTTGGAATGCTCGTCTCTAGAAAAATCTAAAAGAAAGTTCGTGTTTTGCCCTTAGGACTTCGTCATCCAAGACAAAAGGAGGAAGGAGATCTAATCAAGGAGTCGTCAACTTTGGTTAGGGAGATTGCTACGGGTTGGTGAGTGATCTCAATTCTAATTTTTTTTAACAGTGGTGAGGGGGTTGAACCTATTAGGGCAAAGGGTTCAACATTAGTTTTTGTCAATCTTGTAATTTTATCTGAGTTATAAAGGTTAAGATTTGTCTAGGTGATGTAGTCACTACCATATACTTGTCTTTATCTGTGCTTGGTGTCCGTTAGACGGGGGTTGGGTTGATCAGGTGGGTTGGAAACCGATTTGGCATGACCAACAAATACCCTCAATTTTATGCATATTTTATGATTAATTTTTTTATATTTTGAAAACAACAATTACATGTATATGTTTTGAAGCTCAACAATGATAATTTAATAACTAGTCCAACTTTGTGAACAACTTTGAAATACAAATGTATATAAAAAATTATCATTTTCAATATAATTTAGCAACGATCCCAACTTTCGATCCGATCCTTTGAACAATAGAAATATTCCAACAGAACAAGCGAAACAAGCCGAATTGCTTGCTCGGCTCAGTTCGGTTCGGTTTCGATTTTGGTTAATTTGGTTCGGTTTCGATTTTGGATTTTTAGAATTTCGGTTTATTCAATTTTTACTATTCCGGTTTGGTTGAAACCGAATAAACCGAACGCTAACCCTCACGAGTAAGGGTGCTATTATGGAGCAGTACGCTGCAGGAAGAACCACTATGTGTAATGTGTGTTTGTGTATTAGGAATCTGAGTATTGGTGACAGGAATTTGAGTATCAGCTATACCATTACTAACAAACTAATTTTAGTATCTTGGTAGTAGGTTGTATGTGTGTAATATTAATCGATTGACAATATGAGTATCAATGTCTATGTACTTTTGTGAGTGTCAATGAAGAAATGAAGAAATGAAGAATGGAGTTGGTATGGGAAGATATGTAGTGGATCCAATAGATTATTATATTCATTTTCAATGGTTATATTCCTTTGAATTGGATTTGTGGTGTGTATCATATTTGTGTGTGTCAGAGGGAGTTAATAATGTGCATAATGTGCAACGGAGAGTGTGTGTAGTTTGCACCAGTGTGTAGGAACTGCAAAAATCAGTGGGTGTATCAGAAAATGATGAATTAAAATATGGCAACAATTAGTGTGTGATAACATGTGATTATCTGAAATTTGTAGCATGTGTGTGCAATAAGTAGTTCACGATTTTAGAAATGCTGTGCAGAATTAAGGCAAGTGCATCAGCATGTACCAGTGTCCATGCACAGTAGTGCATTGGGAGTTTTGCCCACTGATTTAATAAACATGGTATATGTGTGTGGGTCTATTCAGCAGTATGCTCTATATTGAGCTAACTTTCGAGTAAGGAATTGTTGTTTCATTGTGCTATCAAGGTAAGTGAAGTTAAATGTGTGTGGAAACTTTGTGTATTAGTGGATATGGGATTTGTAGTCGTGAGTGTAAGTGTTAGAATGAGTGTTAGTATAAATTGTGCATCAGTGTCTAATATTTGAGTTGGGTTTTAATGTGGGTTATTATGTATCAAAGGAGGACTATGTGTATCAGTGTCGTATGTGCAGATTTTGGTGGAAGAGTGCTAAGAGTAACAGTTTAGTGTAGTATGTGCCTAAGTGTATATAGCAATGCAGAGTGGGAATTCTTGACAGTAGCAACAAATGTGTAAACAGCAGTAGACTCGGTTGTGTGGCAGACCCGATGTAGTGTGACTATGTAATTTGGAGTTATAAGGTAGTCAAGAGTTAACATAGGGAGAGTATCAGTGACTGCATTGAAAAATATGTTATAGATTGTAATGGATAATGAACCAATATATGTATAGAAATAGTGTCAAGTAGGTATATGAGAATCAACTCTGAAATTGCAAGTTAGATATAGGTAATATAAGAATGATGTTAATAGATAAAACTTAGTTTTGATTTCTATTCTCATCTATTGAGTTTAGTTAATTCATAATTTTAGGCCTTTTGAAGTTGGACTCAGGATCAGACATGTATTAATCAGCTTAGGATCCTAGACAAGTACTTGCTCTCAGTTTTACTCTACTTTGTGCATGTTGTATATGTTGGAATATTTAGTATGTCATATTTAGTATATTGTATTAGCATAAAGGATATTGGAATATCCTGCGGACATATTTGGTATGCCATAATATGCCACAGGATATTCCATCATTGTAATATTGACTGTAAGGCTATATAAAGCCAAAAGGACTATCAACAAAATTATCAATCAATTACAACATGTTATCAGAGCCAAGTTTTCACAAACCCTAACCCTACCCGCCACCAACCGACCCACCTCTCCGCTATTCCTACCAAACCCGAACCCTAGCCGCAACCCCCCGTTTCCCATACGCGGCCAGGGCCCACGCGCATGCGGCTAGAGCCCCCGTGGCCCCCACGTGTCCCACGGCTGCTGTGGTGCTGTTGCACGCGCGCCAGGCGCCCCGACACCATACAGGGAGAGAAGACAGTGCATTGTCTTTCGGATCGTCCTCATCAAGGCATAACGGGCTGCTCAGCGTGCCCAGCTTCTTTAACTTCTCGCTGGCTGCAGAGTCGAAATGGGAACTGGTCCTCTTTGCCGGCCCGGAGCTCTGACTCGCACTCGTCGCCGCGCTACTGGTTTCCTCTCCTCCTCTGACGCGGGTCATAAGAAAAGATATTTCGTACCTCTTTTTCACATAAACATCATTGCCGTCTTGTACTCGAGCCTCCTCGTCTGTGACGCTATCCGACTTCTCGGTGCCTACATTGTCACTCGAATCTCCCGTTCGACTCATATCGTCCTCTTCTTCGCCTGTCTTTTCGCTTCCTGTCTTGCAATCATCTGCTATCACCGCCGACTCATTCGACTCCTTCTCCGATGACTCCGAGAAGTTGGATAGCGTCACAGACGAGGAGGCTAGGCTCGAGTACAAGGCGGCAATGATGTTTATGTGAAGAAGAGGTACGAAATTTCTTTTCTTATGACCCGCGTCAGAGGAGGAGAGGAAACCGGTAGCGCGGCGACGAGTGCGAGTCAGAGCTCCGGGCCGGCAAAGAGGACCCGTTCCCATTTCGACTCTGCAGCCAGCGAGAAGTTGAAGAAGCTGGGCACGCTGAGCAGCCCGTTATGCCTTGATGAGGACGATCCGGAAGACAATGCTGATTCAGTTTTGCCTTCTCCTCTCCTCCACCAAGGCTATGGACCCATCTACTCCTTCCTACTTCCATTCTTCTTATTTGACTCTCTCAGGCACATATGATATCCAGCTCAAGTGTAGAGTCGGAGGAGAAGAAGTGGACAGGAAGAGGAGGGGGAAGCAGCACAGCCGGCAGCATGATCCGGAGGAAGTACAGAGGTTTTCTTCTGTAACACCCTGTTTTCTGAAATTGGGGATTTTTGAAAATTTATTATTTTTATTATTTATTAGTGGTATTTTAGTCATGGTATGATTTTCTGGTGATTTTAGTTAAGTTAAACCATTTTCTAAGTCATGCTAAGTCATGACTTATGACTTTGTGATTTTGGTTAGTATAACTTAGTGTAAACCCTAGTTTTCTCTAACCTAGAAGTTGCCATGACCATGGTAGCTTAGCCATAGGCTTAGAATATCAAATTTGGGGTTTTTGACCAAAAGGGTATTTTGGTAATTTTCTAGATTTAATTTGTGATTATGTGATTTTAATATTATTTAATACTTGGTAGGTCTCATGATTAGTTCCTAACCTATCCTACCCTAAACTAGTAGTTAGCCACTAACCTAGAACCATTAGAGTGATGATTTGGTCATGGGGTTAAAGGGTTAAAATATCTAGATATTTGCTTTATGGATATTTTGCACAAATTATGCAAAATATCAAACCCTTTTCCAAAAAGTCCTTGACTTAGCTATTAAGGAAGACAAAGACACCCCCCCCCCCATGCTTGGCCGGCCAAAGAAGACCCCCATGGCAGCCTACACTTTGATAAATACCCCTTGGATTAAATCATGAATAAATTGCATGAATTTTATTCCAAAAAAATTCCCTTTTTACTCAAACCTTCATAACTTGGTCATTTGTGATCCAAATTGACTCTAGTCTTTTGCATTGGAACCCTACAACATCTAGGGAGCTAAGGGAAGCAAGAAATCTAGAATTTGGGAGCTTGGGCATCGTCGAGTTCAAAATCACAACACCCCCTTTTCATTGAATTTCCTTGAAATTCACCAATAGGTAAATTTCCACAAACCTAGTCAAATTCCTATTTTTCTTTCATAGATGCATTCATATAGGGGTAACAATATTGTGGGTAAAGTTTGGTAGGATTTTGATGTGTTTTGGTGTCGTGTTGGACACGTATCCTACTAGTCTAGAACCCTAATTTTACTCACTGTTTGAGCACTGTCATTGTGTATTTTGATCACTGTTTTTCCAAACTCTTTGAACAAAAACCTAGCCTAACTAACCCTAACCCTAATCCTATGTCACTGGACACAATTCGACTTGTGTCGTGTCCAAATTTGGACACACAAGCTCTCGGGACACAGGGCAGTACACAGGAATTGTGTCCTGCTGCCACAGTGTCCCCACGCACTGTAGAAGCCACGTGGACACGCCAAAATTGGCACGGAGCACGGGGCAATGACTGACAGGTCATCCCCAAAGTTTGGGATGACCTCGTGTCGTGTCGGACACGAAATCGACCCCGCAAGGGTCGTTCTAAACACTGTGTACACACGCACAGACACTGTACTTTGAACGTGTCGTGTCCACTGTACACGACACGTGGACACTTGGTACTGACATGGACACGAAGCCTGTATGTAGGCGAACACATTGGACACAACCACGTGGTGTCACGTGTCCCGTGTCGCGAGCACGAGACACGCAAAAACACGACGACACAGTCTGAAACACGTAAATTGGGGCTTCTGATACGTGTGTCGTGTCCCCTCTACACGACACGTGGACACGTATCAGGCCCATGGACACGAAGCCCAACCCTAGGCGCACCTTCGGGCACGAGCACGAGGCCTGTGTCGCTTTGTGTCGTGTCCTAGACTAATTTTGAATTTACACTGTAACAGTGTACACTGGTTTACCCGTGTGACTTTAAATCCTTGTGGATACGTCGTGTCGTGTCGTGACACAGTGTCAGGCTGCTAGGGACCTAGCCTAACCTAGGGGCTTTAGTTACCAACCAAGTTTGGGTCATCTTAGGTCGTTTTGATTGATGTTTGAGCTAACCCAAGTTAGGTTTTCACAGTGCAATTTCTTATTTTCTGAAAATTACAGTTTTTGCAAAATCGAATTTTGATTCGATTTTGCTAATGATTTATGTATTATATTAATGTATTTTAATGTGTATATATGTAGTATATGTGTATGTGAGAGTGTGGGTCGATTTTGGGGTGATTTGGGTGTGTGTGTGTTAAGTTATATATATATATACATATGTGTGTATATATGTATTATGTGTGTGTGTGTTTTGGATGGGTTTGGGTTCAGGAATTCCTGGAACCCCCCCCCCTGATTCATTCAGTCTCCCTCTCTCTCACTGTCTCACTCTCTCTCTCTCACTCAGTCTCTCTCTCTATGTCATATATATATATATAGTATATATAGGTTTTATATATATATATATATATATATATGTATATATATATTGATATATATATATGTATTAGTATTAGATACATATATGTATATATATGTGTGTGGTTGTATTATATATGATATTCCTATATTGGGTATTGGGTATTAGATAGATTCATATATCTATATATATCATATATATATATATATGTATATGTTTCCTACTATAGGTTATATAGAAACCCTATACTAGCCTATGGCCTATGGCCTAGGATTACTAGCCTATGGCTTGGGGCTAGCCCTGAATGACCCAAAACCCTTTGTGTTGACCCTTGTTGACTAAGGGTTGACCAAAGTCAACTGTAGGTCAAAGTTGACCTAGTTCACCTAGAAATGACTAGGAATGACCTAAATCAACTAGTTTAACTAGTTTGACTAAAACCCTAACTAGTTTGACTAGTATTGACTTAACCTTGACTAGTTTGACTTTAGAGTTGACCAAGAGTTGACTTTTGACCAGATTGACCTAGAATCATGTAGTATGCATTGTATACTTTATTTTTACCATTGTGGATACATTGTGACTTGTATTGCTCTGATTAGGAGCCATACACCTCTCCTCAGACAGTATATCTTCTTCAGACATTCAGTTATCAGGCGAGTACATTCTCTGACCGTTTCATATTTGCCAGGATTTATATTCTTGCTCTAGATTACTTTACTTGATGCTGACACGATTGTTATCACGGATTTGTACTATATGGATCTTTTCATGAGATGTTATCCCCCTCGGGAGCATCAGATACAGCATGTTGTGCTTTTCACTATCATCATGTATCTCTATGCTTTCATAGATTCACGAATCGCTTGTGACTCATGTACTCTCATGCTCACAGAGCCTCTCATGAATCTCCCATTTATGGGCTTATCACGAATCTTAACGTAACCTGAATGGATCCTTGTGTATTGATTGGGGATGGGGGAGTGGAAATAGTCATGTGGATATTACCCCAGTAGCTGTAGTCATGAATCACTTCTAGCTGTAGTCATGAATCTCCTATGCCATTTCACATGTCTATATTTTACTCTGACTCACTAGACACTGCTAGTTCTCTATATACAGTAGATATTTTCTTTACAGTTATCTCTTTTGCTACATGTATCTTCCTTCAGCAGTTCCTGTATTTTACTCTATTGCATACTTTATATCTCCTATCATTCTATGCACTGCGTGAGATGTATTGTGCTCGTTTCCGTCCTGATTGGACCTGTTGAAAATATTACAGAGGATGAGGAGGAGGCCCTGGTGTCTACCTATTATGGAGCAGGACTAGATGATACTTATGTTGTGGACCCTCAGCAGGATCCACCTGCAGCTGAGGATGTTGTTCCAGTAGTCTAGACCAGTTTAGCCTAGGCAGTCTTTTCTATATTTACTTTTGTCTCACATCTGAGTTGTATTTTGAGATGTTGAGTCATGTATAGACTCTTAGTCTTGTATTATGAGTTGACATTCTGGATGTTATGTATCTTAGACACTTAGTCTTATTTCATCTATGCTATGGTTCTCCTTGAGTTACTATCTATCTATTCTTCATTCTCTACCTAGATGTGATTGAGATTATTTCTGTTTGTCACCTCCACTCGGAGAGTATAAACTGTACAGGTACTTGATATTGTTAGATGACTTACCTAGGACAGCGTTCTACCGCCGACACTGCGGCGTAGGCTGGACGTACCCACTTCTCGTGCCCTTACTCTAGGGTGCGGGTCGTGACACGTTTTTAGTGGTGGCCCATGCAGGTCGAGTTTATGTAGTGGTATTCGAACTAGAGTATCACTACAGCCTGCGATAGGATTTGAGGAATAGGCTTAGTGAGAGAGGATGCTCAATCATTGTTAGGATACCTTGAGAGATTCCTGGGACGACCCTTGAGAATCTCATTTGAAATTACGATTTAAACTCCTTTTCCCTTGATTGAATTTGGTTTTGGAGGATTCACTGTAGAACTTTGAATCCTGGTGTTAGTTGATGATTTTGAAATTTTTGTAGTTGTTGATTTTAATTTCTTAGTGTTAGATTAATATCTTTTATTCTTAGGGTACTCAATCACAATTATGAGAAAACTCTTATCTGTTCTTGCCATCTAATCCTCTTGCTAATTGCCTTTCATTAAAATGAACTGTCCTCTCTAATTTGCACCTTGCTTAAACTCCTTCTACCAATCTATGTGATTATATCCCAAACCTGACTTACTCGACATTTTCTCAAATCAAGACTTATTGGGACCTTTTAACCTTGACCTATGATTTGATCGAACCCTAACTATATTCATCTAGTAGCCTATCTATCCCTAGGACTGTGTTCCTAAATTATTTACTAGATTCCTGATTAATTTTATTTCATGAGTTAAATTGATCTTCTTCAATTTTTGCATCAATTTGTCACGTCTCGAACTCCCACTTTCTATTCTAGATCATTGGACGTCCTTTACCGTGACTTAGATATTCAGAGTATAATACTAGCTGTTACTTCCCAACAAACTTTACGTGTAAGACCTAGACTAGCCTACCTTCATGTAGGTATTCCATGTCCCACTAAAACCCGTCTCCTTGTACTCTATTTCCTTGACATGATTTTCTGGTCAAATGGCTAAACTATAACCTCTACCATGATACTAAATTGATTCTTATTTCAATTAGAGATCCATCTTGGCACAACTCTTCCGACCTGGCATGTGATGGTGTTCTACTTGAACCCTCAAATACTTAACCTTGTACCTTACCTTGAATGCTTGACCCGATTGGTTAAGGATCTTGGACTATGTATCTTCTTTCATCATTTCCACCCTTACTTATATTTTATGCTATAAATTTATCCTTAAGTTTTACAAGCTTATCCTTTCGAGCTTGATCATGATATATTTTATTGGGTGTACACCCACTAATATATTATCTAATCAGAACCGGCGCATGATGGTCTGATCAACCTATTGCGTTTTGGTTCGCTTTTTCATATATTAATCTACGTGGATGGAGACACAGTTAAACTTACCCTAGAATCTTATCCACAACAGCCTTGACAATTCTCCTTGGAATTATTTTATCACCTATGAACCTCGTATTCGTATCCAGTTAAATTAACTTTAATCATGACCTGGATCTTCATCATTGGATGCTCGTGCTCATACTTGATTTCATTAAATTCCCATCTTGCCCAATCTCGATTTATCCTAAAATTGATCAACTTAGATCGTGTCAAGACTAAAATCTATTTGTGATTGTTTGTACCTAAATTTTCAATTTTCTTTTTATGGAATGGTAACTTTAATAATTTCTCATTTGTTAATGACCCATTTTCATATAGGATGGTAGACGACCCTATAGCCTTGATGATTGTTGTTCCCTTATCTTCCCAATTAGGATACCTTAGATTGCTTGTACGTTTTGATACCATAGGACAGTATTGATCTAGAATGACTAGTGCACCTAGATGAGACCACATATTTTCCATTTAACCTGTCCCCCTGGTACCACTATTCATCATGATTTTGGTTCAATTTAGACCATAGACCTTTCCCACTCTAAATTATGACCATCGTAGACACATTACCGTGACTTTTAAATTTGGAGCACCAGACTAGTTGTTTTCTCAAAACTGACTTCACATACCTGACCTAGACATGACATACTACAGCCATGACCTTAGTGTCCCACTCAGGCATACCATCGTGTGCTTCATTTGCTTAGTACGATTTTCTTGACCCGAGGCTCCATCCTGATTTACCCCATGGAGTTTTTTTTTTTTTTTTTTTTTTTTTGGCTTCGATTTGAATTAAAACACCTTATGACCTAAAACTGTTAGCCAATTTTTGGACATGACCCAGTATAGGTCTACTATCCATATTTTGCTTGTTGACCTTGTATGTTGCCTAGGTAGTGGCTTCGTCCCTGATTGTTGGAGGTTTGACCTAGGAGGAGTACGACCATCTAAATTTCGAGGACGAAATTATTTTAAGGTGGGTAGACTTGTAACACCCTGTTTTCTGAAATTGGAGATTTTTGAAAATTTATTATTTTTATTATTTATTAGTGGTATTTTAGTCATGGTATGATTTTCTGGTGATTTTAGTTAAGTTAAACCATTTTCTAAGTCATGCTAAGTCATGACTTATGACTTTGTGATTTTGGTTAGTATAACTTAGTGTAAACCCTAGTTTTCTCTAACCTAGAAGTTGCCATGACCATGGTAGCTTAGCCATAGGCTTAGAATATCAAATTTGGGGTTTTTGACCAAAAGGGTATTTTGGTAATTTTCTAGATTTAATTTGTGATTATGTGATTTTAATATTATTTAATACTTGGTAGGTCTCATGATTAGTTCCTAACCTATCCTACCCTAAACTAGTAGTTAGCCACTAACCTAGAACCATTAGAGTGATGATTTGGTCATGGGGTTAAAGGGTTAAAATATCTAGATATTTGCTTTATGGATATTTTGCACAAATTATGCAAAATATCAAACCCTTTTCCAAAAAGTCCTTGACTTAGCTATTAAGGAAGACAAAGACACCCCCCCCCCATGCTTGGCCGGCCAAAGAAGACCCCCATGGCAGCCTACACTTTGATAAATACCCCTTGGATTAAATCATGAATAAATTGCATGAATTTTATTCCAAAAAAATTCCCTTTTTACTCAAACCTTCATAACTTGGTCATTTGTGATCCAAATTGACTCTAGTCTTTTGCATTGGAACCCTACAACATCTAGGGAGCTAAGGGAAGCAAGAAATCTAGAATTTGGGAGCTTGGGCATCGTCGAGTTCAAAATCACAACACCCCCTTTTCATTGAATTTCCTTGAAATTCACCAATAGGTAAATTTCCACAAACCTAGTCAAATTCCTATTTTTCTTTCATAGATGCATTCATATAGGGGTAACAATATTGTGGGTAAAGTTTGGTAGGATTTTGATGTGTTTTGGTGTCGTGTTGGACACGTATCCTACTAGTCTAGAACCCTAATTTTACTCACTGTTTGAGCACTGTCATTGTGTATTTTGATCACTGTTTTTCCAAACTCTTTGAACAAAAACCTAGCCTAACTAACCCTAACCCTAATCCTATGTCACTGGACACAATTCGACTTGTGTCGTGTCCAAATTTGGACACACAAGCTCTCGGGACACAGGGCAGTACACAGGAATTGTGTCCTGCTGCCACAGTGTCCCCACGCACTGTAGAAGCCACGTGGACACGCCAAAATTGGCACGGAGCACGGGGCAATGACTGACAGGTCATCCCCAAAGTTTGGGATGACCTCGTGTCGTGTCGGACACGGAATCGACCCCGCAAGGGTCGTTCTAAACACTGTGTACACACGCACAGACACTGTACTTTGAACGTGTCGTGTCCACTGTACACGACACGTGGACACTTGGTACTGACATGGACACGAAGCCTGTATGTAGGCGAACACATTGGACACAACCACGTGGTGTCACGTGTCCCGTGTCGCGAGCACGAGACACGCGAAAACACGACGACACAGTCTGAAACACGTAAATTGGGGCTTCTGATACGTGTGTCGTGTCCCCTCTACACGACACGTGGACACGTATCAGGCCCATGGACACGAAGCCCAACCCTAGGCGCACCTTCGGGCACGAGCACGAGGCCTGTGTCGCTTTGTGTCGTGTCCTAGACTAATTTTGAATTTACACTGTAACAGTGTACACTGGTTTACCCGTGTGACTTTAAATCCTTGTGGACACGTCGTGTCGTGTCGTGACACAGTGTCAGGCTGCTAGGGACCTAGCCTAACCTAGGGGCTTTAGTTACCAACCAAGTTTGGGTCATCTTAGGTCGTTTTGATTGATGTTTGAGCTAACCCAAGTTAGGTTTTCACAGTGCAATTTCTTATTTTCTGAAAATTACAGTTTTTGCAAAATCGAATTTTGATTCGATTTTGCTAATGATTTATGTATTATATTAATGTATTTTAATGTGTATATATGTAGTATATGTGTATGTGAGAGTGTGGGTCGATTTTGGGGTGATTTGGGTGTGTGTGTGTTAAGTTATATATATATATACATATGTGTGTATATATGTATTATGTGTGTGTGTGTTTTGGATGGGTTTGGGTTCAGGAATTCCTGGAACCCCCCCCCTGATTCATTCAGTCTCCCTCTCTCTCACTGTCTCACTCTCTCTCTCTCACTCAGTCTCTCTCTCTATGTCATATATATATATATAGTATATATAGGTTTTATATATATATATATATATATGTATATATATATATTTTTTTTTTTTTTTTTTTTTTTTTATATATGTATATATATATTGATATATATATATGTATTAGTATTAGATACATATATGTATATATATGTGTGTGGTTGTATTATATATGATATTCCTATATTGGGTATTGGGTATTAGATAGATTCATATATCTATATATATCATATATATATATGTATATGTTTCCTACTATAGGTTATATAGAAACCCTATACTAGCCTATGGCCTATGGCCTAGGATTACTAGCCTATGGCTTGGGGCTAGCCCTGAATGACCCAAAACCCTTTGTGTTGACCCTTGTTGACTAAGGGTTGACCAAAGTCAACTGTAGGTCAAAGTTGACCTAGTTCACCTAGAAATGACTAGGAATGACCTAAATCAACTAGTTTAACTAGTTTGACTAAAACCCTAACTAGTTTGACTAGTATTGACTTAACCTTGACTAGTTTGACTTTAGAGTTGACCAAGAGTTGACTTTTGACCAGATTGACCTAGAATCATGTAGTATGCATTGTATACTTTATTTTTACCATTGTGGATACATTGTGACTTGTATTGCTCTGATTAGGAGCCATACACCTCTCCTCAGACAGTATATCTTCTTCAGACATTCAGTTATCAGGCGAGTACATTCTCTGACCGTTTCATATTTGCCAGGATTTATATTCTTGCTCTAGATTACTTTACTTGATGCTGACACGATTGTTATCATGGATTGGTACTATATGGATCTTTTCATGAGATGTTATCCCCCTCGGGAGCATCAGATACAGCATGTTGTGCTTTTCACTATCATCATGTATCTCTATGCTTTCATAGATTCACGAATCGCTTGTGACTCATGTACTCTCATGCTCACAGAGCCTCTCATGAATCTCCCATTTATGGGCTTATCACGAATCTTAACGTAACCTGAATGGATCCTTGTGTATTGATTGGGGATGGGGGAGTGGAAATAGTCATGTGGATATTACCCCAGTAGCTGTAGTCATGAATCACTTCTAGCTGTAGTCATGAATCTCCTATGCCATTTCACATGTCTATATTTTACTCTGACTCACTAGACACTGCTAGTTCTCTATATACAGTAGATATTTCCTTTACAGTTATCTCTTTTGCTACATGTATCTTCCTTCAGCAGTTCCTGTATTTTACTCTATTGCATGCTTTATATCTCCTATCATTCTATGCACTGCGTGAGATGTATTGTGCTCGTTCCCGTCCTGATTGGACCTGTTGAAAATATTACAGAGGATGAGGAGGAGGCCCTGGTGTCTACCTATTATGGAGCAGGACTAGATGATACTTATGTTGTGGACCCTCAGCAGGATCCACCTGCAGCTGAGGATGTTGTTCCAGTAGTCTAGACCAGTTTAGCCTAGGCAGTCTTTTCTATATTTACTTTTGTCTCACATCTGAGTTGTATTTTGAGATGTTGAGTCATGTATAGACTCTTAGTCTTATATTATGAGTTGACATTCTGGATGTTATGTATCTTAGACACTTAGTCTTATTTCATCTATGCTATGGTTCTCCTTGAGTTACTATCTATCTATTCTTCATTCTCTACCTAGATGTGATTGAGATTATTTCTGTTTGTCACCTCCACTCGGAGAGTATAAACTGTACAGGTACTTGATATTGTTAGATGACTTACCTAGGACAGCGTTCTACCGCCGACACTGCGGCGTAGGCTGGACGTACCCACTTCTCGTGCCCTTACTCTAGGGTGCGGGTCGTGACACGTTTTTAGTGGTGGCCCATGCAGGTCGAGTTTATGTAGTGGTATTCGAACTAGAGTATCACTACAGCCTGCGATAGGATTTGAGGAATAGGCTTAGTGAGAGAGGATGCTCAATCATTGTTAGGATACCTTGAGAGATTCCTGGGACGACCCTTGAGAATCTCATTTGAAATTACGATTTAAACTCCTTTTCCCTTGATTGAATTTGGTTTTGGAGGATTCACTGTAGAACTTTGAATCCTGGTGTTAGTTGATGATTTTGAAATTTTTGTAGTTGTTGATTTTAATTTCTTAGTGTTAGATTAATATCTTTTATTCTTAGGGTACTCAATCACAATTATGAGAAAACTCTTATCTGTTCTTGCCATCTAATCCTCTTGCTAATTGCCTTTCATTAAAATGAACTGTCCTCTCTAATTTGCACCTTGCTTAAACTCCTTCTACCAATCTATGTGATTATATCCCAAACCTGACTTACTCGACATTTTCTCAAATCAAGACTTATTGGGACCTTTTAACCTTGACCTATGATTTGATCGAACCCTAACTATATTCATCTAGTAGCCTATCTATCCCTAGGACTGTGTTCCTAAATTATTTACTAGATTCCTGATTAATTTTATTTCATGAGTTAAATTGATCTTCTTCAATTTTTGCATCAATTTGTCACGTCTCGAACTCCCACTTTCTATTCTAGATCATTGGACGTCCTTTACCGTGACTTAGATATTCAGAGTATAATACTAGCTGTTACTTCCCAACAAACTTTACGTGTAAGACCTAGACTAGCCTACCTTCATGTAGGTATTCCATGTCCCACTAAAACCCGTCTCCTTGTACTCTATTTCCTTGACATGATTTTCTGGTCAAATGGCTAAACTATAACCTCTACCATGATACTAAATTGATTCTTATTTCAATTAGAGATCCATCTTGGCACAACTCTTCCGACCTGGCATGTGATGGTGTTCTACTTGAACCCTCAAATACTTAACCTTGTACCTTACCTTGAATGCTTGACCCGATTGGTTAAGGATCTTGGACTATGTATCTTCTTTCATCATTTCCACCCTTACTTATATTTTATGCTATAAATTTATCCTTAAGTTTTACAAGCTTATCCTTTCGAGCTTGATCATGATATATTTTATTGGGTGTACACCCACTAATATATTATCTAATCAGAACCGGCGCATGATGGTCTGATCAACCTATTGCGTTTTGGTTCGCTTTTTCATATATTAATCTACGTGGATGGAGACACAGTTAAACTTACCCTAGAATCTTATCCACAACAGCCTTGACAATTCTCCTTGGAATTATTTTATCACCTATGAACCTCGTATTCGTATCCAGTTAAATTAACTTTAATCATGACCTGGATCTTCATCATTGGATGCTCGTGCTCATACTTGATTTCATTAAATTCCCATCTTGCCCAATCTCGATTTATCCTAAAATTGATCAACTTAGATCGTGTCAAGACTAAAATCTATTTGTGATTGTTTGTACCTAAATTTTCAATTTTCTTTTTATGGAATGGTAACTTTAATAATTTCTCATTTGTTAATGACCCATTTTCATATAGGATGGTAGACGACCCTATAGCCTTGATGATTGTTGTTCCCTTACCTTCCCAATTAGGATACCTTAGATTGCTTGTACGTTTTGATACCATAGGACAGTATTGATCTAGAATGACTAGTGCACCTAGATGAGACCACATATTTTCCATTTAACCTGTCCCCCTGGTACCACTATTCATCATGATTTTGGTTCAATTTAGACCATAGACCTTTCCCACTCTAAATTATGACCATCGTAGACACATTACCGTGACTTTTAAATTTGGAGCACCAGACTAGTTGTTTTCTCAAAACTGACTTCACATACCTGACCTAGACATGACATACTACAGCCATGACCTTAGTGTCCCACTCAGGCATACCATCGTGTGCTTCATTTGCTTAGTACGATTTTCTTGACCCGAGGCTCCATCCTGATTTACCCCATGGAGTTATTTTTTTATTTTTTTTTTTTGGCTTCGATTTGAATTAAAACACCTTATGACCTAAAACTGTTAGCCAATTTTTGGACATGACCCAGTATAGGTCTACTATCCATATTTTGCTTGTTGACCTTGTATGTTGCCTAGGTAGTGGCTTCGTCCCTGATTGTTGGAGGTTTGACCTAGGAGGAGTACGACCATCTAAATTTCGAGGACGAAATTATTTTAAGGTGGGTAGACTTGTAACACCCTGTTTTCTGAAATTGGGGATTTTTGAAAATTTATTATTTTTATTATTTATTAGTGGTATTTTAGTCATGGTATGATTTTCTGGTGATTTTAGTTAAGTTAAACCATTTTCTAAGTCATGCTAAGTCATGACTTATGACTTTGTGATTTTGGTTAGTATAACTTAGTGTAAACCCTAGTTTTCTCTAACCTAGAAGTTGCCATGACCATGGTAGCTTAGCCATAGGCTTAGAATATCAAATTTGGGGTTTTTGACCAAAAGGGTATTTTGGTAATTTTCTAGATTTAATTTGTGATTATGTGATTTTAATATTATTTAATACTTGGTAGGTCTCATGATTAGTTCCTAACCTATCCTACCCTAAACTAGTAGTTAGCCACTAACCTAGAACCATTAGAGTGATGATTTGGTCATGGGGTTAAAGGGTTAAAATATCTAGATATTTGCTTTATGGATATTTTGCACAAATTATGCAAAATATCAAACCCTTTTCCAAAAAGTCCTTGACTTAGCTATTAAGGAAGACAAAGACACCCCCCCCCCCCCATGCTTGGCCGGCCAAAGAAGACCCCCATGGCAGCCTACACTTTGATAAATACCCCTTGGATTAAATCATGAATAAATTGCATGAATTTTATTCCAAAAAAATTCCCTTTTTACTCAAACCTTCATAACTTGGTCATTTGTGATCCAAATTGACTCTAGTCTTTTGCATTGGAACCCTACAACATCTAGGGAGCTAAGGGAAGCAAGAAATCTAGAATTTGGGAGCTTGGGCATCGTCGAGTTCAAAATCACAACACCCCCTTTTCATTGAATTTCCTTGAAATTCACCAATAGGTAAATTTCCACAAACCTAGTCAAATTCCTATTTTTCTTTCATAGATGCATTCATATAGGGGTAACAATATTGTGGGTAAAGTTTGGTAGGATTTTGATGTGTTTTGGTGTCGTGTTGGACACGTATCCTACTAGTCTAGAACCCTAATTTTACTCACTGTTTGAGCACTGTCATTGTGTATTTTGATCACTGTTTTTCCAAACTCTTTGAACAAAAACCTAGCCTAACTAACCCTAACCCTAATCCTATGTCACTGGACACAATTCGACTTGTGTCGTGTCCAAATTTGGACACACAAGCTCTCGGGACACAGGGCAGTACACAGGAATTGTGTCCTGCTGCCACAGTGTCCCCACGCACTGTAGAAGCCACGTGGACACGCCAAAATTGGCACGGAGCACGGGGCAATGACTGACAGGTCATCCCCAAAGTTTGGGATGACCTCGTGTCGTGTCGGACACGGAATCGACCCCGCAAGGGTCGTTCTAAACACTGTGTACACACGCACAGACACTGTACTTTGAACGTGTCGTGTCCACTGTACACGACACGTGGACACTTGGTACTGACATGGACACGAAGCCTGTATGTAGGCGAACACATTGGACACAACCACGTGGTGTCACGTGTCCCGTGTCGCGAGCACGAGACACGCGAAAACACGACGACACAGTCTGAAACACGTAAATTGGGGCTTCTGATACGTGTGTCGTGTCCCCTCTACACGACACGTGGACACGTATCAGGCCCATGGACACGAAGCCCAACCCTAGGCGCACCTTCGGGCACGAGCACGAGGCCTGTGTCGCTTTGTGTCGTGTCCTAGACTAATTTTGAATTTACACTGTAACAGTGTACACTGGTTTACCCGTGTGACTTTAAATCCTTGTGGACACGTCGTGTCGTGTCGTGACACAGTGTCAGGCTGCTAGGGACCTAGCCTAACCTAGGGGCTTTAGTTACCAACCAAGTTTGGGTCATCTTAGGTCGTTTTGATTGATGTTTGAGCTAACCCAAGTTAGGTTTTCACAGTGCAATTTCTTATTTTCTGAAAATTACAGTTTTTGCAAAATCGAATTTTGATTCGATTTTGCTAATGATTTATGTATTATATTAATGTATTTTAATGTGTATATATGTAGTATATGTGTATGTGAGAGTGTGGGTCGATTTTGGGGTGATTTGGGTGTGTGTGTGTTAAGTTATATATATATATACATATGTGTGTATATATGTATTATGTGTGTGTGTGTTTTGGATGGGTTTGGGTTCAGGAATTCCTGGAACCCCCCCCCCTGATTCATTCAGTCTCCCTCTCTCTCACTGTCTCACTCTCTCTCTCTCACTCAGTCTCTCTCTCTATGTCATATATATATATAGTATATATAGGTTTTATATATATATATATATATGTATATATATATATTGATATATATATATGTATTAGTATTAGATACATATATGTATATATATGTGTGTGGTTGTATTATATATGATATTCCTATATTGGGTATTGGGTATTAGATAGATTCATATATCTATATATATCATATATATATATATATATGTATATGTTTCCTACTATAGGTTATATAGAAACCCTATACTAGCCTATGGCCTATGGCCTAGGATTACTAGCCTATGGCTTGGGGCTAGCCCTGAATGACCCAAAACCCTTTGTGTTGACCCTTGTTGACTAAGGGTTGACCAAAGTCAACTGTAGGTCAAAGTTGACCTAGTTCACCTAAAAATGACTAGGAATGACCTAAATCAACTAGTTTAACTAGTTTGACTAAAACCCTAACTAGTTTGACTAGTATTGACTTAACCTTGACTAGTTTGACTTTAGAGTTGACCAAGAGTTGACTTTTGACCAGATTGACCTAGAATCATGTAGTATGCATTGTATACTTTATTTTTACCATTGTGGATACATTGTGACTTGTATTGCTCTGATTAGGAGCCATACACCTCTCCTCAGACAGTATATCTTCTTCAGACATTCAGTTATCAGGCGAGTACATTCTCTGACCGTTTCATATTTGCCAGGATTTATATTCTTGCTCTAGATTACTTTACTTGATGCTGACACGATTGTTATCACGGATTGGTACTATATGGATCTTTTCATGAGATGTTATCCCCCTCGGGAGCATCAGATACAGCATGTTGTGCTTTTCACTATCATCATGTATCTCTATGCTTTCATAGATTCACGAATCGCTTGTGACTCATGTACTCTCATGCTCACAGAGCCTCTCATGAATCTCCCATTTATGGGCTTATCACGAATCTTAACGTAACCTGAATGGATCCTTGTGTATTGATTGGGGATGGGGGAGTGGAAATAGTCATGTGGATATTACCCCAGTAGCTGTAGTCATGAATCACTTCTAGCTGTAGTCATGAATCTCCTATGCCATTTCACATGTCTATATTTTACTCTGACTCACTAGACACTGCTAGTTCTCTATATACAGTAGATATTTCCTTTACAGTTATCTTTTTTGCTACATGTATCTTCCTTCAGCAGTTCCTGTATTTTACTCTATTGCATGCTTTATATCTCCTATCATTCTATGCACTGCGTGAGATGTATTGTGCTCGTTCCCGTCCTGATTGGACCTGTTGAAAATATTACAGAGGACGAGGAGGAGGCCCTGGTGTCTACCTATTATGGAGCAGGACTAGATGATACTTATGTTGTGGACCCTCAGCAGGATCCACCTGCAGCTGAGGATGTTGTTCCAGTAGTCTAGACCAGTTTAGCCTAGGCAGTCTTTTCTATATTTACTTTTGTCTCACATCTGAGTTGTATTTTGAGATGTTGAGTCATGTATAGACTCTTAGTCTTGTATTATGAGTTGACATTCTGGATGTTATGTATCTTAGACACTTAGTCTTATTTCATCTATGCTATGGTTCTCCTTGAGTTACTATCTATCTATCTATTCTTCATTCTCTACCTAGATGTGATTGAGATTATTTCTGTTTGTCACCTCCACTCGGAGAGTATAAACTGTACAGGTACTTGATATTGTTAGATGACTTACCTAGGACAGCGTTCTACCGCCGACACTGCGGCGTAGGCTGGACGTACCCACTTCTCGTGCCCTTACTCTAGGGTGCGGGTCGTGACATCTTCAACATACGTAGGAGAACTATAAGGATATATCTTTTCACAATATGTCATCTTGTCAAAGACCCTTAATGTGACAACCATGTTACCGCAGTGTCGGAAGACTAACATGTCATAATTTTCTAAGCCGTGTGTTTTGACATAATCCTCCCAACTTTTTCCTCCTATGTCGTAATCTTGTATTATTACATATAACTGAAATTCGGTTGGAGGATTATGTCAAAATACACGGCTTATAAAATTATGACATGTTAGTCTTCCGACACCGCGGTAACATGGTTGTCACATTAAGGGTCTTTGACAAGGTGATATGTTGTGAAAAGATATATCCTTATAGTTCTCCTACGTATGTTGAAGAAAACCTCTGTACTTCCTCCGGGTCATGCCGCCGGCTGTGCTGCTTCCCCCTCCTCTTCATGTCCACTTCTTCTCTCCCGACTCTATACTTGAGGTGGATATCATATGTGGTTGAGAGAGTCAAATAAGAAGAAGGAAAGTAGGGAGGAGTAGATAGGTTCAGAGCCATGGTGGAGGAGAGGAGAAGGAAAATGCTTGATCAGAACTTGAGGTGGAAAAGTTGTGACGTTGATAGCGTGAGAGAGGGAGAGGGTGGAAAAGATCTTCTCCCCCGACTCTACACTTGAGGTGGATATCATATTTTGGTTTCTGTATTTTGTCTCCAGCTCTATTTGCATTAATTTACGGTACGACATGATGATCGGGACATAGTCCCGGCAGCCATTCGACTGGCGAGACAGAAACTATGTAGTCGTAGATAAAGTTGACTGTCCTCCGACTCTCATCCCTCGGCAATGATGATACGACAACCTATCACTATATCTTATATAGTAGTATGATGATGTCTTAGTATTACATTATGTGAGTTCATCTTGATTCTGTTACATTCTTCAGATACTAGATACGATAAGAACATATACTACACCATATGTACAGAACATAGATGATTCACACTATTGTATGCTAGAATGAATTTTGGGTTGTGTTCTGAGCCATTCGTTCCCATATTTTGTGTGATTGTTGTAGACTTGGTTATAGGGACTGAAACCTGTGTACAGCGAGAAATGGACATTCTGTGATTGTTTGGATCCTATTCTATAGTGAGAAACGGTTATCTTTTTAAACTGCAGGGAGAAATGGATATTCTGTATTTTTTTTATTTTTTTTGCAGATTTAGCAACGTTTACCGACGTTTACCGACGTCCTCCAACCCTCATCCTTCGACAATGATGATACGACAACCTATCACTATATCTTATATAGTAGTAGATGATGTCTTAATATTACATTATGTGAGTTCATCTTGATTCTGTTACATTCTTCAGATACTAGATACGATAAAAACATATACTACACCATATGTACAGAATATAGATGATTCACACTAATGTATGCTAGAATAAATTTTGGGTTGTGTTCTGAGCCATTCGTTGATAGCGACTCCGAAAGTATGCGTCACAATACGTCGCTGATAGCGACAAACAGCGACATATTGCGACTACCTTTAGTGTAATAAAAACCAAAGTCGTTGATTTGTCGGAAAACGTCGCTAGTTTTATTAGTTCAGCGACGTTTAGCGTCGCAAGGATTTTTATGTCGCCCAATATTAAACGAATACCGACGCTTTGCGACGTATTTACGGACGTCGCTAATTTCTGATAAAAAGGGTTTTCTCGGTTCGACTTTTCATTTCTCCCTCTCCCCAAATTTTTTGTTCCCGGCCCTCTTTCCCGACCTCGACGACAGCCCGACCCCCTTCCCTCCGGCGCCGCTCATCCTCCTCCTCCACTGCGAGCCCTTCTCCTCCCTTCAGCGAGCACCTATCACTATATCTTATATAGTAGTAGATGATGTCTTAGTATTACATTATGTGAGTTCATCTTGATTCTGTTACATTCTTTAGATACTAGATACGATAAGAACATATACTACACCATATGTACAGAACATAGATGATTCACACTAATGTATGCTAGAATGAATTTTGGGTTGTGTTCTGAGCCATTCGTTCCCATACTTGACAATTAAGCCATTCGACTGGCGAGGCAGAAACTATGTATCCGTAGATAAAGTTGACTGTCCTCCGACTCTCATCCCTCGGCAGTGATGATACGACAACCTATCACTATATCTTATATAGTAGTATGATGATGTCTTAGTATTACATTATGTGAGTTCATCTTGATTCTGTTATATCCTTCAGATACTAGATACGATAAGAACATATACTACACCATATGTACAGAATATAGATGATTCACACTAATGTATGCTAGAATGAATTTTGGGTTGTGTTCTGAGCCATTCGTTCCCATACTTGGCAATTAATCCATTCGACTGGCGAGTTAGAAACTATGTATCCGTAGATAAAGTTGACTGTCCTCCGACCCTCATCCCTCGGCAATGATGATACGACAACCTATCACTATATCTTATATAGTAGTAGATGATGTCTTAGTATTACATTATGTGAGTTCATCTTGATTCTGTTATATCCTTCAGATACTAGATACGATAAGAACATATACTACACCATATGTACAGAACATAGATGATTCACACTAATGTATGCTAGAATGAATTTTGGGTTGTGTTCTGAGCCATTCGTTCCCATACTTGGCAATTAAGCATGTGAAATAGAACTGATTATGTTTAGTTTGTCTTACGATACAGATTTGGATATTGCTAGAATGATTGTTGTAGACTTGGATATTGTGTGAATTTTGGGTTGTGTTCTGAGCCATTCTGAGAACTGGACATTGTGTGATTGTTGTAGACTTGGTTATAGGGACTGAAACCTGTGTATAGTGAGAAATGGACATTATGTGATTGTTTGGATCCTATTCTACAGTGAGAAATGGGCTTTTTAAACTGCAGGAAGAAATGGACATTCTGTATTTTATTTTATTTTTATTTTTTTTGCAGATTTAGCGACGTTTACCGACGCCTTCCGACGTAATTTTGCGTCGGTAAACGTCGGTAGATAATTAATATTATCCAGGCTACCGACGTTTAGCGATGTTAATATATGTCGAAGGACGTCGGTAAACGTCGGTGCACGTCGGTAATTTTCCCCAGGAATTCTGAGGATTTATCGACGCTTTGCGACTTTGTACATGTCACTAAATCACCGACGATTCGTCGGTAATACGTCGGTAATTGACCGACGCATAGCGATACGCATTAATACGTCGCTAATCCACCGACGTCACGACGGTAGACGTCGGTAATATACCGACGTATATATACGTCGGCAAACGTCGATAATTGTGACGTTTGGCGACGTTTAGAAGATTAGCGACTTACATTTCAGCGACTATCACGAAACGTCGGTAATTCCGTCGCTAAATCTCTTTAGCGACAAAATTTGTCGTTTTAGCGACGTCTTTATGCGTCGCTAAAACGACTTATTCTGGTAGTGGAAGTAGTGAGTGAAATAGAGAGGGAGGAAGAGGGAGAGCAAAGGAGCAGCAGCAGCAGCAAGCTGTTGCCCTTAGGCAACAGCAGCAAATTCAGCAGCAGTTTGGCAGCAGCAACAGCCCCCATTTTGCCCCCTTTTGACCCTCCAATACACCCCCAATTGACCCTCCTATATACCCCCCCTATATCCACTATATATCCCACTATATAATGCTTCGATTTGTGAGTGTTAGAGTGGTGTAAATTGGTTAGAAAGTTAGTGGGTTGAGTGGTAGCAAATAAGGAAGTTCACATGTTAGTAGGTAATGTGAAGGTAAGTGCTATGTTAAGGTATTCCACATTAGAGGGTAAGATGCATGTATATGATACTTGGATTTGAGTTAGGATTAGATATAGAGATATAGATGGTTATGGGCTAGAGTGAGGGTTAGAATCGAGTGGTATCTTGTGATACCAAGATGGTATCACAAGGTAAATGGGTTTTACCCTATGTAAAAGGTAAGGTATCAAGATACTTCATGATACCAAGTTTGAGTGTTAAGATACCATGGTGTGGTATCGAGATACGAGGGTAGAGGGTTAGAACACCTTAGTGAAGTATTGAAGGATGAGTAGAGTGAGGGTTATGTAGGTAGAGTATGGGTTAGAGGCTAAGGTAATGAGTTTACCTTGGTAAGGTAAAGGATAAGTGTTAAGGTAATACCTTGTGTAGTGCTCCGTCCCTACATCGTGCCCCGTACTTGTCCACGGGGTGCGCGAGAAAGGAACACTGTCGCTATCGATTCGGTCGGGACCGGCCGAGTCGATCGAACAGGAACGGTTGAATTAAGATCCATTCCTCGTTATGGAATGTCTTCTTCGGAACCAAGTCCCATATTCAGCGGGTTGCGCCTCGAGGATTGGCTCTGCGGCTGAGTCGGGAGAGACCTCCCGTTGCTCTGCTTTTCACGCCGCTTGCGTTGGTTTTGGCTTTGTTTTCTGAATGCGTTTTCGTGAATGTTTTCGATGGTTTTCATGGCTTGCATTTCGAACTCGCATTTCCTATCGAACTCCTTGAATAATGCAGTGTTCTAATCGGTTGCTTGTGCGATTTCAGGTAATCGCATAGGCGACGTCTAGCGCGACCAACAAGTTCCCTCGCCAAGGTAAACTCAAGGTGAGTGGCTGACCCTTCTCTTCTCGACCCCCTTCTTAGGCAAAGTCGATAGTGTTGTTGCGAATGAAAAGATAAATGCAAGTGCACGAACACGAATGAATGAGCAAGTTCTCAAAAGAAAATGTAGGCTATGTCTTAACAACTAAAAATATGTCTTTGCACGGTCATGGACAACTTGTCGACAAGGTGAGCGTTTTCTCCGCACGGCAACCCGAGGCCACGGGACCGTTGCGGGCATAGGAAAATAAATAATTAGCTGTGCTGGGCACGGGTTAGGCGAGGACTTGCAGCGGGGCTCGCTACTCACGCTGAAAGGACCCCGTCTAACAAAAGCTAGAGGAGTCCACGATGGCTCTGGGAGTCAGTGACCAACACACGAAAATTTGCACTTGGTATGGAAATGATAACAATTGACAGGGAAGAACATGGTAAGTTTCATAAGGCGCGGCGCGGCCGCCGTCGGTAAGTTTCAACATAAATTTTACTATGCTTGTCATTACTTGTTTAGAAATTCATTAGGATGGCTAGAAACATTCATACTCTAATATCATATAAACTCTTCAACCAAATGAGAGCTTGGAATTTAAATAGCCACGCACCAGTACAAAGTGTAATGTACTGATCCTCGCTCTCCAACGCAGGTACCCCGAACCACGAAGGGCGTGCCAACTAGAGCTCAAGGCGGCGTGAACTCTTTTGAAGCCTTGTCCGTGTGAAGGCTTGTTTTCTGGATTTCCTTTTGAAGAAGACCGCACATCAGTCCAAAGAAAAATGATAACTCGACTTCCCGCCATAGCAGGTGGAAATATGTATTGGTTTTTACTTGTATAAAAGGGTGTAATGTATGGAACGACTATCTCATCGGCGTTCATTTTTGTAAGTCGAAGTCATGTTGTAGCCCGCGCGGCAATGATTGTAAAAAGAAGTCTATGTAAAGTTCATATTATCAATGAAAAGTCTATTTCCATTTCAAATGTGTTATTCAATCTCTCTGCGTACTCTAATTTGATGTTGTGTTTCGGATAACCTTATGACTATGCCTTGTGCGAACGCAACTTAGGTTCGCACGGCATCACGCCCGGGGGACGACTATCGATTCGACGGAATCGGGGCGTGACATAATGGTATCAGAGCACGGCTTTACATCCTTTGGCCTCGCGTCTAGAGTTTCAAACCTTTGACCACGCAACGATGAGATAAGTTGTTCCATACAATGAGTCCGTAATAATTTGAGACTGATGCGTTGCCTTCGTATCGCAGAAGTGGCGGAACCTACGGCCGAGCAAGAACAGAGCGCTTCCAGCGGCTCTAGTAGCTCGCATCGTCCGCAGGCCGGACCTTCTAACGATACCATTGAAAGGATGCTGCGCATGATGGAGGCGCAGCGGAACCAGTCCGAGAACCGACATCAACGAGTAGAGGAACGACAGGCCCAGTTCGAAGCTCGCTTCGACGCGCACATCAAACTTCAACAAAAGCAGATGGATACCCTGCAACAGATCGTCCAGACGTTCGCGGCCAACGGAAATTCTGCGACGGCACCTACCGTCACCGTGCCTACTACCACCGTGCCGGCGATTCCACCCATTGAAGTCGACACGGCGGAGCTCGAGCTTCAACCAGCGGCACCGAAAAAGTACAACTTTGAAGTGTCAGAATTCAAGAAGGCGTGTCGCACTTCCTTCAGCGGCACCGAGGGCCCTTCCATTGCGATCGACTGGCTGGAAGAACTGGAAGACCACTTCGAGCTTCTCGGCATCGAAGAATCAAAGCAAGTCGCCTGCGCACAACTTCAACTACGGTTGAACGCGCACGACTGGTGGGCCGTGCGCAAGCGAGCGATTCGACCGGACAACACTACCGCGCCGATCTCTTGGGCCACGTTCCGCAAGGCTTTCGAACTCGAGTACCTTCCGTCCGCCGTTCGCCAAGCAAAAGAAAATGAATTCATGTCATTGAAGCAGGGGAGCAGGACGGTGCAACAGTACACCGCAGAGTTCAATAAATTGTCCAAGTTCGCTGGTGCGTTTCTGCCTACTGAAGAGTGCCGCGTGCGACGGTTCGAAGTGGGACTGCGACAATCTATTGGTGCACATGTCGGCGTCCCGGAGTACAAGACCACGGGCGAGGCTCTGAATCACGCTCTCCGCCTTGAGAACCTGCATCCTCCCAGTGCTGACGACGCTGTGCGCAACTCCAATCACAAACGTCCTAGCCATATGGGAGGCAACAACGACGCGTCAAAGCGTCCAAATAATGGCGGCTACAAGGGTGAAAAAACGATACCTAAGTGCACCAATTACGGGCGACTTGGACACCGTAAAGTCCACTGCTGGCACCGCAACGTTGAATGTTTCGCTTGCGGACAGAGGGGTCACACGGCTCCAAATTGTCCAAGCTTTCGTCAAACTCGTAACACCCCGCCCCAACAACACCGACAAGAGAATCGAGGACAGGCGCCTCGACCTCCTCCGCCCACTCATTCTGCACCGCAAAATGGCCGAGACCGTCGCCCTAACCCTCAGGGCCGCGTCTATGCCATGACTCGAGATGAAGCAATGGAATCAGACACCGTAGTGACAGGTATACTAAAATTCAATAATGTGCCTGCTCGTGTGTTATTTGATTCAGGTGCTTCACATAGTTTCATATCGGCAGACTTTGCCGCCGAGCACAAATTCCCTGTAATATCATTAGATCTCGACCTTAGCGTAAGCACGCCTTCGGGCACACCAATTCTCACAAACTTAGCTTGCGCCGGCGGGATTATCTGTATCGACGGTCAAAAGATCGGTCTGGATGTGATAGTTCTAGATATGAAGGACTTCGATATCATTCTGGGAATGGATTGGCTCGGGCCGTGCAACGCAACCATAGACTGTGCTGAAAAGAGGGTCACATTCCGCATGCCTGGAGTGCCTGAATTCTGCTACTCGTGTGGTGAGGCGTCGCCGACCTGCATGGTGATCTCCGCAATTTCTGCTCGACGGATGCTGCATTCCGGGTGCGAAGGCTATCTAGCTTCCGTTCGAGACATGCGACAGGATGGTGCAAACGCTGGTCAGACCGACGTTGTGGCAGAATTCCCAGACGTGTTCCCGGACGAGCTACCCGGCATGCCGCCCGATCGAAAAATAGAGTTCACCATCGACATATTCCCCGACACCCGTCCGATCTCGAAGGCTCCGTACAGAATGGCTCCTGCAGAATTGAAAGAATTGAAGGCACAACTTCAGGAATTGCTCGACAGAGAGTTTATCCGTCCGAGTGTCTCGCCGTGGGGTGCGCCCGTGCTATTCGTAAAGAAAAAGGTTGGGTCGATGCGACTCTGCATCGACTATCGAGAATTGAATAAAGCCACCGTCCGAAACAAATACCCCCTGCCCCGTATCGACGACTTGTTCGACCAGCTCCAAGGTGCAACCGTGTTTTCGAAGATTGATCTGCGATCGGGTTATCACCAACTCAAAGTCAAGCCAGATGACGTGCCGAAGTCTGTCTTCCGCACTCGTTATGGCCACTACGAGTTCTTGGTAATGCCGTTCGGTCTGACAAATGCCCCTGCCGTCTTCATGGATCTAATGAATCGGGTGTTCCGTCCGTTCGTTGACAAGTTTGTAGTAGTCTTCATCGACGACATTCTCGTCTACTCGAAGGATCGAGCGCAACATGCAGAGCATCTGCGGACGGTACTCCAAACCCTTCGAGAGAATCAGTTGTATGCGAAGATGAGCAAGTGCGAGTTCTGGCTGGACAGCGTCTCATTCCTTGGGCACATCATCTCCGCCGCGGGCATCGCAGTCGATCCAAAGAAAGTCGAGGCAGTTGCTGATTGGAAACGGCCCGCATCAGTTAGCGAAATTCGAAGCTTCCTAGGCTTGGCGGGATACTACCGACGCTTCGTGAAGGACTTCGCGAAGATCGCATCGCCGTTGACTCGCCTCACCCAGAAAGGAGTCGCGTTCAAGTGGTCAGACGACTGTGAAGCTTCCTTCCAGGAGCTCAAACAACGGCTCGTTTCGGCCCCGATACTTGCTCTTCCTGAAGGGACGGAGGGATTTCAAATCTTCAGCGATGCTTCTGGCCAGGGCTTGGGGTGTGTGCTCATGCAGCGGGATAAGGTGATATCTTTTGCTTCCCGGCAGTTGAAGCCGCATGAGAAGAACTACCCCACGTACGACCTGGAACTAGCGACAATTGTGTTCGCGTTAAAGCTGTGGCGTCACTATCTCTATGGCGTGGCGTGCAGGATTTATACGGACCACAAAAGCCTCAAGTATCTCTTCACCCAGAAAGAACTGAATTTGCGGCAGAGGCGATGGCTCGAACTAATCAAAGACTATGACTTATCGATCGACTACACGCCGGGCAAGGGAAATGTGGTAGCGGATGCGCTGAGCCGAAAGTACTTAGCTTCATTATGCATCAACGATCGACTGCTGCGCGACTTGGAAGGAATGGGCATCGAGCTTCGAGTTCGTTTCAGAGACGTGAAACTGGCGCAACTGCGGGTGGAACCGAGCCTACTGGAGAGGATCAAGTCTGCACAGAAGGACGACCCGTACCTGGAGAAGATGCGAAAGCTGATATCGACAGGGAAAGCATCCGACTTTGCAGAGGACGAGTCGGGAGTGTTGCGCGTGAAGGGACGGCTATGCGTACCGGACGACGTAGAACTCAGAAAGGAGATAATGACGGAGGCACACTATGCAAAATATTCCTTGCATCCTGGCAGCACCAAGATGTATAAGGACCTCCGCGTTGTCTTTTGGTGGCACGGCATGAAGAGGGACGTAGCGTTCTTTGTGTCAAAATGTATGGCCTGTCAGCAAGTTAAAGCCGAGCACCAGCGACCGGGCGGGGAGATGCAGAACCTTGCCATTCCAGAGTGGAAATGGGATCACATCACTATGGACTTCGTTGTTGGCTTGCCGAGGACGCCGCGGGGAAATGACGCCGTCTGGGTCATCGTCGATCGACTAACCAAGTCAGCGCACTTTATCGCCATCAAAGTTACTTGGAGCGTCGACCGCCTTGCTCAGATATATCTTGATGAAATAGTTCGGCTGCACGGGATCCCAGTTTCTTTCGTCTCGGATCGGGATGGACGATTCGTAGCACGTTTCTGGAGTAGTCTACATTCAGCACTGGGGACCAAGTTGAAGTTCAGCTCAGCTTATCATCCTCAGACTGACGGCCAAACAGAGCGGGTGAACCAAATTCTCGAAGACATGTTGCGACTCTGTGCTATCGACTTGAAGTCAAGTTGGGACGTCCATCTACCGCTGGCCGAGTTTGCATACAACAACAGCTATCAGTCCAGCATCCAAATGGCGCCATATGAAGCTTTGTACGGCCGAAAGTGTAGATCGCCCATTTGCTGGGATGAAGTCGGGGAACGGCAGATACTTGGTCCGGAGCTGGTGGAGCAGACTGTGCAGAAGGTCAAGTT
Source organism: Iris pallida (assembly GCA_029216955.1). Classification (NCBI taxonomy): domain Eukaryota; kingdom Viridiplantae; phylum Streptophyta; class Magnoliopsida; order Asparagales; family Iridaceae; genus Iris; species Iris pallida. The sequence continues at coordinate 3,506,140 of JANAVB010010792.1, forward strand.
GATCCGTAAAAGATTAAAGATAGCACAAAGCCGGCAGAAAAGCAATGCCGACACGCACCGACGCCCCCTCGAGTTCTCGGAAGGCGACCATGTATTCCTGAAGGTGATGCCTATGCGTGGAGTTTTCCGGTTCGGTGCGAAAGGAAAGTTGAGCCCAAGATTTGTTGGCCCACTCGAAATATTGAAACGAGTCGCCCCGATAGCTTACAAAATTGCCTTGCCGCCTGCATTGTCAGAGGTACATGACGTCTTCCACGTCTCGCAATTGCGGAAGTACGTGCACGATCCGGGGCATGTGGTAGATTTGGGTAAGCTGGACCTGAAGGCGGACTTATCATATGTCGAAGAGCCGGTGCAAATCTTGGAGCGCAAGGATAAACTTCTCCGCAACCGTGCTATTCCTCTAGTCCGCGTCCTCTGGAGAAACCATTCCGTCGAGGAGTCGACTTGGGAGCTTGAGTCAGAAATGAAGGAGAAGTTCCCTTCATTGTTCTCGTAGAGGTAGGTTCTATTTTAAGTTTCGAGGACGAAACTTTTTCTTAGTTGGTTATGGTGTAGTGCCCCGTCCCTACATCGTGCCCCGTACTTGTCCACGGGGTGCGCGAGAAAGGAACACTGTCGCTATCGATTCGGTCGGGACCGATAGGTCGGGACCGGCCGAGTCGATCGAACGGGAACGGTTGAATTAAGATCCATTCCTCGTTATGGAATGTCTTCTTCGGAACCAAGTCCCATATTCAGCGGGTTGCGCCTCGAGGATTGGCTCTGCGGCTGAGTCGGGAGAGACCTCCCGTTGCTCTGCTTTTCACGCCGCTTGCGTTGGTTTTGGCTTTGTTTTCTGAATGCGTTTTCGTGAATGTTTTCGATGGTTTTCATGGCTTGCATTTCGAACTCGCATTTCCTATCGAACTCCTTGAATAATGCAGTGTTCTAATCGGTTGCTTGTGCGATTTCAGGTAATCGCGTAGGCGACGTCTAGCGCGACCAACAAGTTCCCTCGCCAAGGTAAACTCAAGGTGAGTGGCTGACCCTTCTCTTCTCGACCCTCTTCTTAGGCAAAGTCGATAGTGTTGTTGCGAATGAAAAGATAAATGCAAGTGCACGAACACGAATGAATGAGCAAGTTCTCAAAAGAAAATGTAGGCTATGTTTTAACAACTAAAAATATGTCTTTGCACGGTCATGGACAACTTGTCGACAAGGTGAGCGTTTTCTCCGCACGGCAACCCGAGGCCACGGGACCGTTGCGGGCATAGGAAAACAAATAATTAGTTGTGCTGGGCACGGGTTAGGCGAGGACTTGCAGCGGGGCTCGCTACTCACGCTGAAAGGACCCCGTCTAACAAAAGCTAGAGGAGTCCACGATGGCTCTGGGAGTCAGTGACCAACACACGAAAATTTGCACTTGGTATGGAAATGATAACAATTGACAGGGAAGAACATGGTAAGTTTCATAAGGCGCGGCGCGGCCGCCGTCGGTAAGTTTCAACATAAATTTCACTATGCTTGTCATTACTTGTTTGGAAATTCATTAGGATGGCTAGAAACATTCATACTCTAATATCATATAAACTCTTCAACCAAATGAGAGCTTGAAATTTAAATAGCCACGCACCAGTACAAAGTGTAATGTACTGATCCTCGCTCTCCAACGCAGGTACCCCGAACCACGAAGGGCGTGCCAACTAGAGCTCAAGGCGGCGTGAACTCTTTTGAAGCCTTGTCCGTGTGAAGGCTTGTTTTCTGGATTTCCTTTTGAAGAAGACCGCACATCAGTCCAAAGAAAAATGATGACTCGACTTCCCGCCATAGCAGGTAGAAATATGTATTGGTTTTTACTTGTATAAAAGGGTGTAATGTATGGAACGACTATCTCATCGGCGTTCATTTTTCTAAGTCGAAGTCATGTTGTAGCCCGCGCGGCAATGATTGTAAAAAGAAGTCTATGTAAAGTTCATATTATCAATGAAAAGTCTATTTCCATTTCAAATGTGTTATTCAATCTCTCTGCGTACTCTAATTTGATGTTGTGTTTCGGATAACCTTATGACTATGCCTTGTGCGAACGCAACTTAGGTTCGCACGGCATCACGCCCGGGGGACGACTATCGATTCGACGGAATCGGGACGTGACACCTTGTATTTAAGATATGAGTTTAACATGTTAAGATATGGTTAGATTTTGGATGTCTTGGTTGGTAACGTTTAGGAATAGGATGTTTAGACTAGTTTTGGCCCCGGTTGACCACGGTTGACTGTTTTAACCCAAAGTCAGTCAAAAGTCAATATTTTGCCTAGAAAAGCCCAGAACTTGACCAGAGTTGACCAGTTGGCCAAAAGTCAACTATTAGTCAACATTAGCCTTGGTTGACCTAGAGTTGACCAGTTAACTAAATGTCAACTGTAAGTCAACCCTTGACCTAGTTTGACTTGCTATGACCTAGTATGACCTAATATGACTTGGTTTGACTTGCTTTGACCTAATGTGACTTAGTTTGACCTGTTTTGACTTAGATTGACTTGGTTTGACTTGTCTTGACCTTGATTGACCTAGATTGACTTAGTATGACTTGCTTTTACTTCCAAAAATATTATATTGATACAACATTCCATCTTTAGGTCCTCGAGGCACTGTATTGGACTCAGTTAACATTTTTCATCACAACACAGGCGAGTACATTCTCTGATAAATTTTCCAATTTACGATAATTGTTATAATTCATGTTCTTAGTGTAGATATACTTGTTCTTGACACATTGGTCACACGGATTGGTATTCATGGATCCCGATATGAGATGTTATTCCTTGTTATCTTGGTATATCTTGTGCAAACCCTTGTAGTTCTTGTACAGTATATGAACACCGATTCTCGAGGAGACTTGCTCCCTTCTCGTAGAATCTCGTGTCGTGACGTGTCTTGTTTAGATCCACTCTACCAGTCGGGGGCGGAGAGTATTAGCGTAGATGTGTGGTCATTATCCGCCTTGTTTATTATTGTAGACCTTGTGAATGCCAATCATACACTCCACGTATGATTGGCTAGATCATTAGACCTTGTTCATACCCAAGCCGGCCACATATCGAAGCTAGTACTCACTCACTTAGATAGATGATTCTTGATTCTTGTACATGCCATGATCAGTTTTACTTGCCTTGTTCTAGCTCTAGTTTATAGCTTACCTTGTCATGATACTTACATGTATATTTCCATTACTCTTGTATATGCTCTCCATTTACAGTCTTGTAGCTTTTATTCTATCTTGTGAACTGTTGTTAGTTGATTGTGCTCGTTCCATCCTGACTGGATATGTTGACAAAAATATTATAGATGACAGTGAGGAGGATTGTTGTACCTACTATGGTCCGGATGACGTAGTGGGCATAGACTTGGAGACCTTGGTTCAACAGGGCTTAGCTCCGCCCGACGAGCCTCTAGTTATAGTTTAGTTAGAGTAGATTTTGGACTGGACCTTGTCTCCAGCTTGCTACTTATACTTATGATATTGGAATTTGTATAACTATATTACTTTGTGTTTCTCTTCTCTCTGTTGAGCTGGATATTGCACTTTGTGGTTTATATCTATCTTGATTTCGTGCCATGATTCTTTCTACTAGATTGTGATTGAGATTATCAGTATTTCATATTATATCCTCCGTGCGGAGATGACAGGTTATTATATATTATTTGTTAGCTAGCAGACCTACAGCGTTCTACGCCATTTTTACGGAGTAGGCTGGGCGTTGTTACGCACTTATGTCCCTACCTAGGGTGCGGGTCGTGACAATAAGAAAGGAAATACAGGTCCCCTCTGGCATGGGACGATGTGGGAGAAAGAAAAAATATTGGGACCAGAGATGATCACGCAGACCGTGGAAACAGTCAAGTTGATCAGAGAGCGGCTTCGAGTTGCACAGGACAGACACTGATACTGGACAGATTAGCATCGTAGGCCTTTAGAATTTGGTATTGGTGACCAAGTGTTTCTGCAAATTTTGCCTACTCGGGGTATCATTAGATTTGGAACCCGAGGAAAGCTTAGTCCGAGATACGTTGGTCCATTTGATATTCTCGCTCGGGTAGGCGATGTTGCTTATCGTCTTGCCCTTTCGCCTTCGCTACGTGATGTTGATGATGTGTTTTATGTATCTCATTTGCGTAGATATGTCCCGGATCCGAGTCACATCAACGATCATTCTGAGCTGGTCGTCGGTACCGACCTGACTTACGAGGAGCAACCCATATCCATTTTGGATCGGCGAGAGAAGGTGCTCAAGAACCGGACTATTAATCTTGTCCACGTCGCTTGGGGCTATCACTCACCGGGGGAGTCGACATGAGAGCACAAGGACGAGATTAGATCTCGATATCCGCACTTCTTCGACTCGAAAGGTATATTTATCCTTATGCCTTTGTAATATGTTTTCCTATTTTTATTGCACCAGCTAGGGTGGATGATTGTTTTCTAATGCCTGCTAGAATTGATGGAATTGTATGTGTAGTTAGTCTTGTAATTAGTATCTTGCTTGCCTTAATTTCTCTATATTATCTTAGCGAAAATTTCGAGGACGAAATTTTTTTAAGGAGGGTAGAGATGTCACTCCCCGATCCCGACATACGTATTTTCATTTTTGATTCCTGTGTACAGTATTTGTACATGTGCACCTTTAATTTATTGTTTTACTAATTATTGCATGTAGCATTTAAACATGTCATTAGTGGAATAGTTAGAGCATGTTTAGAGACTAGGGTTTGGTGGAACCAACCCTCACCCACAATAAATAATCTCTTCCATACTCTCTTTCCTCAATCACTCTCTCATTCAATTCCCTCAACCACCACCATTAGGCAAGTACAACTTGCTCAAAAGTAGAGATTTATGCATTTTTTATCCTTGATTCTTTCCTTTGATATTATTTGTCTATATTCTTCTTCTCATCATTCTCTACAAGTTTAGTACTTGGTATTTTCGGTTTTGACGGATGGATTCTTGTAGATCTAAGTTTATGTCAATTTTATTTTTCCTTGGTTTGATCTATTAAACTTGCTTGTTTTCAAAATCTAGTTGTTCCATGTGGTAGAGCATTTTATTTTACTTAAATTTGACCTTTAAAAAGTTAGATTTCATTTTGTTTTGGCCGAGTTGTGCAAGTTTGAAGTTCATGGGTTTCATGGCCATCTTTCTCGAATTTTGGAGAAGATGAGTAGTTTGGCCGCATGCACCCTTGGTCGCATGCAGCTTAGCCGCATGACCTTGAGTCGCATGAGTCTTGGCCGCATGCACCCTTGGCCGCATGCAGCTTAGCCACATGACCATAAGCCGCATGAGTCTTAGCCGCATGACCATTGGCCGCATGAACCTTGGCCAGATGCACCCTTGGTCGCATGAGCCATGAGCCGCATGTAGCTTGGCCGCATGAACCCTTAGCCGCATGACCCTTGGCCGCATGACCCTTTGCCGCATAAGCCATGAGCCGCATGCAGCTTGGCCGCATGAGCCATGAGCCGCATGCAGCTTGGCCGCATGAGCCATGAGCCGCATGACCCTTAGCCGCATGAGCTATGAGCCGCCTGAGTCTTGGCCGCATGCAGCTTGGCCGTATGAACCTTCGGCCGCATGCGTCCTTGTGTCTTGGTCCTCATTCCTGATCTGACTACCTATGCGAGTGCTGGATAACCCTATGTGTGTACTAAGATACAATCTATGTGAGCACCGAGGTGCTATCCTATGCGCTAAGTGTTCCTACGTGATACCTGCCAGTACATCCAAGAGTCCAACATTTACATAGCGAATGGTCGGTAGCAATGACGTGGTATGTGTTGTGTGTTGCATTACACCAAGAAGGGGTACATACGTATGACTCATGAGCCAGTGCGGATCCCTTCTTGGGGTACTCATATATTGTACGACCTCTAGGGGAGTGAGCATGTGACCACGACATGTGAACTCCGAGGATAACCTAGGGATTAACTAGGCAACTAACTTGGTAGATGCGTTGGGTGGGAAGAATCTCGAGATCGTGCCATACTAATCACCCCAGGTCCAGTCCTGACGTGTCGGGTTGGCCGCCACGGATATGGTTTTATTTGCCTTTAGCAGATGACTATATCCGACTTTTACGAGCTATGTGTTATATGTTTAGCGCGGTAGCCCTACGGGGGACCGGTCATGATCAATGTGCTATATGTTTAATGGTTTGGCTAGCCCTGCTGGGTTGACACAATCTGAGGATTCTTTTTAATCACTATCGCGGGGTTAACTCCGCCAAATATAGAAAGCTGCAGGAATGAATGGCCGCTTGAAAAATGACTTGACTGTGCCTTGTACCTTCCATTGGTAGCCGAGGGACATGGACTGTCTTGGTGCGTGGTCCAACCCATGTCCTTATTTGGTTGTTGGGTTGGTCTTTCATGCTATGACAGGCTGTGGACCGAGGTTACGACCGAAAGTCTTTATTATGGCTAATATTATTATTCTATGCTTAGGTTTTATCTCACTCTTTTGTGTTCCCTTGTGGTACTTGCTATTCGGGGCTGACCCTGCTGGTTTTGTTTGGCCAGATCTCGTAGCGGCGCCTGAGGATCCAAACTTCTTCCCTGACGTCAATGGTGCATACTAGGAGCATGGCTGGCGGGGGACTCGAGTGGGTTTCTTCTCCACCACTCTAGTTTTCATTCCTTATGTTCTGGCATTTAGCCACCGACACCTGTTTAGCCGGTTAATCTGGATATTTTGTCTTTTGCATAATTATAATTAAATCAGACTGCAGCTGAATACACTTATGTACCTATGACTCTCCGGGCTAGATAACTTATAAATCTAGATCCCCATGATCATTTTGATGAAGCGTCGGGGACGTCTTACTGCTTTATCTCATATGCTCATTAATTGATGTTTTCTTGTTTTGAATGATTGAGACATAGATGCTCTGTGAGACCATAGGAGACTTGATTGTAGCATACACCTCCTTGTCTCTTGACAGCCACGATCGCCGTATGACGTTTGCATACCTCATATGGAGTAGCTGGCCTAGTCCATCTCCGTATTTCGGTACTGGGGAGTGACACAATGTCGCCGCTTAATCAGCTTCGATAAATGTGTGTTTCTGTATATTCTGGTTTCAGAACCCGTCTTTTGTTACTAAGGAAGGTTTGAAGTGAAGAGCGGTCCATTGATACCAATTGATGTTGGTATCAAACCAGAACAAACGAGCCTGGTTCTGATACTAGATGTTGGGATTGGACATGCCCAAAAGCGCTCTGATACCGTATCTGAAACTCACCGCATCAAAAACTTAGGCCAACCTACATGTGATAACCAACCTCCGTCTAACGAACGTCAATCACAGATAAAGACAACGTATATGATCGGTGACTATGTCACCTGGACAAAACACAATCTATATAACTCAGGTAAAGATTGACAAGAACCAATATTGAATCCTTGGCTCTAATAGATTCATTCCTCTCACCACTCTTAAGAAGAAAAAAAAAACAGAGATTACAATGAAATAACTTATCCTATCCGTAGCGTTCTCCCTGAACGAAGGCGACGACTCCTCAATCTGATCTCTTCTTCATTATGTCTTGAATGGTAGGCCCTAAGAGCAAAGTATAGACTTTCTCTTATATTTTATGTGGACAAGCACCTTGAGTTTCCACATTTTGCGTTCTTTGTGCCTCCACCCTCAACCCATATAAATGGGATGAAAAAACTATTTTACGTCATACTCGTAGTCTTAAAATAGCCCACCATCAGATCTGACCGTCAAGCAAATCCAATGGTGCTGATTAAAAACCAAAACTCGCCAGCCTCAACGACATCGAACACGAACAGAGTTCGGTCTGGTCCCTTGAGAACAGTTTTGGAGTAAGAGCACCGAACTCGGACATAGTTCGATCAGAAACCGAACGCTAGCCAAGTTCTGTCCCTCTCAGACAGACTTGATCCAGCAGCCTCATTATGTCTATACACGCTTGGACCAATGTCCTCACTTAGGCCTCGGTTGGTTTGCGGAATCATCGAATTGGGAAAGGAAAGTGATTACTTTTCTATGTTTGGGTGCCAAAGGAATTGGGGAGGAAAGGAAAGTGATTCCCTATTGAAGAAAAATTAGGGGGGAAAGTGATTCCATCCATCCAAGCAAGGAATCACTTTCCACATTCCACATTCCACATTGAACTATTCATTTTTCTTTCCAAATTCCTTGGTATTTCCAAACACCGGAAATGAAAATCAATGAGAATTGAAATTTCCCAAAAGATAGAAAATGTCAAGGAATTGATTTCCTTTCCCTTCCATTTCGGAACCAAACGAGGCCTTAATCCGCTTCGATCAACGTTTGTTTGTGGTTCAGAACCCGTCTTTTGTTACTTGGACGTTTGAAGCCAAGATCAAGTCCTAATTAACAACTTTAGCCACTTTAGCATTCCTAACCATTTGGATGCAGTAAAACTCGAAACTCAAAATTGATTCTAAAGGAGATGCAGAAACAAGACGCTAGAACACACATCCAAACTCGTAACAAAATACCTTCAACAACATTATGATGGGAACCTAAACACGGAACAGATTTTGTTCTAGGGAGGGTAGTAATAAGAGAGGGCTGCAAACACCGACTGCTCGATCGTAAGCAGAAACAGCAGAACTGCAGCAACCACGGCAACACCTGCCCATGGACTGCTGAAGTAGTCGCGGATCAGCTCCGCCCTCCACCGATGCCATTTGGATTCATGATACTTGGTCACCCTAACAAACACGTCGGCAAGATAGTTCCTGTCGGAAGCATAGTGTATCTGAACGCACAACTTATTGAAGAGATCCGCAACCGCCTCGTCGGTGCTCAACCTGTTGACAAGGATCCCCTTCGAGTCGAGCAGCTTCACGTCCTCCACGTCGTCGACGATGCAGTCCATGAACGCAGCATAAATCGTGATGTAGGTCCTAGTGTTGGGGTAGCACTGCTCGAACGCGATGAGGTTTCGGAAGAGGGAGTTGGTGTAATCGTAGACTCGCAGTGGCGGAATTACCATTATGCCGTCCTTGAAGGACACATCTAGGAAGCTTCCGGCGGCCTCGTTCGTCTTAAACTTTATCCCGCCCCTCATTAGCTCGGTCGCCGTAGGGATCCACTCCGGAGGAGTTTCTGCATACAGTACTTCTGAAGCTGATGGTTGAGGTGGTTGCGAAGGAACGAGAGACGAATGGAAGAGATGGAGAAGGTGGTGGACTTGACTTGCCGGCATTGATGTGAAACCCCTGGACATGTTGGGGTGGACGTCGCGGAAGAGCTGGAGCGCAAGCTTCGGAAGGTCGAGGCCTTTGTCTACCGGAGTAGCCAAGATGTCGAATAAGGTCTGGACTACGAAAAAAGGGATTTGGTTCTCAAGCTTCAGGAGATCATAAGCTACAAGGTTCCAAATCCATAGCATTCCTAGAAGAGGACTCTCAATCGCTTCCTCCTCCCCGATCTCCAACTCCACAATGTCCCCCTCTTCCCCTTCCATCTTCTCATTCTCCTCATCGTCCTCTCTCCTCCCTTCCTCGATCTCCGCCTCAACCTCCTCCTTCGCCTCGACTCCATCCGTCTTTGCTTGCTTCAACAAGAGATGGATAATGAAGCACCCATCAAGCAGCATTGTCTGCGCGAGGTTTCGCTCATCTTGATTCACGTTATCCGAGTAGCAACTTCTCACCTTCATATCCAGCGCCCTCAGCTTCGATAGGCATCGGTCCAAGAGCTCGCTCGCTCGCTCCCGGCTCCCGTGGCGAGAGAGGAGGTAACGAACACACTGCCACTTGTGGTCTTGTATAGTACTGCTCTGCCATGCGGACTGGTAATACTGGTGGTAAGCGCCGATCGGCACTACCAGCGGCTCGTAGGCGTTGGGGTCCCCGCGACGGATGTGCTCCGGGACCCTGAAGATAGTCCACTGCCTTCTTGGATACGGCTTTGGGGCCGCGGAGTTCAGTCGCTTCCTCACGGACCCAATCCACGATGGGTCGTCTATGTCAGAATTGCTTTCTGGAGAGGAAGACGAGGATAATGAAGCTGATGATGTTGTTCCTTCTTCCTTCTCTGGATTAATTTTGGGGGTGGTCCTTACTACAGAAGCACAAGGGCTTATTACATCAACAAAATTGTAACGACGGACGATTCTCTCAGGGACTCGTTCCTCCATCGCCAAGCAAAAGTTGAAGCTCTTATGGAAATATATGGTTTAGCTCACAAGAACTCACAAAGAGCTTTAAGGAAAATGATGTTGGTCCGCTTGACAACGAAGGGAGGTTGAAAAGAAGAAAAGACGTCGAGTATATGAAGGGATAATATGTTTCCGATTTCTGCAAACGCATTTAAAGAGGTGATTGCCACTGCCATGTGAGAAAAAACGTGACCACATTAATTCCAACGGCTACTACTATGAAGCGTTATAAGCAGTCACGTTTTTGGTACATAAAAGGGACCACAAAAAGTTTTTTTGATCGTTGAATATAAGGGACTGGCATTTGGAATCTCGGATTCTCCCTTTGAATGGGCAGAGGTCCCATCAGAAGCACTTCGAATAAGTAGAGTTGCTACCAGAGACATTTTGTGCTACTTTATATTGTAATTACATTTTCTCATCTATTGGAAGCAAATAAAACCAATTACAAGAGTATATTTGGTCCTTTGGGGATCGATCACCAATGTCTCTCTGGATGTGTCACCGCTTTGTGTAGTGATACAGACGAACAGAGAAGGAGGTGACTATTTTGAGTGGAAATTCAGATTACATTAGAATATTGCATTGAAACTGGACATATTTTAGGTCAAAACACTAATTCTAATGTTAGATGTGTCTTTGGAGCACCATATTTGGAACTTCGATGGATAGAAGTATTGCGTGATTCATTGTTAGGCACCTCCTCTCCGAACTCTCATATATAGGATAGAACTTATATGGACGAATAGTATTTTGTCATCCGTTGTCAGGCAATACCACTCTCAAGGCCAGAAGTATTGCGTCATCCGTCACACATGTCAATTCTGTTCGCTTTTCAGCTACCTATCATCGTCGATAGCGACTACCTTCGATGAGCCATGAGTTCTGTCACATTAATTTAAAAGTGGAGATAAAGGAAATGACATTAAATCAATTGGTTGATCGAGGGATCATTTCTCCTTTAAGATTGGGTTTATAAGATTCAACACTCCATTTTTGTTCACCCATCAAAACTAGATTGTACATTCATCCTCTAATTAATCAATGGTTGCCACGTGTGAAACTAAGTGTCAAAATCCCTTTGGATGTTTACAAAACCAATTCCAAAGTAATTTTATGTTGGATAAAAATGATACATGACAACCATTAATTGGAGGGTGAATATACACCCTATTTTTGGTGGGTTAACAAAAATAGACTCTATTTATAATCATTTGGCACTTGTTGCACTACCAGATAGCGGTTAGAACAATTTTCAATATGTACCCCACCTTAGTACTTCTAGAGTACTCTCTCGGTACCTACATTAGTGCGGAGTGCGCATTGTTTCCTGGTCATCACTTTACAGTTAACAACCACAACGATCGCTATTTTTTGGAGGATGGACTTATGATGTGCTGTGGAATGAATTTGTAGATGACTTGTCCTAAGCGCTTTGCTTTGTATATAACGCCTAAAAAATTCGAATTTCAATTTGAAATCATTTTCTGAAATTTTCTAAAAGATTTTATTAAAAAGAATTAATCAGAACACAAAATCTTAATTTGGAATTCTTGCCGAAATATAAATTAGGAAAAGTCTAATTACCAAAATAAATTATATTGAATATCTAAATATTTATTCCTAGGATGAATTGAAACGAGCTTAATTTAATTGAGTTAATTATGATAACTAATTCTAGAAAGGATTATTTATTCAAAATTCAAATTTGAATTCAAAGTATTAAAAAGAAAAAAGAAAAAAAGAAAAGATAATTTAAATTCAAAATAATTCTTTCTCTCCAAGAAAGAAGTTTTAGAAGGGAATAATCAATCCCTGTAATTGGTGAATTGGTATAGACAATTTAGGGAGGGAAATTCAAAATCTAAAGAGGATTCAAAAAAAGAAGTCAAAATGTTCAAATAGAAAAATGAAAAGTGCAATTTGAAAATTCTTCTCTTTATGTATTCACAAAAAGAATGAAAATTCAGTTTCCGGCTCTTCCCACTCCTCTTCAATCACTCCGATACAAAATTTACAGATCGTAACCGCCTTTCCCTCTTTCATGTGCTCCGTCGTACTCCACCTGGCTTCGCCGAGCTCCGGCGAGCCTCCTCCTCGGTTATGCTTGTTCCAAAGGCGCTTATCGATCGGCGCTTGGAAATTCGACAACAGCCTCTGTTGTCGAGCTCTGTGCGATCAGTCTCGGCAGTCGCCATTCTTCTCTCATGCCTCGCCTACATTCATCTTGCTCCATCGGGCCGACGTCGTGTGCTGCCGAAGCTTCGTTCGTCGCGGTTGCAGAGACACAGCCACAGTTGCGTTTGATCGAGAACACAGGGGAGCTCGTGCAACGTCGACGCTTCTCGAGCCTCGTCCATGACTTCCCGACGGTCGCTGACTCCCATCAAGCAATCCGAGTGCCATTCTGTTCCTCCCCGACAAATTGGCCCCCGATCTAATAGTTTCCTCTTTTGTTCGTCGTGACGAGCGCGACGTGATCAGATCGTGAGCTCAACTTTGAAGGTTCGAAACTCTTTCCTCGATTCATCAATTTTCATTCCATTTGTTTAGTTGAGTTTGAATACAATTTTGGCATCAAAGATTGTTGATCACAATAAGTTTCTGAATTCTGACACTGCAGGCCATAATTAAGCCGACTTTGAAGCGTTTGTTCTTCCTTTATCCTTATTTTTCTAAGGCAAATGCTAGCTTGACCGCAGGCGGGCTGGCCCATCTGTCTGCATGGCCAAACCCCATTGGCCCCCTATTTGCATACGTACCATTGCCGGTTGATCTGCCAATGGATCGACGCCACGTGACGGCGAGCTGGCACACAGACGGTTAAGTTAGCAGCGCCGTTTTTCTAAACTGACTTTTCCTCTCTATTGCTGGTATAAGATCAACTACCTAAGAGCATCTCCAACCCTATTGTGACTTTGGAAAAAAGTGGTTGCCACATAGGAATGACAAAATTTTATTCAAAAGTTCTTCTCCAATGCAATTGTCAAGTCCATTGTGAAGCTTATGTGGCAAAAATTAAACAAGACATTGTGAAGTTGGTTGTCTAGTTCTAGACAATGCACTTGACAATGTCTTGTTCTCCATGTCATCAATTATGAATAAAAAATATTAGAAAAAAGAAAGAAAATGAGTAGTACTTGTCTTGAAAGTTGGGAAAGAAGTAAATATATTAATACTTTATCTTCCAAGTTGAAAAAAGTAAACATTTCAATACTTTTGCATTGGAAAAGGTTTTCTTACTTCAATGTCATTTGTTAATATAATCTTGCCAACTAGACAAGACATTGTCTTGTGCCTAATGCCACATAGGATTCACAACATATAACAAGACAATAGGGTTGGAGATGCTCTAAATCTTGAGTTTCATTTCAAACTATTAAGATCTGACTGTTCGTTTATTCATTTAAAGTGCTATTCATAAATTCTGTAGAAATTGAGTTCCTAACTGCACTTTGGGACGGCGACTTTTGGATCGAGAACTTTTCTCCAGATCACAAATCCCCAATCCATCGCTGTGATTTTTATGGTGCATGTATAACTATCACTATGATCAAGATCATTTTCTAATTCAAACATTTGCTCCATCGAAATTATTCCCAAAGTGGGATCTCATACTGTCAAATATTTTGTGTCAGAAAACTGTTTGGAAAGGTAATTTGAGACATGTTTTCCCGAAGATAGTGTCACATTCATTTCCAGTTTGTGGTATTTAATTTTTTTATGAAAATAGAACTTATGTTGTGATTTGTATTTTCGCATATCTTATTTATCGTATTCCTGTGATTTGAACTTTTGTGTTGCATTGAGAGAGTATACTTGACTAGTAGAATATCCATTGGCATTGCCATAGACCCGTATTAAGACCCGTGCAAAGAACCGAGAACCTTGGAATTTTCTTGAAATGAGAATTTAACCATCCAGCCGGTATACTGTCGGTATACCACTGTATACCATTGTATACCGCCTGTACACTGCCTACCTATGACTCCCCACATTGACACTACAAAAAAATGTAGTATTTACTGTGCGCCATTGACAGTACACAGTTGTTGCGCATTGTAAATGACACTCTTTTACATCATACAAATCTGTGCACCGTAGAAGTGTTATTTTTTTTTTGTCTTTTTTGAGGAGTGTTTGACATGCACGCTGTAATTGTAAACGTATTTACGATCTGCTTTTTACACGTTGTAATTGAAGCATCATTTATGTCCTGCTTTTTTACACGTTATAATTGAAGACTCATTTACGGCATGCATGGTTGCGTGTTGTGATTGAAGACTCATTTACGGAATGCATTTTTGTGCGTTGTGATTGAAGGCTCCTTTACAACATGCATTTTTTTGCGCATTGTGGTTGAAGACTCATTTACGACATGCAATTTTGTGCGTTGTGAAAGAAGACTCTTTTACGACCTGCTTCATGCGATTTTGACCTTTGAAATGTCGAATTTCAATTAAAAATAAATTTTGATGGCCAAAACAAGTTGCTGGAAAAATGGTCGTTGTATCATAGCGGAATATCAATGGTATACCACCATATACCACCTTTATACCATTTGGACAACAAGAAACTTGTTGTTTCTTGCATGTATACCATCGTTATACCGTTGTATACGCAGGTAGTATACTTAACACAGATTCATGATCTTCATGACACCGTGGAATGTCTTTTACGTGCTTAAGCTATTGCATTTGGCATTGAACAATCAAGTTAGATTATTGTCCAGTATATCGCGTGTTGAGAGTTATGACAACATTCGCTAGTGATTAGCTCGTGAATTGTTCGTACTGATTGCTCGCCATTCTAGGACGATTATTGAGTGTCCATGACTTGAGAATTAGAAATAAATCTTGTAGGATAATTGACTAGTTAAACTTATACAGATCATTGGGAGGGGAGGATATTCGCACTACTAGCAACTCCGGTAGCCTAGGTCCCCATGGTGGCAGGGATAACCCCAAATTATGTGGGCCCCTGACCTTCCTTATTGTGTGTTCAGTGGCACTATGATATGTTTTTGCTAAATGTTTATATACTATATGACAAAGTACAAGTGGTCGCTCCCTTGGCCAACCGAAGTTTCTCAACTTGCATTCTTAGTAATTAAGTCTGCACCCTTGGTCCTTATTTAGTTTACGGATTGTGGACCGGTTCCAGAGTAGTCCCTAAGTTCTCTCATTTTGCTCATCATTTTGTCATCTCTATAGTTATTTTTGTTCACTATTTTATTGTAGTCTTTATCCTCAAGATGCGCGCATTGGTACTGCACAAGTCTCGACCCGCATTTATTTATTCTATTATTATTATCATTATGTTTTGCTATTTTATGGTGATATTTGGTGTAACTTCCTGCTCTACTAGCTTCATGATCGTATGTGATATGTAAATTGGGATGTCTCTTTACTTTCTGTAACTACCACTTTTCCAGAATAGGAGTATTTTTGTCTTTCCTATTTTTTACCCATTTAATTTTTTTATTTTATATTAATTGCAATGCTAGTAATTATTTTTATTTTTCCATGATAAGTATTATTTCATATGATATAAGTTGTTAGTTGTTAGCCACTAGTTAGACTAGTTGTTAGTGAACCAAAACGAACCCAACTAGACTTGTCGTGACACCATTAGTGAACCCATTAGTTAGTCATATTATACATATTTATTTAGAGAGCAATGACTAGGAAAAACCCTTCTTTAGTTAATGAAACCCTTCCAAATTAAATCCCTTTCTAAAATAAACTTTCATGACTAATTAGGAGGGCTTATTAGACACTTCACATGGGATTTAGGGTTAGAGTTCATGTCTGGTTATAACACTATAAAAACCCTTTTTAAGTTCATTTATTTGGCTCTAAAAACCCTAAATTACCTCCTCTTCATTTTCTTTTCATTTGAGAAGAAGAACCAACTCCACCATTTCCAAATTTATTCCCAAACCAATTTATAGTACCATCCCAAAGAGTCTAGAGCCTGGACTAGCAAGAATGACAACTTTGGAAGGAGAGAAGCTTGAAGGAAGTGTACATTCTTGGAGATTGTGTCCACTTGTGTCCATTGGTGACATTTCATTGGAAATCCATCTCCCAATAGGTAAATTCTGAACTTAACCATTCTAATTGATTCTAATTAGTGTCATTTGTCATTTAGAAACCACTCATGCATTAGGGCTACCCATGGAGAGAAGCTTGGACTTCATTGGACCCATTTAGAGACCTTTACATATGGTTTTGTACCATTCTTGGAAAAATCCGAGAATGAACACCAAGTGTTTATCATTGGATGACCTAATTAGGTTTATTATAGTGTTGTGAGGCTAGCTACGTGTCCACAATTGGATACGATAGGACACAGGGTCAATTTGGATGTTTTTGAGCCTTCTACACATGTTGTGTCCATGCCCAAATGCACATGACACTTGACACTAGCCTAGTGGCTCACTAATTAGGTGTGTCTACCTATTTTAGGCTTGTCTATAAAATTTGGTAGGATTCGAACAAGATGGAGTATCTTAGGCTTGTCGTAGGCTTGAGCACCAAGTGTTCGACACGTGTCCCCAAAGGGATTTTTGTGTCCGTTTTGAGTTGAGATTTTGGGTACGTGTCCTAAATAGGATATGTGGTGTTGTGTCATGGTAGCTCATGATTCGCATGGATAGATTTAGAGATGTTATATATATATATATATATATATATATATATATATATATATATATGGAAACGGATCGGGATACCCGCCCGCGGAGCCCCGCCGAAGCCCCGCCCCCCCCTGCACCATCGGATCGCGCGGGGTCCGCGTGGGGCCCGCCCCCGCCCGCACGATCCAACGGCCAAGGGGGGCGGGGGCTTCGGCGGGGCTCCAAGGGCGGGGCTCCCGATCCGCTCCCTATATATATATATATATATATATATATATATATATATATATATATATATATATACCCATATATATATAAAAATATATATATATATATATATATATATATATATATATATATATATATATATATATATATATATATATATACCCATATATATATATATATTTTTTTTTCCATATTACCCATATATATATACCCATATATATATACCCATATATATATATATATATATATATATATATATATATATATATATATATATATATATATATATATATTTGTAATATGGGTATGTGTATCAATGTGGATAGGGTGTACCAATATATGCTTTAGAGAGTGTGAGAGGCCAATAAGAACAACAGTAGTGATATGGTATTAGATAATCTGTGTAATGTGATAAATAGGTAACTAGTGTGGAAGAATGCATAGGTGTATAAGGGGTACACATGTGTCTATAGGTATAGGTGAGGGCATAGCCATCTATATAGGTAGGATTATGGTACCAGTGTGTGTAGGGCCATAAGGGCCACTAGTATTAACTAGGGTTGTGTGTATGGGAGTGTTTTGGATAGATGAATTAGAAGAAAGGAGTGCAGGCCATTCCTGCACAGGAAATTGATAGCAAAGGAAGTAGTCATCTGTGCAGGTCCTATGCTCATTCCCAGGACAACAGGGAGTGCAAGGTTTATTGACAAAATGATAAGGGAGAAATGGGAGTTCAAAGTGCAGCAGTGCACACTCTTGTGCACTGAAATATAGGACCATGAGGTAGGGGAAGTATTTGTTGTTCCCGAAACAGATCTTTTGATGGAAAATGAAAATCTCAAACTCTTATTTCCAGAGAGACAAAAAATTCGTTCTCCTAAGAGAGAGATGAATACTCATTCTCAATCGAAATTGATGCAACGAGATGAATGATCGCTCTTAACCGGAGATGATGCAACGATATGAATAATCGCTCTCAACCGGAGTTAATGCAATGACTTTGCTGGGGTGATAAAGATCACCGTTGCTCAAAGCAAGATTAGCCCTATTGCGATCTGCTCCTAGGAACCAGCAAGTTCGAAAGAACTTCTAGAACACTCGTTGTCACCTCCTTTCACGAACTCGAAGAACTCCTTAGGACTTTAATGGCGGCGGCAACACTTCTTTCTTCGCCTCTTTATTTTCGCATAAGTACTTAATGAAGGCATGAAAAGAGTATTTATAGTGAAGGGTCGAAACCCTAATCCTAATCCTGGCCGTAACTGATTGCGAAAAGATAGGAGCGAATAATAGAAAGATTTGAATAAATTAAATTCAAATTCCACAAAAATTGGATCTGATCAATTAACTCAATCTTTCCATAACCGCTCAAATCTTCCAATCATCCACATCATATGCCACATGCTCCCCATAGCCACTCAACCCGTCAACCTGCGTGCGTAGCTGTGAAGCCCGCAGCAGCCCACGGCACTTGCGCGCCCAGTGCCGTAGCCCCACAGCACCTGTACGCCCAGTGTCGCAGCACCTGCGTGCCGCAGCCTCGCAGCACCTGCGCGCCCAATGCCGCAGCCCCGTAGCACCTGTGCGCCCAGCGCCGCAGCCCCGCGGCACCTGCGCGCCTGCTGTGCCAGTGCTGCGACTTGCGTAGAGACGAGTGCACGAGCACATCCACTGCGCACAATGCGTCGATGCTGATGCGCTAAGTGCAAAGTGTTCCAACAAAAAGCTACTTTATGCCCTTGAGCCCGAGTCCGAGTCGCGCTCCACAAGGGAATTATCCCAAGAGCATGACAAAAAGTATTAATGCTTCTTTGTTGGTTTTAGCCTTCTTTCCACTAGAAAAATGCCTCCACATGGCACCCATGTGCCTCTCCATACTTCATGTGATCTCTTAACACAAGCAAAGCTTTATATAAAGATACCATCCATTTGGTTTTTCTAATGTGGGACTATCTTTATAGTTTGTAAAGCAAAACACCAACAAGCAAAAACACCAACAATCCTCCACATATCTCTATATATCGGTTGAGCATTTTCCACTGTGACTGTCCATTATGCATTAGGATAGATGTCACTACAACTTGAATTTTCTCACATGGGTTAAATGACAGCATGATACAAGAATGGACTAAGCCTTGAATTCTGCACCATAAGTACAATTATTTCCACTAACATAATGACATCAACTGCGCTTCTAGCAGCACATTAAAGGCCTTGTACCAGCCTGATTTTGGTGTATGTATCTTGGGTGTCTACAAGATTTCCCTCAAGAGACGGCCTACATCTCTTTCTATACACTCTAGGTGAGTTCTTTTAAAGAGTCTTTAGTATGAAGCCTTTTGCATCCCTGCGGTGCTACACCGTAATGACATGGCCAGAAGCCGAGACCCTGTCTCATGTGGTGTCATACCACCTGTAGCATGAGACCCAGCCTTTTCGTAGTGCCAAAATATCCAGCATGAAGCTTTTTGCTTCCTTGCGGTGTTACGCTGCCGTGACAAGGCTTGCAAAGCCGAGGCAATGCCTCATATGGTATCACCCACTGTAACATGAGGCCCAGCCTCTTTGTAGTGCTGCCTACCACTCTTCATTATACAGCATTAGGCCCTCTTGCCTATGTGCGGTGCTACGCCACTGTGACAAGGCCCGAAGTCGAGGTTTTATCCTCACTAGGTACCTCATGTGGTGTCACCCCACTGTAGCATGGAGTACTACGCTCCTTTATAGTGTTGTGCTACCCGTACTTCCTGTAAAGTACGCCAAACATCCCAGATGCCTGAGAACTCATTAAGGCTTCCAAGCCATCCTCCCACAGGACTTTGTTCTTTGTAAAGAACAATCAGTAAACAACAGTGGTTCTGGGTTCATAATCCCGCAATATCCCAAAGGATTTGTCCACTTTTCCTGATATTCTTTCAGTTAATGGTCCTTCCTTGAACTAAAAAGTTAGATGCCTAATAGATTTCTCTTTGAATTAATAGCATAAAACTTTATAGTAGAATTGTAAATACATAATATCAGAGTGTCTTCAAGCCCATCTTACTTGCTGTGTCTTCAACCAGCTGGCGTTTGAGACCTTTGGTGAACGGATCTGTCAGATTTTTCTGACTCCGAACATCCACTATGGCAATGACTCCTCCTTTAATACGATGATTTACCACCATGTGCCTTAGACGCATAGTCCTCTTCTTGCCATTGAAGAGGTCATTCGATGCCACCGCTGCAGTCGCCTGGTTGTCGCAGTATATCGGTATCGTCGGTATCTTTACACCAACCATTGGAAGATTATGTATGAGCTCCCGAAGCCATTCTGCTTCATCTGCTACAACCGCCAGTACATAGAACTCAGACTCCATAGAAGAGTGAGACAACATAGTCTGCTTCTTCGACTTCCACGATATAACAGCTCCATCCATAGAGAAAACATATCCTCCTGTGGACCTCTCACTCTCTACTTCTGAGCACCAGCTTGCATCGCTGAAGCCTTTCACTACTTTTGGATCTCCGTAGTAGTGCAGAGCATACTTCTGAGTCCTTTTGAGGTATCTTATAACCCTCTTCACAGCTTTCCAGTGCTCCACACCTAGATTGCTCGTGAATCGACTCAGCATCCCTAGAGCAAAAGCTATGTCAGGCCTTATGGCAGTAGTTGTATACATCAAACTCCAATGACGCTTGAGTACTCCAGCTGCCTGACGCTTTTCCTTGGATTTGGCTTCAGCTTCTTGTCACACCTATAAGGCGTATCGATCCCTGGAAGATCCTGATAACCATAGCGTGTGAATATCTTCTCAATAAAATGAGACTGTGACAATACCACTCCAATTTTCGTCCGGATGACCTTTATCCCCAGGATAACATCAGCTTCTCCTAAGTCCTTCATGCTGAACTTAGATGAGGGAAACTTCTTTGTCTCTGTGACACTTGCTAGATCTGTATCTAAGATCAGCATGTCGTCCATGTACAGACAAATGATAACTCCTCTTCCATCAGCGAACTTTGTGTACACACACTTGTCCGTCTCGTTGACCTTGTAGCCGTTTGATCTTATGACATTATCAAACTTTTTATGCCACATCTTGGGAGCTTGCTTCAGACCATACAGAGATTTTACCAACTTGTAGACTTTGTCTTCGAGGCCCTTGACGACGAATCCTACTGGCTGTTACATGTAGATCTCTTCGGTCAATTCACTATTTAGAAAAGCGGTTTTAACATCCATCTGATGGATGATCAACTTATGAATTGCGCTCAGAGAAATCAACATCCGGATGGTCATCATCCGAGTTACTGGAGCATGTGTTTCTAAATAATCGATCTCCTGCTTCTGAGAAAATCCTTTGGCAACTAATCTTGCCTTGAACTTGTCAACAGTTCCATCGACCTTCATCTTCTTCTTGAAGATCCACTTACATCCGATTGGTTTTGCTTCTTCAGGCAGATCGACCAATACCCACATGTTGTTGGAGGTTATTGAGTCATACTCATCATTAATAGCCTCCTTCCAGAAGATAGCATCTCTGGTCTTCATCGCCTCATCATAGGTAAGCGGATCTGCTTCCATATGATAGGTGATAAAATCCTCTACAAAGTTTTTCTGTCTCCTCACTCACTTAGATACTGGTTCTGTGAGTTCTGGTTCAATAGTTGTTCTTACAGCAACGTCTTCTTGGACTACCTCTTCGTAAGGAACTTGAGCCTTCTACGCACTCACATTATTCTCCGGAATATCTACGAGAATAATGTTCTTGTGCCTTGCAAACTTCTCTTCAAAGAATTCTGCAACGCGAGATTCAATGATATGATTTGACTTAATATCAAGGAACCTCCGAGCATCACTTTTATCAGCATAATCCAGGAATATAGTCTTCATAGTTTGTTTCCAGCTTCTGAATCTTCAAATCTGGAAGCTTCACGTACGCCAGACACCCCCACACTCGAATGACATTCAAGTTGGGTCTAACCTTGAACCAGAGTTCATGAGGAGTGACTTCCGAAGTAGCATGCGGCACTCTGTTCAATATGAACATAGCCGTAAGCACTGCTTCACCCCAAAAGCAATTAGGAAGACCCGTAATCAACATCATTGAGTCATCATCTCTGTTAACGTTCTGTTCTTCCTTTCTGCAACACCATTTGATTGAGGGAAGTACGTAGTAGTTGTCTCGTTGATGATTCCATCTTCTCAGCAGAATGATGCGAATTCATAAGACCTGTACTCTCCATTTTGATCACTTCAGAATCTTTTGAGTTGTTGTTCGGTTTGATGCTCGGCTTCAGCCTTGAGTCCTTAAACTTCTTAAATGCTTCATCTTTAGACTTGAGCAGATAAACGAATGCATACTTTGAGAAGTCGTCGATGAAAGTAATAAAATACTTTATCCCGGGCTTTGTGGAGAATTGTTTGAAGTCACAAATATCTGAGTGCACCAACTCCAGAAGATCTGTACTTCGGTTTATTTGCTTGAATGGTTTTATTGTGATCTTTATCTGTACACAGACCTCATACTTTTTCAACTTCTTATCCCCACATTTGGAGATAAGTCCTAGACTAGACATCTGGTTTATTCTTTTACAATGAACATGTCCTAGTCTCTTATGCCACAACTCAAGAGAATAACCAGAAGAAAAAACTGCATTCACTATCTCCATAGGAGTTACAAGTTGAAGTTTAAACATCCCTTCTGTGTAAAAAGCCTTCCCGAAGTATGTTCCTTTATGGACATAACGACTTGACCAGCGTTAATGCCAATCCTCAAGCCTGTGTTGCGGAGTAGACTTTCTAAGATCAGGTTCTTGGCTATGGTCGGTACATGCTTCACGTTCTGAAGCGTCAGCGACTTCTCCGAAGTCAGTTGCAATACCACAATCCCGATCCCGAGTACTTCAGCTTGTGTCTGGTTCGCCACCGTAACCTTCTCAGAGACAGGTTGGTACGTAGTAAACTACTCATTCTTTGAGCAAACATGACACGAGGCCTCAGTGTCTATCCACCAGTCCGTGTCGATCCAGCTGAGTTAACCAGTGCAATTATAGCAACAAATTTAGCCTCACCTTGCTCCTTTTGTTTTAGTTTTTCTTTGCAGTCCCTCTTTCAGTGGCCTTTCTTGCCACAGTTGAAACAAGTCACAGGTTCTTTGGACTTGGGCTTGAACTGAGCCGACTTCACCTTCAGATGGTGAACGTCTTTCTTCTTTTGGTAGGGAGCCTTCTGCTTCCTTTTAGAATTTCTCCTTGTACCATGTTCGCCTTAGCTATCTGCTTGGACAAGGTGTCCACTTTGAGTTGAGCCCTCAACTCATCTTCAACATATATCCAGTGCAAGAGGCATTCCAGATCCACTTTCATCTTCTTGCGGTGCATGTCCGCGATGAAGTTGCTCCACCCAGGTCGAAGCTTGGCGACAACACCCCCGACGACAAAAGCATCGACCAAGGGCATGTCGTCATCCGCCAACGTAATTTGAGGAACTCCTTGACTTGAGGCAACATGGTTTTGTCGTCCTCAAACCGCATCCTCCAGACCTTTTCAGACACATGGATCTTGTTCCTGTCATCTGCCTTGTAGAGATTCTCTACAGACTCCTAGACGTCCTTTGCATTGACCGTCTTGCTGTATGACTCTGCCAGAGAGTCCTCCATAGAGTTTTTGATCAACAATTTGCAGAGGTTGTTATCCCGTCTCCACTTTGACTGCAAAGTTGTGGTTTCAGCAACCCTTCGAGCATTTTCACCCTCTAGAATCAAAGGCTCAGGATCTGTCAACACATAGTCGACGCTCATGAGTTGAAGATTATGGCTGACCTTTCTCTTCTAGACGTTGAAATGCTTTCCGTCAAACCTCTCAAGTTTAAAACTTGTATTGAGAAATTATGCACGGTTGTTCTCCATCAGATCTGAATCTTGCTTTGAGATTGTTGTTCCCAAAATAGATCTTTTGATAGAAAATGGAAATCTTGAACTCTTATTTCCAGAGAGACGAAAAATTCGTTCTCATAAGAGAGAGATGAATACTCATTCTCAACCAAAGTTGATGCAACGAGATGAATGATCGCTCTCAACCGGAATTAATGCAACGATACGAATAATCGCTCTCAACCGGATTGATGCAACAATTTTGCTGGGGTGATAAAGATTACCGTTGTTCAAAGCAAGATTTGCCCTATTGCGATCTGCTCCCAGGAACCAGCAAGTTCGAAACTGTCACCTCCTTTCACGAACTCGAAGAACTCCTTAGGACTTCAATGACGGTGGTAACACTTCTCTCTTCGTCTCTTTATTTTAGCGTAAGTACTTAATGAAGGTACGAAGAGAGTATTTATAGAGAAGGGTCGAAACCCTAATCTTAATCCTGGCCGTAACTGATTGCGAACAGATAGGAGCTAATAATAGAAAGATTTGAATGATTTAAATTTAAATTGCACAAAAATTGAATCTGATCAATTAACTCAATATTTCTATAACCGCTCAAATCTTCCAATCAGCCACATCATACGCCACATGCGCCTCATAGCCACTTAGCCCGTCAACCTGCGTGCATAGCTGCGAAGCCCACGGCACCTGCGTGCCCAGCGCCGCAACCCAGTAGCACCCGCACTCCCAACACCGCAGCACCTGCGCGTCGCAGGCCCGCAGCACCTACGTCTGCTGCATCTGCGACTCGCACAGAGACGAGTGCACGAGCGCATCAACTGCACACAATGCGCCTTGCTCCGATGCTGACGTGCTAAATGCAAAGTGTGCCAACAAAATGCCACTTTATGCCCTTGAGGCCGAGTCCGAGTCGCTAAGCCCCTTCGGGGCTTAGCTCCACAAGAAAATTATCCCATGAGCATGACAAAAAGTATTAATGCTTCTTTGTTGGTTTTAGCCTTCTTTCCACTAGGAAAAAGCCCCCACATGGCACCCATGTGCCTCTCCATACTTCATGTGATCTCTCAACACAAGCAAAGCTTTATATGGAGATACCATCCATTTGGTTTTTCCAATGTGGGACTATCTTTCTAGTTTCTAAAACAAAACACCAACAAGCAAAAATGCTAACAGTATTGAGTCATGTGTGTGAGTGTATAGTTGTTTACTTGTGTGTGTATGCGAAGTGAAGAGTGTGTGTGTGTGTGTGTGTGTGTGTGTGTGTGTGTGTGTGTGTGTGTGTGTGTGTGTGTGTGTGTGTGTGTGTGTGTTTGTATGTGTATGTGTGTGTGTGTGTGTGTATGTGCGCGCGTGCGTTTTGAGTGTGTGAGCCTCCTGAATTTTAGGGTTTTTTTTTTTCAAATTTTCTAAATGAATTATTTTCGATAATTCATTTTGATTTAATTATCATTAAATGCTCCTTTTCGTGACTTTGATTTCTGGAGTATCAGAAATGTCAATCTAGGGAAACATCCTTCACAAGTTTGTAGTAGACAAGATTATCTTTATTTTGATATATCATGTCCCACCCAAACTTGTTCTCTTGTACTCCGTTTGTATCGCGCAACTTTCGGGCCAATTTAGGCAAATTGATCATCTACCGTAAAACCTGATCCAACTTCCAACTTAATTTCGGGACTCGATATCGGTCCAATCTAATCGACCCAATATATGATTTTGATCTATTTTGAGCCTACTATGCACGTGCCACTTGTGTGCCACCCAATTGATCTCCCGCATGCTCCTATTTCATCAATAATTATAAATAATTTAAATTTGTAATCATGATCAAACCTTAGCCCAAACTCATTCAAACTTGACCTAACACCCAACCAGATTTTATGTAGGCCCCTCTCATGACTACCCAAACGCCCCACACAAATTTCTTCCTCTTTCCTACTCTAAAATATCTCTTTTCCTCTCTCTACTTTATTTAAATATCTCTTTCTCTCTCTTTCTAATAATATATACATCTCTCTCTCTCTATTCCACTCACACACACAACCCCCTCAGCCATCACCATCAGCAGCACACCCCCCAAGCCATACGACAGCACCCCCTCCTCTCTTTTTATCATCATCATCTTCTTTTTCATTTTCCTTCCTCCCCCATACTTCTTCTTCTTCTTCCTCACACCATCAATACTACTCACCACCACCCTCACCACAACCATCATCTTCATCACCATTAACACCTCACTACCACCTTCTTCTCCTTCTCCTCCTCCTTTTCTCCTCCCCCCCGGCCAATAGCTCGAGCAGCCGCCGCCACCTCGCGCAGCAGCAGCAGCGCAGCAGTAGCTGTCGTGCCACCAACGCGTGACCACCACGGCCTCCCCCTCGAACGGGCGAGCTCCGACGAACCCCCCTGGCGTGCGTCTCCTTCTCCGACGCGTATCTGAGGCGATTCGTGCGTTTCTCATAAAATTTTGCCGTGACGTGCGCGGAATCAAAGTCAAAATTTGTTCTCGGGACAGTGACTTTGTGCACGTTCTTTGAGAAATTCGACCGTTGGATCTTCGATCCGTTTCTTTCGTCTCAATTTTGGTATATACCCCTTCACCCCTGTCAAGTTTCAACCGTTATTTCCGTCGTTTGATATGTCAAAATCGGCCACCAAGTTGACCATTTAAATTGTGTATATTTTGGACAGTTTTATGGAGCCAACTTCGTGGACTCGTATCTCCGCCATCGTAGCACCATTTGGCGTGCCGCCAGTTATTTTGGACAGCTGGTATGACCATCTTCATGCCCCTTATGTTTCGTTTCATTGTGAGCTAGTTTGATTGGTTGAATTTGACGCCAAAGTTGGTCATCCGAATTCGTAATTTCTAACTTATAAAATTTTAATTTTGAACCCAGGACTCCGGATTCAAATTCTGACAACACCAGTAGACTCGTAGCATCATTCTAGCACGAATTCATATAAAGTTTGCTTGATTTGGAGGACGTAGACCCCGACACGTATTTCGGTACAAGATGGGCCGTACAATCCGAGTCAACGGGCTTTTTTGAGATCGGCTCATCGGAATCCAATTCTGGATATACCGTTGAGTTCGTATTGTCATTCTGGACTTGTTAATATATACTTTGCTAGATTTAGTGGATATTGGTTTCGGTACGTATTTCCATACAAATCGGATTTCAATATCCGGGTCAATGGACCAATTTGAGATCGGGCCATCAGAATCCAATTCCGGATATACCGTTGAGTTCGTATCGCAATTCTAGATTCGTGGACATATATTTTGCTATGTTTTAGGACTTTATCCTGGCACATTTTTTTGGTGTAAAGTGGGTCCAATACGGACACTATTTTGATCCGAAATTACCTTTTCGTTACTGTATCCAAATTGGACTTATGGGTAGGCTATTCTAGCTATTTTGACCATTTTGGACACGTTGGTGATGGTTGTTTCATCATCCGACAACATCTGTAGACTTTTCTCTTATCTATCACCATTTGTTATAATCCTTCTCTTTTGGTTCGTATTTTGAGATCCGTCGATTCCAGTAATTTCACATCACTGAAATTGATAAGTTGACTATATAGATGATTATAGAGACTAGGTTTGACCTAGTTTAACCTAGAGTGGACTAGGAGTTGACCAGAGTTGACCAGTTGACCAAAGTCAACTATAAGTCAACCTTTGACCCAGTTTGACTGAGTTTGACCTATAATTGGCCTAGAAGCATAGAATTAATGTGTATATATATATTGTTTACTCTAGAACACTAAGTAACTCTGTAAATTTATATTAGGTCTCTGTGACGTCGGTTCAGGTATAGACCCTCACTTATTGCTCAGGACAGCAGGCGAGTACATTCTCTGATAGTTTTCATTGTCTTGATATCTACTATATCCGATTCAGTTGTAGTATTTTACTTGATTTTCGACATGATGGTACACGGACTAGTATACGTCGGATCCTGTCATGAGATGTCATTCCTGGGTTACCATGGTATATTGGTACATTGTTCGTCTTATTTTCTGTACTAGTATAGACGTCGATTTCTAAGGAGATTTGCTACCCTCTTAGAGAATTTCGTGTCATGACGTGACATATCCGGATCCATATATTATTCGGAGATGGAAAGTTATTAGAGGTTATGTGATCAATACCCCTCATGTATTCCTGTTACTACTTGCATCATAGCTTTACCCTCGCCTCATGTAGGGTAAAGCCTGACCTATGTTACTACTTGCCTCATAGCTTTCCAGGTTGGCCGGCTTGACCATATATATATATGTTGTTCCTATGATAGTCGGTTGTAACACCCAGTTTTCCAAATGAGGATAATTTTAAATTTTTATAATTATAATCATTTAATAATGATATTTAAATCATATTATGAATTTTGGTAATTTTTAATCAATTTAAAACTATTTAAAATATTGAATTATGATTTGGATGGTTAACTAGTTAAACCCTAGTTTTGCTAAGCCTAGAGACTAACCATGACCAAGGGAGCATAGTCATGTAATTAGAATGTCATATTACTACTTTTTAGCCTAGGGGTATTTTGATCATTTTGACAATTTTATGAAATTGTAATTTATATTAATTAAATATTGTGCTAATCTTTTAGTTAAGCCTTATCCTAGAAGTTTAAGCTAATCTAGATTAGTCTTGAGGTTAGAATCATGGTTAGAACATTCCAACTAAGTGACAAGGTTAGTAATATCTAGATATTATAGTAGTAGGATATTTTCCTCAGGATATTTGTAAAAAGAAAGCCTTAGGGCTAATTGAACCAATAGGAGGACTTGAAATTGGGTGGAAGAACCCTAGCCACACATCTAGCTATTGCCAAACCCTAATTCCCTTAGTTTGGCCAACCATTCAAGCCCCTCCCCTCCTATAAGTATCACACTTAAGAGCCCTTGTCTCTTTTTAAATACCTAGAAAGAACCCTAATTTGTTCTTCCCCAAATTCCTCCCCCTTTATCCAAATTGATCCCAAATTGAGTCAAATCAATTGCATCATCATCCTCAACAGTAGAGAATGCTAAGGGAGGCTAGCTAGCAAGGATTCGAAGTAAATCGACCATTGCATTTGAAGAACACCTTCCCTTTCTCATTTTTTATTGAGATTTTCTCTCAATAGGTAAATGCCATAAAACCTATTTAAATTTTAGTTTCTTTCCATAGATGCATTCATTTAGGGTTCCCCTAGTGTAGCCCAAGTTAGGTAGGAATTCGTGTCCATTTGGTGTCCGTATCGGACACGTATCGGCATTTTTAAATAAGTGTTTGGTGAAATGCCACATCGAAAATTATTTTAGTAATTTTCAAAACTAATTA
Source organism: Iris pallida (assembly GCA_029216955.1). Lineage (NCBI taxonomy): Eukaryota > Viridiplantae > Streptophyta > Magnoliopsida > Asparagales > Iridaceae > Iris > Iris pallida. Next base: position 3,535,425 of record JANAVB010010792.1, read on the forward strand.
CACATTTTTGTAGCCCTACATGTAGGAATTCGAGAACCCTAAGACTGAGCACGATTTGAGTTAGATTTCGTGTCCAAATTGGACACGCACCTCATGCACGAGACACCGCACGGGGCTCGTGCGACTCCCCTTCTGTTCGAGTGTCCTAGCGGACACGACACGGCACTATGTGCCATGAAACTTCATGGACACGTGGGGGCACCCACTGACATCATGTCCATGAAGTTTCATGAGTCCTCGATGTATTTATGCGAAGAAATCGCGTGCGCACTGGTCCTTGCCAACACTGTGCATACGTGAAAACATGACCTGATACGCACTTCGTGCATGGACACGCGACTTCATGGACACGTCTCAGGCACCTAGACACATACCCTGACACCCCACCTAGCTACTGACATGAGCATGAGACTGCTCGTGCCACGTGTCGAGCTATATTCTCCTCGACATGGCTGCACGAGGCAACCACTATGCTGTCTTTAATACAATGTGTCGACCCCCCCAGTTTGGACACGATTTTGACTCATGTTGACACGTGGACACGTGTGAGTGTCACACACATAACCACCCCCTGACATGTGTGTTTGGTTCGATATTTGCATTGAGTTTAGGTTTAGAATTTGGTTTCTTGGATTTGACTAATACATATAATAGGGATTTTATGTTAACTGTTAACTGAATGTTTGGGGTTTTGATGTTAATTGGTTTTGGGATTGAATGCAATATATATATACAAAACTTGAATTTGGGTTGATGAGCCTGAGTATATTTGATAACTGAAAGTTAGATGAAACCTGGACAGTGGTTTGGGTTTGCTATTAAGACTGTAAATGTATACAAAACCTGAGATTTGGTTTTATAAGCTGTTTCAGTCCATCTTCGGGTTCACTTGCTAGTATGTGATTATACATATGATGTTAAGCCATAAAACTATACATTACATATATAGATATATATGATTTAGATATGTGTTTACATTATATATGTGAATGTGTATTGAGGGTTCATATATGGGGTATATGTGTGTATGTATGTCTGTGTGAGTATGTGTTTAGTTGAGGTAGATAATAGGATAAGGGAAATATATATATGCATTAGCAGCAAGCAATACTTGTTGTATAGACACCAAGTACTAGCGAGCAGAGCATGTTTGAATAGAAATAGAGTGTGCAGGCCATTCAGGCAACAACACCTTGACTTGGCATGGCCGAGTTTTGCCATAGTAGGCCTGTCAGCAGATGAGCTGGAAAGGACACTGCTTGGGTTCAGTTCCTTGTCATTCATTTAGCTTAGCTTCCAACTTAATTGCCACTAGTGTTCAGTCCACATGTTGACAGAGTTTCAGTCCCCATTACATAGTGTTAGCCCACATTCACTTATGGTCAATCTCCATCATATAATATCAGATATATGAGTAGAAGGAGAGGTTCAGATGTGAGTGCAACTAGAGTGTGTATGTGTGTCTTTGAGTAAGGGGTATGGTAAGTCACATAGGTAAGAGTTAGAGTGTCTAACTAAGAGTTGGTACTATATGCAAGTAAATATATATGTAGATATATATATGGTGTATATATATATGCCTATGTATATATGTAGATGATAGGTAGATAGATAATGTTAGGATTTGATTTTGGGTATGTGAGTGTGAGTTTAGTATAGGTTATCTTGAGTTGAGGTTTACCCTCATATAATTTTAGTGATATATATATAATGTATTATGTAAGTATTGAGATGTATGTATATATATGTGGTAGATATATAGATGAGTTTATATGGGGATACCTAGATAGACTAGAGGGTAACCAAGTTTGACTAATAGTGGATTAGTTGACTAAATTTGACTTAGTTGACCAACCCTAAAGTTGACCATTGACCAATTGACCCTTGCTAGCCTAAGTTTGACCAGTTGACCAAGATAGCCTTGTTGTTGACCTAGTTTGACTAGATGTTGACTTGGTTTGACCAAGGGTTGACCAAGTTTGACTTTGACCTAGATTGGCTTAGAAATCATATAGTTTGCATTGTAAACTTTATTTACCTTATTTTAAATACATTATAACCCATATTGCTCTATTTAGGACATTGTGACTCCGGTACAGACATCTGATATTATACTACTTTTTTTAGAATGTCAGGCGAGTGCATTCTCTGATAGTTCTCTCATTTACTTGTCAATTACTGTATTTCAGTTCTAGTTAGTCTATGTGATTCTCTGTTACAACACGTATGGATATTTCTGGATTTATGTATGCGACACACATACCATCTTGTTTGGCCTCTATTGCTGGAATCATTCTGGAATCATTGCTGGTATCATTATTTTTGGCTGGACTCATCTCAATTCTCGTGTCAAATTCTGGATTCACTTGTATTGCGGGACGGAGAAATATTGAGTAAGACATGTAGACATACTCCAAATCTGTAATCTCCAAACTGGAATCTACTAGAAGTATAGCCATCCCTCGCCTGATCAGTGGATGATGTGCATGATACCTACAGCCGTTTACATGTCGATCTCGGTATTTTAAAACACACTGATAGAATATAGCTGGTCTCACCTGGATTCTTGATCACTGACTAGAATCATCTTGTACTGGATTCATCTTGTATTAGATTCGTCTCGTACTGGATTTACATTAGATTTACACTTGTCTTACATTTACTGCATGGACTTATCATGTTACTCTAGTTCAGCTAGAATCTTATTTTACAGTCTTCATTGCCATCATTCTTCTCTTGTTTTAGTTACCTTACTTTTTTTGTATCTTAACTGTTTTTCTATACCATCACCTGAATATAAACTACCATGTTCATCAATAAAACTGTCTATAACTACTTTATAGTTCTCTGTCATTTACTTGGGTTTTTTACATGAGTTGTGCTCGTTCCTATCCTAACAGGACCTGTTGAAAATATTACAGATGATTGTCCTGAGGACATTTGCCCTACTTGCCTTGGAGCAAGAGATGGCTTAGCTACCTTTGGCCCCGACACTCAGGAGTGATCGAAAGACTAGCTAGTAGACTTGGTTTAGTTTTTATGTTTTAGAACTTGAATTGTAATAAGTTGAGATATTATTTTGTTTTGAGATTATTTGAGATTATTACTATTTAGTAGTTTATATTTGTTGTTGTTGTTTAGTCTTTAGTTATAATCTTTTGTGTTATCATATCTTGCTTAGACTGTGATTGAGATTTCATTATATCTATACTTGTCCTCCGTTCGGAGTTGAGATTTTGACTAGTACATTATATAATTGCGTGAGTTGTTGTTTAGATAGTGACATAGAACAGCGTTGTACCGCCGATACTGTGGCGTAGGCTGGGCGCTGTTACGTACTCGTACCCTCACAGCGGGTGCGGGTCGTGACACATTTTTAGTGGTGGCCCATGCAGGTCGAGAGTCGCATTAGTACGATATCGTAGTAGTACGACGACTTAGTTGTACTGCTGCGAGCCTGCGATAGGATTGAGCGATAGGCTTCAATGGAGAGGTACTCAATCACAGTTAGAAAAAATTATGCTTCAATTCATGCCATCTAAACATCTTGCTGATTTGTCTTCTTTAAAATTAACTATCATCCTTTGATTTATCGCTTCTATCTCAGTATTTATTCCTCGTTGGATCTGTCTCCAGGATGGTCATCGAGACTAGATCTCATCGTTCCGGACCGGAGGACACTGCTGAGAGATCTTCCACCTCTCGTCCTGTACAGCCAGCCCCCGATACCGCAGCACTAGTTATGCCAGTTGGGGTGTGTGCTTCAGCTACCTTCGGAGGATCCCCTCCACCAGTACGTAGGCAGAGCCCAGTTATCCCAGAGGTGCTTTAGTAGCAGCAGCCGCCTTCAGGATCCGTCGATACAGTACAGCTGTTTGCCTTCTTCCAGCAGTTTATGGAGCTCAGCAGGCTCAGCAGCAGCGTCAGATGGTAGAGTTCAGCAGGGGCATAGATCTGGCCCTGACAACAGTGGAGAGAGTTACAGCTGAGCATCCGGCAGGTCAGCAGTAGCATAAGCCGAAGGAGAAGGGCATACAGGATTTCCACAAGATGCGCCCGCGAGACTTTAAGGGTACAGAGGGCATCCTGTACGCAGACATGTGGATCGAGCACATGGAGGAGATCTTCAGGCTAGCGGAGATTCCAGAGAGACTGCAGATTAAGGCGACAGCTAGTATGATGCAGGACTTGGCTCGCACGTGGTACCAGACAGATCCGAGGGTTGGTACAGCTGGACAGACTTGGGCATCTTTCAATAAGCTGTTCAAGGAAAAGTTCTTTCCCGATGTAGCGCTTGGTGCCCTCGAGATGCAGTTCGAGGCTTTGGTGCAGGGCAGTCAGACTGTCAAGGAGTATGTCGGGGAGTTCTGCCATCTGGGCAGATTTGTTGAGGGGCTTTCTGAGGCGACGAAGGCCCGGAGGTTCAGGAAAAGGCTAGTCAAGGAGGTGAAGTCTTACACCATGAGTGCCCGTAGCGCCACTTTTGAGGAGATCCTGGTCGGAGCCCTAGCAGCGGAGGATGACCTTGAGCTGAGGCTCAAGAGGGGACGAGACGCTCACGGTGCCAGCAGCCGTAGAAGCCAGGCTAAAAGGCCTCACGTACAGATTCAGCAGACACAGGCACCAGTGATAGTTCAGCAGGTGCAGCATCAGTATCAGGGTTAGGACCCGAAGACGATCAGTTGGTCCTACTACAGGAAGTTGGGACATACCAAGGAGCAGTATAAGAAGAGGCTGAAGGTTTGCTATTTCTGTGGGTCTGAATCCCACCAGAAGATAGATCGTCCCATGGTACCTCTTTTTGAGGGAGCTAGGCCACCTGTAGCATAGCACCAGTGGGGTGGATCTTTTGCGATGGCAGTCGAGGAGACTGATGTTGCAGGTGATGGGTTAGCAGGTTTGTCCTTCTTGTTCTTCCTCTCCACCTTCATGTGTGATTCCATTAATACCTGCCAGGATATGCTTGTGATATGTTAGATAGCATAGTTACCCTGATCGAGACTGTGGAATAACGACCAGTAGGATTGTATTGCATGTTATCTATCGACCTTGATTTGATTGGGGGTTTGACCTAGTAGGGGTACAACCATCTTAATTTCGAGGACGAAATTCTTCTAAGGGGATAGACTTGTAACACCCAGTTTTCCAAATGAGGGCAATTTTAAAATTTTATAATTATAATCATTTATAATGATATTTAAATTATATTGTGATTTTTGGTGATTTTTAATCAATTTAAAACTATTTAAAATATTGAATTGTGATTTGGATGGTTAACTAGTTAAATCCTAGTTTTGCTAAGCCTAGAGACTAACCATGACCAAGGGAGCCTAGTCATGTGATTAGAATGTCATATTACTACTTTTTAGCGTAGGAGTATTTTGGTTATTTTGACAATTTTATGAAATTATAGTTTATATTAATTAAATATTGTGCTAATCTTTTAGTTAAGCCTTAACCTAGAAGTTTAACCTAATCTAGATTAGTCTTGAGGTTAGAATCATGGTTAGAACATTTCTACTAAGTGCCAAGGTTAGTAATATCGAGATATTATAGTAGTAGGATATTTTTCTCATGATATTTGTAAAAAGAAAGCCTTAGGGCTAATTGAACCAATAGGAGGACTTGAAATTGGGTGGAAGAACCCTAGCCACACATCTAGCTATTGCCAAACCCTAATTCCCTTAGTTTGGCCAGCAATACAAGCCCCCCTCCTATAAGTATCACACTTAAGAGCCCTTGCCTCTTTTTAAATACCTAGAAAGATCCCTAATTTGTTCTTCCCCAAATTCCTCCCCCTTTATCCAAATTGATCTCAAATTGAGTCAAATCAATTGCATCATCATCCCCAACAGTAGAGAATGCTAAGGGAGGCTAGCTAGCAAGGATTCGAAGTAAATCGACCATTGCATTTGAAGAAGAACACCTTCCCTTTCTTATTTTTTATTGAGATTTCCTCTCAATAGGTAAATGCCATAAAACCTATTTAAATTTTAGTTTCTTTCCATAGATGCATTCATTTAGGGTTCCCCTAGGTGTAGCCCAAGTTAGGTAGGAATTTGTGTCCATTTGGTGTCCGTATCGGACACGTAACGACATTTTTAAATAAGTGTTTGGTGAAATGCCACATAGAAAATTATTTTAGTAATTTTCAAAACTAATTACACATTTTTGTAGCCCTACATGTGGGAATTCTAGAACCCTAAGACTGAGCACGATTTGAGTTAGATTTCATGTCCAAATTGGACACGCACCTCATGCACGAGACACCACACGGGGCTCGTACGACTCCCCTTCTATTCGAGTATCCTAGCGGACACGACACGGCACCATGTGCAATAAAACTTTATGGACACGTGGGGGCACCCACTGACATCATTTCCATGAAGTTTCATGAGTCCTCGATGTGTTTGTGCGAAGAAATCGCGTGCGCACTGGTCCTTGCCAACACTGTACATACGTGAAAACATGCCCTGATATGCACTTCGTGCATGGACACGTGACTTCGTAGACACGACTCAGGCACCTAGACACATACCCTGACACCCCACCTAGTTACTGACATGAGCACGAGACTGCTCGTGCCACGTGTCGAGCTATATTCTCCTCGACATGGCTGCACGAGGCAGCCTCTGTGCTGTCTTTAATACATTGTGTCGACCCCCCCCAGTTTGGACACGATTTTGACTCATTGTTGACACGTGGACACGTGTGAGTGTCACACACATGACCACCCCCTGACATGTGTGTTTGGTTCTATATTTGCATTGAGTTTAGGTTTAGAATTTGGGTTCTTGGATTTGACTAATACATATAACAGGGATTTTATGTTAACTGTTAACTGAATGTTTGGGGTTTTGATATTAATTGGTTTTGGGATTGAATGCAATATATATATACAAAACTTGAATTTGGGTTGATGAGCCTGAGTATATTTGAAAACTGAATGTTAGATGAAACCTGGACAGTGGTTTGGGTTTGCTATTAAGACTGTAAATGTATACAAAACCTGAGATTTGGTTTTATAAGATGTTTCAGTCCATCTTCGGGTTCACTTGCTAGTATGTGATTATACATATGATGTTAAGCCATAAAATTATACATTACATATATATATATATATATATATATATATATATATATATATATATATATATATATATATATATATATATATATATATATATATATATATGATTTAGATATGTGTTTACATTATATATGTGAATGTGTATTGAGGGTTCATATATGGGGTATATGTGTGTATGTATGTCTGTGTGAGTATGTGTTTAGTTGAGGTAGATAATAGAATAAGGGAAGGATATATGTGCATTAGCAGCAAGCAATACTTGTTGTATAGACACCAAGTACTAGTGAGCAGAGCATGTTTGAACAGAAATAGAGTGTTCAGTCCATTCAGGCAACAACAACTTGACTTGGCTTGGCCGAGTTTTGCCATAGTAGGCCTGTCAGCAGATGAGTTGGAAAGGACACTGCTTGGGTTCAGTTCCTTGTCATTCATTTAACTTAGCTTCCAACTTAATTGCCACTAGTGTTCAGTCCACATGTTGACAGAGTTTCAGTCCCCATTACATAGTGTTAGCCCACATTCACTTATGGTCAATCTCTATCATATAATATCAGATATATGAGTAGAAGAAGAGGTTCAGATGTGAGTGCAACTAGAGTGTGTATGTGTGTCTTTGAGTAAGGGGTATGGTAAGTCACATAGGTAAGAGTTAGAGTGTCTAACTAAGAGTTGGTACTATATGCAAGTAAATATATATGTAGATATATATATGGTGTATATATATATGCCTATGTATATATATAGATGATAGGTAGATAAATAATGTTAGGATTTGATTTTGGGTATGTGAGTGTGAGTTTAGTATAGGTTATCTTGAGTTGAGGGTTACCCTCATATAATTTTAGTGATATATATATATATATATATAATGTATTATGCAAGTATTGAGATGTATGTATATATATGTGGTAGATATATAGATGAGTTTATATAGGGATACCTAGATAGACTAGAGGGTAACCAAGTTTGACTAATAGTGGATTAGTTGACAAAATTTCACTTAGTTGACCAACCCTAAAGTTGACCATTGACCAATTGACCCTTGCTAGCCTAAGTTTGACCAGTTGACCAAGATAGCCTTGTTGTTGACCTAGTTTGACTAGATGTTGACTTGGTTTGACCCCGGGTTGACCAAGTTTGACTTTGACCTAGATTGGCTTAGAAATCATATAGTTTGCATTGTAACTTCATTTACCTTATTTTAAACAAGTTATAACCCATATTTCTCTATTTAGGACACTGTGACTCCGGTACAGACATCTGATATTATACTACTCTTTAGAGTGTCAGGCGAGTGCATTCTCTAATAGTTCTCTCATTTACTTGTCAATTACTGTATTTCAGTTCTAGTTAGTTCTATGTGATTCTCTGTTACAACACGTATGGATATTTCTGGATTCATGTATGCGACACACATACTATCTTGTTTGGCCTCTATTGCTGGAATCATTCTGGAATCATTGCTGGTATCATCATGTTTGGCTGGACTTATCTAAATTCTCGTGTCGAATTCTGGATTTACTTGTCTTACGGGGCGGGGAAATATTGAGTAAGACATGTTGACATATCCCAAATTTGGAATCTTCAAACTGGAATCTACTAGAAGCATAGCCATCCCTCGCCGGATCAGTGGGTGATGTGCCTGATGCCTACAGCCGTTTACATATCGATCTCGGTATTTTAAAACATACTGATAGAATATAGCTGGTCTCACCTGGATTCTTGATCACTGAATAGAATTATCTTGTACTGGATTCATCTTGTATTAGATTCATCTCGTACTGGATTTATATTGGATTTACACTTGTCTTACATTTACTGTCTGGACTTATCATGTTACTCTAGTTCAGCTAGAATCTTATTTTACAGTCTTCATTGCCATGATTCTTCTCTTATTTTAGTTACCTTACTTTCCTTGCATCTTAACTGTTTCTCTATACCATCATCTGAATATAAACTACCATGTTCGTCAATAAAAATGTCAATAGCTGCTTTATAGTTCTCTGTCATTTACTTGGGTTTTCTAGATGAGTTGTGCTCGTTCCTATCCTGACTGGACCTGTTAAAAATATTACAGATGATTGCCCTGAGGACATTTGCCCTACTTGTCTTGGAGCAGGAGATGGCTTAGCTATCTTTGGCCCCGACACTCAGGAGTGATCGGGAGGCTAGCTAGTAGACTTGGTTTAGTTTTCTTGTTTTAGAACTTGAATTATAATAAGTTAAGATATTGTTTTGTTTTGAGATTGTTTGAGATTATTACTATTTAGTAGTTTATATTTTTTATTGTTTAGTCTTTAGTTATAATCTTCTGTGTTATCATATCGTGCTTAGACTGTGATTGAGATTTCATTATATCTATACTTGTCCTCCGTTTGGAGTTAAGATTTTGACAAGTACATTATATAATTGTGTGAGTTGTTGTTTAGATAGTGATCTAGAACAGCGTTCTACCGCCGATACTGCGGCGTAGGCTGGGCACTGTTACGTACTCGTACCCTCACAGTGGGTGCGGATCGTGACATTGGTCAAATGGAAGAGCCTGATCTTGACCCAAGCCGATCACATAATACTCTAATATCACAAGGCACTATTTATATTTACATTATACATCATATATTACTGTACTGTTCTACATTCCAGTATTTTATACCCTGACATGATATCCAGTTTTACATATCATGTTTATATTTCAGTCTTGATATTTTATCTTGTATTTTATTATAATTATCTCTTATAGAATTTGTCAATTTACATAGAACTGTTGTTAGTTTATGTATTCGTTCTCATCCTGACTAGATACGTTGACATTTTTAGGAGATTGTTATGCCCACATTATTGGACTACATGATGATGCTAGCTGAGGCAGATCTCGATATTCTTTCACCGTGAGTTGTCTCACATGAGTTCTAGGTCTGGTAGTTATTTTAGTTTTGTTATTATTTTTCCTCCGTTTCATTCTTGTCTCATATGATCCTTTTGTAGATTATAGTTGTTCTAGTGATATTATTATCTTTCTTGTCTTATCTTCCTTAGCATTTGTGATGTGATATGAGTAGCTTTATAGTTATGGATCTTTTAGATGTTGTAGTTAGTATCAGGTACTTGACAGCATTCTGCCGTCGATACTGCGGCGTAGGGTGGGCGTGGCCCACGTATTCGTACCCGTATATCCGGGTGCGGGTTGTGACATATTTTTCTGGTGGCCCATGCAGGTCAGTCTTTACAATTAATGCGAAGTCGTGGTAGTACTTGAGCTGATCTGTACTACTGCGAGCCTGTCCTAGGATTAAGATCGAGTTATGAAATATTTTAGGATTTTGGTACTCAGTCACATACTAGGAACTCTTGATAGATTCCAGGCATGACCTCTGGGAGTCTTATTTCGAAAGTTTTTCAAGTCTATTTCCCACTTGCTTCTATTCGTCCTGATTTTGAAATATATGTCCATTATCGAACCCTATTCTTGCATTGGGATGTGTTTATGGACCCCAGAGGAAACTAAAATGTAGAAGTTGAACTTATATATCATCTAGGTTGAAAAGAGAAAATGATTAGCCAGTCTTATATAAAGGTTAAGATTTGTTTTAGATTATATTCCAGGAATCTTGTCCTAGATAGTCCCTTTGGGACATCCCCTGAGAACCTCCCTCTAAACCCTACCTCGGAATCTGTTTCCGCTTGTTTCCATTTACTTATCCTTGATTCGTTGATAAATTTTGAATCTTGATGTTTGTTGTTGAATTTGATTTTGTTTCTAGATAATTTTTTATGAATTAAGTTAAGATATATTCTGATAACATATTTGATGAGTACGATAAGAAGGGTAAATGTCTACTTTATTTATGAAGTTTAGAATTTATTGCAGTCATACAAGCTAGCATGACGAAGACATGGAGCATGATTTTGGGTATACTATCCTAGTTATAAAATTTAGATTTTCTTGCAGCCATACCGGTTGGCGTGGTAAGGATGTCACGACCCGCACCCTAGAGTTAGGGCACGAGACGTGGGTACGTCCAGCCTACGCCGCAGTGTCGGCGGTAGAACGCTGTCCTAGGTCACAACATCTAACAATATAGCTCTAAACAGTTTATACTCCCCGAATGGGGGTGACATAGCAGTAAAACTCAATCACAACTAAGGAAGAGATAGCACGATATGAAATAGAACTCAAGGAAATAAATAGATGAAAAGTAGTAGTCTAAGATAATCCCAGCAATATCCAGAAGTACATGGTCTCAGATACAGAATGGAAGAATATATACAACTCTGAACTCCAAATATAGTCTAGCTAAAACATGTCTCAAGACTGCATAAAGTAAGATAAGCCTAACTAATCGAGTCTAGGCAATCGGGGTGATATCCTCAGCTAAAGCTGGGTCCTCCTGAGGGTCCAGCTCGCAGGTGTCATCTAAGGCTGCTCCGTAGTAAGTGTCCAGGCAAGCCTCCTCCTCGTCCTCTGTAATATTTTCAACAGGTCCAATCAGGACAGGAGCGAGTACAGTACATCTCAACAGTTCATAGCAGGTTAGAAGATATAATCATGCAGTAAAGTAAAATACAAGTACTGAAAGAAGTGCAGTATGTAAACAGAGAGAGAAAGCTGTAATAGAAATATCTACTATAAATAAAGAACTAACATGTGGCTAGTGAGTCAGAGTATAATATAGACATGTACATGGCATAGGAGATTCTGATAAGACACTATGGAAGAGATTCTGATAAGATACTACTTGGGTATTATTCACATGTCTACTTCTACTCCTCCGTACCCCTAATCAGTACACAAGGATCCAACCAAGTTATGTTATGATTCCACGCAAAGCCCCCGAAGGGTAGTACATGGAAGTCCCAAAAATAGGGATTCTAGGAGATTCTAGGATACCCAGTGAATGGGATAAGAGATTCTAGGAGACTCTGTGATCATAAGAGTATATGTCACAAGTGATCGAAGAACCTGTGAAGCATAGTGATACGACATGTATGTGAAACGCACAGAACATGTAGTACCCGATGCTCCCTAAGGATAACATCTCAAGAAGGGATCCGTATAGTACCAATCCGTGTGACCAACGTGATAGTACAAGTAAAGTAATCTACTGCAGGAAATAGTTTTAAGCAGGATATGAAATGATCAGAGAATGTACTCGCCTGTATCTGAGTGTCCAATATGAATCGTACTGTCCAAGGAGTGGTGTCTGGCTCCTAATCTGAACAGCACAAGTCATAACAAGTCTAAAATGGTAAAATAAAGTTCTACTATGCATTCTACATGATTCTAGGTCAATCTAGGCCAAAGTCAACTCTTGGTCAACTCTGGTCAACCCTAGAAGTCAAACTAGGTCAACAAGGTCTAACCAAGTCTAAACTAGGCTATCAAGTCTACACTAGACTACATTATTCTATACTAGTCTACACAAGTCAAACCTATATCTAAAACTTATCACTCTATATATATATTACCTACCTATATGGTATCCACATACAAATAGGTATTCACATCCCATGCACTCACAATACATCACTAACCAATATAGGCAACACAACTTTACATTATATATAGATACATACATATTAGAGTTAACATTATATATACCTATAAATATACATCACCCAAGTACATATGTATTCACACAATACATAACCCACAACTAGAGACTGGAAATATTAGAGAGAATGAGAGAGAGAGAGAGAGAGTCCATGTGTGTGTGTGTGCAACATGAAATTGTGGGTGTATGCATGAGTGTAGCTGAGTGTGTGTGGAAGGGTGAGGGTGCATTAGGGTGTCTATGTTATAATAAAAATCTGGAAATTACAAAACAGTGAGCAATAGGCAGTTATTGAACCATACATGAAGAAATCTGGAATCATTTCACATTAACTCAGAAAAACAGTGAAGTGTGAGAAAACAGTATATATATTTATTGGAAAAACAGTGAATGATAAGAAGGAAGGGAACAATTCAATACACAAGTCAAAACTGGAAATTAGTCCACATTTACTCTCAGGTTTCAACTCTACTTCATTCTCAGATTCTACAATATGGAAACACATTGATAGTTCATAAAAGACTTCAAAACAGTCTATTAAAACCAACCCCATTTCCCAAGTTTCAACTAACTTAACCAAAACCATATTAGTCTATCATGAAACCCATTCTCAGGTTTCAACAAATTCAACCCAATCACATACAAGATTCAATCAGTTCCTTACATAAAATCAAGTCTCATTCGAAAACCAATTCTTAGTTTTACATTCAATACAAAATCAGTTGAAACATACTCAAAACAGTTACTATATGACAGTTAGATATAGCTCTAAATCAAACCCAATTGTCAACCCAACAACACCTAAATTGATACACACATAGGTCACATATAGGGAAACATATTTAGAATCTAAAATCCAGTATTTAACATCATTACCAAGGTTAAAACATCTGACAAATTTCACATTTTGAAATCTGGAATTGACAGGCAATACATGTATCAGTTGATTTGGTAAATGAGAAATCGATTTGGAAATATTAAACAAATCATGAATCTAAGGGTTGGTAAATGAAACAACCCTTGTGCACAAACCCCCACACTCCATTTCGTGTCACCCAAAGCCTGACACGGCGTGTCCAATACACAGAACTCAAACATACACAGTGCACTGTCAGTGCACTGTCTCGTGCACACGTGCACTTGTGTCGTGTGCACGACACAAGACACGAGGGAGTCTCGTGGTCACCCACATAGGTAGCCCACCTATAGGGCTACCTCATAGGCCCATTGGCCAGTGTCCACAACGTGTCAGTGTCGACACGAGGCCCGTATCAGTGGCAAAAATCAACAGTGCACAGTGCAGTGTAAAATCGGTACGGGTGGGATTTCTCCCAATTTGCTCGATAAAATGAGCTAAAAATTGGTCTGTGTCATGTCAGTCACGTGTCCTAAGTGTCACCAAAATTTTATCCCAAAAAGTATCGTGTCGTGTCCGCTACAGACCCCGATAGGCAGGGGATCTCTGTAGCACGCGCGCGAGCGTGTGCACGCGCGTGTCCAAGTCGTAAATCCAACTCGAAACGACACTGATACTACCACAGCAGATCAAAAATGTATAAGCAATCATGAAACTAAATTTCCTATTCAAAAGCAAATCGAAAATAACACCAACAGCCCCTTTGTGGCATTTTCACAAACACCAGTGTAGGGACACAGACACGTGTCCAAAACGGACACAAAACCCATGACACCCGACACGAATCCTATATAGACTCTTAGGGGACCCTTAGGGCTTCCTATTGATGAAGACAAAATGAAAATCCATGGAGAAATGGGAAAGTTACCTATTGATGAACAATGGGTGAAAAATCTCCAAATGGAATGATTCCTCAAGCCACCAAAAACCCACAAATTATTTCTTTCCTGCAAACAATCAATACCAACAGCAAGAACATTGATATTAGGATCTAATGCAACAAGTTTGGGGGAAAAAGGACCTAAAATGGATTTATAATAAATTTCTAAAGATAGGAACTCACCTCTTTCTTCTTGAAATAATTTTCCTAAGGAAAGGAGGCTAGCCCTAGAATTTAGGAGGGGTTTTATAGTGGGGGAATCCCAATGTAATAGGTGGCCGGCCACTACACTTAGGGTTAGGGTTTGGTAGTTTGGGCTTGGGCCAAGTTACATGAGCTATGGTTGATTTGATTAATAAAGACTCTAAATCATAAGTCATGGCTTATGGCTTTCTAATTTCTATAGCTAAATAGGTTCTAATGACCTAACCATAGATTAGGCTAGGTTAGACTAGAGTCACAAATCCTAACCAAGCTCATACTAACTAGGGTTAGCTCCTAGGTTGATCTACATGGGTCCAAACTAGCCAAAATCAATCTAGCCCAAACAATTCCAAAATAATTCCTAAAAATTCCCATAAATTCTAATTAATTCTAATAAATTTAAAATACTCCAAAAATGACAAAAATACCCTCACACTAGAAATGTGGTAGTGACAAAGGAATCTAGATGTCACTCCCATTTTTCGTTGTACGTATTTTCAGTATACGTATACGGATTTCTGACATTTATCAGGTGGACCGTAATTAGACTTGTCTTGCTTAGCCTAGTCTTATTTTAATCTAGCTTAGTTTATTTTAATTTGGTTCGATTAAATTTGACTTGGCTTGGTTTGGTTTAGCTTGGCTTGGTTTGGTTTGAGATGGAGAGGGTTGATATATAACCCAACTCCTCTCTCTCCTCATTCACTTCTTCATTTACTTCTTCATCTTCTCCATTTACTCCTCCCACCTACCAAGCCCTAGACAAGTATAACTTGCTTCATGATAGATCTCAAGTTTTATCGTTCCATTCTCTTCCTTACTTGATTCTAAGCCTCTTTAGAACTTGGCATTTTTGGGTTTGATGGATGGACTCTTGTAGATCTAAGTTTATAAATTTTTTGGTTTTTCTTGGTTTTAACCTCTGAAACTTGGTTATTTTCGAGATCTAATGGATTCATGTTGTAGGAAATTTAATTCTATCCAATTTTGGCTTTTGAATCGCTTGATTTCGACTTCATATGAACAAGTTATACCATTTTCATGTTCATGGGTTCCCCACACATTTTGGTGCTGTCGAGACGATGAACAGTGCCGTACGTAGTGTCTTCGCCGCCACGTAACGTGCGTCGTGCTTGTACGCAACGTGCGCCGTGGGCGATTTTGCCCGCGCGCAACGTGCAACTTGTGCGGCTGCACACCCGCACGATTTTTTGCCGCGCAACGTGCGTCGTGCTTGCGCGCAACGTGCGCCGTGGGCAGTTTTGCTTGTGCAACTTGCGTGCAGGTCACTCTAAATGACTGTTGTTGCCTCTTTGAGCTATTTTGTAGCTAAAATCTTAAATAACTCAAAACATGAAAGTTGTAGATCTTTTCCTTGGCTTCAAGAATATGTTACTAGCTATTTTATACAAGTTTCTCTCATTCATGATAATGTAAGGATAGAATACGATAGTACCCTGTTAAGGCGCACTCTTAACAAGTATCAAGTAACATGATAATTCATGATAGTAACCCGTTGTGGTGCACTCTTGACAAGTAACTTGATATGATAATTCTTGATAGCAGTCCGTTGTGACGCACTCTTGACTTGATAAAGTAAACCTACATGATAATCTCAATATGTTGTTGTGACGACTATCTTGACTTACTAAGTAACTCTTGTCTTGACACCATGGGTGTTTGTGCTTGTATAAGCTACATGTCTCGTCTTGCATCATGTCTAGGATATGAATTCTTGATTTCCACGGGCATGGATTCGTACTGAATCTGACTAGAATAATGACTAGATTGATCAAGTAGTCCATGAAGAGATTTTCCATCTACAGGCAGTCTTGTTATCTGTGCGTTCTAAGTGGACTTGTAGCCTGCCGTCGAGTAGGGCACATTTCCAGCACACTGTCATGTGTTGCACCTCTAAGTCACCTAATCCAACTCTCTCAACTTGTGACCGGATAACCTGGATTAAGACTGCAGGGCTTGTGACTGTTAGAATATCTCGATGCATCTTGTTAGTAACTAAGCTTGTGATAAACCTAGTTAGTTAAAGTATCAAGCCGTACTCATTACTTGGCCGTGATTGATGGATTGAGTCTTGTCTAGTCTTGCCTAGATCCAATACATGGCTATCTCAGGACATGCTTGTGTATACTTTACTTTATCGATAATTGGTTAGAAACTAAGTTCTGTTCAGGTAAAAGGTTACAACCCCGGTCCTTGTTTGGTTTACGGGTTGTAACTTGGTTACCGAAATAGTCCTTTAGTTATCTTATCGTTTATTACCCTGTTTTTCCTAACTCATGTCTTTTGTTATTTCATTTATGTCCTTATGTGCTAATATGCATGGTTTTAGTTCTTAAGTGAAGTCTCCCTTGTGGCACTTGCTTTTTCTGGGGTCTGACCTAGCTGGTTTTGTATTGCCAGATTTTGGAGTAGCACCCGAGGATCTCCCTGCCTTCCTGCCAGATGGTGAATACCAGACATAATCCTGGCAACGGGTGAATTTCTTATTTTGCTCTCCTACTTTATTGTAAAATTTTCTTTTGAGGCATTTAGCCGTCGAGCAAGTGTTAGCTCGTGTTGAAAATTTAATTTCTGTCTGCCTACGGGCTGTTACATGATTGACAAATCCTAGGGTTGATCATGTATGACTTAAACTCTTGCTATTCTTCGTATTTTGTATGACTAGCTTCATGATCATCTAAATATGTAATGTTTGGGATGCCTTACTTTGTATGTCTGATGATCTTACATCTTGTAACAATTACTTGCTTGTTGAGATTGAGACACTAGGCTTGTTCATGACCATAAGAGACTGTTGGCTTGTAGATAACCCTCATGCATCTAGACAGCCGTGGCCGTATATCGAGGTAGATTATACTTCAACGTACGTAGTTGACTGTGTCTGTCCCCCGCTCTCCAGTATTCTGGTTCTGGGGCGTGACACTAGATAACATGATTATATGGGTATACCTTAGTTATGGACTATATCTTTTATTGCATCTATGCTTACTAGCGTGGCAGAAATTTTGGCAACATGATTTCGGATAGACGTGTATGGTTATCAGATCATATCTTAAATTGATTCACTTCTTTTGACCAAATGAGCAAGAACAATTCCTACCATTATTTTTGTCTTATCATTTTTCCTTATCGTATGCTGATTTCCTCATCTTACCATTATTTCCTTGTCTTAATTATCAACTATCTCATATCTACATATGTCATCTACACTTTGAAAATTTTGAAATCCGCATATCTCTTTACATGAAAAAAGTCGAGAAAGTATCGTAATTATTTATCTCGTAGAAGACGAATTTGTTATCAAGTGGTATCTTGGTAGGAATATGAGATGTTGGCATTTAGATAAAAATTTGGAATAAAAATATGACTGAGATTTAAAATGAAATCAAGAAGCCGGTATTATCAATTGGGAAAAACGATTACACCTGGAGAATTATTTTGAGTATGGATTGTTTTAGGAGGAACAAAGAAGGATTTCGAGAATTGGAATGTGCATGAAACTGTAATATTTCATAGTTGTTATTACAGCTGATGAGGATATTCGAGGACGACTGGATTTTGAGAACCTAAATATTTTTAAGTTACTGATTCTTGAGATGTTTCATTTTGAACTAAGGCAAAGTACTAAATTTAGGGATTCAAGATACATGGAAAGGATATTATGATTGAATGCAATGGTGATGCTAAATTAATATTGTAGAGAATGATTGAGAACTGGTAAAAAAATTGAGTTATAAGAAAATCTAAAGATTTTGTAAGATTACCAAATTTAAGAAGAGTGATATCTAAAGGTACAATTGAAAGATATATGGAGGTTGATTTATATAATGAGGAATGAATTTTAAGTTATAGTGGCATTAAAAGGAGGATTATAGATTTGGACAATGTCCAAGAATTTTATAATTCTGATACAAGGATTAAATTAAAACTTAGGACAATGTAGAGGAATTTGGACTTTCAAGATGACTAAGTCGAATGGATTACAAATCCGGTGAAAAAGAACGAAAAGATTAATCGAGAAGTTATGACAAGAACAAGCTTCATGAGTGGTCATCTTCATGACTGAAAATTTTGGATCTTGGTAGTAGTCGAAGCAGAGCGAGATGATTACCCTGACTTCCTTCTACAAATCCTACATTTTGGTTTTCTCTCATATAGGAAGAAATTCAATTCCTTATCCTTGAATTGTTTCTTAAATTTCAATATCATTAAGATTTTGATCCCCTCTATTTATGACCAATCGATTTTGGTCGTCTTGTTTATCATGCCAAAGAGTCTTGATTGCTGACTAGACTTAAATGACTTCAAATTCAATTGTGACCTAGATTTCCATCCTTAGATGCTCATGCTCAGACTTCAATAACCTCGTTCTTCATCTTGCCTAAATCATGTTTTAATCAAGAATTGATCAACTTAGATCGTGATGAGACTTAAAATTTTTAATCGTGATTGGATTTCAATGCTATTACCACTCGTGCTTTAACTTTTGATTTAATTCTTACTAATAACTAAGTTTTGTTCTAATCACGATTAAGCTTCATACTATCCTTGATCATACCAAAATTTCATGTTTGGTCATGCCTATGATGCTATCATACTATTCATCATAAATAATACTGTCGACCAAGGTTAGACTGACATTATCTATGATCATGTCGAATTTTGATTTTGATCACGTTAGTTTTTTTTTTAAAATCGTGCCTAAAATCTTTTCTGACCATGATTTGATTCCTCGAATCTTATCTGAAATTCTCGTGGTTGGTCTGTTAGCCCAATGATTACATCGTGTTTTTGAATATGGCTAATCAATTAAGTTTAACATAATGATGTCACTAATATTCATATACTCACTATCATGTTGCTACTTAAACTTAGCATTGTCCTAATTGTCCTATATCATATTGCCATGCTTGTATCGTACTGCAACATATTTTGCTCGCCTAACATGTATTTGTAGACATACGGTAAGCATGATCTAACATAATCAAACCAGGACATAGGCAATAAAAAATTAATGATGGACCAAAGACGGTGTCATACAAAAAGATTTCTCTGAACCGCCTAGCGACCTATCCGGGGCCTCGCATCGGGGGTTCCGCTGCCCGGTCAGCGGACAGGGGTCGAGGGGGCAGCGCCTTCAGGTCTGCCTTCAGGTTTGGACGACTGTTGTCAAGAAAAAAAATGTCTTCAGGTCTGCTGAAATATCAGAAGAAAGGCATCATCAAAGGGCTCTTGGTTTTCCTATTTGTTCCAAGTCTGTAATCTTTAATTTATTGAGTCCAGAAGAATGTGTACGTTGAGTCGCACTGTGTCATCTCAACCTCTAGACATATCTCTCCAAGTTCTAGCATACAAACAGACCAATACCTGAACCAAGCCCAAGCTCCACCAAGCCAAACAAAGCCCAAAGGCCATTCTGTCACCTAGGAGACAGAGTTCGGGCCAAACTCTGCCCCCACACAGAGTTTGGGCCGAACTATGTCTCATGATTTTCAGAACCCTGATTTTTAGGGCCTGCTTGGTACAAGCTGTCCAATGTTCAAAAATTTGAATTCTTGGGGCAGAATTTGGACCGAACTCTGCCTCCCAGAGTTATATAAATAGAGCTTGAATTCTCTCATTTCAAATTATCTCTTACCTTCAAATATTCAAGCTTTCTAAGCTCTACTACTCCAAGCCTCATTCTTCCATATATCCTAAGCCACAAATCTCCTTAGCCCAAGGTGCTCAGTGCGATATCAGCTAAAAGTTGTGTGCAAGAGTGAAAGAAAAGTCACTTGGACAATTCCAAGTTTTGCCACCTGCAAAACTGTAAGAAGTTGGCGTGCTCTTCTGAGTAAAGGCATCTAGTTGTACACTATTTCACAAATAGTGGATTTCAATCCTGAGCTAGAGTTCTCAGGCCTGGACTAGTCCTCCACGAGGGAATCCAGGTTAAAATTGTTGTGTTTGCGTACGCTCTCCTGATCTCTATTTATTTTCGCATTCATCTCTGTTTACTATGTTGATAGTTGTTTTGTGGAGGTGATATAGAGTTAATTTTTATTTGGTGATTATCGACACAAACTCTATTCACCCCTCTCTAGAGTTGCCTACACGTTATTTCATTGTCGTGCCAGAATTTGGACTTGCTTATGTCTGAAACACTTTCTATTCCTGCCGGAATCCGATTATGAAAATACTCATACTCTGGTTCCATTCCTAAGACATGCTCAAGTTTTGATTTCGTATTCATATCTTAAATCGTGCCAAGTGAACTTAGACTATTTTCAATTTTAATCACGTTCGAACTTGGAACGCATTTCATGATTTAATTAAGCATACTCTTTAAATCTTCGATCGTGCCTATAAGACCTTGACTTCAATTTTGTTTGTGCCTAAAATTTTATCTCAATCATGCCAAACCTTGTTTTGATCGTGGTTAACTTTTCATCTTGATCGGGCCTGTGCGACTTTGAGGTTGATTTTCATCAAACCTGTCACGCCCCGACCCGGAATCACCTGGATCATCGTACTCGCAGGTGGTGTGATGCCATACGAGCCTGGAGTTGCGCTCATGCAAGGCAAGATGACAAGTTCTCAAAATGGTTATCTTTAAATTTGATATCAGCAAACGAAAGAAAACAGAGTATACGAAATAATTCTCTTTATTGATAATGAACTGAGATTACAAAGGCTTTCCATAGCCCAACTGAATTTGCCAGATTTGCGACGACACTCAAGTTCTCTCTTGTCCACAAAGGATTTTACCGTTCCATACATCATGCCTTCTATATCTCGGCCGCATCAATCCTGTTGCAAGTCCGAGTGTCAATGTGATCGCACGCTTCAAACGCTACGACATTCCATGCCTCTACGCGATCAAATAAAGCTTTGCCGCGAGGAATCCATTCCCTACACCCTGTATGAAAGCTGGTAGGGGATCAGTACGTTCGTCCTCGCATGCACTGACGAAAAGACTAACTTACTAAACTGACATTTTAGTATTTATGTTCAATCATGCAACTTATCTTATGATCTTGCTATATTCTCCTTAGGGTCGATTTTATAGCATATTCGAAAGCGGTAAAGCATGTTATCATGGCAAGAATGTTATTCGAATTGAATAGGCAAGCAGACAAGCAATCTTCTGCTTGTTTCATGGTGCGACTTCTTACCAATATTGACGCACTCGCCCTTGCACCGACGCAAGGTGAATATGCCTTATTCCTTCCCTGTCATGTTATAAGTGTTCTCTATGTAGGATCTATGTGTGCAGGACACATACGTGCCTGCATTTTCAACCCATCGTTCCTTAACTAAATGAAGATCATTGGCGTATCCGCGCCAAAATGGACTAAAGGCGTTTCTATTTTCCTTTTCTTTCTTTCTTTTCTTTCTTTCTTTTCTTTCTCGAATTGGGTAGCCCGGCGCCTCTCGTAGTGGGTTGCTATCCCAATTACGGAGATCTTCCGTTGCATACCATCATTTATGGCTTTTCACATCTCGCTAAGCGGTTG
Source organism: Iris pallida (assembly GCA_029216955.1). Taxonomy (NCBI): domain Eukaryota; kingdom Viridiplantae; phylum Streptophyta; class Magnoliopsida; order Asparagales; family Iridaceae; genus Iris; species Iris pallida. Next base: position 3,557,587 of record JANAVB010010792.1, read on the forward strand.
CTAATCGTCTTACGGATGTGCGCCTCTCAAAGATTATATCCCTCCTAGGCCGAACGGTCCCGGTACTCGATGCACCCGTTCGGAGGGAACGTTTCGTGCACGAAAGATTATCTAAATTATCTCAAGTCCATTCGATCATGCAACGCACTATTATTCAAACAACCAATCATAGTCTTGAGTCCGAGACTCAGACTTTATCATCTCGTATTTCTTTCCTTAACTTTCTATGTTCTTACATTTCATACTTCGTTTCATTGTTCAATGGCATCATGCCTCAACTCAATGTTCGTCAACCGAACGAACCGAAGGTCCCGAACACCTTTCGAGGCATTATGCCATATTTGACAGTTCTGTCACCTACATGCCACAACTGTTCTCTTCGCAACGAAGCCATCTTTTATGATTTTCGTGCACGTAGGCACGCTTTGACATAATCGATTTTCTTTCTTCGAGTCGTGCATGCGATGCACGCCTCGATGCCATAATTCCATGTTCTTAGCCTTAATGTACAATATTTGTGTCTTGCATGCTAGGGCGCTCGTCTTTAAAATCTTTCAATGTGCTAGCCTTTCTAGCTCGTGCGTGAAGGCACGGACTGGCTCGTGCACGAAGGCACTCGTCGAATATAGTTATCCCATGTTCTTGCGGCTTGCGCACCGAGGCGCTCGCCTTTGCGATATCCAATGTCCTATAGCGACTCGTGCATTTGATGCACGTTTTATTTCAATTGTTCTAACTAGTGTTCGACACACACTATGATTTATCTTCCGATCGGACCACGCCCGTGGCATCGATAGTTTAACTTATCATACAATGACACATTCTTACTTAGGTATGAAGGAGTAAAAGGAAGAGTCAGTCCTTTCACCTTAAATCGATACGCCTTGTTGTTTACCGAACTGATGCGGCTCGATTTCATATCTTTGTTGCACGACCAAATCTTCTAACTTAGCCGTTCGAGCACTTCTTATTTTATTGAACTACTCGATCGATTCCGGCCTACCATGTCCAAGTCCCAGCCCGTTACGAGGCAGTGATTTGCGTTTTGCGGACCCGTTGCGAATGAGGAAAAATGTCGACCTCTAATATTTCAGCGTAAACGGATAGCCTGCACATTAAACCAACTAAAATCAATATTACATCGATTCGGACTTGCACCTTGGGTCGATTCGATTTCTTAAAATCTTCGAGTCGATTCAACGAACTTATCCTTCGGGGCAATACAGCGTTTCGCATCGATTCAACTCGATGCATACTTTAGGACAATGCAACTCTTCGTATCGACTTAGTTCGATGCATTGCTCGGGACAATAAAACTCTCGTATCGATTCGCATTGATACATTTCATTCGGTCAATGCGACTCGTTGAGTCAACGTCTCAGCGTAATACGTCGTGCGGAGCGAGGCATTACAAACATAAGCGCTACAGATCATCCCGTACTCGAACTTCATTTATATTTTTGGTTCGCTTAGTCATCACTAAGATCGTGCCTCAATGACTTAACTTACTTCTAAATTGAGCATATATAATTTTATTCATGTCATGATTCTATCGTACAAAAATCCCTAATCGTGTCTGAATAATTTTGAATTGGTTATTTTGATCGTGCAAAAACTCGTCATTCTTTGATCGTGCCTAACATATTGCCTAATCCTTCTATCATGTTTTAATCCCACTACCAACCTTTAATTTTGAGGACAAAATTCTTATAAGGTGGGGAGGATGTGAGTCCCCTGAATTTTAGGGATTTTTTTCAAATTTTCTAAATGAATTATTTTTGATAATTTATTTTGCTTTAATTATCATTAAATGCTCTTTTTCGTGACTTTGATTTCTGGAGCAGCAAAAATGTCAATCTCGGGATACTTCCTACACGAGTTTGTAGTAGACAAGATTATCTTTATTTTGATATATTATGTCTCACCCAAACATGTTCCCTTGTACTTTGTTTGTATCGCGCAACTTTCGGGTCAATTTAGGCCAATTGATCATCTACCGTAAAACCTGATCCAACTTCCAACTTAATTTTGGGACTTGACATCAGTCCAATCAAATCAACCCAATATACAGTTTTGATCTGTTTTGAACCTACTATGCACGTGCCACTTGCGTGCCACCCAATTGATCTCATGCATGCTCCTATTTCATCAATGATTATAAATGATTTAAATTTGTAATCATGATCAAACCTTAGCCCAAACTCAATCAAACTTGACCCAACACCCAACCAGATTTTATGTAGGCCCCTCTCATGACTACCCAAACAACCCCACACAAATTCTTCCCTCTTTCCTACTCTAAAATATCTCTCTTCCTCTCTCTACTTTATTTAAATCTCTTTTTCTCTCTCTTTCTAATAATATATACATGTCACGACCCGCTCCCAATTTTGGAATACGAGTTCGTGGCCAAGTCCAGCCTACGCCGCAGTATCGGCGGTAGTACGCTGTCTAGGCTCAATATAAATCTCAAATACAACAAATATCTCTATTTTGCTCATTCACAATAATTATTTTAATTACAATTCCAATAATACATTCAAATTTGTATACAGATACAAACCCGCTACATGTGACTATTCTAACTAGAATCTATGGTTGGCCTCCAAGACATCTCTAACTCCACCCGAAGGAACCCAAAGCAAGAGAGCAAGTCATCGAGAATAGTCATCAAGAATCTGTCAACTGAAAAATGGTTATCCAGTCAGGATTGGAACAAGTACAAGTCTAAACCAACATGATACAAGTACAATATAAAGCAATATAACACTAAACATGTGAAACAATGATCAATGGAAACAATGAACAATATGAACAAGAAATCATGGGATGGGAAAAACTGATAAGGAAAGTAACAAGCATGAAAAGTAAAGAGACTCATATAAACACTCGTAGTGCACGTGTCATGAGAAGTACAACGTTCCTACACATGGACGGCTTGGGCGAACGATGAGGTTATAAGGCCCGCCCCCGTAAACGGAAGAGTTGCCAACGATACAATCTGGGCTTTGTCCACGTGCCTAGTAATTGTACCCCTCCAATAACCATACCTCACAATCATGAAAATACGATCACGATAACGATCACGATAACAATGAGAAAACATGATCAATAGTCAAACACTCAACTCTCGTGTGTGTAACAATCAAGACACGGAAGATAGCATGTACAAGTGAAATACGACAATATAAAGTAAATGCACATGAAGGTGTCAACAAGTACTTGCCTCGATTTGATTGGAGTTGACTGGCGTAATATGATCATGTCGGCACAGAAATAGTCGCATATGTCAAAACTATACAAGACGATCTCAAATGATGGCACGGATTATGCCATTGAGTCCGGAATAGTCAAATTGGCTAGGGATGATATAAAGAAATCCGAATTTTAAATAGAAAAGCACAATTAGTCTTATGAGAAGGAAAATCTTTAATAAGGGAAAATATATATCGAGGAAATATTTATAAACTATGATATTTTGAAAACTATTTTTTTATAGAAAATTAATTTTAGATAAATACTTCAAAGTAAAGAAAAATAATTTATATCAAAACTATAATTTTAATCAGGTAGAAATATTACAATAACCTTTTAGGCAAAAAACCATAATTAAAATACTGCGAAAATAATACAACAAAATTTTAGCTTTGAAATTTAGTTTGTAATTACATATAGAGTCACACAAGACTATACTTTTCATTAAAATTAAAAAAAATAATAATAATATATAATTTTCAAGTAAGTAATAATTTAAACAACCATAATGCTAAAATAATAATAATAACAACACAATAATAAAACCAATATACACCAAAATATATACAAACTTTATCACATACTAATATTTAGATAAAGTAATAAAATAATTAAAATAATAATAACACAGCTGCTATGTTGGGTTCGTGTGCGTTTCTTGGTAAGAGTTTAGCATTAATGGGAAAGAGGGAGAGATAACGAGAGAGAGGAGCAGCAAGAGGAATCGAGAGGGGAGACGAGAGCGGCAACTCTCTCTCGGGACCATCAGCGGTGGAGGCGAGCTCGCGTGGTGCGGGAAAGACGGAACCACCGGGCGAGGAGCTTGGAGAAAAAGAGAGGGGTTTCCACCAACGGCGGTCGGGCCGTGGGGGCGGAGACCCAGATAAGGTCGGGGAGATTACTCGCGGTGAGGCGCGAGGTTCTACCATAGATCGTGCGCGTGCACGGCCCAAGGATGGCCGGAGACTCGCCACACGGCGGAGCGTCTCCAGGTGATGGAGGACCACGACTTTACCGGCGGGTCTGACGGGTCGAGTGGATGCGCGGTGTCCACCGACGGTTGTCGGCCCGGAGAAGGTGACACGACAAGGAGGATCGGGGAGAACGAGAGGAGAGGAGAACGGCAGCGTGAAACTCAACGATGGTGGCAGTGTCCAGGTAGATGTGGTCGGACACAGGAGGAGATCGGAAGATGGCTACTGGTCTGTGCGCTGTGCACCGGATCGGGAAGAGGAAGAGCAGGGCTTGGTGTTAGGTCTAGGATTCGTGGAATTGTAAAGAAGATAGCGTCCGGAGTTATCGGACACGGGGAAGAAGTTTGTAATAGAAAAATAATGAGAAAGGAATATAGACACAAACACGGACACTGTGCTTGTGCACCATGGTTGATGGGTTGATTTGTGAAGAAATTGTGTTGGTTGTGAAGAATCAAAGGAGGACTCCCCCTTTATATAGGGGTTGAAGGTTCCTAATAAGGGAAAGATTATGAATTGGATTAAATCTTTTCAGAGATTTAAATCCATTAGTACAGATTGATCAAATCTTAATTATAGATTTAATTCATAAATAAATTTTAAAACTTATTTAATAAAATCTAATAAAATCTAATTCATAACCATACTAATACTTATTATTAGCAAAATACTATATTTATTTTATAATTATAAGATTAACTAATATTTGAAAACTAATTAATCAATTCCAATTTAGATAATTATAAAATATAGTATATGATAATAAGAATAAATTTAATTACTAATTAATATTAACAAAACAATATTTCTATAAAAACTAATTTAAAATAATTTGGTAAAAATCCTTTTTGTTAATTGAAAATAGGTTTTTCCTTGTAGCAAAATATTTGCTAATAATAAAAACCATTTTTTCCAAAACAATAAAATTTAAAATAAAACACTAAAATTTTGAAAGTCTGGAAACAGGGGTTACAAATCTACCAATCTTAGAAATAAATTCGTCCTCGAATTTAAATAGAATAGACGTAAGAATAATAAAAGTATTGAACAATAAAAGGATAAAAAATATAATTAAAACTATTAATTTGATCAAATCATTGGTTCAAGATGGATGGATAAGGCCAGAATAAGGTAAACGGGAACCAAGGTTTGGTCTTGAATTCTAGAAGATTCACAAAATTTAGGTTAGGAATAGACAATAGAACGAATTTAGATAACCATAAAATACTACGACAAATGAATAGAGTTAGAGGAGCTTGGCCTACACCATCCATGTCTTAACATATACCCTTGGTCATCCTATAAATAAATCATATACCCTAAAAATATAAAAATTTCCATTAGTCAATTTAAATTGAGAATTCAATACCGAGTTCAATATCATAACATTCAAAGTTAAATTCCTCAAAATATAGAAACAATCCACTTATTCCATCATTCCTCGATATTTAAAATTTAACCTACCTTCAAATTCTTATCAAAATTTTAAATTTTTCTCTTTCAAAATTTCAACTTTGTCAACAAATACATAATCAATCATTTTCATAAAATTTAAACTCCAAAAGTTTAACAACTCTAATATTCCACAATTAATTTGCGTCGAAGATCTAATTTAACAATCAAAAAAAAAAAATCTATCCACCTTAGATCATACCATACCATCATATGAAAATACAAGATTAAATCCTCACATAAAAATTTCTCAAATATGAAATTTATTTTCAAATTCATCAAACCTTAAAGTTCAAACTTTATTCCTAATTTAATCCCATAGACTATGAAGCAACCTTAACTACCCAAGTAGTCAAACTAGATAAGGGTTTTCCTATTATAAACCTAGTCCTAGGCCTAGTCATTTTTTTTTTTAAATTAAATCAACCTAATTGTGAATGAGCATCCTAATCGCAGGCTTGCAGTAGTACGACTAATATAGGTACTACCACAAGTTTGCATAATTTTGCGAAAACGGACCTGCATGGGCCACCATAAAAACTTGTCACGACCCGCTCCCAATTTTGGGATACGAGTTCGTGGCCAAGTCCAGCCTACGCCGCAGTATCGGCGGTAGTACGCTGTCTGGGCTCAATATAAATCTCAAATACAACAAATATCTCTATTTTGCTCATTCACAATAATTATTTTAATTACAATTCCAATAATACATTCAAATTTGTATACAGATACAAACCCGCTACATGTGACTATTCTAACTAGAATCTATGGTTGGCCTCCAAGACATCTCTAACTCCACCCGAAGGAACCCAAAGCAAGAGAGCAAGTCATCGAGAATAGTCATCAAGAATCTGTCAACTGAAAAATGGTTATCCAGTCAGGATTGGAACAAGTACAAGTCTAAACCAACATGATACAAGTACAATATAAAGCAATATAACACTAAACATGTGAAACAATGATCAATGGAAACAATGAACAATATGAACAAGAAATCATGGAATGGAAGAAACTGATAAGGAAAGTAACAAGCATGAAAAGTAAAGAGACTCATATAAACACTCGTAGTGCACGTGTCATGAGAAGTACAACGTTACTACACATGGACGGCTTGGGCGAACGATGAGGTTATAAGGCCCGCCCCCGTAAACGGGAGAGTTGCCAACGATACCATCTGGGCTTTGTCCACGTGCCTAGTAATTGTACCCCTCCAATAACCATACCTCACAATCATGAAAATACGATCACGATAACGATCACGATAACAATGAGAAAACATGATCAATAGTCAAACACTCAACTCTCGTGTGTGTAACAGTCAAGACACGGAAGATAGCATGTATAAGTGAAATACGACAATATAAAGTAAATGCACATGAAGGTGTCAACAAGTACTTGCCTCGATTTGATTGGAGTTGACTGGCGTGATATGATCATGTCGGCACAGAAATAGTCGCATATGTCAAAACTATACAAGACGATCTCAAATGATGGCACGGATTATGCCATTGAGTCCGGAATAGTCAAATTGGCTAGGGATGATATAAAGAAATCCGAATTTTAAATAGAAAAGCACAATTAGTCTTATGAGAAGGAAAATCTTTAATAAGGGAAAATATATATCGAGGAAATATTTATAAACTATGATATTTTGAAAACTATTTTTTATAGAAAATTAATTTTAGATAAATACTTCAAAGTAAAGAAAAATAATTTATATCAAAACTATAATTTTAATCAGGTAGAAATATTACAATAACCTTTTAGGCAAAAAACCATAATTAAAATACTGCAAAAATAATACAACAAAATTTTAGCTTTGAAATTTAGTTTGTAATTACATATAGAGTCACACAAGACTATACTTTTCATTAAAATTAAAAAAATAATAATATATAATTTTCAAGTAAGTAATAATTTAAACAACCATAATGCTAAAATAATAATAATAACAACACAATAATAAAACCAATATACACCAAAATATATACAAACTTTATCACATACTAATATTTAGATAAAGTAATAAAATAATTAAAATAATAATAACACAGCTGCTATGTTGGGTTCGTGTGCGTTCCTTGGTAAGAGTTTAGCATTAATGGGAAAGAGGAAGAGATAACGAGAGAGAGGAGCAGCAAGAGGAATTGAGAGGGGAGACGAGAGCGGCGACTCTCTCTCGGGACCATCAGCGGTGGAGGCGAGCTCGCGTGGTGCGGGAAAGACGGAACCACCGGGCGAGGAGCTTGGAGAAAAAGAGAGGGGTTTCCACCAACGGCGGTCGGGCCGTGGGGGCGGAGACCCAGATGAGGTCGGGGAGATTACTCACGGTGAGGCGCGAGGTTCTACCATAGATCGTGCGCGTGCACGGCCCAAGGATGGCCGGAGACTCGCCACACGGCGGAGCGTCTCCAGGTGATGGAGGACCACGACTTTACCGACGGGTCTGACGGGTCGAGTGGATGCGCGGTGTCCACCGACGGTTGTCGGCCCGGAGAAGGTGACACGACAAGGAGGATCGGAGAGAACGAGAGGAGAGGAGAACGGCAGCGTGAAACTCAACGATGGTGGCAGTGTCCAGGTAGATGTGGTCGGACACAGGAGGAGATCGGAAGATGGCTACTGGTCTGTGCGCTGTGCACCGGATCGGGAAGAGGAAGAGCAGGGCTTGGTGTTAGGTCTAGGATTCGTGGAATTGTAAAGAAGATAGCGTTCGGAGTTATCGGACATGGGGAAGAAGTTTGTAATAGAAAAATAATGAGAAAGGAATATAGACACAAACACGGACACTGTGCTTGTGCACCATGGTTGATGGGTTGATTTGTGGAGAAATTGTGTTGGTTGTGAAGAATCAAAGGAGGACTCCCCCTTTATATAGGGGTTGAAGGTTCCTAATAAGGGAAAGATTATGAATTGGATTAAATCTTTTCAGAGATTTAAATCCATTAGTACAGATTGATCAAATCTTAATTATAGATTTAATTCATAAATAAATTTTAAAACTTATTTAATAAAATCTAATAAAATCTAATTCATAACCATACTAATACTTATTATTAGCAAAATACTATATTTATTTTATAATTATAAGATTAACTAATATTTGAAAACCAATTAATCAATTCCAATTTAGATAATTATAAAATATAGTATATGATAATAAGAATAAATTTAATTACTAATTAATATTAACAAAACAATATTTCTATAAAAACTAATTTAAAATAATTTGGTAAAAATCCTTTTTGTTAATTGAAAATAGGTTTTTCCTTGTAGCAAAATATTTGCTAATAATAAAAACCATTTTTTCCAAAACAATAAAATTTAAAATAAAACACTAAAATTTTGAAAGTCTGGAAACAGGGGTTACAATACATATCTCTCTCTATTCCACTCACACACACAACCCCATCAGCCATCACCATCAGTAGCACATACACACCCCTCATGTCATACGACAGCACTCCCCTCTTCTCTCTTTTATCATCATCATCTTCTTCTTCATTTTCCTTCCTCCCCTATACTTCTTCTTCTTCTTCTTCTTCTTCTTCACACCATCAACACTACTCACCACCACCCTCACCATAACCATCATCTTCATCACCATTATCACCTCACCACCACCTCCACCTTCTTCTCCTTCTCCTTCTTCTCCACCTTTTCTCCTCCTCTCCGGCCAGCAGCTCGAGCAGCAGCCGTCGGCCGCCACCGCTAGGTAGCTGTTGCCACCACGTGCAGCAGCAGCTGCAGTAGCAGCATAGCAACGACGCAGCAGCAGCGTAGCAGCAGCTACTGGCAGCAGTGGCTGTCGCGCCACCACCACGCACTGGCGGCCACCACCGCCTTGACCTCAGCTGGGCGAGCTCCGACGAACCCCCCTGGCGTGCGTCTCCTTCCCTAATGCGTATCCTAGGTGATTCGTGCGTTTCGCATGAAATCCCGCCGTGACACGCGGAATCGAAGTCAGAATTCGTTCTCGGGACAGCGACTTCGTACGCATTCTTCGAAAAATTCGACCGTTGGATCGTCGATCCGTTTCTTCCGTCTCAAGCACGGTATGTACCCCTTCAACCCTGTCAAGTTTCAACCGTCAATTTTATCATTTTATATGTCAAAATCAGCCACCAAGTTGACCATTTAAATTACGTATATTTTAGACAGTTTTGTGGAGCCAACATTACGGACTCATGTCTCCGCCATCGCAGCTTCGTTTGGTTTGCCGCCGGTTCCTGTGCACAGCTGGTATAACTATCTTCATGTCCCTTAAGTTTCGTTTCATTGTGAGCTAGTTTGATTGGTTGAATTTGACGCCAAAGCTGGCCGTCCGAATTCATAATTTTTAACTTATAAAATTCTAATTTTGAATCCTGGACTCCGGATTCAAATTCTGACACCACCTGTAGCTCCCCTTCCCGGAAAATTTTAAAATATTTTATTTATTATTGTAATTGATTTACTTGGTGATTATTAGATTTTATAAATAATTTCTAGAATTTCGATATATGTAAATTATACGTATTATCATTAATATCTAATGGTGTTGTAGAATAATTGTGAGAGTTGGCAGACCAAAGAAATACTTGGTGTAATAGGATGCATACAAGATACATTGATTTATTTTATTTTGTTACCATAGTTATTATTATTATTATTGTTATTATTATATTACTCTTATTATTATTATTATTGTTATTACTATATTATTTCTTAGTATACCTGTGTATGTGTATATATATAAATATACATATATACATAATATATGGGTGTATAAATAAATAACGTGTAGATGTATATATATAAATATATATGTGTGTATATAGAAATATAATTTGTATGTGTATATAAAGAGGTGTACGTAAATGAATATAAGTAAATATATATATAATATATGTGTATGTTTATGTAAATATGAATATACATATATAGTGGGTATTTATAATATATTTAGGTGTGTATAAATATATGTATAAGTGTACCTGTATAAGTATTGTAATAAAAGAAATAGAAAGAAATAGAAAAAGAAAAAGAAAAGGAAAAAAAAAAGAAAGAAAGAAAACGAAAAAAAGGAAAAGGTGAGGGGTTAAAACGAGAATAAGCCAACTTAAGTTTTTTTCCAGCCCGAGCGTACAGGCGCGAGAGGAAGGAACTATATATATATATAAGAGAGGGAGAGAACCGAGAGTCGACGAAACCCTAATTTCCGAACCCCACCGCGCCGACACCCTGTCCCAGCGACCTCCCCGGCCTAGGGCGCCGCCGCGCGCGGCCACGACGCGCCGGAAACAGCGCGCGCGCGCGGTCGACCGAGGAAGATCGACAGCAACGTCAACCCAACCTCCAACTTCGTGGGTAAATTTCTTTCCCTGTACTCCGTCATTTTGCGTTCCGTAAATTAGTCCGGAAAGCCTATATAACCCTCTCGAGATCCCACCAAAGGGATTTGAGGATCGCATCACAACCTGCCCAGAAACTGGACGCCAATATCGGCGAAAACCTGTTCGAAAACAGGGCTTATTACAGTCCAAACACCCACGGTTGGAGATCGATTCTGATCGACCTAATGCCAGATTTGAAATTCTTTTTGAACAAACTTTTAGACAACATGTAGGGTTCCGCAACCCAATTCACAGAAGTCGATTTCATCGACTACGCACCAAGAAATCGGACCCCAAAGTTCACAAAAAACCTGTTTTAAAATTCATGAAAACGCTCCACACGACGTGCGTCACGCCAATCCGGACGACGTGGTCGCGAACCGAAAGCATCGAAAGCTGCGTATCGGCTTCGTGGTCGTGTGGGCTTTGACGAAATTTAAATTTGTCGCGTGTGCGCGACGAATTTGATGCGTATCCGTCGATATTCACCGTATCGTGCACTTTGCAAATTTCTCAATTACTTTGTGCACGCTCATCGGATCGAGACGAAACTTGCGCCAACAGAACCGTATCATTTTTCTGGTCCTGTATGCCAAGTTTGGTCCAATTCTGAGATAGTTGAATCCGACGTCGTTTTGCGGGCCCCACGGTCCCACTCAACGGGTGATTTTGTGCACGGCCCGCCGGAATCCAACTCTGGACATACGGTCGGGTTCGTATCGAAAAACTGGATCCGTAGACATGTAGTTTGATGACTTTAGAGACCGTTGACTCAGGCACACTTTTCGGTGCAAAGCGGGTCCAACGGCGGACATCGTTTTTGCCCGAAATTACCGTTTTGCCCCTGTGTCCAGAATTGGACTTAAGGACAGGTAACCCTAGATAATTTGACTATTCTGAGAATATTGGTGATGTTTATTTCAGCTTCCGGGGACTGTTGTACGGGTTTTGACTATTGTGGCACATTGAGTAGTTCAGACTGTCGATTTCACCAGCAAAGGACCACAGGCGAGTACAGTTTATTGTCTGCATTTTGATATTAATTTTCATTATATTTCATTGATTAGTCATTAGTTATGTGATTATTTTCTATTATAAATTGTTGAGTCGGGAATGAGAAGTACCAAGGATGTGTGATCTGACCTTAGACCGTGTAGACCGTGTTGCATTTATTTCTTGTAGACCGTGTAGACCGTGTTGCTTTTATTTCAAGTAGACCGTGTAGACAGTGATTTATTTATTGCAAAGTAGACAGTGTAGACCGTGATTATTATTGCATTTAAACTGTGTAGTTCGTGATTATTATTCTGTAGACAGTATTTCTTTATTGCAATATTTTCTGTAGACCGTGTAACTGTAGACCGTGTAACTGTAGACCGTGTAACTTTAGACCGTGTAGACCGTGTCGCATAATTGTCCCGAGACCGATCACATATCAAAGGTACTTCTAACAGTGGGGAAAGTATATGTGTCTATTTATCTACTATTGATTTTCTGTCTATTCTTACGGCTTTACTGTTTATTTTCAAAACTCATGATTGATGTCTAACCTTTATTTTATAGTCATTTTCTTTATTGAAATTGCATTCAGTGGATTGTGCTCGTTCCATTCCTGACTGGAAACCAACATTTTCAGGTTAGCCGTGGATTCACTTAGGTTGGGGAGTTCGGGTTTACTTGCAGACGAGCCTAGAAGATTAGTTAGATAGTCAAGTTATAGTCATTCAATATTTGTACAAGTTTATATTTTCCTGCAAATGTAAAACTTGTGATCATTGTAAATTAAATTAATTATGTGAATGAGCATCTTTGTGATTATGATCTTCATGGCCGTGACAGCGTACTACCGCCGACACTGCGGCGTAGGCTGGCTTGGACACGTCTCGTATCCGTTTTAAAAAAATGGGTGCGGGTCGTGACAAGTTTTTGTGGTAGCCCATGCAGGTCAGTCTTCGCAAATCACGCGAACTCGTGATGGTACTTAAGTTAGTTGTACTATTGCGAGCCTGCGACGGGAACATGCTCATTCACGAACAAGGATTAATTTAATTTAAGAGAATGACTAGGACTAGGAGTCCCTTACACAAATTGACCGATGGGTAGTCTAGGCCATGCAATGTAGATGAGGGTTATGGATTTTGATAGTTTGTCATATCTCCATAAGTACACTATTTCCTCTAGATAGGATGATATGATCCAATGTGGATAGACTATTGCTTGGTGAGACAGGGCTTCATAGAGATGAAGGTCTAACCTTGATAAATGGTGCAATTCTTTCTCCTTGCCCTTTGGATATCATCCTCACATCTTAGTCAAATTGCCTATTTAGTTTCTATTTTGTCCTAAGAATTATTATTTTTACGTTATCCACATACGAAACTCAAGTTAGTTTCGATTCAAGTTTTCCTCAAAGGCTTGAATACACATGGAATAGTTAGAATGTTTGTATTTCTTTTGTCCTCGGTTATTTCTCCCTGTTCAATCCTTTATTTTAAGTGTTGTGACTGATAGGACAAATACCTACGTTTTATCTTTGGTCAACCTGTTTGAATCTCTAGAAGCCCCTAAATTTTTACGGATATAGGAAGGGTTAGACAGCAGCGCACTGTCGTCAATTATTTGAAAGTGGAGAATGTGGGTTCACTACAGCCGGCAGCGCACTGGCAAGGCACAACCCATAGAATTGAAATCGTTTCGAAAAATCATAGTCTATGTAACCTTGCAGAAACTATGTTCTCGTTGATTTCTTTAAATCTTAGATACCCTTGTGTCAATATAGGTAGAGTGTCTGATAGCCTATCACATTTGAATCACGAAATTCAGGGTTGTCGTAGCCAGAGTATACGGGCAAGGCGTAATTCCCGGTGAAATGATTTCAGATGTGGTTACAAGTTTAGAATATTATAGAGAATAGAGACCGCCCTGTATGTCCCTAAGATCCAAAACCAATACTAGTGTAAGTTCTGTAAGTCGAGTAGCATGTCTCCCAACCTAGCGTTATGTGGTTCATGTGATCTATTAACAAAGTAATTGACCGACAATAACAGGTTTATCCAGACCATAGGAATTAGAATTCCATAACCCATTAGTCGACCAAGGTCTTACGGATAGGAAGATAGTAGGAGGACTGTATAGGCAAGAACATCCAGGTAAGGTTTTGATTCTCTCAAAACTCGAACTACTTACTCCTCCTTCCAAAAATCCCGCATGCTTGAATTTTGACTATTTTTGACCAATGCTGCTATTACAACATAGTTTTTGCAAGCTTACTCTTTTATCGAGCTTGATTCAAGACATATGTTTAGTGGGGACGCCTGCTAACATATTGTCTAATCATAATCAGTGTATTATGGTCTGATCAACCATGATGTATTTGGTTCGCACTTTATTTAATTATCCTACGTGGATTGAGATATAGATGTCTCTAGGGTCTCATCCACGACTGTATTAAAAATTTCTCTTGAATTATATATTCGCCCTTGAATCACGAAATTGTATTCAGTAACATCTCCCTTGAATTCTTTATTGTTTTTGTCTTTCACCGATTTGGAAAGACGAAAGCTCGTGATAGTAGAGAGATACAGAGTATTTCCATGGCTATAAAAATGGTAGGCACAAGTGTAGCTACCAATGGCCAGTCATGTGATTGAGTTACTCGTTCTCCCATCGACCCTCAAACTACTAGGGAGACTCTCAGTCCATCTGAATTTGAGAATAATTAGGATTTTACCCTTAGTCAGAATGCCAACCTAGGAGACTATCTATTCTTAAGAAACCAAATGTTGTGAGTCTCAAATTATTTGCTGGAAGCTTGCCTTAACTAGTAACCCTTAAGCATTGAACCAACCCTTCCTCGACCGAAGCCCACAGTTAGACATGAGATGAGTGGACAATAGGGTAATCATTTACCGTGACACTCATCCCGAGATTGGTTTCCAACAAGTATCGTCCTAGTTATGTAATTTTATTATTAAGACCTAACTAGTGTTGGAACACCACAGTCACTATCTTAGCCAATACCATAGCTTAAATACCAAGTCATACTATGACCTACCAGTTGTCAACAGCAATATATGATCACCACAACCCTTGTGACCATAGTCTGGCAGGTTTGACACAAATAGAATTTCTTGACTTAATTGTTAGAAATCGTTTCTTATGTTGTGCCTTGGAGTTGGTTACCCCATCGGAAACTCTCGTATACTGCGGACGAGTAAGTCATTCTATTTTATCGACCATGTGTCATTGCACACGCACTCGTTTTCCATTTATTGAGAAACGACCCTTGGCTTGACTTATATCTACCGTATTCCGATACGTCGTGCCTTATTCTCTATTAACAAGAGTCGAGGTACAGTACCCGGACTTTGGAATCCTTCTAATTTCATTGTTCCTAAAACCATATCCTAGCCTCTAAGGTGGGTAGACTGTAAGCCTTCTTGGAATATTCGAGGATTACAGATTGATTAGAATAATTTCCATTAGCATGATAATTAGTGCCCCTTGGACTCCCACTTTTCATTTAGAACATTTTGTGTCCCCGGCCGTGTCATTAATATTCGAAGCACGAGACCAGTTGTTACCTTCCAACAAATTTTATATGTAAGATCTAGACGAGTCCACCTTCATCTAGGTATATCATGTCCCACTCAAACACGACCCCTTGTACTCTATTTTTATGGTACGACTTTCAGGTAAAAAGGACTAACTATAAACCTTACCACAATACCGGTATACTTTCCGACTTCCACTAGAGCCTCAACCTCGACTCAAACTTTTCAACCCAATATATGGTTGTGATCTACTCGAAGCCTACTACGCACATGTCACTAGTGTGCCAGTCAATTGTGTCTTCTCGTGCTACTTAAACACAAAAGTCACTGAAGACGCATTATTGGGCTTTAGAGGCCTAGTTAACCATTCTGACTGCCCAACTAATTTAACCACTTGGGTTGAAATCTATTCTAGGTTACCCTAACCTAGTAGAAATAGTTTATCTTGGAATCTTGTTCAACCGATATAGAATTAAAATCCTAGGTTCATTCCACCAACGATGGATGTCCAATCAGGAAAATCTATTAAGACCCAGTAAATCCATCCAGGCATACCACCCTATTTGGGCAAAAACCGAACTACTTGAAATAGGTCCTATACCTATTATGTAGTTTCCCTCCTCTTAGAATGAGAAGACATTCGTAACCCCTGTCCCATCTACCTGGAAGTCGCGATACGATCTCGCATGGCATTATATTCCTTGCTTATGTGTTTAAATAACCACGGGAAAGATCACAACCTTGATTTCTCAAAATTTCATTCTATTATAGAACCTTGTTTAGAATTTCGATAATGGGACTTCTGTATTACACGGATTGCAAGCCCCTCTAAGAAACAAAGGGTTCTTGATTTAGCAAGTGACTGGATTAGAGTAACCCAATCTAAGCAAATAAGACAATGGTTCATAAACTTACTTCCTATCTGCATCATTGGATACTCTCTACCGCACTAGAAATTTTATTTTTACTCTCGATTGTCCTTCCTTATTTCTTCTGTCCTTCCTATTTCGGAGCGACGTATGGTCATGCTTATTCAATTTACCAACATTTTTAGCTACTTGTGTAAGTTTATTGTTTGTTAGATTTGGGTTGTTTGGTAGATAGAGGAGGATTATAGAGGCCATAAATAGTAGATATCTACTGGTAGCAATTTTAGCAATTAGCGGATAGATTATAAAGTTTTTTTAGTGACATAGCTTTGAGGGAGTAGTGTGACCAAAGGTGGGTAGAAATTTTGAGGATTTGTAGTACGAAGTGACTATGAGAACGAATGATAGCTAATGGAAGCCGTCTTCGATCATAGCGGATGGACTCTTCCCCTAAATTTCGAGGACGAAATTATTTTTAAGGTGGGTAGATTTGTAGCTCCCCTTCCCGGAAAATTTTAAAATATTTTATTTATTATTGTAATTGATTTACTTGGTGATTATTAGATTTTATAAATAATTTCTAGAATTTCCATATATGTAAATTATACGTATTATCATTAATATCTAATGGTGTTGTAGAATAATTGTGAGAGTTGGCAGACCAAAGAAATACTTGGTGTAATAGGATGCATACAAGATACATTGATTTATTTCATTTTGTTACCATAGTTATTATTATTATTATTGTTATTATTAAATTACTCTTATTATTATTATTATTGTTATTACTATATTATTTCTTAGTATACCTGTGTATGTGTATATATATAAATATACATATATACATAATATATGGGTGTATAAATAAATAACGTGTAGATGTATATATATAAATATATATGTGTGTATATAGAAATATAATTTGTATGTGTATATAAAGAGGTGTACGTAAATGAATATAAGTAAATATATATATAATATATGTGTATGTTTATGTAAATATGAATATACATATATAGTGGGTATTTATAATATATTTAGGTGTGTATAAATATATGTATAAGTGTACCTGTATATATATATATATATATATATATATATATATATATATATATATATAAATATATATATATATAAGTATTGTAATAAAAGAAATAGAAAGAAATAGAAAAAGAAAAAGAAAAGGAAAAAATAAGAAAGAAAGAAAACGAAAAAAAGGAAAAGGTGAGGGGTTAAAACGAGAATAAGCCAACTTAAGTTTTTTTCCAGCCCGAGCGTACAGGCGCGAGAGGAAGGAACTATATATATATATATAAGAGGGAGAGAACCGAGAGTCGACGAAACCCTAATTTCCGAACCCCACCGCGCCGACACCCTGTCCCAGCGACCTCCCCGGCCTAGGGCGCCGCCGCGCGCGGCCACGACGCGCCGGAGGCAGCGCGCGCGCGCGGTCGACCGAGGAAGATCGACAGCAACGTCAACCCAACCTCCAACTTCGTGGGTAAATTTCTTTCCCTGTACTCCGTCATTTTGCGTTCCGTAAATTAGTTCGAAAAGCCTATATAACCCTCTCGAGATCCCACCAAAGGGATTTGAGGATCGTATCACAACCTGCCCAGAAACTGGACGCCAATATCGGCGAAAACCTGTTCGAAAACAGGGCTTATTACAGTCCAAACACCCACGGTTGGAGATTGATTCTGATCGACCTAATGCCAGATTTGAAATTCTTTTTGAACAGACTTTTAGACAACATGTAGGATTCCGCAACCCAATTCACAGAAGTCGATTTCATCGACTACGCACCGAGAAATCGGATCCCAAAGTTCACGAAAAACCTGTTTTAAAATTCATGAAAACGCTCCACACGACGTGCGTCACGCCAATCCGGACGACGTGGTCGCGAACCGAAAGCATCGAAAGCTGCGTATCGGCTTCATGGTCGTGTGGGCTTTGACGAAATTTAAATTGGTCGCGTGTGCGCGACGAATTTGATACGTATCCGTCGATATTCACCGTATCGTACACTTTGCAAATTTCTTAATTACTTTGTGCACGCTCATCGGATCGAGACGAAACTTGCGCCAACAGAACCGTATCATTTTTCTGGTCCTGTATGCCAAGTTTGGTCCAATTCTGAGACAGTTGAATCCGACGTCGTTTTGCGGGCCCCACGGTCCCACTCAACGGGTGATTTTGTGCACGGCCCGCCGGAATCCAACTCTGGACATAGGGTCGGGTTCGTATCGAAAAACTGGATCCGTAGACATGTAGTTTGACGACTTTAGAGACCGTTGACTCTGGCACGCTTTTCGGTGCAAAGCGGGTCCAACGGCGGACATCGTTTTTGCCCGAAATTACCGTTTTGCCCCTGTGTCCAGAATTGGACTTAAGGACAGGTAATCCTAGCTAATTTGACTATTCTGAGAATATTGGTGATGTATATTTCAGCTTCCGGGAACTGTTGTACGGGTTTTGACTATTGTGGCACATTGAGTAGTTCAGACTGTCGATTTCACCAGCAAAGGACCACAGGCGAGTACAGTTTATTGTCTGTATTTTGATATTGATTTTCACTATATTTCATTGATTAGTCATTAGTTATGTGATTATTTTCTATTATAAATTATTGAGTCGGGAATGAGAAGTACCAAGGATGTGTGATCTGACCTTAGACCGTGTAGACCGTGTAGACCGTGTTGTATTCATTTTTTGTAGACCGTGTAGACCGTGTTGCTTTTATTTCAAGTAGACCGTGTAGACAGTAATTTATTTATTGCAAAGTAGACAGTGTAGACCGTGATTATTATTGCATTTAAACTGTGTAGTTCGTGATTATTATTCTGTAGACAGTATTTCTTTATTGCAATATTTTCTGTAGACCGTGTAACTGTAGACCGTGTAACTGTAGACCGTGTAACTTTAGACCGTGTAGACCGTGTCGCATAATTGTCCCGAGACCGATCACATATCAAAGGTACTTCTAACAGTGGGGAAAGTATATGTGTCTATTTATCTACTATTGATTTTCTGTCTATTCTTACGGCTTTACTGTTTATTTTCAAAACTCATGATTGATGTCTAACCTTTGTTTTATAGTCATTTTCTTTATTAAAATTGCATTCAGTGGATTGTGCTCGTTCCATTCCTGACTGGAAAACAACATTTTCAGGTTAGCCGTGGATTCACTTAGCTTGGGGAGTTCGGGTGTACTTGCAGACGAGCCTAGAAGATTAGTTAGATAGTCAAGTTATAGTCATTCAATATTTGTACAAGTTTATATTTTCCTGCAAATGTAAAACTTGTGATCATTGTAAATTAAATTAATTATGTGAATGAGCATCTTTGTGATTATGATCTTCATGGCCGTGACAGCGTACTACCGCCGACACTGCGGCGTAGGCTGGCTTGGACACGTCTCGTATCCATTTTAAAAAAAACGGGTGCGGGTCGTGACACCACCAGTAGACTCGTGGCGACGTTCTAGTATGGATTCATATAAAGTTTGCTTGATTTGGAGGACGTGGGCCCTGACACGCAGTTTAGTACAAGACAGACCCCATAGTCCGAGTCAACGGGCCATTTTGAGATTGGCTCATCAGAATCCAATTTCGAATATATCATTGAGTTCGTATCGTCATTCTGAACTCGTTGACATATACTTTGCTAGATTTAGGAGACATTGGTTCCGACACGCATTTTCTTGCAAATCGAATTTAATATCCGGATCAACGGACAAATTTAAGATCGGGCCATCGGAATCCAATTTCGGATATACCGTTGAGTTCGTATCGTCATTCTGGATTTATGAACATATTATGCAAGATTCTGAGTACTTTTATCCTGGTACGTTTTTCGGTGCAAAGTCGGTCCAACACGGACACCATTTTGACCCAAAATAACCCTTTTGCTCCTGTCCAAATTGGACTTATGGATAGGCCATTCTAGCTATTTTGACCATTTTAGACACGTTAGTAATGGTTGTTTCATCATCAGACAACATCTGTAGATTTTTTCTTATCTATCACCATTTGTTATAATCTTCTCTTTTTGTTGGTATTTTGAGACCCGTCGAGTCTAGTGATTTCACATCACTGAAATTAATAAGTTGACTATGTGGATGATTATAAAGACTAGCTTTGACCTAGTTTAACCTAGAATTAATGTATTTATATATATTGTTTACTTCTAGAACACTAAGTAACTCTGTTAATTTAAATTAGGTCTTTGTGACGTCGGTTCAGACATAAACCCTCACTTATTGCTCAGGATAGCAGGCGAGTACATTCTCCGATAGTTTTTATTGTCTTGATATCTACTATATCCGATTCAATTGTAGTTTTTTACTTGATTTCTGACACGATGGAACACGAACTAGTATACGTCGGATCTTGTCATGAGATGTCATTCCTGGGTTACCATGGTATATTGGTACATTGTTCGTCTTGTTTCCTGTACTTGTATAGACGTCGATTCCTAAGGAGATTTGTTACCCTCTTAGAGAATCCCGTGTTATGACGTGACATGTCCGGATCCATATACTATTCGGGGATGGGGAGTTATTAGAGGTTATGTGATCAATACCCCTCATGTATTCATGTTACTACTTGCATCATAGCTTTACCCTCGCCTCATGTAGGGTAAAGTCTGACCTATGTTACTACTTGCCTAATAGCTTTCCAGGTTGGCCGGCTTGACCCTATATATTTGTTGTTCCTGTGATAGCCGGTCAAATGGAAGAGCCTGATCTTGACCCAAGCCGATCACATAATGCTTTAATATCTCAAGGCACTGTTTATATTTATATTATATATCAGATATTACTGTACTGTTCTATATTCCAGTATTTTATACCCTGACATGATATCCAATTTTACATATCATGTTTATATTCCAGTCTTGATATTTTATCTTATATTTCATTATAATTGTCTTATAGAACTTGTCAATTCAAATGGAACTGCTGTTAGTTTATGTACTATTTTCCATCCTGACTGGATACGTTGATATATTTTAGGAGATTGTTATGCCCACATTATTGGACTACAGGATAATGCTAGCTGAGGCAGATCTCGATATTCTTTCACTGTGAGTTGTCTCCTAGGAGTTCTAGGTCTGCTAGTTATTTTAGTTTTGTTATTGTTTTTTTCTCCGTTTCATTCTTGTCTCATATGATCCTTTTGTAGATTCTAGTTATTCTAGTGATATTGTTACCTTTCTTGTCTTATCTTTCTTAGCATTTGTGATGTGATATGAGTACCTTTATAGTTATGGATCTTTTAGATGTTGTAGTTAGTATCGGGTACTTAACAGCGCTCTACCATCGATACTGCGGTGTAGGCTGGGCGTGGCCTACGTATTCATACCCGTATATTCGGATGCGGGTCATGACAGAGTGTTAGGATGAGAGAGCTGTGCACTGCTTAGCACTGCTTAGCAGTGATTAAGGGATGGCTTTGGCATCATTGTTTGGCACAGATGGGCCAAGTACTGCATTGCCTTGGCTTGGCAGTGTCAGCATGTGAGGAGCCAAGCTCGACAGCAGGCATAGGAACAGGATTTTGGGACTAAAAATTTAGAGGAAGGATATGCATTAACATGAACAGGAAATATGGGCCGGGCTAGGATCAGTTGGTAGGGAAATTTAAGGTGTGACTGTGTGTGTCTATGATATGAGACTTGGCATATGTGTCATATATTAATATATAAACTGAGGTTGTATGCTGCTATATTTTTTTTTTGGGTAGGGAAATTTAAGGTGTGACTGTGTGTGTCTATGATAGGAGACTTGGCATGTGTGTCATATATTAATATATAAACTGAGGTTGTATGCTGCTATATATATATATATATATATATTTTATGATAGTATATATATATATATATATATATATATATATATATATATATATATATATATATACTATCATAAAATATATATATATATTTTATGATAGTATATATATATATATATATATATATATATATATATATATATATATATATACTATCATATAGGGCATTGGCCTGTCTTGGGCTAAGCATGATAAATTGGGTAGGTAATTAGAAATTAGGACTGATTTAGGGAAGCTCAAGTCGATAGGACTGATAAGGAGTTAGAGGGGGGGGGGGGTTCTTCCATACCTGTACCTCTGTTGGGATTGATGTGATCCTTGTATCAATCCATGGGACTGACAGTAATCAGTCATGGACTGATTGTCTTGGACGGTTTGACCTTGCAATGCAAGTACATAGAATAGTTTAGAAGAAAGAGATGGAAGAGCATTGGCAGCAGCAGTTCATACTGCTATTAGGACAGGTAGGGGTAAGGCCCATGCCAGTGTGCATGAGGTTGAGCATTGTATAGGCAATGTAAGGGTGTGTCAGTTGAGTAGGATGGGGTATTTAAATGTAGAAGGGAAAAACTAAGACAAGTAACAGCAAATAAGTGTACAATGCATATTTGCACTTATGCACAGAGTCCAGTGGTTGTAGGACAGGAAAGTGCACAAATGCAGTTTCCCACATAGAGTTTTTATTAGATAGTTACCATGTATACTAGTTAGCAACTATCCTGAAGGCACCCACAACAGTTGTGACAGGTAAAGAGAGTAGGCAATACAATGTTTTGTACATAGGACATTAGAGGTAAATGAGATTTGGGTATTACCATATGATATATACCTAGGTAATGTATTTGAGATAGGATAATGAGGATGGAGGCCAAGAGGCTAATTATCCTGCAGCAGGATGCAGGTACTAGAAGATGGAGTATAGTCCAGTTCTCTGCAGGGTGTGCAGCAGAGGCATGGACTGACCTATGTGGTATCCATTTATTTGATATGCATCGATGTGACAGTAGTTAGAAGGAAAATACCTGTATAGTAGAAGGCTTAATGCACTGCACCAATGAGTTTGTATAACAGTTAGGAATAATTGGTACATGTAGGTAGTAAAGATAGGAGCAAATAGCAGTATATCAGTCCTGTTAGGATGAGCAGGGGCTTCTAGGTTGGAGTTTGAGTGTAGGTAGTAGTATGCAGGCCAGATAAGTATTAGTTGGTACTCTAGGGTGTATCAAGTGAGTAGGATAGATAGGTGTAGATAATAGTGATAGGTAAGGGAAAATTTATATGAATGTGTTAAGTGATAAAGTTAGGGCAATGGATATGAATTGGTTAACTTGAAGACATAGGTAATAGGTTACCTAGGTAAGGGTATTGGATTCCCTTGTACTAAGGTATTAGGTAGTAGGAGTATAGGTGTTTGGTTTACCTATGAGATGGGGGAAATAAGGGTTCAGGGATGAGTTAGGGTTTTGTGCATGGGAAATGGATAGGTAATGGGCATAGACATGAAGTTATACCTTATGATAAGGTATTAGACTAAATGTTAGGGTATTTCATCAATGGAGTCTAAGGGCATGACATATGGGTAGATACATAAGGTTATGGCTGGGTATGGCCTAGTATAGACTGAAAACCTAGGGGCGACTTAGTTTGACCAACTTTAGCAAGGTTTGACCCCGTTTGACCAAGAAATAACTTGGAAACCTAGAATTGACCTTGTATAGCATGTTTATAATTCCAAACACAATTTGACATTTATATTCTACATCTAGGTCCTCGAGGCACCGTATCGAACACTGTTGATATTCCACACCGGATCTTATGCGAGTACATTCTGATAGTTTCTATTATTTGATTTTCACTATGATTCTCATATTTAGCGATGCTATATTTGATTCTCGACATGTTGGTCACACGAATTGGTAATTCTGGATCCCGTCATGAGATGTTACCATGGTTATCGTATTAATATCGTACACGATATGTTCATTAGATATTGTACATGATGGTATCCTAAAACATTGCTCGTGTATTGTGACGTATCATGGTTGGATTCACTGTACTAGTTGGGGTAGGAAAAATTTCTAGTAAGAGATGTGATCAAATCCCTATTGTAATTATAGACATTGAAGTGTTAATCATACACCTCACGCACGATTAACCAGGCCACTTAGCTATTGTACAAGTTCCCAAGCCGATCACATCTCGAAGCTAGTATTTCAAACACATAGTGCTTATAGTATTTATTGTTTCACCTCATATTTCTCGGCTGTACTTATATATTTTGCATGTTTATTTTCATTCCTGTACATTATGCTCTTTACATCATTTATTCTTCATAGTACCTATTGTCATATTATGATTTTATAGTGGTAGCTCTATTCTTCATCATTTATCGTACTCTCTACTTACAGTTTTATTGTTTTTGTCAATTAACTAGAACTATTGTTAGTGGTGTGCTCGCTCCAATCCTAACTGGATAACATTTTTCAGATGATGGTTGTCCTACCTTTTATGACCATGGAATATAGTAGGCGTGGGTTGGGAGACTCAGTTTCAGGAGAACTTATAGCTCCGGCTGAGGAGGCTTATTTAGTGACTCTGTTAGGATAGATTTGTGCTGGATTTGTCTCCAGTTAGACTCTTGGTTTGTTATTTATTTTAAGACTTATTCTATGTTAGATAACTCTTAGACTCATTTGGGCTTGTAATATTTTTTTGTTAGATTTTTGGGATATTTCATATATTGTTGTCTTTATCTTTTCGTACCATTTATCTTCCTTATAGTTTTGTGATTGAGTATGGGTATATTGGCATTACTTGTCCTATGTTTGGAGATGACTATCTCGACAAGCTATGATATTTATATTGTTAACTAGTTTAGTAAACCTAGACAGCGTTCTACCGCCGAAGCTGCGGCATAGGCTGGGCGCTGTCACGCACTCGTGCCCCTAAACCGGGTGCGGGTCGCGATACTTCCATATATGATATACTATTGTTAATTGTTGTTGTTAGATTGAGATGTTAGGAATCGTCGACCTTAGGCATGTTGGATCAGTCCACCTACTTGTCACTTAATAACCGTGATCACCGTATGAAGTTCAGGAGTATCTCATACTGTGTAGCTAGCCTGGTCCATTCCCGTATACCCCAGTATTTTGGGCGGGACATGACAAATCGGACCATTGTATCTTTGTTCTCTTTTCTCATATTTGATCCAGGTATATACCTCTAATTCTCAGTAAATTTTGAACCGCAAAACTTCTCAATTGAACATATAAACATGACCGCAAATCTGATTGATTGAATTGTCAAATTTTATTATGTTCCATGGAAATAACTTTGGGCTCACTTTCCTATAAATTCAACTGTTGGATTATCATTTTCTCTTCTTTAGACAATAGCAGGTGTCACTACCACTCTCTAGAATAAGAGTATTTTGGTAATTGTGAATTTTTGATTATTTTATTATTATTTTAATTAATGTATTGTGCTAGTATCATTAGTTAGTTAAACATTAGAACCACATTGACTAGAGACTAACCAAGACTATAGAAACATGGTTAGTGAGTTTAGTCATGTTAGTTAGGCTTTAATTATTCTAGAATATCATGTAGAGGCTAGAAATTTGACTTAGATATTAAACCACTTTGGGCCTTCTTCTTAAAAGGCTTTTAAATGACATTAGAGAGGCCTTTAGCCAAATGCACCTTAACCTAACCCTAGCATACACCACATGGCCGGCCACCGTGGGTTGCCTTTGCTGTTTATAGCAACAAATTTCCCTCTTCTCCCCCTTTCATTAGAAACCCTAACCCTAATTTGTGTTTTTCCCCAAATTGCCTCCATCTCCCAAATTGAGTCCAAATTCCTTCAAACAACTTGCAATCTCTTCCCCTTGAATAGAGGAAGCCTCTAATTGCTAGGAGGGAGCCTATTGGAGCAATTTGACTATTGGAAGTGAAGAAAATCTCATTCTAGCTTTGTTCCTTGAGAATCCATCTCTCATGTGGTAAGAACCTCTAAACACATTCAAATTTCCCATTACTTGATATAGATGCATTCATATAGGGTCCCCATAGCATTAGAAAGGATTTTGGACAAGTTCAGATTCATTTGAGGTATGTATCACGAGAGTATCGGATACGCGCATCAAGTGTTTGGTGAAATATCTTTTAGGACTTTTGTGGCTTTAATTTCAATTGTAATTAGTTAATATTAATGTTAATATACTGTAATTTGTTTGTGAACTGTGTCTTGTGATTTGGGGATTGTTTGAGTTGTTATTTGGATGTAGGGAGGCTCGGGTTAGTGGTTTGCTCACTGTTTGTCTGAGGGTTGTGTAGTCTGTTATAACAGGATGTACCATGTTATTTACATCTTAATCACCTAGATACATTAGCCTAAGCTAGTATATGACCCTTGATTTATTGCATTGCATTTGTCCTGCTATGGACTGTGTCGTACCTTGCTGAGATCCTAACTGGTTCAGTCGAACACCCCTCTTTTTCACTGTTTATTTTTTTTAGATATCCTACCATCTATATGTCCTACACCTATTCTTCCTTGTATATCCTAACATCCTTTGTGACCCTGTTATTTGTTCCATGTATGACCCAATGTCCAGATTTGTGGATAATGGCCAGTATACCCACTACTCATTGTCCTGCACATTATCCAGAGCCCTGCCCCTCATTTGCACGCACTATATATATGTTAGCTCAGGAAAATCTAGGTGACTTGGCCTATAGCCATAGTTCACTTCACATGTACACACCATTGTCCTACTATCTAGGTAATGTACTGCATATTCTTTTACTGTTGTGACCTGCATACACTGCATCCTCACCCACTGCCACATGCATCTGTGCATATAGATATACTGCACTCATTTGCATCCACTGTATTTTGATATCTTGTATATATTTTACTGCATATTAACATATCCCTCACTCATCTATCACTTCACTGCACTTTCATTTACCTACACAGTGATGTATTTTACTGTATTGCCCATATGATAGATAACCTGCATTGTTGCATCATATCCACTGTATCACAAATATGTGTCCTGCATCTAATTGAATACCTTGGATATTGCATATCTTTCATATTGCATTGCATTCACTTCATTGCACTTCCCTATATTGCTCTCATTGCCTGGGCACTTCATGTTCTGATACTCACAAAATGAGGTATCAGAGAAATAACTCAGTCTAGGTACTGAAGTTAGCTCAGATACTTGGTATCATTAATTGACTAATTAGCCATTGCATTTCTTTATTCCCATGTATTGATTTAAGTCTTAAATCCATTTGGCTTCACTGGAAAAATGAATCACTACATATCCTGCACCCAATTGTTCACTGCCTGCACTTTGGGTCCAGCTAGAGTATCAGAACACTTTATATCAAGCATTCCCAAATTAGCCAACTACACATTAGCATATGTCCTGCACTCACATACCCTGTATTCATGTAGCACTGCGATGTGCATATCCTACATACCATATCACATACACTACACCCCTTCATTCACTGCATGATTAGTATTGTCTTGTCCTTTGTATTCCCATCTAGCTATTGCATATTAGATAATGTATTGTATTTCATCATATTTCATACCCTGTTGTTCTGAGCCTGTTATGGATTGTTCAGATACTGAACCAAATGATATGCCTAGATTTTGAGCATCATGTAATGCTTTGCTCTGAACAGCAGGTCATATGCAGTCCTATTTTTACTTCTAGTGTGGTCCTAAACTCATTGTTCAACCCGTAGTCATGTCCTCATATGTATGAATCTGTTTAGCCTCTTTAATTCAGTTTACGGCTTAAGGTATACCTATATACAGATATGATGTGTTCATATATGATGTACATTATATATATATATATATATATATATATATATATATATATATATATATTAATTTTTTTTGGAACCAGGTAAATTGTTTCTGGAATCGCTCCCATTGGGATTCGAACTCCTGACCACTCGGGCCGCATGCATCTCTCTTAACCATATATATATATATATATATATATATATATATATATATATATATATATATATATATATATATATATATATATATGATACTTAGGGTATATATATATATATATATATATATCATATATATATATATATATATATATATATATATATATATATATATATATATATATATATATATATATATATATATATATATATATATATATATATATATATATATATATATATATGATACTTAGGGTATATGTTGGTATATGAGTTAGAGTTATGAATTAGTTAACGTAGGATTTTGGCTATACCAAGTTACCAACATCTAGATAGCTATCATAAGACCAAAACCTTAGAGTAAACCAAGTTGATCAATAGTTGACTAAGTTTGACCCAGTTGGACTAGAGTTGATCAAGGGTTGACTTTTGACCTAGAGAGGCCTAGTAGCATGTAGACTTCATTATTTAAATTAATTAATTAATCTAGAACATATTGTAACCTGTATATATATATATATATATTTATTTATTTTATATATATATATATATATATATATATATATATATATATATATATATATATATATATATATATATATATATATATGATACTTAGGGTATATGTTGGTATATGAGTTAGAGTTATGAATTAGTTAACGTAGGATTTTGGCTATACCAAGTTACCAACATCTAGATAGCTATCATAAGACCAAAACCTTAGAGTAAACCAAGTTGATCAATAGTTGACTAAGTTTGACCCAGTTGGACTAGAGTTGATCAAGGGTTAACTTTTGACCTAGAGAGGCCTAGTAGCATGTAGACTTTATTATTTAAATTAATTATTTAATCTAGAACATATTTTAACCTGTAATTCATATCATAGGTCTCTGTGACTCCGGTTCGAACACCGATACACATCAGATGCTCAGGATATTAGACGAGTACATTTTCTGTTAGTTTTTATTTATGATAATATCTATATTGCCTGCTCTAGACTATTCTACTTGATGCTGACACATTGATATCACAGACCAGTACACTATGGATCTTGTCATGAGATGTTATCCCCTTATCGGATGCATCGGGTATTTCATGTTCATGTATTTTATCATGTACATCGAGTACTCCTTGTATTCGTATTATTCATGTACACATCATGTGCTCTCATGTACTCTCATGTTCTCACATGTACTTCATGTATAACAAACAATCATGTACGTAAGATAACTTGATCAAATCTTGTGTATTAATTGGGGAGGGGAAGTAGAAGTGGTTATGTGATTAAATCTCATTAGTGTAATCATGTACATGTCGATTATGCCCTCATGTATAATCGAATTACCATAGAATAATCATGTACAACCTAAACCGATCACATAACTATCTTGTGCTCTGAAACACCTATATTTACTTACAGTTCGTATATTCTCTATATTATTCATGTACTCAGATTCTTGTCTATATTCACTGTTCCTGTACTTTTATTTTACAGTGTTCGACATGACAAAAGGTTGGACGAACTTTTTGTATATTGAACATAAAATAGAGTACAATCGATTCTTATGCGAAGAAATCTAAGTACAAAAGTTTCTGGGTAAGTGTGACGGTGGAGATCGAGCATTACAGCAGCTCATTTACTTCGTTGACGATCCGATGATGATATGAGACTTGCTCTGACTTTCTGGTGCCTTCGATGGAACTCTAAGGTTGCCGATCAGGAGGACGCCGAAGTTGAAAATTTTGATAATTCTGTAGATCTTCTTCTCCTTGTCGATCATGTTGTTGGGAAAAAAACCTCTCCTATTTATAGGGGAGAGGGGCACATAAGCGATGTGCATTAGGATTTTGAGATATAAAGGAATCTGTCGTCCTTGCACGGTACGGGCTTCTGTGGCGCTGACACGTGGCAGGTATTGAGATTCCTCTCAAATGAGATCTCTGGTGGTTATCAAAATAATCGAAGGAGGTGACACGTCACGTGGGCCGAGCAAATTTTAGGATTTTATCTCAGATTCGGATTCTATGTAATCTTCATCCGAGATTTAAATCAATCTGATAAGGTATTTGCATTTATCAACTTGATCAATCTCAATCCTATCTTTGAGAGAGGCGGTTTAAGCAAACCGATTGGGTGGGACCATGCCGTCTGTGCTTCAGGCAAGGCTGATTGTGCTTCTGAGTCGACGAGTAGACTGTGCTTCTGGAGACGACGGAGCCTCTGTGTTTTAGGACGACAAGTGGACTATGTTTCAAAAACAACGGAGCCTTTGTGCTTTTAGGGGCAATGAATAGGCTGTGTTTCGAGTAAAGTCACTGTGCTTTAGGGCGAGAGTAGGCTGCGCCTTCAGATAGACCATTTTACTGTGCTTTAGAGTAGTAGTCGGACTTGTGCTGGAGCCAAACGGTGTCTCTCAAGTCTTTGTTGAGAAAAAGGGGCCGTTGAACAGGCCGGGTACTTGGATCGAAACAGCTATATGTGCTTCTGAGAGGGGGACGTACTGTCTGTGCCTTGGAAGCAAAGGAACACAGTGGGGTGCCTACGCCTCCGGTTGGAGACAGCTTGGCTTTTAAGTCTTCTTTTTAGGAGAAGTAAATGACTACCCTTGAATGCAGACTCCTTCTTAATTGCCACCGTTAGTTGGAGAATTCCAATGAGCATTTGAACAGTTTGGAGACTCACTTAAATGGGCCTGTTAATTGAGACCCATTATGCCGAGTCCTAGGCTCATCCCATTAATGAGGGAATTTTGACCGTCGGCCAAGTGGCCTATAGTTTGGACCACTCCCGGTCCTATAAAAGGGAAAATGTTTCTCTGAAGAGTTACTATCTTCTTCCTGGCACCCTTCACCACCATGTTTGATCCAGACTTAGCTTCAGACGGCCGTTGGCCTTGCATTAGTCGGCTGTTGGTTGGGGCTTCTCTCGTTCGAAGGGGCCATGTTCTTTTAGAAGAACTCTTTGTAGAAGGAGCCATCACCGCTCTTGAAAAGTATCCAAGTATTCTCCCTAAGGAGTTTAACTCTGGGAGACGTCTTGGAGGTCTTAGGGGTCCAAGCTTTGGGGTTAGAATTGGTTGCTCATCCGATGAGCAGTCGGCCATGCTCTGCCCCACTCATTGAGGGCTGCGGGGCTTCGCCGTGCTGTGGTTTGGGTCTTCCACTGCTTATGTATATATTGGACCCCCAGCTTCTCCCCGTAGCGAGATGATTTGCCCTGACGATGTTATGAGTCAGCGGGGAGGAGACTTTGATGGAGACTGTATACATCTCCTCTGGTCTTTCTGCCCATGATGATCACACTATGGAGGCTGCCCAGTGAAAACGAACCTTCTAGTGGATCTATAGGAGTTTCTATTCTCACTTATTTAGCAAAGACTTTGCAATTAATCTCTGTAATTAGGATTCAAAAAGTTTCTCTCTTATGTAATTACAACAAGTCTGTGACCCTTGTAGCCATGATTAATAAAAAAAAAGTCTTTTCTAAACTTCATTCTGAGAATGTCTCTGTCTTTGGCTGGTCTGTGCGTCTGATCGTCTGTGCCTGTGTGAAGCTGGAGGGTAATAAAGGTACCCGCCTGCGCCTATGGATGGTGTATATTCATGCTTCTACAACAGCGTTTCATGTATTCTATGTTATTACTAGTTCTATCTTTTCTACCATATTTTGGAACTGCTTTCAGAGTTATGTATTCGCTCTAATCCTGCCTGGATATATTGATAAATTTTGCAGAGAACTTGGAGGACTTCTGTACCACCTATTATGGCACAGGTGTAGATGACACCAATGATCTAGATCAGCAGGAGGATCCAGTTTGCTTAGAGGAGACTACTATAGTTCCTAGGCTAGATTGCTAGGATTGTTATTTGGTTATGTTAGCTACTCTGTTATGTACTTAATCATATACTTTGTGGCATTGATAACACTTAACTCATTTTTATTCTGAATTTGTATCGTACTTTGAGTATTTCCTATCTATCTTATTCATACTAATTATCCATCTCTAGATTTTGTGATTGAGTTGTATCTTCTGAGTTGTCCTCCAATTTGAGAGTATATTCTGTACATGTACCTTTATATTGTGTTAGATGTTGTTGAGACCTAGGACAGCGTTCTACTATTGACACTGTGGTATAGACTAGACGTACCTAAGGTCTCGTGCCCTCACACTGGGTACAGGTCATGACAGCAGGTATAATCCTCTTTGTTCATATCAAATTTAAACTGCATAATCAATCATTTGAAAGATCCTCCATGTGCCTAAACTTGGGAGTTCATTGGACACTTTTAATTAATTTTCATGAATTCAAAACGACATTGTCATTCCAGATTCTGAATTTTGAATCCAACCTCATTGTTGGATTCGTGATGTCTTTTACTTCAAATTCATATAAAATATATTGATTTGGACTTGGACTAATTTGACTCAATTTTTGGATTTTGCGGGCCCATTTTCGGACGTCGCCCGAACTCAAAAATCATAGTTTTTGACTTCATCAAATTCTATACTATCTTATATGACTCTTATCTATTTGGCATCTTCTAGACTCAATGGTAATGTTTATTTCTACTTTTGGATTCAATATTGGGTAGTTAGCATTTTAGACTCTTCTGTATCGGCACTTTTGTGACCGACACGTGGACTTCAACTTTATATGTATTCTTGTGATTATATTATATTGCTATATTATATGTCTCTTGTTAGTTTTATGCTAGTGAAACGATTTGCTACATGTGAGAGAGAGAGAGAGAGCTATGCCTTCATGATATTAGTTCGTATTTTATCGTGATTTGTGATTATCGTTCGTGATGTCTTATCTCGATTATTAACTTGAGTGACAGTCAGGTGGGAGAATATATGAGTAGGCATATGATCAATCCAGAACTATCCCATGGTCTTTCGTGGATGATAACAATGATACATCTCAATTATGACGTGTCAATTTTTTTTCTAGTAGTCCATATGTTGAAAGATATATTCTATGCACTAGTTTAGTTATTTGTTGGTTATTATAGTTCCATGACGTTGTATTTCATCCCTATGACATGATAGTTATTAGTTGTTATTAGTAGTCTTATCTCGATTTACAATCTTGTCCATTTACTATCATTCTTATCTTATAGTCATTGGTGTTATTATAGTTTTTCATTTTATGAAGTTTATGTGTAGATTTACTTTGCTCCTTTCATGACTGGGTATGTTGATATAGGCGATGAGAATCTCTACCCAACATGTTATGGACCGTAAGATGATATGTTTGGTGAGATAGGCACAAATGTAGTTGTGGACCATGAGGAGATCCTTAGAGGGATCTAGATCTTTAGCACTATATATACTTTAGCTTATTTGCCATTCTACGTATTTAACCGGGTATGTCCATGAAAAACTATCTTTGGCATCTAATAATAATTTGGACTTGGACGATTGTAGTGATTGTATTCGGGTTTATTCTTTCTGTTCTTATCTTCCTGCTAGATATTACTGTGATTGAGTAGATATAAGATCTTTATATGCATATATTATATTTAAAATATACTTGGAGGTTTAGAACAACGTACTACCGTCAATATTGCGACGTAGGCTGGATGTATTTGCATACTCGTATCTGAATATTCAGGAGCAGGACGTGACACATTTTTATGGTGGCCTATGCAAGTTATGTCTTCGCAATTATCGACTATTTACGATTGTGATGGAAAGATGGTTGATGACTAAGCACATTGATGACCCATATATATATATATATATATATATATATTTCTCCAACGCGTGCGGGCTCAGTATATATATATGTATGTATGTATATGTGCTATGTATATATATGTATGTATGTATGTATGTATGTATGTATGTATGTATATGTGCACATCTTGAGGTTGATTTTATTCGGGTTTATTCTTTCTGTTGTTATCTTCCTGCTAGATATTACTGTGATTGAGTAGATATAAGATCTTTATATGCATATATTATTTTTTAAATATACTTGGAGGTTTAGAACAACGTACTACCGTCAATATTGCGATTTTGCGTACTCGTATCTGAATATTCAGGAGCAGGATGTGATACATTTTTATGGTGGCCTATGCAAGTTATGTCTTCGCAATTATCGACTATTTACGATTGTGATGGAAAGATGGTTGATGACTAAGCATATTGATGACCCATATATATATATATATATATATATATATATATTTAATATATATATATATATATATATATATATATATATATATATATTTAATATATATATATATATATGTGTGTGTGTGTGTGTGTGTGTGTGTGTGTGTGTGTGGACATCTTGTATATATATATATATATTTCTCCAACGCGTGCGGGCTCAGTATATATATATATATATATATATATATATATATATATGTATGTATGTATGTATGTATGTATGTATATGTGCACTTCTTGAGGTTTATTGTATTCGGGTTTATTCTTTCTGTTCTTATCTTCCTGCTAGATATTACTGTGATTGAGTAGATATAAGATCTTTATATGCATATATTATTTTTTAAATATACTTGGAGGTTTAGAACAATGTACTACCGTCAATATTGCGATTTTGCGTACTCGTATCTGAATATTCAGGAGCAGGATGTGACACATTTTTATGGTGGCCTATGCAAGTTATGTCTTCGCAATTATCGACTATTTACGATTGTGATGGAAAGATGGTTGATGACTAAGCATATTGATGACCCATATATATATATATATATATATATATATATATATATATATATATATATATATATATAGTGTGTGTGTGTGTGTGTGTGTGTGTGTGTGTGTGTGTGTGTGTGTGTGTGTGTGTGTGTGGACATCTTGAGATTGACCTACATTTTTCTGCTAAATAAAGGTTCCTTATTGGTATGAAATATTCTAAAGGATAAACGACATATCTTTTGATTAAATGGATATTTGACAAATCTAGACATTAAATCTTGATGAATTTGTCGACTAGCTATTAAGGAAGCAATTAAAGTAATATAGTTCTATTATGACGTCAGGGATCCAAATAAGGCATTATGATCGATTGATTCAAAACAAAGAACGTTTGGATCAAGGAATGTGATTTTGGGTGATGGTAATCTTAGTAACTTAAAACATTTTGTCTATTTTTGATTTATTTTTTTATTTTTTTTAGGTTCTAGCAGGAGTAGGATGGAAGATGGATTCTAGATAGTTAGATATTAAGCTAGTTAAGACTGAAGACTAGATAATGTGTCAGAATATTAGTAGAGGATTTTGCAAAACCGTGCATGATTATAAGGGTTTTGAGAATCTCTATGTCGATCTCGAGGATTACAGATTAGGTTTTGTAGCTATAGCAACTTTGTATTATTGTTTGACCTATTTGGATAATTTTAATTTCGAGAATAAAATTATTTTAAGGTGAGTAGGATGTAAGACCCCTCCTAAAATTATCGTATTTATTTGCTAAGCTAAATTGTTGTCCTTTTAAATCCTCAACTAAATATTTTCTAACTTGAATTTTCTTGGTAATAATATTATTCTTATTATTACTGTTGGTGGATGTTTTTTCTTTATTTATTTTAAGCCTACATATATGTAGTATATAAATATGTTGGGCCTCCAAACCCATTCTTAT
Source organism: Iris pallida (assembly GCA_029216955.1). Lineage (NCBI taxonomy): Eukaryota > Viridiplantae > Streptophyta > Magnoliopsida > Asparagales > Iridaceae > Iris > Iris pallida. The sequence goes on from JANAVB010010792.1 coordinate 3,593,545, forward strand.
AACAAATGCTGCTTAGGACTAATTCTTTTCCAACTCAGTTACCTCTCCTACTCTCATGAATTATATATATAGCATCTATTGTATAGGCCTTTAAAGCATATATATATATATATATATATATATATATATATATATATATATATATATATATATATTTTATGTATAGGCCTTTAAAAGCATATATATATATATATATATATATATATATATATATATATATATATATATATATATATATATATATATATATATATATAAAATATATATATATATATATATATATATATATATATATATATATATATTTTTTATATATATATATATATATATATATATATATATATATATATATATATATATAAATATATATATATGTGTGTGTGTGTGTGTGTGTGTGTGTGTGTGTGTGTGTGTGTGTGTGTGGCGCTCCTAGCGTAAGTGGCAAGAGAGGGGGTGTAATGCCCCGCTCCGCTCGGTGCATTACGATGAGTCGTTGACTCGAAGAGTTGCGTTGACCGATGAGGTATCAATAGGAATCGATGTAAGAGTTACGTTGGCCAAAGGTATGCTTTGAGTCGGTTGGAATCTATGAATCGAATCGATGCAAAAGATAAGTCCCGTTGAGCAAGTGCTGATTTTAGTTGATCTGGTGTGCAGGCTATATTTTTACGCTGGACGATAAGAGGTCGACATTTTGCCTTATGCAATGAAGTGTCCGCGAAACCAAATCGTGGCCTTGCAACGGATTGTGGCATGGGCGCGATAGGCCAAATCAACTGAGTAGAGCAAAGGAATGGCTAAGTCCGAGAGTTAGCTATGCGACCAAGTTATGAAAGTGAGCCGCTTCAACTCAGAGAAACGGCAAGGCGTATCGGCTTAAGGTGGGTGGGTTCTTGACCCTCTCTCCCTATTCCTTCACGTCTAATAAGAGATATCATTGTATGCGTAATATGTTATCGAGTTAGCGAGCGTGGCTCGGCGATTAGGTGCCTTAATATACGTTGAATACTAAGGTAGAACATTGAACAATCGAACAATTGAAGCGACGTGCATCAAGTGTACGGGTCGCGGTAGGGCAATGATGGTAGAACATTGAAAGACGATATTGAGATGTGCATCATGTGCATGGCTCCGAGAACATTGAACACTAGGCGTAGAACATAGATTACGGCGCAGAGCGTGCCCTCGTGCACGGAAGCTACAAAATAACTATGTGATTTCGGAACTAGGTTATGAGAATAACATACGAATGGTACGCGTTGAATATGAGTACGAGATGACTAAGCCGTTGGGCGTCGTGCATCAATATGGATGTGTTGGGGCATAATGCCGACGGAGCTCCCCATTTAGATGGTGGATTATGTTTATGAGACGCGAATATATTATGGCACGGGAAACCGTTTATGGAACTGTTTGCCATGAAATATAAAAGAGCAGAACAATTATCGGAGGACTGGACTTTTACTTCACGTTACAAACTCGCTTGTACAAAGAAAGCCTAGGGACGAAAGCCTAGGGACGAAAGCCTAGGTACAGCAGTCTAAGTACAATTGTTTATTTTAGATTCTAGGGGGTGACTATAGAGGCTCGGGAAAGCGACGGCCGCTCTGCCTTACTCCTTGGACGATCGGTATGCGGCCTTGGCTCCAGAAGATTGCTCGGCGTTGAAGAAATGCTCTCTTTGCTCTCTTTCCGCTCTCTCTCTCCAAGTATTCTGGTGCTCTCTTTGATCTCGAAAAGTGCTCCTTTCTGTATGTATGTGTGCGTCGTTTGCGAGGGAATGGCACCCTGCTATTTATAAGAATGGGGGGACCTCATTAGGGTTCACAATGATTGTCCCTCAAAGTGGCGGCGACCTGTTGATCGATCAATCTGGGCCATTAATTTTGAGTGTAATGGATCTGGGCCATTTAGTGTAGATTGCACCAGATCCTATCAGTAATTAATACTGATTAGAATTAATCTCCACGATGACGATCTGCTGATGTCTGCGAATCTGAATGAATAAATTTAATTCATTCTCCTGCCACGTGTCCCAGATTATTGGGATTTAACCCAATCTTTGATTGCGGTAAATCTGGGAAATTGATTGGATTTATGACACGTGTCCTGGGAGTCACTGAGCCGCATAAGGATTGGGCCGCATAAAGTTTGAGCCGCATATGCCTGGCCACGTGTCAGGATAGCTTGGGGAGTGGACCCCAAATCTTCGAACCACATGATAATCTGGACCATACAATGGGTAGTGAGCCGCATGGAGGTGATCCTTGTGAGCCGCATAGGGCTGATCCTTGTGAGCCGCATAGGGCTGCGTCTGCTTAAGCCGCATAGGGCTGTCTTGATCTGGGTCACATAGGACAACTTCAGCTTGAGCCGCATAGGGGGGTCTCCGTTCGAGCCGCATATGGCTATCCACGTGTCTCAGCTGCGTGGCGTGTTCTGGATCTCGGGGGGGTTGTGTCAGAGATTTTCTTTGATTTCCTAGGATTCTGTCATTATGACAGAGTCATAATTGCCTCTTTATGTCAGGCCTGTCGCTTCGTCAGAGTGGTCAGCCGTCCAAGCAATTAATGCAGTACAGTGCGGAGGGGAGAACTGTTTGCAAGCCACATATCTTTTCTTCTGTGCCGCATGGAGATCATAGAGCCGCATGGACTAGTTTGAGCCGCATGGATTTTCTGAACCGCATGGGCTATCTGAGCCGCATGGGGTTCCCTGGCCGCATGGATCTTTCTTTATTATTTTCCATGCTTCTACAAGACCCCCTTCAAAGTTTTCAATTTGTAAAATTGAAATACTTTGAATAAGAAGCATGGCCGTGTGGAAGTTCTTTCTAGCCGCATAAATGTCTTAGCCGCATAGATGTCTCGGCCGTATGGTAGTTTCAGCCGCATGAACTTTCGAGCCGCAGAATTGTTTCAGCCGCATGGACGGCTTAGCAGCGGCGACTTTCGAACCGCATAGCTCCTTGCCACGTGTGAAGGTCTTTAATTGCCTCCTAGTTCGTTTCAGCGCCGTCTTTTAGAGGGAAATCCCAAGGGCCGATTCATTAATTCTTGTGGATTTTATGTCCTGGGTGAATCTTGGGAACAAAACAAGAAGAAAAGACCGACTATGGCTCAGCATTACACAACTCCAGGAGCCGGTTTCTTTTTTTTTCTTTCTGTTTCCTTTTTGAGAGGGACGTGGTCCCAAAAGATGTAATGCTTTTTTCTTCTTTCAAATAAAGAGTACTTTCCATTCTACCCTTCATTTGCATTGCTTATTGTGCTTGTGATATGATAGTGGTGATGTTTTCTCCGCCTAGGGGACTTATTTGTGGACCTGTTACCCATGGCATACATTGGTTTTAGGTACGGATAACAAGTTTGGTTAGGATATCTGAGACAGCCATGGCAAAGTGGTCATGGGTGCTCTTGGTATCGGAAAAAAGAATACCGTAGAGCAGCTGGGCTCCCGGGGCATGATGAGATGGTGGGCTTATGCTAAGAAACTTAGCAGAGGATATTTGTGGGCCTATTATCCTTGGCGTACCCTGGCTTAGGATACAGATAATAGGGTGAAATAGGACCGACATATTTGCTCAGAGGTTATGAGGACATGGCAAGCATGAGGGTTTTATCGTAGAATCTTCCTGCTCAGAGGTAATGAGGACATGGCAGGAGGGAATTCACGGAGGATATTGTGGTCAACAGAGGACATTTGTGGTCAACAGAGGACATTTGTGGTCAACAGAGGACATTTGTGGACCTATTATCCTTGTCGTACTACGGTTGTGGATACAGATAATAGGTTGAAAGGGAATCGACATACTTACTCAGAGGTAATGAGGACATGGCAAGTATGAAGGTTTCTTCTACGGAGCCTTCCCACTCAAAGGTAATGAGGACATGGCAGGAGTGGGCTCAATGAAGAGGGGGTGCATAAAATGACTCAGAGGTAATGAGGACATGGAAGTTCTATGTAGGGGGTGGTTTATTTTTGGCGGAAGTGAAACGACTCAGAGGTAATGAGGACATGGCCGTTTTGGCAATTTGTGGATCGATTACCCTTTTTGTGTACTGAGAGTGCGGGTATTAGATCATGAGGGAGGATCTCTTCCAGGAAGAAAGTTCAGAGGTATGATCATACATGACTTGCTATCTGAAAGAGTGACCGGGATATGAGTTCAGAGGCACCAGCGGGTACATGACTCGGTATTGTGAAAGTGGGAGTTCAGTGGCACCAGCGGGTACATGACTCGATAATCTGGGATGTTGTGGATGTGAGTTCAGCGGCACCAGCGGGTACATAACTCAAAAATCTGGAATATTATGAGGGTGAGTTCAGCGGTACCAGCGGGTACATGACTCAAAAAATTTGGAGAATGGCGAGCGTGAGTTCAGCGGTACCAGCGGGTACATGACTCGAAAATCAGGAAAATTGTGAGGGTGAGTTCTGCGGTACCAGCGGGTACGTGACTCGAAAAAAATCTGGAGAATGTCGTTTAGACATAATATTTTTTCAGGAACTTGCCGTTGACGGGCAACATGAGCAAGTCTCCGTTTTGCTTGGCGAGGGGGTAAGCACCGTTAGAGAATACGGCCTCGATGATAAATGGACCTTCCCATTTTGGCTGGAACTTGCCGGCGGTCTTGTGAGTCATGACCATCGGCCTCCGGACTGCCAGAACAAGATCGTCCACTTGGAATGTTCTGATTTTAACCTTTTTGCTGAAGGCTCCAGAGATGCGCACTTGGTATAGTTCGATCCTTTGCTGGGCTAGGAGGCATTTTTCATCTAAGGCCTCCAACTCTTGTAGTCGGCGTCGGTAGTTATCATCCGTCGTCAATTGATAAGTGAGGGCGACGCGGAGTGAGGGTATTTGAGTCTCTAATGGGAGAACTGCCTCACTCCCGTACACCAGGGAGAATGGTGTGTTCCCTGTGGCTGTTCGGACTGTAGTACGGTACGCCCATAAATATTCACCGAGCTTCTCGTTCCAGTCGCATTTGTTGGAAGAGACAAACTTCTTGAGGAGTTTGATGATTGTTTTGTTGAATGCCTCTGCCAACCCGTTCGCTGTCGGGTTGTACGGTATCGAAGCAATATTCTGGATGCGATATTTGTCGCAGAACCGATAAAAGGCATGGCTTGCAAACTGTGGACCATTATCGTGGATGATCCTCCGGGGCAGTCCAAAGCGGTAGATGACGTGATGCTTAAGGAAGCTGATCACGTTCGAAGTCTTTACTTCTGCAAGCGGGACAGCTTTCGCCCATTTGGAGAAGTAATCTGTGATTGCGAGTATGAAGCGATATCCACGGAAGGAAGGTGGAGTAATCGGACCGATGATGTCCATCCCCCATGCTTCGAACGGCCAGGATGCCACTGTCGGATGTAGAAATTCGGATGGCTGGTGACTGAAGTCCACGTGGACTTGGCAGGCTTTGTATTTTCTCGCATAGTCTATCGCATCTGCCACCATCGTGGGCTAGTAGTAGCCCATTCGGCGGAGACGGTCTTGCAATTTAGGGCCAGGCTGATGGGCCTCGCAGACACCGTCATGAGCTTCTCATACGGCTTCTTTGGCTTCTGCGTTCGACAGACACCGAAGCAATACTCTATTATAGGATCGGCGATACAGCATTTTCGTCTCTGTATCGTAGAAGAATCTGAGGGAACGCCGTCTGATGGAAGTGGCTTCCTTTGGGTTCTCGGGCAGGATATCGTAGACGACGAAGTCGATGAATGGTTGTCTCCAATCTGGGGTATCATCAATCGCCTGAGCGGAATAACTTGCCACGAATTGAACGTTGTTCTTGGGACAGACCAGTTCGTGGCCTATCACATCTACCGATTGATGAGTATGATTTGGTACTGCTAGGGAAGCGACCAGGCCTGCTAAGGCATCGGCTTCGATATTTCGGAGTCTTGGGACGTGTTCGATGAAGAACCCCTCGAACGACGAGATGATATCGATCGCTATTTGGTGATAGGGGATCATGTCTTCATGGCGGACCTCGTATGAGCCCCGGATCTGATTGACGATTAACTGAGAATCGCCGTATGCTTCAAGGTATTCTACCCCCAGCTTCTTTGCAAGTTGGAGGCCAATGACCAGAGCATTGTACTCGGCCACATTGTTAGAGAAGGGTTCCGTGAGGGAATAAGCGCGGTTAATCACCAATCCGGAAGGGGAGACCAGCACCACCCCGACTCCGACGACGATGTTGCCCTTGGGTCCAGTTCTCGAAGCACCGTCGAAGAACATTCGCCATATATCATCGTGGGAGGTTGCATGTGAGTTGGCGACCTCATCTGGGATGTCTTCATATATTCTGGATGACTCCGAGCCCGGGTGGGCTGCCAAAAAGTCTGCCAGGGCTTGGCCTTTAACCGTCTTTTGTGGGACGAAGATCATATGATAGGGGGATAGCAATATTGCCCATGTAGCGAGGCGAGAGCTGAGTGCCCCTGGTTTAGTCATGAGGACCCTGAGAAGGTTGACTTGTGAGATCACATGTATCGTTTGTCCAGTGATATAGTGCTGCATCTTCTAGATGGCGAACACTAGGGCAAGGCATTCCTTCTCCACAGCGGTGTATCGGTGCTCTGGCCCAATCATCATTCGGCTGAGGTAATATATGGCTTGTTCATGGCCTGCATCATTGTTTTGTGCCAGCAGGGCTCCGAGGGAATGCTCCATTGCTCGTACGTAGAGCAGGAATGGTTTTCCAGCAACCGGGGCCACCAGGACAGGAGGGTTTGACAAGTATTCTTTGATGCTGTCGAAGGCCCGCTGACATTCTTCGTCCCATACGAACGAGACGCCTTTCTTCATGAGGTGGGTGAATGGTCGGCATCGCCCGGAGAGGTTAGAAATAAACCTCCTAATGCAAGCTAGCCTCCCTTGAAGGCCTCTGAGTTCGCGAAGATTTCTCGGGGGACCCATCTCCATGATTGCCTTTGTCTTCTCAGGGTCTACATGGATACCCTGGGCGGTGATGATGAAGCCCAAGAACTTTCTGCTGGATACGCCCAGGAAGGACTTCGTAGGGTTTATTTTTAAATTGTGCGCTCGTATCAGGTCGAATACCGTCCTCAGATCATGCAGATGGTCTCCCTTATAACGACTCTTGACGGCGATGTCATCAACATAGCACTCCACCGTCTTGCGTAAGTGGTCTCTGAAGATGATGCTCATGGCTCTTTGATATGTCGTGCCAGCATTCTTTAAAGCGAAAGGCATAACTGTGTAGCAGTATGTGCCAATCGGTGTTCGGAATGATGTATGCTTTTCGTCGTTAGGAGACATCTTGATTTGGTTGTACCCCGAGAAGCCATCCATGAATGATATACGTTCGAAGCCGCAGGTGTTGTCAATCATGATGTCTGTGATAGGGAGGGGGAATTCATCTTTGGGGCATGCCTCGTTCAGATTGCGGAAGTCGATGCAGATTTGAATCTTTCCATTCTTCTTGAAGACGGGTACTATGTTGGCGACCCAATCCGGATGTTGTTCCTCGCGAATGAAGCCGCTGGCTATCAGTTTGTTGACTTCGTTTTCGATCGTATCCATGATGCCTGGGTGGAAGCGTCGCTGTTATTGCTTGACTGGTTTTGCGTCCGGTCGAATGTTGAGCTTGTGAAGAGCAATATCGAAATTTAACCCCGACATGTCTTCATAGCTCCAGGCGAACACATCGATATATTCTTTGACAAGTTCTAGCAGCGATTCTCGCTCTTCGTCTGTTAGGCTTTTACTGACGAAGATCAGTTTTGGAGAAGATTCGCTGCCGAGGTCCACTTGTATGACCTCATCTTCTGGAGGAGGTTCTCTCTGTTCGAACCACTTTTCCCATTGTACATCCAGCTGTTGGGCCCACGGCTCTAGCTCGAGGATTTGGGGGATGTCTTCATCTTCTTCATAAGCGTCGGCGAATGCCATGTTGACTGATAAAACTTGTCTGAATATGTCTCCGATGCTAGTATCAGAGTCAGAAGTTGGTGACCCGGTCGAATGTGAATGCCAGTCACATTCTTTATCTGAACTTTCAGGGGTCGTCGTAGGTGTAACATACCCTAATCCACACCGAGTTTTGCTATAGTAGTCCTGTGGTTTGCCAGCCGGGACCGGTGGCTTCAAAGGTAATCGTCGTCCAGTACCGTAGTTCAAGCCTGGCGTGGTCTCCAGATCATACCCTTGTTTTTGCATGAGATATTTAGATTGGGGGCTATAAAGATATAGAGGCAGTCTCCCGGCATCTGATCCAAGGTCGACTTCTTCTACGGTGAAGGGATGCGGTCGTCCTTCCGACCGAAGATGATTGGATGGTCCCCTCCTTCGATTATGCGGTAAGCGTCTTCCGCTGGAGTAAGCTGGATTACGATGTGCACATTTGTCACCTGTGTGTGAAGGTGAGTGCCTATACCGTGTTCCATAGCATACATCGTACAGAGCTTATTAAGCTCGAGGTAGTTCAAAGATAGCCCTTTATTGATGAAGTAAGGTATCTTTTCTAGGGGGATTACATCATCTGCGGAGGGAACATCAGTGTGGACAGCCACATACTTGGCTAGCTCCGATTCCTTTTTGGCTACCCTCTGTATAAATAAAGACTGAGAGGACGACCTGGGCAGCTTGATCGTCAGAGGTTCAGCTGGTGGAGCAGAGCGTGGAGTTGTTGCCAGACTAGCGACTCCCAGTTTGGTACTTGATGTGGGGCGGGGAGTAGTTGGCTCGCTAGAAGTTTCAGGCCTTGCATCGGGGTGACGACCCTTCTTGGGAAGGCGTATCGTCATAGGCTTGTCGGAGGGATTAAGTTTCTCCGTTTGCGGCTGGCCGGCTCTCGGCAGCCTAATTGTCAGTGGCTCCGTTGTGGGTTTCGGTATTTGGCCGGACCTTGGCAGCCGGATTATCATCTGCTCTTCTTGTGCCGAGAGGCTGATTGCGTCCTTACGCAGAGTGGCGGTAAGGGGTGCGGACCTGCCCGATTTGCGAGCTTGGAGGTGGTTCGTCAGAGGTTCTTCTGATCCTGTAGCTGTCTCGGTACGAGCTTGCACATCTCCTTCCTCAAGGTGCCTCTTCGATTTTTCGTATTGGCAGGAGTCTGAGTAGTAGGATTCGACCCCTTTAAAGGGATCGATATCAGCAAATTCTGTCCTCACGAAGCCGTGTTTGTCGATATATTTGAAGCACTGGTGTAGCGTGGAAGGCACGATCATATAATCGTGTATCCACGGACGCCCCAAGAGGATATTGTAAGAAGTGTCTGCATCTATGACGTAGCAGGTGACTTCGGATTGGAGATCGCCAATTTGACACTTCAGACGAATCTTTCCAATTGGGTAGCTCCTGCCCGAATTAAAACCGCTGATGGCGGTGCTTGTAGGCGTCAGGCGACGCATTGGGATACGGAGATGATGTAGTAGACCCTTCGGGATAATGCTTATGGAAGAGCCAGGATCAATGTGCATCCGATCCACCTTTACGTCACCGATGTATCCAGTGTAGTATAGCGGGCGATCTTGCAGGTTGGTTTTGATGAGCATGTCCTGCGGAGTGAAGACAATGTTGGGCATTGCTCTCGTGCAGGCGCTGTCTTGGAGATCTGCAGGCGGACTTTCTCCTGTGAGGTAGACCTGAGCTAGGTACGCGTCGGCATTTTGGAGTGCATCGCTCAAAGCCGCACGAACATCCTTTGAGAGTCTCAGAAGCTCGTATAATGATAACTTGGCTGGTGTGTTGGCCAATTGCGCTAAGATGTCGAAGTTGTAGGGCTTCTCCAGCCCTTGTGCTTCCTCTTTTCGGAGGGATTTATCAAAGCGAGTCTCCCTCGGCCTAGGCTTGTCGGTCGTCGGAGGCTGAGCCGGTCCCGGAGCATCAGTTGTAGTGAGTTGATGATCTTCAGCTGGATTGTCAACCATAGGTTGGGATTGCGCCCCAGACCGCGTGACGACGGCTGTAGCTTCTTCGATGTCTGCCGAGATTGTGTGGCAGGTCCTGACTTTTCTACTTTTCTTCTTGTAAGTAGAAGACGATATGGGCTGAGTCACTTCCGATACCAAGTCTGGATGGATCCACATGACCTCCCCTCGTGATGTAGTGAGGGATACTAGACCAGCAGCCTGATCTCGGGGAGGTAGAATATTAGTAATCTCTATTGTCGCCAGAGGGATGGGGACCACACCGTCTTGAGTTTCCGTCGGGAGGAAGCTGCCGAATTGTACTGACACCATGTTGGCTGCCACGGTTACCTCTTCGAAATCGATAGCCAGTACGTTCGAATCGATGAAATTTTGGATGTACCGTTTCAGCTGGTAGCAGTCGTGTATAGCATGGTGGACGTAGCGATGATAATGGCAGTACTTTGGGTTCTCTATCTCTGCCGGCCGCGGTTCCCGTCTTGGTGGAGGAAGCTGAATTCTGTCTCCTTGTATGAGCATGTCCAAGATGGGCTTGACGTGACCGTCTTCGAAGGAGTAAGTGATTTGCGGCCATTGTTTGTCTGCTGGCTTTGGCTCAGGTTTCTGTGCTGTATCGGCCACCATAGCCTGCTTACCCTGCTGTCCCGATTGTTGGAGGGGCTACCCCCATTGTCGTTGTTGGGATGCTTGCCCTTGTTCTCTCCGTCCGAGATATACAATCCCAGTTGGCGAGCCTTCTTTAATCGTTCTTCGGCGCTTGTGGCACTAATGATAAACGTCTTCCAGTCTTTGAATTGGCTTTCGCCCATCCAAAGACTGATTGTTGGAAGCAGTCTCTTTTGGTAAATTTCAATCAAGGAGGAATCCGGGTTTCTAGAGGGCAACTTTATGGCGGTTTGACGGAACCGCTCGATGTAGTTCCTTGTCAGCTCTTTTTCCCCTTGGACGACGTCCATGAGGGCGGACATGGTGATGTCCTGTCTTACTTCGTAGAATCTCTCCAAGAACATGCGCTTGAAGCCGGCGAAGGAGTGGATGCAGTTGTCTGGCAGATTGCGATACCAGTCGAAGGCGACTCCTTCCAATGCCCCGATGAATAATCGTGTGAGGATGGCATCATCATGGAGCAAATGGTCGATGGTGACCTCGAAGTAAGTGATGTACCGACTTGCGGAGGTCTTGCCATCATAAGGATTGATATTGAATGGCTTATATCTTGGCGGAAAGGGGACATCCCTCCATGCAGCAGGATATGGTTGCCGTATTCTGAGGTCTTGAGAGTTTTCTCGAGCGTGGAACATGGCTCGGAGCTCTTGGACCTCTCTTCTCACTTCGCGGGCCTCATCCACAGCGGTGGGGCCGTTACTTCGGGAGGACTGTTGCCCGGGTTCGGTGCCGCTGAGTTCGAGTCCGCATTGACCGCAGGTCCCGCGCTTGTTTGGCCAGGCGTCCCTCCTTGCAGAGTTGGAAGGGCCACTTTGATTTCGTCCACAGACTTGACCAAGGCAAGCAATATGGCTTCGAGCGTGTCGATGCATCGGCGATCGCTGGAACCACCTTGGCTGCTGTCTGTCATGAATACCGTCTTCACATGAGGAGAGATAGACGGAGCGGTGGAGGAAGCGCCCTCCGAATCGAACCCCTGTAGTAAAAAGTTATCGGGGTATGTGGGTATGTGTAAGACCCAGTTTTCTGAAATTGGGGTATTTTTGAAAATTTATTATTTTTATTACTTATTAATGGTGTTTTAGTCATGATATGATTTTTGATGATTTTAGTTAATTTAAAACTATTTTCTAGGTCATGGCTTATGACTTTGTGATTTTACTAGTGAACCCTAGTGTAAACCCTAGAGATTTCATAACCTAGAAACTAACCATGATCATGTGAGCCTAGCCATAGGTTTAGAACATCAAATTAGGCTTTTTAGCCTAAAGGGTATTTTGGTAATTTTCTAGGATTTATTAGGAATTATTTGGATTTATGTGTTTTTATTATTATTTAATTAGTGGATTAGTGTCATGTTAGCCCTAACCTAGTTTACCCTAACCTAGAGATTAGTCACTAACCTAGGAGGCTAATGTTAGATGTTAGTTTTATGTTAGAAATATCTAAGGTTAGACAAATATCTAGATATTACCTATCTAAGATATTTCCTTTAGAAACCTAGAAATATCTAAGGGTCAAAGACTTAGAGACTAAGCTTGCTAGGTGGAAAGGAACCCTAAATATCTACCCTACCCCCCCTATGGCAGCCCAACCCATGCCCCCATCCTATATGAACACCACCCCCCTTTCATTCAAGCCTCTTTTCATTACACTTAAAACCTAGTTTTTTTCCTCTACTTCAACCCTTCACCATTTAACCAATTTGACTCCAAATTGAGCCAAACTTCTTGCATTGGAACCCCCTACCATTGAGGATGCTAAGGGAGGCTAGCTAGCAAGGTTGAAGATCAATTTGGCCATCTCAAGCGAAGAGGATACCCCCCCAAAACCTTGTTTTCTTGAGTTTTGCACTCATAGGTAAAAATCCCCAAACCTAGTTATTATTGTGATTTTTCTTCATAATTGCATGCATATAGGTATACCCTAACTGTAGGCTAAGTTTGGTGAGATTTAGGCTTGGTTTGGTGACCGTATCGGACACGTGTCTGTCTCTTGATTTCAGTGTTTGGTGAAATGCCACTTAGGATTAAACTTTGTTATTTTGCAAAACAAATTATATTTTTGGGTAGCCCTAGACATGTAGGACACAACCCTAGTTGACTGAGCACACTTCGAGTCGTGTCCGTGTCCAAAACGGGACACGAACACACTGTTAAAACCACTCTGTGCACACTGATTTACCCCACTGTTTGACACTTCATGTCGTGTCTACACGTGTCGTGGACACGATACAGAAACCTAGACACAAACCTAACCACCCCACCTATCCACTGACACGAGCACAAGGCTCTACGTGCCACGTGTGGAGCACACGACCCTTCGACACGCGTGCACGAGACTGTGCACGCTGTCCTGCTACCCGACACTGAATGCGGACACGACACAACACGTGAGAGGGTGACACTTGGTGGACACGAGGGGGCAATGTCTGCGAACATGCCCCCCAAGTTTCGTGTCTTCTAGTGCAGTGTCGGACACGAATTCGTGTGTGCATTGAAATTGTACTGACAGCACACACGTAGAAATTGAGCTCTGATACGGGCTCGGACACGACACTGTGCAACACTTGACACGAATCAGGTACCTAGACACCTAGTCTGACCCTAGACGAACCTACACACGTGTGCACGAGACCTATGGACACGTGTGTCATGAGCACGAGACACATGAACTCGTGCACGATACAGTGCAATTCATGTGCACTGTATTTACCCGATTGGGTATTTTCACCACTGGACACGCTGTGTCGTGTCGTGGTGGACACCTAGGGACACACACGACACATGTACACCTAGGGGCTCGATTACCAACCCATGGGTTCATACCTTAGTTGGGTTTTGGACATGAATTTGGGTTTATCCTTTTTCCTGTGAACAGTGATTACTGGATCCTGATTTTTGGTATTTTCTAGCTTTTTAAATCCAATTTCAAAACGAATTTTGATGTTATTTCTTAGTATAAATATCTGTGTATATAGGGTATATATGTAGTATATATGTATGTGAGTGTGTAGGTGAGTTTTGGGGATGTTTAGTTGTGTATATAGGTAGTTGTGTATGTGTATACATAGGTATGTATATATGGACTGTGTGTGTGTGTGTTTGGGAACCAATTCATGGTTCTAGGAACACTGGAACCCTCCCCCTTCTCTGTCCAGACCTCTCTCTCTCACTGTCCCTCTCTCTTTCAGTCTCTCTCTCTATTCACTCTTTCACTCTCTATTTCATTCTCTCTCTCACTTCCCTCTCTATATATATAATGTATATATATGTTTGTATATATATATATATATATATATATATATATATATATATATATATATATATATATATATATATATATATATATATATGAATGATATATAGAATTGTTTAGAACTATATATAGTGTATATATATATGTATATATACCTAGGGTATATGGGTATCACATAGGCTCTAGGCCTATGTGGTTTATGTTGTGAATATATATATTATATAAGTTTTGTGAATATATACATATATATATATATATATATATATATATATATATAAATATATATATATATATATATATATATATATATATGATATATATATATTTACTAGATCATATATAGTGTTATATATAATTATGTGGGTTTTGGGTATTGTATATAGTTATGCCTATATTGGTATATATGTATAGGTAGTAGATACACTTGGGTATATCTATATATATTGATATATATATATGACTTAATAAGTATAGGTTATATAGACACCTATGACATAGCTTATAGGCCTAAGTGGTTAACCTATGGCATTAGAGGCTAACTCAATTTGACTTAATGACCCTTGTTGACTAAGGGTTGACCAAAGTCAACCTTAGGTCAAAGTTGACCTAGTTAACCAAGAATTGACTAGGATTGACCTAAAATGACTAGTTTAACTAGTTGACTAGTAAGAGATAGTTTGACTAGGTAATTGACCATTGTTGACCAAAGTCAACTATAGGTCAAACCTTGACCAAATTGACCTAGAAATGACTTGGATGAACATAGAAGGACTATTTGACTTGAGTTTGACTAAACTAGATGATTAGGTTGACATATGGATTATGAGGGTAATCCTATATAGATGAAGATATGTATGGGGTTAAGTGAGATACTTAGAGTTGAGTCATGACTTGAGTTGGAGAATAGGATTAGCTTGATTACAGGATTAAGGTTGGTATTGTACTATATGTATTTATGTGTGGTATACTTTTTATAGGTAATTGTAGTATAGTATCTTAGGTATTCTAAGACAGGTTAGCCTATGTTTGGTTTTGAGTTAGCCTTATAGGGTTTGACTGGATGTTGACCATTAGTCAAGATTAACCTAATTGTCTTATTGACTAGTCTATGATTAACCAAAACCTTAGTTAGTCTAAGATTGACCTAGACTTTGACCATGTTGACTAGTATTGACTAATCTGACCATTATTGACTAAGCCCTAGATAACTTGACTAGTTTGGCTAGAATATTTGACCAAGGGTTGACTTTAACCTAGATTAGACTTGTTTAACCTTGTTTGACCTTGTATGACTTAGTTTAACTTCTTGTAACCTAATATGACTTGATTTGACTTAGTTTGACTGTAGTGTTGACCAAGTTTGACTTTGACCTAGATTGGCTTAGAATTCATATAGATTGCATCGTAGATTTTATTTACCTTCATTTTGGACATGTCATAACTGTATTGCTCTATTTTAGGACATTGTGACCCTGGTACAGACATCTGATATTACACTACTCTTTCCAGAGTAACAGGCGAGTACATTCTCTGATAATTCTCTCATTTATTTGTCGATTACTGTATTTCAGTTCTAGTTAGTTCTATGTGATTCTCTGTATCAACACGTATGGATATTTCTGGATTCATGTATCGACACATACCTTACTTGCTGGCCTCTATCACTAGAGTCATTAGTATCATTCTGGAATCATTTCTGGAATCATCATGTATTGGCTAGACTCATCTCGATTCTTTTTGTCGATTTTGGATTCACTTGCTGGTCGAGGAAATATTGAGTAAGACATGTAGACATATCCCAAATTTGGAATCTCCAACTGGAATCTACTGGAAGCATAGCCATCTCTTGCCTGATCCGTAAGAGATGTGCCTGATACCTACAGCCGTTTACATGTCGACCTCGGTATTTTAAAACACACTGTTAGATCATAGTTGGACTCACCCTGGTTTCATTGATCACTGTTGGACTCATCTTGTACTAGAAATTATCTGGTATCAGATTATATGGACTGGACTCACACTGGGATTACATTATACTTATATCGTACTGTCTGGACTCACACATGATATTCTAGTTCAGTTAGTTTTTATTACAGTCTTCATTGCCATGATTCTTCTCTTGTTTTAGTTACCTTTCTTTTCTTGTATCTTACTGCCTCTCTATGCCATCATTACCTGTATAAAACTGCCATGCTCATCAATAAAACTGTCTATAACTGCTTTATAGTTCTTTGTCATTTACTTGGGTTTTTCTAGATGAGTTGTACTCGTTCCCGTCCTGATTGGACCTGTTGAAAATATTACAGATGATAATCCTGAGGACACCTGCCCTACTTCCCATGGACCTGGCGAGGGATTAGCTACCTTTGGTTCTGACTCTCAGGAGTGATTCAGGAGATTAGCTAGTAGACTACTTTAGCTTTCATGTTTTGGCTTGTTGTATTAAAGTTAAGATATTGAGTCTGTATTAAGTTGGTTTGAGATATTGGTGTATTATTTTAGTAGTTAGTTGTTGTTGTCTTTAATTCCTTAGGTATAACTTCTGTGTTATCTTTTCGTGCTTAGACTGTGTTTGAGTAGATCATACCCTTTACTTGCCCTTCATTCGGAGCTGATATCTGGACAAGTACTTTTTATATTCACTGCATGAGATTAGTTAGCAACCTAGGACAGCTTACTACCGCCGACACTGCGGCGTAGGCTGGACGTACCCACTTCTTGTGCCCCTATACTGGGTGCGGGTCGTGACACGTTTTTAGTGGTGCCCCCATGCAGGTCTGTCGACTAAATTGTTTGGTTACGTTATTGTACCAAGCATGCCTACAATTAGGAACTTAAGGTAATTAGACAACATTAGGAATGACGCTTAGAACACCTAGAGGAATACTAGGATTGCAACATAGGAAATACATCCCATGCTTGCTATTATAATTAGATTTTTTTATCTATGATTGTTTTGCTTAAAGAGTCCTTATAAGTCTTTTTATTGTAATTAGATGGTGCTTACTCGTTCATCCCGGTATGTCTCACCTGAGAATGACACACTCCCCATCCAGTCAGCTGATCAGTTTACTGATACACCTCCACCTACCACATTCCTCCACTCCATAGATCCACAAATCCAGATACCACAACCACCTTCCACATCACAGGCCCAGCAGGACCCAATACTTCTACCACCCCCTATCACTATACCTACCCAGGCTTCCGTCACACTCTACGGGAACCAACTGCTCATTCTGATCCAGGGGTTTCTAGCAACCCATCAGGAGCAGACCACCCTACTCCGCCAGAGCATGGAGCATTCTGAGGGACGTACCGTGGTCCCACCACCTGTAGAGCCGCGGCAGAAAGCAGGGACGATCAAGGACTTCATGGGTCTGAATCCCAAGGAGTTCTTAGGGACTGAGGGCATAGTAGTAGCAGATGACTGGTTAGACTCGGTAGAGAGGAAGCTCATTGGAGTTAGGATGCCGGATGACCTCCAGGTCGAGGCAGCGGGATTTTTGCTGATAGACTTGGCAGGAGTTTGGTTCCGGAATGAGCCGTTATTCGCGAGAGGGACAGCCACTTGGGATCAGTTCAAGACCCAGTTCAAGAAGAAATTCTTCTCAACCACTGCTAGAGTAGCCATGGGGCTACGATTCCAGAACATCCAGCAGGGGAACCGTTCTGTCGACGAGTATGCGGCAGAGTTTAGTCGCCTGAGCCGTTTCGCTCCTAGCCTAGTTGCTGACCCTGAGGAAATGACGCGCAGGTTTTGTCGTGGTCTAGTTCCAGACATTGGCATTCTTATAGTGGCGAACGGTATGACTGACTACTACCAGAGCTTAGAGTTAGCCCGGAGTATCGAGGAGCGCCTTCTATCTTGCAAGAGGCCGGCTTCTGTACACATTGAGGGACCCTTCAAGCGTCAGGCTTTCCAGCAGAAAGTGCCGACGCTACACCAGCAGACATATCATCCTCCCACACCACATCATTTGATCCCGCCAGTTAGAGCCCCGGGACCCCGGCAGCATCAGTATCGGGGTCAGGACCCGAAGACGATCAGTTGTTCATACTGCAGGAAGCAGGGACACATCAGGGAGCAGTGTAGGAAGAGGCTGAAGGTTTGCTATAACTGTGGGTCTGATACTCACCAGAAGATGGATTGTCCTATTGCACCTCCTTATATGGGGGCTAGGCCACCTATAGCTCAGCACCAGAGGGGTAGAGCTTTTGCGATGACGGTCGAGGAGACCAACGCTGCAGGTGACGGGTTAGCAGGTTTGTCTTTCTGTCCTTCCTTTCCCATCTTGTTGTATGATTCCATTAGTACCTGTCAGGATATGCTTGTGATGTGCTAGATAGTATAGTTACCCTGTTCGAGACCGTGGAATCAAGACCAGTAGGACTATGATTGCATGTTATCTTTTTGACTTTGATTGACTGGGGGTTTGACCTAGAAGGAGTACGACTATCTTAATTTCGAGGACGAAATTTTTCTAAGGAGGGTAGACTTGTAAGACCCAGTTTTCTGAAATTGGAATATTTTTGAAAATTTATTATTTTTATTACTTATTAATGGTGTTTTAGTCATGATATAATTTTTGATGATTTTAGTTAATTTAAAACTATTTTCTAAGTCATAGCTTATGACTTTGTGATTTTACTAGTGTAACCCTAGTGTAAACCCTAGAGATTTTATAACCTAGAAACTAACCATGATCATGTGAGCCTAGCCATAGGTTTAGAACATCAAATTAGGGTTTTTTAGCCTAAAGGGTATTTTGGTAATTTTCTAGGATTTATTAGGAATTATTTGGATTTATGTGTTTTTATTATTATTTAATTAGTGGATTAGTGTCATGTTAGCCCTAACCTAGTTTACCCTAACCTAGAGATTAGTCACTAACCTAGGAGGCTAATGTTAGATGTTAGTTTTATGTTAGAAATATCTAAGGTTAGACAAATATCTAGATATTACCTATCTAAGATATTTCCTTTAGAAACCTAGAAATATCTAAGGGTCAAAGACTTAGAGACTAAGCTTGCTAGGTGGAAAGGAACCCTAAATATCTACCCTACCCCCCCCCCCCATGGCAGCCCAACACATGCCCCCATCCTATATGAACACCACCCCCCTTTCATTCAAGCCTCTTTTCATTACACTTAAAACCTTGTTTTTTCCCTCTACTTCAACCCTTCACCATTTAACCAATTTGACTCCAAATTGAGCCAAACTTCTTGCATTGGAACCGTCTACCATTGAGGATGCTAAGGGAGGCTAGCTAGCAAGGTTGAAGATCAATTTGGCCATCTCAAGCGAAGAGGATACCCCCCAAAACCTTATTTTCTTGAGTTTTGCACTCATAGGTAAAAATCCCCAAACCTAGTTATTATTGTGATTTTTCTTCATAATTGCATGAATATAGGTATACCCTAACTGTAGGCTAAGTTTGGTGAGATTTAGGCTTGGTTTGGTGTCCGTATCGGATACGTATCTGTCTCTTGATTTCAGTATTTGGTGAAATGCCACTTAGGATTAAACTTTGTTATTTTGCAAAACAAATTATATTTTTGGGTAGCCCTAGACATGTAGGACACAACCCTAGTTGACTGAGCACACTTCGAGTCGTGTCCGTGTCCAAAATGGGACACGAACACACTGTTAAAACCACACTGTGCATACTGATTTACCCCACTGTTTGACACTTCGTGTCGTGTCTACACGTGTCGTGGACACGATACAGAAACCTAGACACAAACCTAACCACCCTACCTACCCACTGACACGAGCACAAGGCTCTACGTGCCACATGTGGAGCACACGACCCTTCGACACGCGTGCACGAGACTGTGCACGCTGTCCTGCTACCCGACACTGAATGCGGACACGACACAACACGTGAGAGGGTGACACTTGGTAGGCACGAGGGGGCAATGTCTGCGAACATGCCCCCCAAGTTTCGTGTCTTCTAGTGCAGTGTCGGACACGAATTCGTGTGTGCATTGAAATTGCACTGATAGCACACACGTGGAAATTGAGCTCTGATACGGGCTCGGACACGACACTGTGCGACACTTGGACACGAATCAGGTACCTAGACACCTAGCCTGACCCTAGACGAACCTACACACGTGTGCACGAGACCTATGGACACGTGTGTCATGAGCACGAGACACATGAACTCGTGCACGATACAGTGCAATTCCTGTGCACTGTATTTACCCGATTGGGTATTTTCACCACTGGACACGCCGTGTCGTGTCGTGGTGGACACCTAGGGACACACACGACACATGTACACCTAGGGGCTCGATTACCAACCCATGGGTTCATACCTTAGTTGGGTTTTGGACATGAATTTGGGTTTATCCTTTTTCCTGTGAACAGTGATTACTGGATCCTGATTTTTGGTATTTTCCAGCTTTTTAAATCCAATTTCAAAACGAATTTTGATGTTATTTCTTAGTATAAATATCTGTGTATATAGGGTATATATGTAGTATATATGTATGTGAGTGTGTAGGTGAGTTTTGGGGATGTTTAGTTGTGTATATAGGTAGTTGTGTATGTGTATACATAGGTATGTATATATGGACTGTGTGTGTGTGTGTTTGGGAACCAATTCATGGTTCCAGGTGTCACGCCCCGATTCGGGGAATCGCTCGCTTTGCTTCGATTCACGCCGAATCGATCGTCCTCGCTAAGGCGTGATGCCGTACAAGTCTGGAGTTGCACTTGTACAAGGCTAGAACATGCACATTCATATCATTTGAAACATTTGAAATTTAAGCCACAGTTGCGGAAACATTGGAAACACAATATAGGAAGAAGAAATACTCATTTTATTCATAATTGTAGTCAGAATACAACTTTTCTCGATAATATTTGAAATGCCATTTCGGCTACATTAATTCATGAAAAGAAGTACAACTGATAGGCTGCCATGAAATAACTTCTCGTTCCATACATCATGCCCCCTTAGTACTTTAAAATGTAAGCAGCTATCTTTTGAAAAACTCCGCAATACTTTGTGCGTCTTTAGGAAAAACAACTTGAAAGGAACAGCAGTTCAGAAAGCTTTAATTCGGACGTGCGCCTGAGCCTTCTCCAGTACCTGTGGAGGAGGGGTCAGCACATTATAACAATGCGCTGGTGAGCCCCGTTGGCCCACTCAGCTAAACCAACATTTTATTAATGACAAGCATTTTAAAGATATGAACTTATTAGGGACAGGCAACATTCAGAGTAAATCACAATAATGTAACATGGAATAAACCATGTTTACTTTACCATTGGCCTAATCCAGCTTTCCTGCACAAGATACAGGATAATAATAATATACTTACCGCCCCTGCATAAGACAATCGTTAGCATGCATTCGGACTGGATCGTTGGTGAGACTGCACCATAAAGGACTTTCCAACGGGTATTACGGTGTACCATTCCAGAGAAGGTTGCAAGCCTAGTCGAATGTCCCGCAATACCTCGTGCCACCATAGCACGACCAACTGTTTCCCCCTAGGTCGAGCCGGTCCCCGGTGCCCCAAGTACCGTCCCGAGGAAACTACTCAAACCTTGTGCACAAAGACGTACATGACCACGCGAATGCATAACCGACTCAACAGTACACAATTGCATGGTATTAATAAGCCAACATTAGATACGCAGCATTCTCATATTCAACATCTCAGGCATCAATTCATTTCCCACATTTCAATGTTCAAGGGACAAGCATAATTCTCAATGTTGTTAACAGTGTAATCAATTCTTTCAATGTTCTATGGACTAGCATTCAATTCAATGTTCAATGTTCAATCTTTAGCTTCTTAGTGGTATTGACTTGTGGCATTAGCAACTGATATCGATCAACGGATGTTGCAAGACAATTATTTAGTTGGCATGAAGGAATAGCGAGAGGGACAATACCACCACAGAGATCCACACTCACCAATTTAGAGAATCGCCGAGAGAGAGAGGAACACTTGCACGCTTAGCCTTCCGTCACGCGTCAGTCTGCATTGGCACCAAAAGTTTGATTAATAATCCATCTTGTTGTGTTCTCTTCTCTCAGAATTCTCAAGAATGAATGCTATGCAAATCGATGAAAACGGGCAAGAATCAAATCATCGAAAATCGTCCAGAAAAGCATTCATCAAAACCAAGCAACAAAACCAGCAGCGAAAACATCCAGAGAAAACACTTGGACGCATTTCAAGAGAAACCAATCCATTAGTTGGAAACGTTCTTATGCACTTGTCCGTGATCGATTCGGTACCGACGGTAAGTTTCCCCAATACTCGGTTCCGACCGAGTTAGCCAAGCCACAAGCCTTACATAGTGAACCGCTAGGAGCGGGACACTACATAATATACCACTAAGAAAAAGTTTCATCCTCGAAACTTAAAGCACAAGTCCTACCTCAAAATTATCAAACAGCGAGGGGTATTTCACCCGCATCTCTTCCTCTAATTCCCAGGTCGACTCCTCTACAGCATGGTTCCGCCACAGCATGTTGACCAGGGATACTGTTCGATTCCGCAAAACTTTCTCTTTCCTGTCCAAAATTTGGACAGGCTCTTCAGTGTAGGATAGGTCAGCGCTCAGCTGTAGCTGATCGAAATTCACTACATGGCTTGGATCATGCACATACTTCCGCAGTTGAGATACATGGAAGACATCGTGCACATCAGCCAAGGCCGGGGGTAGTGCAAGTCGATAAGCCACTGAGGCTACCTTCTCTAAAATCTCGAATGGTCCGACGAATCTCGAGCTTAGCTTTCCTTTCATCCCAAACCGCATCACACCTCGCATGGGTGTGACCTTCAAGAAGACATGATCGCCTGCTGTGAATTCTAAAGGTCGTCGATGTACGTCCGCATAACTCTTCTGTCGACTTTGAGCAACTCTAAGTCTTTCTCGAATTAAGCGAACTTTCTCGACGGCCTGTTCCACAAGTTCTGGTCCGAGCACTTGCCGTTCACCGACTTCATCCCAGCATATCGGTGATCGACATTTCCGTCCATATAAGGCTTCGTACGGGGCCATTTGAATACTTGCCTGATAACTGTTGTTATAGGCAAATTCTGCTAATGCGAGATGTGTGTCCCAATTTGTCTTCGAATCGAGCACGCACAATCTCAACATATCTTCAAGAATTTGGTTTACTCTCTCTGTCTGACCATCAGTCTGCGGATGGTAAGCTGTACCGAAGTTCAACTTTGTGCCCATAGCCGAGTGCAGACTTATCCAAAATCGCGACAAGAATCTCCCGTCTCTATCCGATACTATAGAAGCTGGCACCACATGCAATCGGACAATTTCGTTTATGTAGATCTGAGCCAACCGTTCTACTCCCCATGTAACTTTTATTGGAATGAAATGTGTCGACTTGGTTAATCTATCCACGATAACCCAAATCGCATCATTTCCCTTCTGAGTTCTTGGCAAGCCGACGATAAAATCCATACAGATATTATCCCACTTCCACAGTGGAATAGCCAAATTTTGTAGTTCTCCGCCTGGCCGTTGATGCTCGGCCTTCACACGCTGACAATCCATGCATTGTGACACAAAAAGAGCCACATCCTTCTTCATGCCATGCCACCAAAACGTGGTGCGCAAATCTTTATACATTTTCGTGCTTCCCGGGTGTAAGGAGTACTTCGCGGAATGAGCCTCGGTCAGTATTTCCTTCCTGATATCCTCGTCTTAGGGACGCACAATCTCCCCTTGACACGAATAGTGTCATCTTCAACGGTAAAGTCCGACGCCTTTCCTGCTAGAATCAACTCGCGTATCTTCTGCAGAAACGGGTCATCCTTCTGAGCAATCCTAATCCTTCCCTGGAGACTCGGCTCAAGTTGCAACTGAGCCAACTGCACATTCTGCGGACGAATCCTGAACTCGATGCCCATCTCTTCAAGATCTCGTAGTACCTCTTTTGCTACTGTTAGGGACCCAACAAATTTCCGACTCAAAGCATCAGCTACCACATTTCCCTTACCCGACGTGTAGGAGATTGTCAAGTCATAGTCCTTGATCAATTCTAACCAACGCCGCTGCCTTAAATTCAATTCTTTTTGTGTGAATATATACTTCAGGCTCTTGTGATCCGTGAAGATCTTGCAGGACACACCATAGAGATAGTGTCGCCACAATTTCAACGCGAACACAATCGCCGCCAGTTCTAGATCATGTGTTGGGTAATTCTTCTCATGCTGTTTGAGTTGTCTCGAAGCATAAGATATTGTCTTTCCACGTTGCATGAGAACACATCCCAACCCAAGTCCCGATGCGTCACTGTAGATCTGAAATCCTTCAGAGCCTTCCGGAAGTGCTAAAATTGGGGCCGTGACGAGCCGCTGCTTGAGTTCTTGAAAGCTACTCTCACAGTCGTCCATCCACTTAAATACGACTCCCTTCTGAGTCAGGCGAGTCAAAGGCGACGCGATTCTCGAAAAGTCTTTTACAAATCTACGGTAGTACCCGGCTAAACCAAAGAAACTTCGTATTTCACTAGCTGATGCAGGCTGCTTCCAGTCCACAACTGCCTCAATCTTCTTTGGGTCAACGACAACACCTTCTGCCGAAACAACATGTCCTAGGAACGACACGCTGTTCATCCAAAACTCGCACTTACTTAGCTTTGCATAGAGCTGGTTGTCCCGCAGCGTCTGAAGTACTTCTCTCAAGTGCTCGACATGAGTCTCCCTGTCCTTTGAGTAGATCAAGATGTCATCGATGAATACAACAACAAACTTGTCTAAGAACGGTCGAAACACTCTATTCATTAAATCCATAAAGGCTGCTGGAGCATTGGTCAAGCCGAATGGCATGACCAAAAACTCATAGTGTCCGTATCTCGTACGGAATGCTGACTTAGGAACATCTTCGGGTCTGATCTTCAACTGATGGTATCCTGAACGAAGATCAATTTTTGAAAACACGGTCGCCCCTTGTAGCTGATCGAATAGATCATCTATCCTTGGCAAAGGATACTTGTTGCGGATGGTTGCCTTATTCAGTTCTCTGTAATCGATGCATAGCCGCATCGTTCCATCCTTCTTCTTTACAAACAGTACTGGAGCTCCCCATGTAGATACACTTGGGCGAATGTATCCCCGGTCTAATAATTCTTGTAGCTGCACCTTTAGTTCCTTCAATTCTGCCGGAGCCATCCTGTACGGCACCTTAGATATCGGACGAGTATCCGGAAAGGTGTCAATTGTGAACTCAATTTCTCTATCCGACGGCATCCCAGGTATCTCGTCCGAAAACACATCGGAAAACTCTGCCACAATTTCGGTCTGATTTGAGCCTACACTCTTCATTCGAGTGTCTTGGACAGAAGCGAGAAAGCCTTCACACCCCGAGTACAGCATGTGCCTTGCTGTAACTGCCGATATTACCATAGGTCCTTGGAACGCCGAGCCGCACGAGTAAGAAAACTCTGTTTCTCCAGGTAGGCAAAACACAACTCTCTTATCCGTACAGTCGATCGTTGCATGACAGGCGCTGAGCCAGTCCATTCCCAATATGATATCGTACTCTTTGATGTCGAGTACAATTGCGTCCAAAGATAAAGTTTTGCCTCCAATCTTGATGTAGCCGTCCCTGCAAATCAAAGTTGCAGGCATATCTACTCCCGAAGGAGTACTAACACACAAAGCTGTCTTTAATTGAGTCATACAAATTTTATTTTCCGTTGCAAAATCAGAAGAGATAAAGCAATGAGTAGCACCAGAATCAAAAAGTACTCTTGCAGGTATGCCTTTGTACAGCAACATACCTGTTATAACATTCTCTGCGGTCTGGGCCTCTGCCTGAGTCAAGACATAAACCCTTGCTTGGCCACCTTGTTGATTCGGTGCATTTCCAGTTGGAGCTGGCAAGGCTGGTGGCGCCTGGCCACGATTTTGATTGTTGTTCCCCCGATACTGATTGTTATTCGGTCCACGATGATTATAGTGCTGATCTCGTGGGGGATTCTGATTCCTTCCCTTTCTGCATTCAGATGCTCTGTGGCCCATGCCGTCACAATTGAAGCATCCGACTCGACATTCTGCTTGCCGATGCCCATACCGGTTGTACTTGAAGCATCGCGGTCCTTGATATTCACCTCTATTCTCGCCAGTGTTGTGACATTTAGGAACGTCATTCCTCTCTGCAGCCAAGGGTCGTTTATGGTTGCTACCCAGGTTGTTCTGTATTGTTTTGCGACTAGCGGACAGGTGAAATCGCTCCATCTCGAGCGCAGTTTCGTACGCCTCTCTGTAAGACGTACACTTTCGACTTAGAACATCCCGCTCCAGGCCCTCATTCAGGCCTTGCACAAATCTTTTTTGCTTGGCATCGTCATTCGGTACCATGTACCCAGCGAATGCGACTCTCTTCAAAAACTCTGTCTCGCAGTCATGCACTGACATACTGCCTTGTCGAAGTGCAATGAACTCATTCTCTTTTTGTTGTCGGACAGCGGGTGGAATGAATTGAGTAATGAAAGCCTGTTTGAAGGCCTCCCAAGATATCTTTATATCCTGATTATTTCCGCAAAGTGCCTGTCTCTGCGAAATCCACCATTCCTGGGCCTTGAGGCGAAGTTGTACAGCAGCACACTCCACTCTCTTACTGCCCTGAATCTCTAACATCCGAAAATAGCCCTCCAGTGTGTTCAAGAAGCCCATCACCTCATCTGGCTCCTCTTTTCTATTAAAATCAGGCGGGTCGCAACTCTTAAATTCAGAGAACTTGAAGCTCGGTCTCTTCCGTGTCGGCGTCTCAGATTTCTCTGCCGGCACTTCCACGGTCTCGGTTACTGCAGCCTTTGCAGAAATATTGGAATCGGCCGTCAGCTTGGTGACAATCTGAGTTAGACTGTCTACTTGTTTTTGTTGAGTATCCAGCTGCTCCTGAAACTGATACTGAAGCTGCTCCTGAAGCGCGCGATGTTGAGCTTCGCTCTGCTTCCTCTGAGCCTCCATCTGCTTAATCAGTTTCTCAATCGGGTCCGACGATGAAGTCGTCTTTGAGCTATCACCCTTAGCCATTCTATAATAAAGAAATAATTCCATTAGCACTCATAAAATATTTATGGGCTTATTGTATGGAACATTATTTCATGCCAGCGCTATCGACACCATCAATCGAGAAAATTTGCATCAAGACTTCCTTTTTGAAAATATGTTTGAATCCGAGGATTCTAAACCGTGCTTTGATACCAACTTGTCACGCCCCGATTCGGGGAATCGCTCGCTTTGCTTCGATTCACGCCGAATCGATCGTCCTCGCTAAGGCGTGATGCCGTACAAGTCTGGAGTTGCACTTGTACAAGGCTAGAACATGCACATTCATATTATTTGAAACATTTGAAATTTAAGCCACAGTTGCGGAAACATTGGAAACACAATATAGGAAGAAGAAATACTCATTTTATTCATAATTGTAGTCAGAATACAACTTTTCTCGATAATATTTGAAATGCCATTTCGGCTACATTAATTCATGAAAAGAAGTACAACTGATAGGCTGCCATGAAATAACTTCTCGTTCCATACATCATGCCCCCTTAGTACTTTGAAATGTAAGCAGCTATCTTTTGAAAAACTCCGCAATACTTTGTGCGTCTTTAGGAAAAACAACTTGAAAGGAACAGCAGTTCAGAAAGCTTTAATTCGGACGTGCGCCTGAGCCTTCTCCAGTACCTGTGGAGGAGGGGTCAGCACATTATAACAATGCGCTGGTGAGCCCCGTTGGCCCACTCAGCTAAACCAACATTTTATTAATGACAAGCATTTTAAAGATATAAACTTATTAGGGACAGGCAACATTCAGAGTAAATCACAATAATGTAACATGGAATAAACCATGTTTACTTTACCATTGGCCGAATCCAGCTTTCCTGCACAAGATACAGGATAATAATAATATACTTACCGCCCCTGCATAAGACAATCGTTAGCATGCATTCGGACTGGGTCGTTGGTGAGACTGCACCATAAAGGACTTTCCAACGGGTATTACGGTGTACCATTCCAGAGAAGGTTGCAAGCCTAGTCGAATGTCCCGCAATACCTCGTGCCACCATAGCACGACCAACTGTTTCCCCCTAGGTCGAGCCGGTCCCCGGTGCCCCAAGTACCGTCCCGAGGAAACTACTCAAACCTTGTGCACAAAGACGTCCATGACCACGCGAATGCATAACCGACTCAACAGTACACAATTGCATGGTATTAATAAGCCAACATTAGATACGCAGCATTCTCATATTCAACATCTCAGGCATCAATTCATTTCCCACATTTCAATGTTCAAGGGACAAGCATAATTCTCAATGTTGTTAACAGTGTAATCAATTCTTTCAATGTTCTATGGACTAGCATTCAATTCAATGTTCAATGTTCAATCTCTAGCTTCTTAGTGGTATTGACTTGTGGCATTAGCAACTGATATCGATCAACGTATGTTGCAAGACAATTATTTAGTTGGCATGAAGGAATAGCGAGAGGGACAATACCACCACAGAGATCCACACTCACCAATTTAGAGAATCGCCGAGAGAGAGAGGAACACTTGCACGCTTAGCCTTCCGTCACGCGTCAGTCTGCATTGGCACCAAAAGTTTGATTAATAATCCATCTTGTTGTGTTCTCTTCTCTCAGAATTCTCAAGAATGAATGCTATACAAATCGATGAAAACGGGCAAGAATCAAATCATCGAAAATCGTCCAGAAAAGCATTCATCAAAACCAAGCAAAAAAACCAGCAGCGAAAACATCCAGAGAAAACTCTTGGACGCATTTCAAGAGAAACCAATCCATTAGTTGGAAAGGTTCTTATGCACTTGTCCGTGATCGATTCGGTGCCGACGGTAAGTTTCCCCAATACTCGGTTCCGACCGAGTTAGCCAAGCCACAAGCCTTACATAGTGAACCGCTAGGAGCGGGACACTACACCAGGAACACTGGAACCCTCCCCCTTCTTTGTCCAGACCTCTCTCTCTCACTGTCCCTCTCTCTTTCAGTCACTCTCTCTATTCACTCTTTCACTCTCTATTTCATTCTCTCTCTCACTTCCCTCTCTATATATATAATGTATATATATATGTTTGTATATATATATATATATATATATATATATATATATATATATATATATATATATATATATATATATATATATATATATATATATATATATATATATTTTTATATATATATATATATATATATATATATATATATATATATATATATATATATATATATATTTATATATGAATGATATATAGAATTGTTTAGAATTATATATAGTGTATATATATATATATATATATATATATATATATATATATATATATATATATATATATATATATATACCTAGGGTATATGGGTATCACATAGGCTCTAGGCCTATGTGGTTTATGTTGTGAATATATATATATATATATTATATAAGTTTTGTGAATATATACATATATATATATATATATATATATATATATATATATATATATATATATATATATATATATATATATATATATATATATATGATATATATATATTTACTAGATCATATATAGTGTTATATATAATTATGTGGGTTTTGGGTATTGTATATAGTTATGCCTATATTGGTATATATGTATAGGTAGTAGATACACTTGGGTATATCTATATATATAGATATATATATGACTTAATAAGTATAGGTTATATAGACACCTATGACATAGCTTATAGGCCTAAGTGGTTAACCTATGGCATTAGAGGCTAACTCAATTTGACTTAATGACCCTTGTTGACTAAGGGTTGACCAAAGTCAACCTTAGGTCAAAGTTGACCTAGTTAACCTAGAATTGACTAGGATTGACCTAAAATGACTAGTTTAACTAGTTGACTAGTAAGACATAGTTTGACTAGGTAATTGACCATTGTTGACCAAAGTCAACTATAGGTCAAACCTTGACCAAATTGACCTAGAAATGACTTGGATGAACATAGAAGGACTATTTGACTTGAGTTTGACTAAACTAGATGATTAGGTTGACCATATGGATTATGAGGGTAATCCTATATAGATGAAGATATGTATGGGGTTAAGTGAGATACTTAGAGTTGAGTCATGACTTGAGTTGGAGAATAGGATTAGCTTGATTACAGGATTAAGGTTGGTATTGTACTATATGTATTTATATGTGGTATACTTTGTATAGGTAATTGTAGTATAGTATCTTAGGTATTCTAAGACAGGTTAGCCTATGTTTGGTTTTGAGTTAGCCTTATAGGGTTTGACTGGATGTTGACCATTAGTCAAGATTAACCTAATTGTCTTATTGACTAGTCTATGATTAACCAAAACCTTAGTTAGTCTAAGATTGACCTAGACTTTGACCATGTTGACTAGTATTGACTAATCTGACCATTATTGACTAAGCCCTAGATAACTTGACTAGTTTGGCTAGAATATTTGACCAAGGGTTGACTTTAACCTAGATTAGACTTGTTTAACCTTGTTTGACCTTGTATGACTTAGTTTAACTTCTTGTAACCTAATATGACTTGATTTGACTTAGTTTGACTGTAGTGTTGACCAAGTTTGACTTTGACCTAGATTGGCTTAGAATTCATATAGATTGCATCGTAGATTTCATTTACCTTCATTTTGGATATGTCATAACTGTATTGCTCTATTTTAGGACATTGTGACCCTGGTACAGACATCTGATATTACACTACTCTTTCCAGAGTAACAGGCGAGTACATTCTCTGATAATTCTCTCATTTATTTATCGATTACTATATTTCAGTTCTAGTTAGTTCTATGTGATTCTCTGTATCAACACGTATGGATATTTCTGGATTCATGTATCGACACATACCTTACTTGCTGGCCTCTATCACTGGAGTCATTAGTATCATTCTGGAATCATTTCTGGAATCATCATGTATTGGCCAGACTCATCTCGATTCTTTTTGTCGATTTTGGATTCACTTGCTGGGCGGGGAAATATTGAGTAAGACATGTAGACATATCCCAAATCTGGAATCTCCAACTGGAATCTACTGGAAGCATAGCCATCTCTTGTCTGATCCGTAAGAGATATGCCTGATACCTACAGCCGTTTACATGTCGACCTCGGTATTTTAAAACACACTGTTAGATCATAGTTGGACTCACCCTGGTTTCATTGATCACTGTTGGACTCATCTTGTACTAGAAATTATCTGGTATCAGATTATATGGACTATACTCACACTGGGATTACATTAGACTTATATCGTACTGTCTGGACTCACACATGATATTCTAGTTCAGTTAGGTTTTATTACAGTCTTCATTGCTATGATTCTTCTCTTGTTTTAGTTACCTTTCTTTTCTTGTATCTTACTGCCTCTCTATGCCATCATTATCTGTATAAAGCTGCCATGCTCATCAATAAAACTGTCTATAACTGCTTTATAGTTCTTTGTCATTTACTTGGGTTTTTCTAGATGAGTTGTACTCGTTCCCGTCCTGATTGGACCTGTTGAAAATATTACAGATGATAATCCTGAGGACACCTGCCCTACTTCCCATGGACCTGGCGAGGGATTAGCTACCTTTGGTTCTGACTCTTAGGAGTGATTCAGGAGATTAGCTAGTAGACTACTTTAGCTTTCATGTTTTGGCTTGTTGTATTAAAGTTAAGATATTGAGTCTGTATTAAGTTGGTTTGAGATATTGGTGTATTATTTTAGTAGTTAGTTGTTGTTGTCTTTAATTCCTTAGGTATAACTTCTGTGTTATCTTTTCGTGCTTAGACTGTGTTTGAGTAGATCATACCCTTTACTTGCCCTCCATTCGGAGCTGATATCTGGACAAGTACTTTTTATATTCACTGCATGAGATTAGTTAGCAACCTAGGACAGCTTACTACCGCCGACACTGCAGCGTAGGCTGGACGTACCCACTTCTTGTGCCCCTATACTGGGTGCGGGTCGTGACAGTATGTTCCCTTCTGATTCAGACTCGGAAGGAACAGTACCCCCAGTCTCCGAGTTCGCCTCGTCTTGGGAGTTGTGGACGTCCTCGGGGACGTCGAGGTTTGCTGCATCTGATGGGAGAGTTGTCTCCCCCGGCTCGTCCTCTTGGAATATCGAATTGCTGTGGAGGCTCGGAGGGGTGCTACCTCCAGCCCCAGCAATCTCCTGTGTTATGGACGACGAATCTCCTACTGCAGCAGATTTTGTCTTAGAGCGAGTACCTTGAAAAACTCCGGTGGTGGGCACCCGCTTAGACGACAGTCTTTTAGTCACAGTGGTTGAAATCTTCGGGCTGGAAACATTTATTTTCTTCCCCCTTCCATCAGCGGGGACTTTTCGAGCAGAGTTGCAGGAGACGACGGGAAGTACCTCGTCTTCTGAAGATGGCTCTTGCATTCTTTGAAAGACGGACTGCCGGTCTTCTCGTATCGTCGTATTATTGCAGCAGCAGTTGATGATGACTTGGGTGCAATGACGTCTGTGGGAGGACTTTTTACACCCCGATGCGTCTTCCCTTTCCTTGCGTTTGTGGAGGATGGCCTCACGTAAGTCAGATGGGTCTTGACCGACCATGTTTGCTCCCGGGATTTTGGGAGACTTTTGCGAACCTCTCTGTCCGTCTGCCGCCGGGGGCTGGATTCGAGTGGTTCTGTACAACTTCCCATCCGAGGCCCGCGTAACAGTATACGGAACGCTCGGATGGTCAGAGGTCAGATCAGCGGACCGAACTCGCCAGGCTCGCGCTGCTTTAGACTTCTTCGCTCTAGTGCGTAAGGGCACATAGTAGGAAGAGTCTAAGTGATACTGGAGAGAGTCAGACATATCTTTTTGGGAGCACAAGAGATCAGGACCGTACGGGAAGGCGGTCGAAGACAGAGCCGCGTGGAGTAGGCGTCATGCCGCCGTCCTCAACAATCTTCATGCGGCTGGCAGACGTAGCCGCATAGGCTTTCTTCATGCGGCTGGGAGTCTCAGCCGCATGAGTCTTCTTTATGCGGCTGGATGATCTGGCCGCATAGACTTTTTCATGCGGCTGGTAGATCCACCCGCATGAGCCTCCTGCATGTGGTTTACAGATTTGGCCGTAGGAGTGCTCGGCTTCTTCTTGGGGCGCATAGAGTCGCTCTTTGTCCCTACAAGTCAGCATCGTAGTGCTTTTATTTGCCGAACTTGGGGACAGCAGAGTTCTCTACGGCTCGAAGTGGAGCCGTATGAGAATCGCCTTCGCCGTCTTGGGTAGCAGAGAGTACCCCGTCCAGAGCTTGTGGAGGAGCAAATGATTTTGGCCTCCACTCGTAGCGAGCTTTCTTTGTACGAGTTCGCTTCTGGATCGGGCCAGCACTTCCTTCAGAGAGCATCTCTTCAAACGCCTGTTGGTCGAAATGGACGACCATCTTCTGTTGCGTGGAGCCAAGCTTGGTTGCATCCGACTGCGTCACCAACTCCTCAGCCGTGGAGAAGTTTGTCCCCAGCAGAGTCGCCATCGTGTTTGCCATAAAATATAAAAGAGCAGAACAATTATCAGAGGACTGGACTTTTACTTCACGTTACAAACTCGCTTGTACAAAGAAAGCCTAGGGACGAAAGCCTAGGTACAGCAGTCTAAGTACAATTATTTATTTTAGATTCTGGGGGTGACGATAGAGGCTCGGGAAAGCGACGGCCGCTCTGCCTTACTCCTTGGACGATCGGTATGCAGCCTTGGCTCCAGAAGATTGCTCGACATTGAAGAAATGCTCTCTTTGCTCTCTCTCCGCTCTCTCTCTCCAAGTATTCTGGTGCTCTCTCTGATCTCGAAAAGTGCTCCTTTCTGTATGTATGTGTGCGTCGTTTACAAGGGAATGGCACCCTGCTATTTATAAGAATGGGGGGACCTCATTAGGGTTCACAATGATTGCCCCTCAAAGTGGCGGCGGCCTGTTGATCGATCAATCTGGGCCATTAATTTTGAGTGTAATAGATCTGGGCCATTTAGTGTAGATTGCACCAAATCCTATCAGTAATTAATGCTGATTAGAATAAATCTCCATGATGACGATCTGCTGATGTCTGCAAATCTGAATGAATAAATTTAATTCATTCTTCTGCCACGTGTCCCAGATTATTGGGATATGACCCAATCTTTGATTGCGGTAAATCTGGTAAATTGATTGGATTTATGACACGTGTCCTGGGAGTCACTGAGCCGCATAAGGATTGGGCCGCATAAAGTTTGAGCCGCATAAGCCTGGCCACGTGTCAGGGCAGCTTGGGGAGTGGACCCCAAATCTTTGAACCACATGATAATCTGGACCATACAATGGGTAGTGAGCCGCATGGAGGTGATCCTTGTGAGCCGCATAGGACTGATCCTTGTGAGCCGCATAGGGCTGCGTCTGCTTGAGCCGCATAGGGCTGTCTCGATCTGGGCCGTATAGGACAACTTCAGCTTGAGCCGCATAGGGGGGTCTCCGTTCGAGCCACATATGGCTGTCTATGTGTCTCAGCTGCGTGGCGTGTTCTGGATCTCGGGGGGTTGTGTCAGAGATTTTCTTTAATTTCTTAGGATTCTGTCATTATGGCAGAGTCATAATTGTCTCTTTATGTCAGGCCTGTCGCTTCGTAAGAGTGGTCAGCCGTCCAAGCAATTAATGCAGTACAGTGCGGAGGGGAGAACTGTTTGTAAGCCACGTGTCTTTTCTTCTGAGCCGCATGGAGATCATAGAGCCGTATGGACTCGTTTGAGCCGCATGGATTTTCTGAGCCACATGGATTTTCTGAACCACGTGGGCTATCTGAGCCGTATGGGGTTCCCTGGCCGCATGGATCTTTTTTTATTATTTTTCATGCTTCTACAGGAACGACACTATGTTTATGGAACATAAAATTGGTTGGACGATATGACTTGTATGCTATGGTATGTATTGTATGGTCAATGGACTCGGATGGCCCGTGCACGGGTACGGCTTCCCTCGGACGGTTACGCCGGGGTACCGGGACCGTTCGGCCTAGGAGAAAATTATGTGTGGTATTTATGGTGCACATCATTCGGACGGATTGCGACCGTCCAGTGCTGTAATAAGCTATGATATCCGTAAGTTTAGGATCCTTCAGATACTGGGCTAGCAACCCGTATCGAAGTGATTGTAGGCTTACACATAAGAGATGCCAAGTCCATTACGGTGAGAAACACCGTGACCTTCATATAGATAGGGTCGGTGGGCTGAGTTGAGAGTTGGGTGCAGGCGCAGGGCCTGCTACCCTTATGCATATGCTTACGGTTATGATTGGTTGGTTGCGCGAATCGTATGATTGCTTATGTGTTCTAACCAGTGTAGGCTAGGCAAAACGGGATGGAGATGTGCACGAGCACTAAGTTTATGTTCATATTATGCCTAACGGTATCTGCTGCAGGAACACGGTAGTGGACACATTATGATAAAGTTGCTATGCGTAAACATTGCCATGAAACTGATCCTAAGGCTAAATACAAAGATCACAATTAAGATGCATGTTTCACTAAATGATTAAGTGTTTGGTTTGGGTGCGAGCGGGTCTTGATCAGTGCGAAGCGAGGACGAAATCACTAATCCCCCACTAGTTTATGTGCAGGCTCAGGTTATGATCAGCACGGGGCGGAGCTTGGCTTGGACGTACCGAGGCATGGAGTCCTTGGCGTTCAAGAGGAGCTACCGCATAGGCGTTCGGACTTGCGACATGGAGATGTTCGGTCGAAGACTACTTGGTGGCTATACAGAGGCATAATGTATAGAACAATGTAATCCTTTGTGAGCTAAGAGAGATCATGAGTGTTGTAGCCAATTGGCATACATGTTGGGCTATTCAGAGCCTTTGTAATCTTTATTTCGTTATCAATAAAAAGAGATTCTTATGTCATACTCTGTTTTTCTTCCGCTGCTTTTGTTATCAATTTGGGATAAACGCTATGTGAACTGTTATCTTGCCTTGCACGAGTGCAACTCCAGGCTCGTGCGGCATCACACCCCAGCGAGGATGATGATTCGGGTGAAATCTAGCAAGGACGAGCAATTTCTCGGATCGGGGCGTGACAAGTTGGTATCAGAGCGGTTCCATCCTTTAGACCGTGCGTGAATGTCTTTGACCCTCAGTTGCTTCGATATCGAATTCAGTTGACTCTAAGTTGTTTCCGCAACCGCATGGCTCATGGATCTGCTCGACGCTACATTGGATGTTCCATACAATAAGTCTATATTAAGTGCGTACGTCTGCCACAAGTATGTCGTGACTATCACGCTATCTCCGGGTGCCATCGGAGAGTGTTGGTTGTACGAAGTGCAACGAGTTATGGGATGTTGGTTGCACGAAGTGCAACGAGTTATGGAATGCTAGTCGCATGAAGTACAACGAATATGGTGATGTTGGTTGCATGAAGTGCAATAATATATGTATTATCGGTCGCACGGGGTGCGAGAAGATATGTGTTGTTGGTTGCACGAAGTGCAACGGGTCGATATGTGAGGCGATGCATGTTATGTTGCTATGCGAACGGTTATATGTTGTCGGTTGCACGGAGTGCAGCAAGTCGTGAATCATTCGTTGCATCGGTGCAACGAGTCGATATGGTATGATGCGTGTTGTATGGCTATGCGGATGGATAGCGATATGTTGCACGAGATTGAGTAAAGACCTTAAGTATCGAGAATGAGTTGTTGCACGAGTTGCAACGAGTGAGATTGGAAGATCGCAGATGCGATAGTACGAGTCGAGTTGGTCGCTAAGTTGAGTTGAGTAGGCCAACTTGTAAGTTGGCCGCATTGAATCGAGTTTCGAAGTAGGCGAACATTTATGTTGGCTGTATGTCGCGTTGAGCTTTGAATAAGCGAATGTTGCGTGTGTGATCGATATGATCGCTAAGGCACGGTGAGACTTGAACGAATGTCGAACTTGAACGAACGATAGGGCATGTTGTTCTAGTTGTTGTGCCAACTCGAGTAAGCAAACGCTAGAGCTGGGATCGGAAAGATCGCCATACGGGATAGTTGATTGAGAATAGACGTCGAACCCATGCGGAATGTGATGCCGAGTAATGACTCGATTTCGAGTGGTATATGCAATACCACTTGTGCGAGCAAGTGTAGCAAAGTATTGTATCGATAACGATAGGCTCGATCCTGAGTGGTATATGGAGTACCACTTAGCGATAGCTATGTTAAGCCGGTTGGTGACTTACGATAGATTTCGTCGAGACGATTATGTTGTTACGATATGTTTGCCCTCAACGGATGGAGTAGTACCGAGACTTGAGTGGGAATGACTTGAGAGAAGTCGATGCTAGTATGCTTCGATGAATTGAGTTGAACGATTATGTGCGAAGTCATACCTATGGATGATACGTCGGACGAGGATTCGTTAAGTGTAAGTCGAACGTTAAGTTGAGCATAGCGAAGGAATGTTACGTGGAGGAAATGGACGACCCGATCGAACTTATGTTGAGTTAGTACGGAGACTTCTTCGAAACGAATTGAGTAGGCACGGAGAAATCGTGCGAACAAATTTGGATTAGTGCGATGAGTCGGTAGCACGATTTGAAAGTACGAGTTAGGGATATGAGAATGAATATGTGAATTGGAAATCGTGTCACGATGATGGTAGTTAGTTAGAACTGAATGGATCTTGATAAGTGCGAGACTTGATTCGTATTCGAGTTCGGATAATGGCAGTGATTGCAACGAATTGGAGCTTATGAGAGAGAAAGATGTTCAAGTTATGCATATCGACGATGGTATTAAGGCGTATCAAAGACGATATGCAATAACTCGGGGATACTCTGATCGAATGAACAAAAATTATGTTGAGCATTGTTGTTGGATGAATAAGATGCAAGTTAAGTTATGGAAATTCGGATGATAACGGTAGGAGTGCTTCGGAAAATTTAAGAGTGGATGGATGTTACTTGGATGAAATTGAAAGTGTCTGGATTGATTCGTGGATAACCACTATGTTGACATTCTTGTCTTATGCGAGTGCAACTCCAGCACCGCACATGCGTCACGTCAAATTAGGGCGATCGTCCCGCGTGAGTGCTGGTATGGTGATTCATACAGCGGGGATGATCAAACTTACCTGGCATGGAAAAATTGGATTTGACTTGTGGTTTGATACGAAAGTTGTTCGAGGATGGTTTTGATGAGTACGAAATGTGTCGAGCTATGATCACAGATAGGTAAACTCGGACTTGAGGCGAGTAGAGGTCATATGACTGGCAAGGATAGTCGACGGTAATATATGAGTGATTCGAGTAGTAACGGCATGCAATATGCATAAGTGATTCGAATAGTTAACGGCGTATCAGTTACGCGGAGGTAGGTGAATTATGGATTGGTAAACTACGTCGGATTTGATGAAGTCTCATAGGAATTGTCGGGAATTGATTTGGCTTCGCGATAGGATATAGCATGGTTCGTTGTAACTGTCCCTCGTTGATGATCTTCAATTACCGAGCGTAGTTTCGGGGCAGATAACCCTAGAAGACTTGACCGCCAAATCAAGCGAATATTGAAGTCCCATAGGATGACCCAATAAAGTCGTATAAAGATTTCATCGAGGATGAAGGATAATGTAGTGCATGTTGTGAATAAGTCTAAGCGAGTGAGTATCGTGTTTCGGAAGTTAGCGAGTAGCCTTCGACTAGATCGATATGGGTAGAAAGTTATGATCGATCGAACGAATACGCAGATAGACTTGGCTAGTCGATGATCGAGTAGATGTTGAGGAACGTGCCTAGTATAGTGATGCAGTAAGGCGATTATAAGAGTTCTGTAATATGCGAGAGCGACAGATAGTGGAATGACCCTAAGTGTTGTGTCGTAGATCGGTTTAAATAACGGTTAAGTTATGTGTGTTGAGCGCACCATCGATATTACGAAATGAACTAGTCAGAATTGAATTGAAGATTGAGTAAAGGATTCATACTCGATCGAGTATCGAAGATAGGCGTATCGTAAGAGACCTTGGGTCGGAAAGATTGTTGCCTTTGAGCATCGTAGACTCATGTTGACCTCTTGTATCGGGAGAGATTAAGCACGATGCCTGGATAAGTTACCCAGCGGGGGTAGCCCCAGGCGCGATGTGTAGGCAGTTCGAGAATGTGGATCGTGTTGAGATAATTGTGTACGAGACTTAGTGGAAATGATAGACAAAGGAATTTGGACATGTTGGACGTAGTCCATGTCGTTAAGGCCAAATGTTATGGATGATTGGATAAAAGACTTGAGTTATGTGAGAGATAGGCAAACGGTTGGACGAATAGGCATTGCGGAGAATTATTGTGATCGAAGATGCAACGCGAGTGTTAGGTGGCCGGCGAGAAACTTACGAGATCGACGTTATGGTTTGGATCAAGTTATATGTGATAATATTTGCGAGCAGGACTCTAGGAATATGTGTTAAGGTCTGACTAAGTCAAGTTCGGACTGATTGATGCTTGAGGATTTAAGTTGAGCTTGTTAGTTGTCCCGATATCCTACAACTGAGCTTGGCTGAAATACATATATTGGTGGGACGCCTAAAATATGTGTATGATCCAAACTAAGTTGTATGATTCCAACGATGGTAGCACGAGATCGTAAAACGATCTAGCGAGGCACTTGGATTAAGTGTTGGTTTCGGTTCGAGGATGAACCTTGTTTTGAGTGGTATATTATCTAATGCCCCGCTCTGCTCGGTGCATTACGATGAGTCGTTGACTCGAAGAGTTGCATTGACCGATGAGGTATCAATACGAATCGATGCAAGAGTTACGTTGGCCAAAGGTAAGCTTTGATTCGGTTGGAATCTATGAATCGAATCGATGCAAAAGATAAGTCCCGTTGAGCAAGTGCTGATTTTAGTTGATCTGGTGTGCAGGCTATGTTTTTACGCTGGACGATAAGAGGTCGGCATTTTGCCTTATGTAATGAAGTGTCCACGAAACCAAATCGTGGCCTTGCAACGGATTGTGGCATGGGCGCGATAGGCCAAATCAACCGAGTAGAGCAAAGGAATGACTAAGTCCGAGAGTTAGCTATGCGACCAAGTTATGGAAGCGAGCCGCTTCAACTCAGAGAAACGGCAAGGCGTATCGGCTTAAGGTAGGCGGGTTCTTGACTCTCTCTCTCCATATTCCTTCACGTCTAATAAGAGATATCATTGTATGCATAATATGTTATCGAGTTAGCGAGCGTGGCTCGGCGATTAGGTGCCCTAATATACGTTGAATACTAAGGTAGAACATTGAACAATCGAACAATTGAAGCGACGTGCATCAAGTATACGGGTCGTGATAGGGCAATGATGGTAGAACATTGAAAGACGATATTGAGATGTGTATCATGTGCACGGCTCCAAGAACATTGAACACTAGGCGTAGAACATGGATTACGGCGCAGAGCGTGCCCTCGTGCACGGAAGCTACGAAATGACTATGTGATTTCGGAACTAGGTTATGAGAATAACATATGAATGGTACGCGTTGAATATGAGTACGAGATGACTAAGCCGTTGGGCGTCGTGCATCAATATGGATGTGTTGGGGCATAACGCCGACGGAGCTCCCCATTTAGATGGTGGATTATGTTTATGAGACGCGAATATGTTATGGCACGGGAAACCGTTTATGGAACGAGACTATATTTATGGAACATGAGATTGGTTGGACGATATGACTTGTATGCTATGGTACGTATTGTATGGTCAATGGACTCGGATGGCCCGTGCACGGGTGCGGCTTCCCTCGGACGGTTACGCCGGGGCACCGGGACCGTTCGGCCTAGGAGAGAATTATGTGTGGTATTTATGGTGCACATCATTCGGACGGATTGCGACCGTCCAGTGCTGTGATAAGCTATGATATCCGTAAGTTTGGGATCCTTCGGATACTGGGCTAGCAACCCGTATCGAAGTAATTGTAGGCTTACACATAAGAGATGCCAAGTCCATTACGGTAAAAAACACCGTGACCTTCATATAGATAGGGCCGGTGGGCTGAGTTGAGAGTTGGGTGCAGGCGCAGGGCCTGCTACCCTTATGCATATGCTTACGGTTATGATTGGTTGTTGCGCGAATCGTATGATTGCTTATGTGTTCTAACCAGTGCAGGCCAGGCAAAATGGGACGGAGATGTACAGGAGCACTAAGTTTATGTTCATATTATGCCTAACGGTATCTGCTGCAGGAACACGGTAGTGGACACATTATGATAAAGTTGCTATGCGTAAACATTGCCATGAAACTGATCCTAAGGCTAAATAGAAAGATCACAATTAAGATGCATGTTTCACTAAATGATTAAGTGTTTGGTTTGGGTGCGAGCGGGTCATGATCAGTGCGAAGCGAGGACGAAAGCACTAATCCCCCACTAGTTTATGTGCAGGCTCAGGTTATGATCGGCGCGGGACGGAGCTTGGCTTGGACGTACCGAGGCATGGAGTCCTTGGCGTTCAAGAGGAGCTACCGCATGGGCGTTCGGACTTGCGACATGGAGATGTTCGGCCGAAGACTACTTGGTGGCTATACAGAGGCATAATGTATGGAACAATGTAATCCTTTGTGAACTAAGAGAGATCATGAGAGTTGTAGCCAATTGGCATATATGTTGGGCTATTCAGAGCCTTTGTAATCTTTATTTCATTATCAATAAAAAGAGATTCTTATGTCATACTCTATTTTCCTTCCGCTGCTTATGTTATCAATTTGGGATAAACGCTATGTAAACTGTTATCTTGCCTTGTACGAGCGCAACTCCAGGCTCGTGGGGCATCACGCCCCAGCGAGGACGATGATTCGGGTGAAATCTAGCGAGGACGAGCGATTTTCTGGATCGGGGCATGACAGGGGGAGTGGGGGCTCTCGACGGGGAGACCAGGGATCGAGCCCCCCTCCCGCACAAGCCGGCTGGGTGACAGTGGCCACGGGCTTGTGCGAGGATGACCGGACACCAACAAAATATATATATATATATATATATATATATATATATAGATATATATTTTATATATATATATATATATATATATATATATATATATATATATATATATA
The DNA here is from genome assembly GCA_029216955.1 of Iris pallida. NCBI lineage: Eukaryota > Viridiplantae > Streptophyta > Magnoliopsida > Asparagales > Iridaceae > Iris > Iris pallida. The sequence goes on from JANAVB010010792.1 coordinate 3,635,431, forward strand.
TATATATATATATATTTTATATATATATATATTTATATATATATAAAATAAAAAAAATAAAAAAATATATATATATATATACATATATATATATATATATATATATATATATATATATATATATATATATATATATATATATATATGATTCGGATCAAAAACTCCGCCCGCGTAGCCCCGCCCCCCTGCACCATCGGATCGCACGGGGCCTACTTTATGTCGCGCGACCCAACGGCCAAGGATCGCGGGACTTCGGCGGGGCTCCGGAAAAGGGGCTCCCGATTCGGACCCATATATATATATATATATATATATATATATATATATATATATATATATATATATATATATATATATATATATATATATATATATGTATATATATATATATATGTGTGTGTGTGTGTGTGTGTGTGTGTGTGTGTGTGTGTGTGTGTGTGTGTATTTTATTTTTATTTTTTTACTTTTTACTTTTTTGTGTCCATTTCTTGAGGCCGCCAGCTTGTGACCTTAGCCGCCTCGCGACCACCCCGCCATCACATGCCCACGAGGGGGCTCGAACTTGGACCTCCCCCAAGTGAGCCCCCCTCCCTAACCACTTAGGCTAGTGTAACACCCAGTTTTCCAGATGAGGGTAATTTTGAAAATTTGTAATTATAATTATAATTTATTGATATTTATTTCATATTATGATTTTTGGTGATTTTTAATCATTTTTAAACTATTTAAAAACTGTTTTAAATCATGACTTGTGATTTTGATGTGCTGCTAGTGAAACCCTAGAGACTGCATGACCTAGAGCCTAACCATGTCATTAGGATGATTTAATTATCATTTTAGCTTGAGGGTATTTTGTCATTTAGTGAAATTGGAATTTATTTTAATTTATTGAATTGGTGATTCCTAGTTTGGACTTTGACTCATTAAGACTTAGTAGACTAGCCTAGAAGCTAACCCTAGCTATGGTGACCCTAGTATAACTTAAGTTAACCTACTTTTAGTTATTAGAAACAAGTTTTGGAATAGGAGGATTAAGTGAAATCATTTCATGACTTATGGTTTAATGCAATGACTTGTGATTTAATGACTTAATGACTTATGACTTAACCCATAGCCCAATAACTAAACCCTAACCCTAGAAACCTACCCATGGTAGCCAAACTAGGGTTTTCCACCCCTATTTAATGCCTCTTCCATTTGTTCTTGCCTATTTTATTAATTTTCCAAGTTTTGAAGAAAGAGGTAAAGAGCCATCTTTCCTAATCCATAACTTTTTCATTTCAACTCCTTTTTAACTCTAGTCTTTTGCATTAGGATCTAATTATTGTTTATTTACTGTTGGTGGAGATTAATACCAGATTTTGAGCAATTTGGGGATCCAAGCTAGCAAGGAGGAACACTTCATTTTGGGGCTTTTCTTGCTATTTGCATCTATAGGTAAAACCTCTTAAATTGTATTATTATTTCGATTTCTTTGCATATTAGGCTAGATCTAGGTGTCCCCTACCTGTCCCTAGAATTTGGGAGGATTTCGTGTCCGTTTGGTGTCCGTATCGGACACGTGTCTATGTGTATGTTTATGTGTTTGACAAAATGCCTCTTAGAACTTTTTGCTCATAGTTTTCAAAATAAATTACATATTTGAGTAGCTAATCATATGTAGATTATGAATGTATGTGACTGAGCACGATTCTGTGAATTTTTCATGTCCAAATCGGACACGCACCTTACGCACGACACCGCGCATAGGCCCTGTGCAGTGTCCTGCTGCACACGTCCATATCCGACATGACACGACTCGGTTGGACACCAAAATTGGTGGACACCTGCGGGCAATGACTGCTACCATGTACGTAAAATTTAAGAGGATTTCATTGAGTGGTTTGAGAGATGTTGTCACGCCCCAGAACCAAAATACTGGAGAGCGAGGGAATGACTCAGCCAGCTATGTATTACGGGTAGATGAATACCGTATAATACGATCAATGCTGTCTAACCAGACGAGGGGGTGCATTCTACATAAAAGTCTTACTATGGTCATTACACATCTATTGTCTCAATCATTCAAACAAGGAACAGAAATATAGAACATGTAAGGTAAAGCAGTAAGGCGTCCCAAACGCTCAGTCAAAATGTTCTTGAGATCTGGCTTTACAAAACATAGCCAGATGATATAGCAAGTATGCACAATTGTTATCAGCTGCAGTCTGACTTAATTACAATTATGCAAAAGTAAGTACAAGACAATCCGACTAACATGTCGGTGCCAAACGGCAAGGTATAAAGTAGATAACAAAACGAGTGGTGAAGTTAAGGAACCCACTCGAGGCCTCCTGCGATCATCCTTCTAGTGTTGACCATCTTGGAGGTAGAAGTAAGCTGGATCCTCGGGGACTGGCTCTAAATCTGGCCATGCAAAACCAGAGAGGTTAGACCTCTAATAGCAAGTACCACAAGGGAGGACGATTTGAAGGACTAAACCAGTAAGTAAGAGAATATAGTAATAGATCTCTGCTTGCTACTAGGACTCACATCACATCAAGACACTTCGAACCAACCTCCCAACCAAACAAGGACAGAAGTTGGCCCGTCATGTCCTGACATTCTGATCATCCCAGTTAGGTAACAGAGTATAGTGCACAAACAAATCATCTTGAACGGCCAATCAACTCCTACGGCTTGCTATTATGAGTTCCAATTTATCCTGGAATAATGCAATTAGGGATTCCTCAGTTCTTACTATGTGCAAGCAAGGCTAGTCTATCCAGTCAATCAATTGGCCCATGCATGAATTAGACGAGTCCTAGCAGGACGCTTGTCAATATACAATATACCATAATAATAAAAGCAGATACTGTTCCCTGCCCGTGTGGCAGATTTACAGTATCTGTGGGAACCAGCCGGCCCATCGGGTACTACTCGTTCTAAGGGGGCTGCCATGTAAGAATTCGGGAATCCATTCTCTCCATGCAATCATTATTTTATTTAACTTAATAGTCCCTACGTTGAGTGAAATCCCATGCCATGGATCATGGTCATTCAAATGAGTACTTTCGTACGGGGTACGATATGCATAACTCTACAACGATACCAGTGCGGTTAGGTTGCAGGTCTTACATAGCGTAATGCAACAATCAAATCTAACCACGGTAATCATGCCTTGACCATAAAGTACACATACTTTTTTCGTAGAAAAATAACTAAATAATTAAATAAATAATTTGAAGCCTGCATGTGCCTGTATGTCAATATTCGAGATTAGCCAATCGATTACAATAGTTCATTTCATGAACGTGTCTCATTCATTCAATTTAATAAGACGACTAGCCAGCCTCTTTAGTTCCAACTAGGAACGCATGATCAATTTTAGTCAAGCTAACAATTATTATCAATGGTGACAAGGCATGATCAATTATTAATCAAGATAACAATCAATGTTAATTACTGCCAAATTCGGGAAATAAAATTCATTTCAATCGTGTCAATCAAATCGTAATTTACCAAGACACATGCGGTCAGCAGAAAGGGTACTCATGCGGCTGGTAAATGAGTCCATGCGGCTCAACCAAGTCGAACCCCATGCGGCCGGGTCAAGGAGATTGCTTATGCGGCTGGGTTTAGGAGAGAAATCCATGCGGTCAAGAAAGGGATTCAGTCCTATGTGGCTGAGAGTCCCATGCGGCTGAGTTTACTTGCCGCATGAAGTGTCATGCGGCCAAGTCAAGCCCATGCGGCCAGGAGAAGAAGGAGTACAAGTTCAGGGCGCATATGCGGTTAAGTGGGAAAAGTCCATGCGGCTGGGAATCACTTGCCGTATGATTTATTCATGCGGTCAAGTCAAGTACTGTTCTTCTTCTCCAAGTTTCAGAGAAGAAGAACACCATGAACCCAAGCTTCAAAGTTCCATAAAACCTTCATCCAGAGTCCAAATTTGAACTTCCTTAGGTCAAAATTGGGTAGAACGAAATTCTCTACAATATGGGACCATCAAAACTTGAAGATATCAAAGTTTACTAGATCAAAACCTAAAAAACCCAAAAATGTAACAAACTTAGATCTACAACAAATTAGCCATGGAAATTAAAAATGCTAAGTACTAAAGAGACTTAGAATCAAATAAGGAGGATGATGGAACAATAATAATGGGAATCCATCAAGAAGCAAGTTGGCACTTGCCTACGGTTAGGTAGGTGGAGAGAGTAATGAAGAAGAAGAAGAAGAGGAGTAATGGTGAGAATGAGTAAATGAGGAGACAGAATGGTGAGGGTGGCTTTAAATATGGAAGGGGTGGTAGGTGGGAGTTGGGCCGGGTCCAATGGGTCCAATGGGTCGGGTTGCACGGGTCCAACAAGGCTAACCCGAAAGTAAGACTAAAGCAGAAAATAAAATACAGGTAATAAAATTACAGGAAGAAATATAGAAATAAAATTACAGGAAATAAATTAACATGAAAATTAAAGAGCAGCTAATTAATTAACATGAAAATTTAAAGAGCAGATAATAGAATTGCAGAAAAATAAAGTGCGGAAAATAAAATGCAGATAATTAATTAACATGAAGTTATTAAGAATTTAAATACAGGATACTACATGATAAATGCTAAATAAATACATTCAGGCAATATACGTATTAAAATACGCATTCTGGGAACGGGGAGTGACATCTCTACCCTCCTTAGAAAAATTCTGTCCTCGGAATTTTAAACCCAAGCAAGATAGAAACATCGGGGCTAAACTAATCTAAGTACAAGCAATTCAATAAAGCAATCCGTTTACAATGTCCATAGCAAGTAACATATATGTAAATCCATCAATCTACGATATCAAGCAATTCTACCCATAAGGTGATAAGCATGAGGAATCAGGACAATCGAGGTATACAGAAAAAGATATACCTTGTGAGTCAAACAGGTGTGGATACCGTGATCGAATATCATCTTCACGTTCCCACGTTGACTCTCCCAAGGAGTGATGACCCCAAGCAACACGGACAAGACTAATTGTTCGGTTCTTGAGTATCTTCTCTCTTCGGTCCAAAATGGACACAGGCTTTTCCTCGTAAGACAGGTTGGTACCAACAACCAGCTCAGAGTGATCGAGGACATGGCTTGGGTCCGATACATACCTACGTAATTGAGATACATGAAATATGTCATGCACCTCTCGTAACGAAGGTGGGAGTGATAAACGATAAGCAACATCGCCTATCCGATCAAGGATAACAAATGGGCCTACGTATCGCGGACTCAGCTTCCCGCGAACGCCAAATCTAATGACCCCACGGGTAGGTGAGATCCGCAAGAATACGTGGTCCCCAACAGAGAACTCTAGCGGCCTACGATGCTGGTCCGCCCAATGACGATGCCGGTCCTGCGCAACTCAAAGTCGCTCTCTAATTCCCTTAACCAATTCAACCGTCTGAACAATCATTTCTGGGCCTAACATCTTCCTCTCTCCGATATCATCCCATGCTAGTGGCGACCTGCACTTCTTACCATATAATGCCTCAAATGGCGCCATCTGAATACTGGCTTGATAACTGTTGTTGTATGAAAACTCAACTAAGTGCAGGTGGCTTTCCCAAGATCCTCCAAAATCTAGGGTGCAAGCTCGTAACATGTCTTCTAAAGTCTGAATTGTCCTTTCTGATTGCCCGTCCGTCTGTGGGTGGTAAGCCGTGCTAAATCTTAACTTGGTACCCAGACTATGATGCAAGCTCTTCCAGAAATATGATATAAAATGGGTATCTCTGTCGGACACAATACTGACAGGGACTCCATGCTGCCTAACTATCTGTTGTATATACAACTCTGCCAACTTTTCTGTAGATTGCCCTACTCTGAAAGGGAGAAAATGTGCTACCTTTGTAAGCCGATCCACTATCACCCAAATAGCATCTTTACTACTTGGTGATCTCGGTAAACCGGTCACAAAGTCCATTGTAATATGTTTCCATTTCCATTCCGGAATAGGAAGCGGTTGCAATAATCCAGATGGCCTTTGTTGTTCTGCCTTCACTTGCTGACATACCAAGCAACGGGAAACAAATCTAGCTATCTCCCTCTTCATCCCGTTCCACCAGAAGTGCTGCTTGATATCTTGGTACATCTTGGTCCCTCCAGGATGTATAGAATACTGGGAACTGTGAGCTTCTGCCATAACCTCCTGTCTGATATCTCTACTAGGAACACATAGGCGTGACCCAAACCTAAGTGTATCATCTTCATGGATTTGCATCTCCTTTCTGAGTCCTGACTCACATTCTGTCCTAAGCTTCTGAATCCTTGGGTCCTGTGCCTGAGCTGCCTTGATCCTGTCTACCAAGTCGGATTGAACTTGTAGACTCGCCAGAATTCCTATATCATTAGAAAGTATAACTTCGATGCCCATCTCCTGAAGGTCTTCTAAGATATGCCTCTGTGTTGTCAACATAAATGCGTCGCCTCTTCTGCTGAGAGCGTCTGCTACCACATTAGCCTTGCCTGGATGATACTGAAGCTCCACGTCATAATCCTTGATCAACTCCAACCATCTTCTCTGCCTCATGTTCAGTTCCTTCTGAGTAAAGATGTACTTCAGACTTTTGTGGTCTGTGTACATGTCTACTCGGTCACCATATAAATAATGTCTTCATAGCTTCAAAGCAAATACTACTGCCGCCAACTCCAAATCATGAGTTGGGTAATTCTTCTCGTGGTCTCAAAGCTGCCTAGATGCATATGCTATCACCTTCCCATGTTGCATAAGGACACATCCAAGTCCTTTACCTGACGCATCATAATATACAGTAAAACCTCCGGGTCCTACTGGCAATGTAAGAATAGGCGCTGATATCAACTTCTGCTTCAGATTCTCAAATGATGCCTGGCATTCTACAGACCAAACGAATGGTACATCCTTCCGTGTCAAGCGGGTCATGGGTGCTGAAAGTCTCGCAAAATCTGACACAAACCTTCTGTAATATCCTGCCAATCCCAAGAAACTCCGTACATCAGCTTTACTGGCCAACTCTTCACTGCTTCTACCTTCTTAGGATCCACTGCTACTCCAGTTCCTGATACAATATGACCCAAAAATGAAATGTGGTCCATCCAGAACTCACACTTGCTGAGCTTGGCATACAACTGGTTCTCTCTCAGAACCTGCAACACTTTCCTGAGGTGGTCTTCATGCTCCTCTTCACTAGCAGAGTACACAAGAATATCGTCGAGAAACACCACGACAAACTGATTTAAATACGGCATAAAGATGCGATTCATCAAATCCATGAATATTGCTGGAGCATTGGTCAAACCAAACGGCATTACTAAGAATTCATAATGCCCATACTTCGACCTGAATGCTGTCTTGGAAATATCCTCCTTCCGAACCCTCACCTGATGATACCCTGAACGAAGATCTATCTTGGAGAAAACTCTAGCCTTGCTCAACTGATCAAATAAGTCGTCGATCCTGGGTAATGGGTACTTGTTCTTTACTGTTGCCGCGTTAAGCTTCCTGTAGTCGATACACAATCTGGATGACCCATCCTTCTTCCCTACAAGTACCACTAGTGCTGTCCATGGTGATATGCTAGCTTGGATAAACTCCTTCTCCTTCAATTCCTCTATGTGCTGATACACCTTGGCCTGCTCTGAATCTGCCATTCTGTAAACCCGATCTGATATCGGTTTAGTTCCTGGTGCCAATTCTATGCTGAACTCAATATCTCTAACTGGTGGTAGACCTGAAAGTTCTTCGGGAAATACGTCTAGAAATTCTTCAACTACCTTCGAAATCTGAACTTCTTCCATTGCTGTTACTACTCCCTGCTCTTGCTGAGTTGCCTCTGACCTGACCAAGGTGAACCTCTCTATGCCTGGAATATCAAAAGATACACTTCCACTACGACAATCTATTGTCGCATGACTGTCTTTCAGCCAGTCCATGCCTAAGATAACGTCGAAATTTCCAACAGGAAATTCTATCAACCGGGCGGATAAAGGATGCCCGCACACTACAACACTACATGCTAAACTGACTCTACTAACTCCCACGAGCCTATTACTAGTGAGTATATTCAACCTCCCTGGCAATGCCTCGAACTCCACTCCTAGTCGTGTCGCAAATTGTGCAGATATAAATGAATGGGATGCGCCCGAATCAAACAATGCTACTGCGGGATATGAGGCGACGAGAATGTTACCTGCCACAACATCTCCCGATGCCAATGCCTCTTCCAAGGACAGTGTGAATGCCTGCCCTCGACCTCCTTGCTGGTTCCCATGCTGTGGCCTAGCCTGGTGCTGCTGCTGGCCCCTGCCTTGATGATGCTGGGGTGGTCTATGCTGGTGTTGCTGTATCGGTGGTCCCTGCTGCCGAAACATCTGAGCCTGTGATACTAACGGACGCTGCACCAACGGCCTCACTGCCAATGCTGGTCCTCGATACTGTCCTGCCCCTGGTGCTGGCAGAGCAGGAAACTGCTGCCCTGGTCCTCCTGGCCTCGAATTCATGGGACATGTGGTAACCCGATGATCTGGGTTTCCACATATCAGACACAGTCCGTTCAATGTCCGACACACATCTCTAGTGTGCCCATCTTCCCACAATAAGTGCAGCCCACCGGGGGTTGCTGGTTCTTCTTCTGTTGTTGTTGCTGCTGCTGCCTGGGTGGTGCTGGCCCTCGCATCGCCACATCGTGGATACGAATGCCAGGGGATGGTGCTGTTGTTCGGGGCGCTGCTCCCCCTCCTCCTTCAATCTGACTGTGGGATCTCTTCTGACCCCCAGTCCTTACTGCAAGCCTCTGAATGGTGATTTCATGCCTGCGGGTCGTCGTCAATATCTCATCAAAAGTCTGGTAATTGTGCCCTTCTATTAATTGCAAGAGCTCAAGATGAAACCCTTGCTGAAACCTCATAGCCCTCTGGCGCTCCGTTGCTACCATCTCTGGGGCAAACCTACTCAATCTGCAGAACTCCGCTGCATAAGCATCTACAGTCTTGCCAGCCTGTCTGAGGTTGATAAACTTCTGTTGCAGCTCAAACTGCGCCACAACTCCATAATACTTCATCTTGAACCTTGTAGTAAAATCATCCCAAGCTACAGGACGTCTGATGCCTACTTCCTCTGCTTCCCACCAATCACGTGCGAGATCCTGAAGTAACAACTTTACTAGATCCACACGTTCTTCTGCCGGCACCTTAGCGGCTGTCAGAATAGCCTCAATATCCTTAAGCCATGCTTCTGCTGAGATGGCATCCTCCGTGCCTTCGAAACGGCGGGGGTTGTACTTGCAAAATCGGGCTGACGCTCCTGAATCTGGCCTCGTCCCTCTTTCCAATGCCGTCTGTAATCCTTGGTTGAGTAGTACATTCTGCTCCTGCAACTGAGCGTGCATGCGCTGCTGGGCTAACATCTGGTATTGCTGAGTGGCTATCATCCCTCTCATGATCTCTAGAAGGGCTGGTGTGTCCACTTGGGTAGGTGGAACTGTTGGTGGGGGTGGAACATCTGGATACTGCGATCCAGCTGCTGCTTCCACTATCACTTCTTCTTGGGTAGCCTCTTGAGTTAGTACCGGCTCTTGTTGCTGACCAACTTGGTCAGGTTGTCCATGTTGCTGTCCAGCTCTGACAGGTGCGGACGAGGTGCCCCTAAGAAAAGGAACAAGAGAACAATCAAACGACCGGACATGAAGGATCAATGAAGTCAAAGGATACTGGAATGTCAAGCTAGAGTTGAGAATTGACGAATCATGAGATCAAGGGGAAACATGTGTGATTGAGACATCCTATTAAACACCCCACAAGTCTGAAATCAGACCTGCATGGGCTACCACTAAAACCTTGTCACGCCCCAGAACCAGAATACTGGAGAGCGGGGGAATGACTCAGCCAGCTACGTATTACGGGTAGATGAATACCGTATAATACGATCAATGCTGTCTAACCAGACGAGGGGGTGCATTCTACATAAAAGTCTTACTATGGTCATTACACATCTATTGTCTCAATCATTCAAACAAGGAACAGAAATATAGAACATGTAAGGTAAAGCAGTAAGGCGTCCCAAACGCTCAGTCAAAATGTTCTTGAGATCTGGCTTTACAAAACATAGCCAGATGATATAGCAAGTATGCACAATTGTTATCAGCTGCAGTCTGACTTAATTACAATTATGCAAAAGTAAGTACAAGACAATCCGACTAACATGTCGGTGCCAAACGGCAAGGTATAAAGTAGATAACAAAACGAGTGGTGAAGTTAAGGAACCCACTCGAGCCTCCTGCGATCATCCTTCTAGTGTTGACCATCTTGGAGGTAGAAGTAAGCTGGATCCTCGGGGACTGGCTCTAAATCTGGCCATGCAAAACCAGAGAGGTTAGACCTCTAATAGCGAGTACCACAAGGGAGGACGATATGAAGGACTAAATCAGTAAGTAAGAGAATATAGTAATAGATCTCTGCTTGCTACTAGGACTCACATCACATCAAAACACTTTGAACCAACCTCCCAACCAAACAAGGACAGAAGTTGGCCCGTCATGTCCTGACATTCTGATCATCCCAGTTAGGTAACAGAGTATAGTGCACAAACAAATCATCTTGAACGGCCAATCAACTCCTACGGCTTGCTATTATGAGTTCCAAGTTATCCTGGAATAATGCAATTAGGGATTCCTCAGTTCTTACTATGTGCAAGCAAGGCTAGTCTATCCAGTCAATCAATTGGCCCATGCATGAATTAGACGAGTCCTAGCAGGACGCTTGTCAATATACAATATACCATAATAATAAAAGCAGATACTGTTCCATGCCCGTGTGGCAGATTTACAGTATCTGTAGGAACCAGCCGGCCCGTCGGGTACTACTCGTTCCAAGGGGGCTGCCATGTAAGAATTCGGAAATCCATTCTCTCCATGTAATTATTATTTTATTTAACTTAATAGTCCCTACGTTGAGTGAAATCCCATGCCATGGATCATGGTCATTCAAATGAGTACTTTCGTACGGGGTACGATATGCACAACTCTACAACGATACCAGTACGGTTAGGTTGCAGGTCTTACATAGCGTAATGCAACAATCAAATCTAACCACGGTAATCATGCCTTGACCATAAAGTACACATACTTTTTTCGTAGAAAAATAACTAAATAATTAAATAAATAATTTGAAGCCTGCATGTGCCTGTATGTCAATATTCGAGATTAGCCAATCGATTACAATAGTTCATTTCATGAACGTGTCTCATTCATTCAATTCAATAAGACGACTAGCCAGCCTCTTTAGTTCCAACTAGGAACGCATGATCAATTTTAGTCAAGCTAACAATTATTATCAATGGTGACAAGGCATGATCAATTATTAATCAAGATAACAATCAATGTTAATTACTGCCAAATTCGGAAAATAAAATTCATTTCAATCGTGTCAATCAAATCGTAATTTACCAAGTTCAGGACAAAAGGCGTAAGGATATAAAATGTACGTAAAATATCTAATAAAATATCAATATTCAGGGCTATAGAATAGTCATGCGGCTAAGTCTAATGCGGCCAGGATGGATCTTATGCGGCAAGGAAAGGAGTCGGGTTCATGCGGCTCAGGGGGTAGAGGCACATGCGGCTGAAGAGGCGAGAACCTATGTGGCTGGGGAGTGGGACTAGCTCCCATGCGGCAAGTGGAAGGGATGTTCCATGCGGCTAGGATGAATTGGGCTCATGCGGCCGAAAAAAGATAAGACACATGCGGTCAGCGGAAAGGATACTCATGCGTCTGGCGGTAAATGAGTCCATGCGGCTCAACCAAGTCGAACCCCATGCGGCCGGGTCAAGGAGATTGCTTATGCGGCTGGGTTTAGGAGAGAAATCCATGCGGTCAAGAAAGGAATTCAGTCCTATGCGGCTGAGAGTCCCATGCGGCTGAGTTTACTTGTCGCATGAAGTGTCATGCGGCCAAGTCAAGCCCATGCGGCCAGGAGAAGAAGGAGTACAAGTTCAGGGCGCATATGCGGTTAAGTGGAGAAAGTCCATGTGGCTGGAAATCACTTGTCGCATGATTTATTCATGCGGTCAAGTCAAGTACTGTTCTTCTTCTCCAAGTTTCAGAGAAGAAGAACACCATGAATCCAAGCTTCAAAGTTCCATAAAACCTTCATCCAGAGTCCAAATTTGAACTTCCTTAGGTCAAAATTGGGTAGAACGAAATTCTCTACAACATGGAACCATCAAAACTTGAAGATATCAAAGTTTACTAGATCAAAACCTAAGAAATCCAAAAATATAACAAACTTAGATCTACAACAAATTAGCCATGGAAATTGAAAATGCTAAGTACTAAAGAGACTTAGAATCAAATAAGGAGGATGATGGAACAATAATAATGGGGATCCATCAAGAAGCAAGTTGGCACTTGCCTACGGTTTGGTAGGTGGAGAGAGTAATGAAGAAGAAGAAGAAGAGGAGTAATGGTGAGAATGAGTAAATGAGGAGACAGAATGGTGAGGGTGGCTTTAAATATGGAAGGGGTGGTAGGTGGGAGTTGGGCCGGGTCCAATGGGTCCAATGGGTCGGGTTGCACGGGTCCAACAAGGCTAACCCGAAAGTAAGACTAAAGCAGAAAATAAAATGCAGGTAATAAAATTACAGGAAGAAATATAGAAATAAAATTACAGGAAATAAATTAACATGAAAATTAAAGAGCAGCTAATTAATTAACATGAAAATTTAAAGAGCAGATAATAGAATTGCAGAAAAATAAAGTGCGGAAAATAAAATGCAGATAATTAATTAACATGAAGTTATTAAGAATTTAAATACAGGATACTACATGATAAATGCTAAATAAATACATTCAGGCAATATACGTATTAAAATACGCATTCTGGGAACGGGGAGTGACATCTCTACCCTCCTTAGAAAAATTCCGTCCTCGGAATTTCAAATCCAAACAGGATAGAAACATCGGGGCTAAACTAATCTAAGTACAAGCAATTCAATGAAGCAATCCGTTTACAATGTCCATAGCAAGTAACATATATGTAAATCCATCAATCTACGATATCAAGCAATTCTACCCATAAGGTGATAAGCATGAGGAATCAGGACAATCGAGGTATACAGAAAAAGATATACCTTGTGAGTCAAACAGGTGTGGATACCGTGATCGAATATCATCTTCACGTTCCCACGTTGACTCTCCCAATGAGTGATGACCCCAAGCAACACGGAGCAGACACCTAGACATGTTCTCCTAGTCCTGGAGAACCTAGGGACACGTCCACGTGGCATGAAGTGTCAGGTATCGTATCCACGAGGCGACTGCATCGCAGCACGATGCAGTCTGTGCACGTGTTGTGTCTGTGTGTGTTTCGTGACCTGGATACGTCGTGTCCAGTCGTGGGGACACGTAGGGACTCGCGTGGACTCAGGACACATTTACGACTCTAGCCTAAACTATTTTTTATGTATTTTATTGTATTTTCGAATTTGGAATTGAGGTTTTTATATTCTCTGATACTCAGTTTTACTGAGTGCATATTTTCGAATTCTAATTTGTTTTAATCTTTTTTTAAAATGTAAATTTATATGTATATATGTATGTTGATGTTGATTTCATGCTTGGATGATTGGGGAAAGGCTTGTGTACTAATTTGGGTTTTCATTCAGAAAACTGTGAATGTGTGGGAGTTGATTTGGGTTCTTCCCTATGTCACGACCCGCACCCGTTTTTTTTTAACGGATACGAGACGTGTCCAAGCTGGCCTACGCCGCAGTGTCGGCGGTAGAACGCTGTCACGGCCATGAAGATCAAAATCACAAATATTGCTCATTCACAAAACTAATTTAACTTCCAATATTCACAAGTTTTATATTTGCAGAAAATATAAACTTGTACAAATATTTGAATGACTACAAGTCCACTATCTAGCTAGTCTCTAGGCTTTGTCTGCAAGTACCCCCGTATCTCCCATGCTAAGTGAATCCACGGCTAACCTAAAAAATATGGTTTTCAGTCAGGAATGGAACGAGCACAATTCATTGAATGCAATTTCAAATATAGAAAATGACTATACAACAGAGGTTAGACATCAATTACATATTTTTGAAAATAAACAAGAAATACGGAAAACCAATAGCAAATAAATAGACACAAAATACTTTCCCCAACTGTTAGAAGTACCTTTGATATGTGATCAGTCTGGGCCACTACATCGCACGGTCTACGATGTCTACTTGCAGAAAATAAATACGGTCTACAATGTATACTTACAGAAAATAAACACGGTCTACAATATCTACTTGCAGAAAATAAGCACGGTCTACAATGTCTACTGCATGAAAATAAATATGCTCTACAATGTCTACTTGCAGAAAATAAACACGGTCTACAATGCCTACTTACAGAAAATAAACACGGTCTACAATGTCTACTTGCAGAAAATAAACACGGTCTACAATGTCTACTTGCAGAAAATAAGCACGGGCTACAATGTCTACTGCATGAAAATAAATACGGTCTACGGTCGGATCACACATCCTTGGTACTTCTCATTCCCGACTCAATAATTTATAATAGATTATAAAAATCACATAACCAATGACTAATCAATGAAATATAGTAAAGATCAATATGGAAATGCAGACAATAAACTGTACTCGCCTGTGGTCCTCTGCTGGTGAAACCGACAATCTGAACCACTCAATGTGTCCCAATAGTCAAAACCCGTACAACAGTCTCCGGAAGCTAAAATAAATATTACCAATATTCTCAGAATAGTTAAAATAGCTAGGATTGCCTGTCCTTAAGTCCAATTCTGGACACAGGGGTAAAACGATAATTTTGGGTCAAAACGGTTTCCGCCGTTGGACCCGCTTTGCACCGAAAAGCGTGCCAGAGTCAATGGTCTCTAAAGTCGTCAAACTACATGTCTACGGATCCGGTTTTCTGATATGAACCCAACCGTATGTCCAGAGTTGGATTCCGGCGGGCCGTGCACAAAATCGCCCGTTGAGTGGAACCGTGGGGCCCGCAAAACGGTGATTTTATCAACTGTCTCAGAATTGGACCAAACTTGGCATACAGGACCAGAAAAACTATACGGACCTGTTGGCGCAAGTTTTGTCTCGATCCGACGAGCGTGCATAAAGTAATTGGAAAACTTGCACAGAGGCCGATACGGTAAATTTCGACGGATACGCATCAAATTCGTCGCGCACACGAGACCAATTTGAATTCCTTCAAAGCCCACACGACCACAAAGCCGTTATGCAGCTTTCAATGCTTCCGGTTCGTGATCACGTCGCCCGGAATGGCAGGACGGACGTGATATCGGAGTGATTTTCAACATTCTAAACTGTTTTCAAAGTAATTTTTGCTCAAATTCAAAAACTGATTTCTATGTGCATAATGTATAAAATCTGAAACCACAAAAAGGGATATGATCTCTTATATGTTGTCTAAAATACTGCCTTGATAGATTTCCAAATTTCCCAACAGGTCGATGGTAAACGGTCTTCAAAAGAAGGGGTTTGCTTTGAATTTTCTGTTCATCTCGAACAGATTTTTCGTGATTTTTGACTCGAATCCTTGAACAATATAAAGCACTAGAATTTAATCCATCAGAAGGGAATTATAGGTGGTTAGGTCGGGTACATACCAGTGAAATTGGATCACGAAACGATCGAACGGCCATCGAGATTTGTCGCTGCAAAAACAACCCAATGGCAGCAACTGCTACTGCTGTCTTCTGTTCTGCGCCTGTGCTTGCGTGCTGTACGCGACGGCCTGGCCGGCCGACGGCGGCCCGCGACGGTGCGCGCGCACGTAGGGCTGCGCCCGGGGGTGGTGGTTGGGTGGCGCGCGATTTGGTCAGGGTTTGATGAATTCTCATTCACTCTCGCGATATTTATATATCGAAAATCTCTGGGTAGTTCGATCTGCTGAGGGCTTTCGTGGAAAAGCCCAAGCTCGGGCTGGGAACCCTTGGCGCGGGTGCTGGATTTTTAATTCCTATTTGTTTATACAAATCCACATGTATATATATATATATATATATATATATATATATATATCTATATACACACACGTATATATATATACGTATATATATATATAAATACATACACATGCACTTATATATATATATATATATATATATATATATATATATATATATATATATATATATATATATATATATATATATATATTTATATATATATATATATATATATATATATATATATATATATATATATATAGGTATATACACGCGCGTATACACCCTTATTTATATTTTTATATACGTATATATCTACACATATATATACAATATATATATTTATATGTATATATACACTTACACACATATATAATATATATATATATATATATATATATATATATATATATATATATATATATATATATATATATATATATATATATATATATATATATATATATACACACATATATTTATCCATATACACGTATACGCGTATATACATATACACATATATACGTATATTTATCTATATATGCATATATATATATACTTCTTCAACATATATTCACAAACAAAATATAATAATATATAATCTATATCTATTATACCTTTATTAGATAATAATAATAATATAACCAATAATAAAATATTATATAATAATAATAATAATAATAATAATAATTTCAATAAATCAATAATGGCATATATACCATATTGTACAGTCTAAAAATCCTAAAATGTACCAGGACCCTTTTTTTTACAATTGCTGTCGAATATTGACTAATAATAATATTTTATTTAATTATGAATACTTAGAAAATATTCATTAAATCATGAAAACGAAATACAACACCCTCGTTCCAAATTCCATTAACACGAATGTCATTGGACGTGCCGCATAACTACACGGCTTGGGCTCGGTTCGGGTCCAGTCCAGACTAAAATGGTATAATCGGTTTTCCTAAACTCAATAATATAATTAATAGATAAATAAAACTTCGACAAGGGTTAAGTTGCAACTTGGCATGGTTTTCCTAGTTAGGACTTCACTATGGCTCGACCTTCCTTACCAGGGCTAATACTCTAGTCAAAGTACGACATCGTACTATCCGTGCCACGATTTCTAGCCGTCTTGTACTCCAAAACTCAATCATGGCTAAAATCATCTACCGTAATAATTAACTAAATAACTATTTATAAAATCTAAAAATCACCATTCTAATAAAATAATTAATAATAGAAAATATTCCAAATTTCTGGGAAGGGCAGCTACAAATCTACCCACCTTAAAAATAATTTCGTCCTCGAAATTCGAATTCATAACTATTCCTTAAATTCAAAAAGAACTCTACCATTACCCTAATCTCCTCGAATTTTTAATTCATCAAAAATCGTTCATATCCTTCTCATTGTCCATTTTGGCAACTACAAAAATATTGAGGACTTCTACCCACCTTTGGTCACACTACTCTCTCAAAGCTAGGTCACTAAAATTTTATAATCATCCAACTAATTGCTATAATTGCTACCAATTGATATCTACTGAATATGGCACCTATAAACCTCTCAGATCTATCAAATAACCCAGAATCTAACATGCAACAAATTTACACAAGTAGCTAAGAAATATTGCTAAATTCTAATAAGCGTGACCATTCGTCACTCTGAAATAGGAGAACAGGAGGATAAAGAATAATAATCGAGAGCATTTATGAAGTTTCACGAGCGGTAGAGTGTATCCAATGATGCAGATAGAATGAAAGTCTATGAACCATTGGCTTATTTGCTAGAGTGGGCTACTCTAGTCCAATCACTTGCTAAATCATAGAACCCTTATTTCTTAGAGGGGCTACAAATCTGTAAAATACAGAAATTCTGTTCTCGGAGTCTTAGACAACATTCCAAAATAGGACTGAATTTAAGAAATTAAGATTGTGATCTTTTTTGTGGTTATCTAAACACACGAGCAAGGGATATAATGCAACACAAGATCGTGTCGCGACTTCCAGGTAGATGGAATAAGGTTACAAATGACTTCACATTCTAAAAGGTGGAGACAGCAAAATAGGGGTAGGGACCTATTTCAAATAGTTCTGTGTTATAGTCCAAGTATGGTGGTATGCATGGATGGATTTTTACTGGGTCTTAATGGGTTCCCTAATTGTACATCAATCGTTGGTTGGATGAACCTTGAACTTCAATCTATATTGACTGGACAATATCTCAAAAACTATTTCTACTAGGTTAAGGTAACCTAGAATAAGTTTTCACCCAAGTGGTTGAGCTAGTTGCCTAGTCAGGTTGGTTAGCTAGGTCCGTAAAGCCCAAAATGCGTCTTCCGTGACTTTTGTGTCTAAGTAGCACGAGAAGGCACTATTGAGTGGCTCACTAGTGACATGTGCGTAGTGAGCTTCGAGTCGACCACAACCATATATTGGGTCGAATGAATTGAGTCGAGGTTGAGGCTCTAGTGGAAGTCGGAAAGTATACCGGTATTGTGGTAAGGGTTATACTTAGTCCTTTTTACCTGAAAGCCGTACCATAAAAATAGAGCACAAGGGGACGGGTTTGAGTGGGACATGATATACCTAGATGAAGGTGGACTCGTCTAGATCTTGCCTATAAAATTTGTTGGAAAGTAACAACTGGCCTCGTGCTCCTATTATTTATGATACGGCCGGGGACACAAAATGATCTAAATGGAAAGTGGGAGTCCATGGGCACTAATTGTCATTCTAATGGAAATCATTCTAATCAATCGGTAATCCTCGTATATCCTAAAATTTTTAGAAAGCTTACGGTCTACCCACCTTAGAAGCTAGGACATGGTTTTAGGAATAATTGAGGTTAGAAGAATTTTAAAGTCCGGATATTGTGCCTCGACTCTTGTTAAATGAGAATATGGCACAGCGTAATGGAATACGGTAGATATGAGTCAAATCAAGGATCGTTCCTTCATAAATGGAAAAACGAGCGTGTACAATGACACATGGTCGAAAAATAGAATGATCTATTCATCCATGGTATACAAGAGTTATCGACGGGGTAATCAACTCTAAGGCACATCATCTAAAAAGATTTCTAACAACTGAGTCATGAAACTCTAGTTGTGTCAAACTTGTCAGACTATTGTCACAAGGGTTCTAGTGGTATGGGCCCGTAGTGATCATGCATTGTTGTTGACAACTGGTAGATCACAATTTGACAGGGTATTTAATCTATGGTATTAGCTAAGTTAGTGACCGTGGTGTTCCAACACTAGTTAGGTCTTAATATTAAAATTTACATAACTAGGGTAATATTTGTTGGAAACCAATCTCGGGATGAGTATCTACCATAGTCACGGTAAATGATTTGTCCTTACCCTTGTCTATTAATCTCATGTCTAAACTCTGGGCCTTGGTCGAGGGACGGTTGAGTCAAGGCACAAGGGTTGCTAGTTAAAGCAAGCTTCAAGCAGATAGTTAGAGACTCACGACAATTGGTTTCTTAAGGAGTGATAGTCTCCTAGGTTGGCATTTTGACTAAGGGTAAAACTCTACTCATTCTCAAATTCAGATGGCTAGAAGGTCCCAATAGTAGTTTCAGGGTCGAGAGGAAATGAGTAACTCAAGGCAAGGTTCTAGTCACATGGCTAGCCGATGGCAGCTACACTTGTATATACAACCACCATAGACATGGGAATACTCTGTATCTCTCTACCAATCACGAGTTTTCATCTTTCCAAATCAGTGAAAGACAAAAATAATAAAGAGTTCAAGAAGGATGTCACTGAATACAATTTCGTGATTCAAAGGCGAATGTATAATTCAAGAGGAATTGTCAATGCAGTCGCGGATGAGACCATAGATACCTTGATATCTCAATCCACGTAGGTTAATCAAAGAGAGAGAGAGAACCAAGTGCACTACGGTTGATCAGACCGTAATACATCGATTCTGATTAGACAATATGTTAGTAGGCGTCCCCACTGAACATATGCCTCGAATCAAGCTCGAGAAAAGAGTGAGCTTGCAAAACTAAGCTATAACAGCAGCGTTTGTTAAGATAGTCGAATACAATTATGCGAGATTTTTGAAAGAAGGCACAAGTAGTTCGAGTTTTGTGAGAATCAAACCTTACCCGGTGTTCTTGCTTATACAGTCTTCCTACTATCTTCTTATCTACAAGGACTTGGTCGACTAATGGGTTATGACCTCTAACTTTTGTATTCTAGGTAAACCTATTATTGTCAATCAATTTCCTCGTCAATAGGTCACAAGGACCACGGAATGCTAGATCGGGGATACGCTACCCAATCTCACAGAACTTCCACTACTATTGGCTTCGGATCTTATAGAACATACAGGGTACTGTCCTATCCTCTATGGTATCCCAAACTTGTAATCATGTTTGAAGTCATTTCACCGCGGATTACGCCACGCCCGTATACTCTGGCTGTGGTAAACCCTTGGTTCCGTGATTCAAATGTGATATGCTATCGATACTCTACCTTATATTGACACAAGGGTATCTAAGATCTAAAGAGGTCAACGAGAACATAGTTTTAGCAATGTTCCATAGACTATGATTCTTCGAAATGATTTTAATTCTGGGGGTTGTGCCTTGCCAGTGCGCTGCCGGCTGCAGTGAATCCACACTCTCCACTCTCAGGTAACTGGCAACAGTGCGCTGTTGTCTAGCCATTATGAGTTAACTAACATTCCTTTAACTATATCTGTAAGAATTCATGAGCTTCTAGAGATTCAAACATGTTAACTATGAAAGAGAGCGTAGGTATTTGTCTATCGTTCACAACCCTTTAACATAAAAGATTTAACAGGGAGGAATAACTGAAGACATAAATACAAATATCCTAGTATCTATTTCATATGTACTCAAGCCTTTGAGGAAAAACTTGAATCGAAACTAACTCGAGGTTCATACATGGGTAACATAATCAGAAATTTTATAAAAAATAAAATTCTTAGGCAAAATAGGAACTAAATAGACAATTCGGACTAAGATATGAGGATGATATCTAAAGAGGCAAGGAGAAGGAATTGAATAATTTATCTAGGTGAGATCATCAATTTCAGGAAGCTCTGTCTCTCCAAGTGAATAATCTATCCACATTGGACCATATCTTCCAATCAAGAGGTAATAGTGTACCTATGGGGATCTGACAAACTATCAAAATTAATAACTCATTATCTAAATTCCATGGCCTAGACTACCCATCAGTAAATTTGTATAGGAGACTCCTAGTCCTAGTCATTCACTTAAATTAAATTAATCCTAATTCGTGAATGAGCATTTTCTTGTCGCAGGCTCGCAATAGTACAACTATCTTAAGTACCATCACGAGTTCGTATGATTTGCGAAAACAGACCTGCATGGGCCACCACAAAAACTTGTCACGACCCGCACCCATTTTTTTTTAAACGGATACGAGACGTGTCCAAGCCAGCCTATGCCGCAGTGTCGGCGGTAGAACGCTATCACGACCATGAAGATCAAAATCACAAATAATGCTCATTCATAAAACTAATTTAACTTACAATATTCATAAGTTTTACATTTGCAGAAAATATAAACTTGTACAAATATTTGAATGACTACAAGTCCACTATCTAGCTAATCTCTAGGCTTTGTCTGCAAGTACTCCCGTATCTCCCATGCTAAGTGAATCCATGGCTAACCTGAAAAATATGGTTTCCAATCAGGAATGGAACGAGCACAATTCACTGAATGCAATTTCAAATAAAGAAAATAACTATACAACAGAGGTTAGACATCAATTACATGTTTTTGAAAATAAACAAGAAATACGGAAAACTAATAGCAAATAAATAGACACAAAATACTTTCCCCAACTGTTAGAAGTACCTTTGATATGTGATCAGTCTGGGCCACTACACCGCACGGTCTACGATGTCTACTTGCAGAAAATAAACACGGTCTATAATGTCTACTTGCAGAAAATAAATATGGTCTACAATGTCTACTTGCAGAAAATAAGCACGGTCTACAATGTCTACTGCATGAAAATAAACACGGTCTATAATGTCTACTTGCAGAAAATAAACACGGTCTACAATGTCTACTTGCAGAAAATAAACACGGTCTACAATGTCTACTTGTAGAAAATAAACACGGTCTACAATGTCTACTTGCAGAAAATAAGCACGGGCTACAATGTCTACTGCATGAAAATAAACACGGTCTACGGTCGGATCACACATCCTTGGTACTTCTCATTTCCGACTCAACAATTTATAATAGAGTATAAAAATCACATAACCAATGACTAATCAATGAAATATAGTAAATATTAATATCGAAATGCAGACAATAAACTGTACTCGCCTGTGGTCCTCTGCTGGTGAAATCGACAATCTGAACCACGCAATGTGCCCCAATAGTCAAAACCCGTACAACAGTCCCCGAAAGCTAAAATAAATATTACCAATATTCTCAGAATAGTCAAAATAGCTAGGATTGCCTGTCCTTAAGTCCAATTCTGGACACAGGGGCAAAACGATAATTTCGGATCAAAACGGTGTCCGCCGTTGGACCCGCTTTGCACCGAAAAGCGTGCTAGAGTTAACGGTCTCTAAAGTCGTCAAACTACTTGTCTATGGATCCAGTTTTTTGATATGAACCCAACCGTATGTCCAGAGTTGGATTCCGACGGGCCGTGCACAAAATTGACCGTTAAGTGGAACCGTGGGGCCTGCAAAACGGTGATTTTATCAACTGTCTCAGAATTGGACCAAACTTGGCATACAGGACCAGAAAAATGATACGGTCCTGTTGGCGCAAGTTTCGTCTTGATCCGACGAGCGTGCATGAATGAATTGGAAAACTTGCACAGAGGCCGATACGGTGAATTTCGACGGATACGCATCAAATTCGTCGCGCACCACGCAACCAATTTAAATTCCGTCAAAGCCTACATGATCACGAAGCCTTTACACAGCTTTTGATGCTTCTGGTTCGTGACCACGTCGCCCGGAATGGCGGGATGGACGTGGTATCGGAGTGATTTTCAACATTCTAAACTGCTTTCAAAGTGATTTTTGCTCAAATTCGAAAACTGATTTCTATGTGCATAATGTATAAAATCCAAAACCACAAAAAGGGTTATGATCTCTTATATGTTGTCTAAAATACTACTTTGATAGATTTCCAAATTTCCCAACAGGTCGATAGGAAACGGTCTTCAAAAGAAGGGGTTTGCTTTGAATTTTTTGTTCATCTCGAACAGATTTTTCGTGATTTTTGACTCGAATCCTTGAACAATATAAAGCGCTAGAATTTAATCCATCAGAAGGGAATTATAGGTGGTTAGGTCGGGTATATACCAGTGAAATTGGTTCACGAAACGATCGAACGTCCATCGAGATTTGTCGCTGCAAAAACAGCCTGATGGCTGCAACTGCTACTGCTGTCTTCTGTTCTGCGCCTGTGCTTGCACGCTGTCCGCGGTGGCCTGGCCGGCCGGTGGCGGCCCGCGGCGGCGCGCGCGCGCGTAGGGCTGCGCCCGGGGGTGGAGGTCGGGTGGCGCGCGATTTGGTTAGGGTTTGATGAATTCTCATTCACTCTCTCGATATTATATATCGAAAATCTTTGGGTAGTTCGGTCTGCTGAGGGCTTTCGTGGAGAAGCCCAAGCTCGGGCTGGGAACCCTTGGCGTGGGTGCTGGGTTTTTAATTCCTATTTGTTTATATAAATCCACATGTATATATATATATATATATATATATATATATATATATATATATATATATATATATATATATATATATATATATATATATATATACACACACGTATATATATATATACATACACATGCACTTATATATATATATGTATATACACGCGCGTATACACCCTTATTTATATTTTTATAAACGTAAATATCTACACATATATATACAATATATATATATATATATAAATATATATATATATATATATATATATATATATATATATATATATATATATTATATATATATATATATATATATATATATATATATATATATATATATTTATATGTATATATACACTTACACACATATAATATATATATATATATATATATATATATATATATATATATATATATATATATATATATATATATATATATACACATATTTATCCATATACACGTATACGCGTATATACATATACACATATATACGTATATTTATCTATATATGAATATATATTTATATATATATATATATATATATATATATATATATATATATATATATATATATATATATATATATATATATACTTCTTCAACATATATTCACATACAAAATATAATAATATATAATCTATATCTATTATACCTTTATTAGATAATAATAATATAACCAATGATAAAATATTATATAATAATAATAATAATAATAATAATAATAATAATTTCAATAAATCAATAATGTCCTATATACCATATTGCACAGTCTAAAAATCCTAAAATGTACCAGGACCCTTTTTTTTACAATTGCCGTCGAATATCGACTAATAATAATATTTATTTTAATTACGAATACTTAGAAAATATTCATTAAATCATGAAAACGAAATACAACACCCTCGTTCCAAATTCCATCAACACGAATGTCATTGGACGTGCCGCATAACTACACGGCTTGGGCTCGGTTCGGGTCCAGTCCAGACTAAAATGGTATAATCGGTTTCCCTAAACTCAATAATATAATTAATAGATAAATAAAACTTCGACAAGGGTTAAGTTGTAACTTGGCATGGTTTTCCTAGTTAGGACTTCACTATGGCTCGGCCTTCCTTACCAGGGCTAATACTCTAGTCAAAGTACGACATCGCACTATCCGTGCCACGATTTCTAGCCGCCTTGTACTCCAAAACTCAATCATGGCTAAAATCATCTACCGTAATAGTTAACTAAATAAATATTTATAAAATCTAAAAATCACCATTCTAATAAAATAATTAATAATAGCAAATATTCCAAATTTCTGGAAAGGGCAGCTACACCCTAATTCCCTGACACCCAACTGTCGACTTAAGATTTTGAGAAATTCTAATGTACATTAACCTGTTTTGTGTTCTTAATTTGATTTTTATACACCTATATTCATACCTGGGGATTAACCTACATGCTAGGGGTTGTGATTAGCATGGGAATCTGATTTTCTGATTCACTGAATCCTGGGGATTTCGAAGTTTGTAAATTGTTTCATTAATTTAATTTGTGAGGTATGTACACCTATATATATCTGGGATTGACATACTCTATTGGGGGTTTATATTAACATGGGAATTCAGTTTTGATTTTCATTTGGGCTTTTGATTTGAATGTGACTGTTACACTGTCAATGACACTGTGGTTGCACACAAAACTGAGAAGTTACACATTTTTTTCCTGTTAACCTATGAGCTTACACACACATTCACACGAAAAATCCATTTACCTGGACACTTAAGTACCCAGTCCAGAGTACATTCTTCCCACATTACTGCATGTACACTCTCACACCCATATGCATAAGACTGAGAAACACACAACCTTAGCCCTCTATCTCCTTAATATATACATCTATGTACACTCACACATGGACTTAACTGAGAATTTATACACTGATTTTGGCACACTCAATCCTGTATTTGATGTCTGCGAACACTTGAGCATGTCCTGCACTTGGCCATGTCTGCAAACATCCATTCTTTCACTGCATTTCCATATACACATCCAAATCTGAGATGCATGTTGCTGTCCTTGTCCCTACACACACTCATATCTATCACATTACCCACCACTGTAGGTTACCACACCAACACACACCAGTGCACACAAACTGGAAACCCTAGCCTATCCCTCTATACACACACACACATGCCTAAACCAGAGAACATGACACTGAGTTCACTTTACATACACAGATATTCAATGTTTCCTGTTTTCTGAGAACTTAAACCTGAGAATCCCCTTCCTTTTTGCATAATCTGAACATTATGTCATGTTAACACAGCCACACACAACTGCCCTTTGTTTACCACACACACTCTCAACTATACATGTTCTCCCTACCCTCACATAAACCCATCCATTTCACTTGACCCCCTTGCTGAATTCAGACCACACACACACACATATACATACAATCTAGCCCACTCCTTCCCTCTATATGATATATGTATGTTAATTTAAAATGCAAGTTAAAAGTATGCATGATGTATGTATATAATCTAGTATACATTATGCAATGTGTGGATAGTATATGCAATATGCATTTAGGATACATTATGCAATGTATATGCATTATATCTAATTATATGCATTTTAAACATGTATGCATATAGGTATGCATGTAGGTAATGCAAGTATGCATGATGTGAATATATACATGTAATATAGGAATACAATTTGGTAATATAAAATATTGACATGTATACATAATGTATCTATTGGATTTTAACCCATTTCTATGTATATATATGATATATATATAATGTGTGTTGATTTGTTACTCTGTAATGGTGCTTGGTTGTTAGTCTAGACTTGGTTAGGCCTAGTGAGACTTGTTGGACTAAGATTAACCTAATTTGACTAGATGTTGACTTAGGTTGACCCAGAGTTGAGCAAGTTTGACTTGGACCTAGTTTGACCTAGACAGTTGACCAGGTTTGACTTAGAGTTGACTTTGACCTAGATTTGACTTAGAATCATATAGATTGCATCATAAACTTCATTTACCTTATTTTAAACATATTATAATCTGTACTGCTCTATTTAGGACATTGTGACTCCGGTACAGATATCTGATATTATACTACTCTTTTCAGAGTATCAGACGAGTACATTCTCTGATAGTTCTCTCATTTACTTGTCAATTACTGTACTTCAGTTCTAGTTAGTTGTATGTGATTCTCTGTTACAAACACGTATTGTTATTTCTGAATTTATGTATACGACACACATACTTTACTCGTCTTGCCTCTATCATTCGAATTACCATTCGAACTATTCGAACCACTTATTAGCATCCTCATGTGCTGGTTGGACTTGTATTCGATTGATGTGTCGGATTATGGATTCACTTATATTAGAATGGGCGAGAAAATACTGATTAGACATGTGAACATTCCTACTATTCGAACCACCCCTCCGTGAATGATATTCGAACGATAGCCATCCCACACTTGGCCAGTTGTACGGTGTGCCGTATTATCCTTAGCCGTTTACATGTCTATCTCAGTATTTTAAAACACACTTGGAGAATTTATTCGAATTATTGTTAGAACATCATGTGAATCATTATTCGCACCACCTTATTCGAATCACCTTATTAGAACAATGATTAGAATCATATTCGACTCATCTTGTATTAGACTCACATTGGGATTACACTCGACTTATATTGTACTGTCTGGACTCATCATGTTACTCTAGTTCAGCTAGATTTTATTTTACAGTCTTTATTGCCATAATTCTTCTCTTATTTTAGTTACTTACTTTCCTTGTACCTTATCTGTCTCTCTATACCATCACTTGAATGTAAACTGCAATGTTCATCAATACAACTGTCTATAACTGCTTATACTTTTCTGTCATTTACTTGGGTTTTCTAGATAAGATTGTGCTCGTTCCTGTCCTGACTGGACTTGTTGAAAATATTACAGATACTTGCGCTGAGGATACATGCCCCACATATTATGGACCCGGAGACGGCTACCTTTGGCCTCGACACTCAGCAGTGATCGAAATTTAGTTTAGTAGACTTGCATCAGTTTTTCATATAGAACTTGTTGTATTTGATTTGAGACTTGTACTGTATTGAAATTGTTGAGATTTTGTTATTATTATAGTAGTTGTCTTCTATTTTTAGTTATTTCTTATGTGTTATCTTATCGTGCTTAGACTGTGATTGAGTTACAATATCTTATACTTATCCTCCATTCGGAGTTGATCATAATGAGTACACTATATACTGCATGAGTTGATAGTTAGTTAGAGACTTAGAACAGCGTTCTACCGCCGACACTGCGGCGTAGGCTGGGCGCTGTTACGTACTCGTACCCTCACAGTGGGTGCGGGTCGTGACACGTTTTTAGTGGTAGCCCATGCAGGTCGAGAGTCGCATTAGTGCGATGTCGTGGTAGTGCAACGATTAGTTGTATTACTGCGCGCCTGCGATAGGAATTAAGGAATAGGCTCTAGTTGAGAGAGTACTCAATCACAGTTAGGACTACTTGAGAAGATTCCTGGGATGACCCTTGAGAATCTCATTATAAACTATCTCGAAATTCGATTCCGACAGTTTCTGTCTACTTTCTTGTTATCGTTGAATTTGATTCTTGGTATTCATTATTGACTTAATTTTCTACCAAGATAACATTATGGGCTAGGTTGCCTCAGTCATGGAATCTGGTGTCTTCTACAGCCACATTAGCTGGTTTGGCGATAAAATAGAGTCTGATTTTGGATGTATTTCTCGGGTGTGGGAATTTAAAGTTTTTGCAGCCAAGCTAGCGTCAATGCAAAAATTTTAAATACCATAATTCTAGAGGTATGTACATTAGTTACGGACTCTATGGATTATCGCAGCCATACTTACTGGTGTGACGAGGATTCTGGTAACATGGTTCTGGATAGACGTGTATGATTATCAGATTGCAGAATAGATACCATATAGATGGTGCCCTAGTATAATTGAGTAAAATATCAGGATGGATATTACTTGAGTGTCATGGATTAGATAGAGCGAGCTAGGCCACCTGTAGCGCAGCACCGTGCCTCGCACCATCAGAGGGATACACCCCAGAGGGGTAGGGCTTTTGCGCTGACAGTCGATTAGACCGACGCTACGGGTGACGTACTACAACAAATATGGCCTACAATAGCATGAGCAGAACGCTATATAAAGCCTTCTATAGTGTATTCTGTCCGCTATAATTGCCCACGCTATAGTATGTCAAGACATGTGAACGCTTTAACCTTATAGCATTCTTGAATGTTGTAGATGGATTATAGCGTTCGTGTATGTTGTGGATGGTTTATAGCGTTGTGAATGCTGTGAATGCTTTATAGCATTCTTGAATGTTGTAGATGGTTTATGGCATTTTTGAATGCTGTAGATGCTTTATAGCATTCTTGAATGCTGTGAATGCTTTATAGCGTTCTTGAGTGCTATAAATCCACTACATAATTTCATATCTGAATAACCTGTTCTGTATCACAAGTTTGATTTCAACAATTTCAATTGCAACCTCCAGTTTGATCAATCAAGATATAGAAAAGGTTTGCTAAAATAAATTCATATATTTTTCACCAAAACATTCAAGATGTACAAAGTGTTGTTGTACGTCTAAAGTCATCGAAATAGTAATCCAAAACAAAAAATTTATGTAAAGAGAATCCAAGATGTACAAAATATTTGTAAACTAACGCTAGTCCAAAAATTCAACTAAACCATTCCATTTTAATACAAATTGTTTGTAGGCCAAAATGTAGCTCGATCGACTCTTTTCTTTTAGCTTATATCCACAACCATCAAAAATTTACACGCCAACCTACACAAAATTGAGAAGAAAATGCATTAGCATTATTATATAAAAAATAAGTTCACACAAGATTATGTATCCATGTATTCCATAAACATTTATCTTTGTTGCATTTGTATTCCAATATTCTTCCTACTTTTCTAACGATCTGAAATCAATTTATATATGTTAACTACATGCCAGAATACAAACTAAGATGATACATCTACAAAACCTTTGTAAGAAAAAGTTGGAGTTGCTATACAGCTTGGCACTGTTTCAATATTGTCTTTATATATGGATGATATTTTGTTTGCTAGAAATGACATAGAAAAGATAAACAAGACTAAATTAGCACTTAGGAGTGAAAACTCCATTAGTGCATTCATAAGCCCAAATTTAAATAGCTGCAATAGGGTTCAAGGATTATGCAATACTAATGCTAACTCAAAACGCTTGGTTGAAGACTGTCTAAAGAAATTGAAAGTTAAGCTAAACCTTTTGCAAGAAAGTTCTCTAGAAACCTCTATCATTTGCCAAGCAGGCCCTAAGTCTCACTTCCGTACTTAACCTCAAACTTAAAATATTTTAGGTGCAGAGAGAGAGAGAGAGACAACATATTTATTCTGTTATCAGCATCTTCTTATATGGTTTTTTTATCCCTTAATTTCACTTTCATGATATTCCAGCAGCCCAGACTTATATATCACGAGGCTAATAATGCTAAGGAGAATGTGCTAAAATATTATTGTCATATAATGAGCTACAGGAAGGAAGGAATGAAGCTTGGATTCGATTTGATTTGACATATTTTTGTCACTCTGCTTCAATAGACTATGTACAGGATTTTACTATCATTATCAAGAGGAAATGCAGTTAAATTGGGGATACATGTGTGGGTATCAGTATGTATATCCAGGGAGGAAATCAGTATGTACAGACAAGGTCAAGTTTGCGTCATCACTGCTACAGGAAGGAATTGCAGTTAAAGTGGGGATACATGTGTGTGTATCAGAAATGCTTTGAAGTAATATGCAGAAAATACATAACTTTGCATCAAATGTGGGTATCAAAAATGTGGGTAACATAACTTTGCAACAAGTCCTGGACCCAGCGCATTATGAGATTGATTCATATAACTCTGTATAGTACTGCAACAAAAATGCTCTCTGGATTTTAAGTCTCTTCCTTATGAAAATTAAGTTATTGGGTGCTTGAATGGGCTAATATGGATCGCTAAGTCATCTTAAAATTGCAGACAGTGAAGTAAATAAATTGGAAACATACCTTTTGTGCAAGCTTCTCCAACTTCTCTTGCTCTATTTTCTATATTCACAAAAGAGGAAATAATAAGTGCAGATTGACTACAAAAGGGAAAATCTTGAGGTTGACTACTTTATACGCTAGGGACTGAACAAGTTTTCCATATTAATTTAGTTGAAGGAAAGATATAACACAAATTCTTACTAGTATAAGAGAGTTAGCTGCACAATCCAAGTTCTACAGTAACATACTTAGCAGGACAAACTAAGCCAACTGGAATAAATATTTTAACTCCGAGCACAGAAATAGGAACATATAAACTTCTAGTATTAATGTTCAAAAAGAAAAAGAGAACTAAACAACTTTAGAAACATGTTGACTCATTGCGAGCATCCACATGATAAGCAACTTTAGAAACATGTTGACTCATTGCGAGCATCCACATGATATGGCTTCCATATTCTTCCAGAATCTAGTGTTATCGCAAGCAATTTGGACTTTCAACAACTCAACATTTAGAAAAGTTTATAATCACTCTCCTCAATCTCTTTCATGGGCTTGCCATTGCATGATGGTAAAAGCACTCAATGTTACACCACATATATACTTCTTATATTCAGGCTTGAAAAGAAAAAGAAAAATATATAGAAACTACAGAGTATGTAGTATAGAGAAACAATCTACAGTTTCCATCTTCCAGCATTAAATTGATTGTCCAATCTTCAATTCCTATATTTTCACTGTTGGTGGTGTTGCTACATGACAAGAAGCAAGAAGTTCTACAGAGAAGTGACTCTTTCTCAAATATAAATATTTTAAAAGAATCAAATTATTGTATACAAGTTATAATTATGCAACCAGGATATTGTGCCCATAAACGAAAGCAAAGTTGAAGGAGCATAAGAAAGGTCCATAAAAGATTTGACAAAATTTCTACCACCACCTCAGGTCAAATCTCTATGTTGATGCCAAGGTAGATATGAACACTAGAAGGCATGCCATAAAGCCTATACAAGCAGTTGGCAGGCAGATAGAGGTATGAGTAAGTTTAAGCTCATGCGACCAAGAAGAAGCTTACATGATCTCCAATACCATAATGAGTCTTTAGATTATACATTCTGCTATGTTGAATTGTGTTCATCTCGAAGACACATTAAGCCAGAAAGTGAAAAGGAAGACAATACCACATAATGATGTTCAAATATAATATTGCATAATCAAGGGTTGACTGTGAAAACTTACCATTTAAAATCAGTTATGTCTGTCTATAACATATCGGCTTAAACATCTACATGCATGCTATATTCAAATTAAAATTTTAAAATCTTCCTGCCTAGTTAAGCTAAATTTGAAGATATTGGTTGCTTGATTTTGCTTGTGAAGTTGGAAAATGGTAACAGAACTAAGGAAAGAGCTAGTGGGTGATGAAGAGGAAGAATCATCTTCCTACCTCTTCTTTTTTCTACCCTTCACTACAAGTTCAAGGGGGTAGTTTGTTCCTGGTGTCTGGGTTCAATAGGGGTATTTAGGTGGCTTTGGAGAGTTGAAGAGGTATGAAAGGATCTCTTCTCCCAGTAAAGGACAGAAAGCACAAGTATGATTATGCAAAGGTAGGTGAAATAATGTAGGTACCAATGTGAGAGAGAATTGGATAGTTGACAGGTGAGGAAACTATGGAAGATGTTGTATGGTTATATCCACTAAAAATGTAGAAGAGTTCATACGTTAAATGAAACTGGCTAGTATGGCATGCTATGATGCATCTATATCAATATCTCAAACATATTTAAAAAACTATAAACTAAAGATGTATAACTTCACACATTGCTAACTAAAAATCTAATGATTAGCGGTGCTACATTCCAACTCACTTCTACTATTTATGGTACACAATGAAATTCTTTTGCTATTTAGTTTCCTAGCACAAATATCATTCTTGTTATTCAACTTATTTCTTCACAATAGGTACAAAATTTACACCAAGACTTCCTTGCCAAATAAAAACTTCTAAAACCATAAGGGAAAAGAAAGTTCTGAAGAAAAAGTGCATTTGAGCATATCTACAATGGGCATCTTTTACTTCAACAATGATGTATTTCTGATATATCAGAAATATAGGTATCAGAAATGTGGATAATAGAAACACATTTGATGTTTTTGTCTACAATGGGGATACATGTGTGGGTATCAGAAATGCTTTGAAGTATCAGAAATGCTTTAAAGTAATAGGCAGATAATAGTTCTGAAGATAATACATGTGTTGCCCACATTTGATGTTTTTGTTGCTTCTGCTTTGCACCTTGATCAGAAACATAACTTTGCATCAACAATTTCTCTGTAATAGGCAGAAAATAGTGCAAATGCACAATGAGGTATTATTTATCTGAACCACAGAATATATAAGCGAACCACACAATATATAAGCATTAGCAGTACATGTATAATATAGAAGGTTGTGACCATGCAATGTGGCATCAGAAAGAAAGGCAAGAATACTTACAAAGTGAAAAGAAAATCTCAACGGAGCATCGACGTCTCCATTCATTTTGTACGGACACACCTATGGATACGACACGACACCGCAAAGATATATGCGGACATGGCACCTGTTTTGGAGTGTCCAATTTGTGTCCAGTACACGAAAGAGTTGCCTGAGACGGAAGATGAGCAAAAACAACAATTTACAGTTGGACCAAACTTGTATATACTAGGAAATAAAGACATTATTGGTGTCGTATTCGACACGAACACGAGCAGGCACACATACTCAAAACTGAACCAAGAAAATAAAGACAATTAGAAAGAAATATACATATGCAAAGCTAATTTTGAACTCGCAGACGAAGTCGTGTCCGTCGTATAGTTCAGTGAACTCAGATGTATCAGATACGGGTGCCCTCATGTCTGATTTGAGCAAATTGAACTATTAATACACCTCTGTGGCATTTCATCAAGCACATAATGTGCAGATCAAAGAGAGGAATTCATAGTAGATATTCAACAAACTCAAATTAAACATCTTCAATAAACTCAAATTAAATAGATACAAGAATGTCTATGGATTTAACATCTTCAATAACTCAAATTAAATATATTTTTAGGGGGAGTCGAACCTTCAGTGAAGCGACTGGATTGGAATGGCATCGATAGAGGGGCGTCGATGAACGGCCCCAAGCATCGACCACGATTCTGGCCATCGACCGACCGGAGATACAGAACGGAGAGAGGGGTTTTCTATTGGGCAGTCGTTCTCTATTGGGAACGTGCAGAACGGAGGGAGGAGTTTTGACTGCAGGGGACGTCTTCTATAGGGAACGGAGAGAGGAAAAAAAAATTGGTTTAGGAGGGAAAAAATTTGGGAACGGCTAAGTTTAACTTTGAGTTTTCGTTTTCCACTAGAAAAACTCAATATTGGGGGGAAGGGCTACTGAGTTTAGGGTTTTGGTTCAAGAGGAAAAATAAATTGTTTGGTGGGAGAACGACTACTGAGTTTAGGGTTTTGGCTTAAGAGGAAAAAAAATTGTTTGGCGGGCTACTAAGTTTAGGATTCTATAGCATTCAGAAAATGTTATAGATAGATATTTTTATAATACTGCAGAAAGAACGCTATTATTGATATCATTCTATAGCAGAGCCACTTGAACGCTATAGAAAAACTGCTATTGTAGGTCCTATTTGTTGTAGTGACGGGTTAGCATGTCTGTCTTTCCTGTTCTTCTTTCCATCTTGTTGTGTGATTCCATTAGTACCTGTCATGATGTTTTGTGCTGTGATAGATAGTATAGTGACCCTGATCAAGATCGTGATATCACGACCAGTAGGACTGTGTTGCATGTTATCTATCGACTTTGATTTGTTGGAGGTTTGACCTAGAAGGGGTGCGATCATCTTATTTTCGAGGAAGAAATTTTCTAGGGGGTAGGATTGTAACACCCAGTTTTTCAGATGAGGATAATTTTGATTTTTTTAATTATAATTATAATTTATTGATATTTATTTCACATTATAATTTTTGGTGATTTTTAATCATTTTTAAACTATTTAAAAACTATTTTAAATTATGACTTGTGATTTTGATGTGCTGCTAGTGAAACCCTAGAGACTGCATGACCTAGAGCCTAACCATGTCATTAGGATGATTTAAGTATCATTTTAGCTTGAGGGTATTTTGGCATTTAGTGAAATTGGAATTTATTTAATTTATTGAATTGGTGATTCCTAGTTTGGACTTTGACTCATTGAGACTTAGTAGACTAGCCTAGAAGCTAACCCTAGCTATGGTGACCCTAGTCTAACTTAAGTTAACCTACTTTTAGTCATTAGAAACTAGTTTTGGAATAGGAGGATTAAGTTAAGTGAAATCATTTCATGACTTATGGTTTAATGCAATGACTTGTGATTTAATGACTTAACGACTTGTGACTTAAGCCCATAGCCCAATAACTAAACCCTAACCCTAGAAACCCACCCATGGCAATCAACCTAGGGTTTTTCACCCCTATTTAATGCCTCTTCCATTTGTTCTTGCCTCTTTTATTAATTTTCCAAGTTTTGAAGAAAGAGGTAAAGAGCCATCTTCCCCAATCCATAACTTTTTCATTTCAACTCCTTTTTAACTCTAGTCTTTTGCATTAGGATCTAATTATTGTTTATTTACTGTTGGTGGAGAGTAATCCCAGATTTTGAGCAATTTGGGGATCCGAGCTAGCAAGGAGGAACACTTCATTTTGGAGCTTTTCTTGCTATTTGCATCTATAGGTAAAATCTCTTAAATTGCATTATTATTTCGATTTTTTTGCATATTAGGATAGATCTAGGTGTCCCCTAGCTGTCCCTAGAATTTGGATGGATTTCGTGTCCGTTTGGTGTCCGTATCGGACACGTGTCTTTGTGTATGTTTATGTGTTTGACAAAATGCCTCTTAGAACTTTTTGCTCTTAGTTTTCAAAACAAATTACATATTTAAGTAGCTAATCATATTTAGATTATGAATGTATGTGACTAAGCACAATTCTGTAGATTTTTCATGTCCAAATCGGACACG
The DNA here is from genome assembly GCA_029216955.1 of Iris pallida. Lineage (NCBI taxonomy): Eukaryota > Viridiplantae > Streptophyta > Magnoliopsida > Asparagales > Iridaceae > Iris > Iris pallida. The sequence goes on from JANAVB010010792.1 coordinate 3,671,266, forward strand.
CACCTTACGCACGACACCGCGCAGAGGCCCCATGCAGTGTCCTGCTGCCACACGTCCATATCCGACACGACACGACTCGGTTGGACACCAAAACTGGTGGACACCTGCGGGCAATGACTGACACCATGCATGTAAAATTTGAGAGGATTTTATCGAGTAGTTTGAGAGATGTTCAACCTGCACTGGAATTTCACACTCGCACATGCGTGCCGGAACGTGTCTGATACGTGTCTCGTACACGCGACACGATAGACTTGGATACAGGGCAGACACCTAGACATGTTCTCCTAGTCCTGGCGAACCTAGGGACACGTCCATGTGGCAAGAAGTGTTACGTATCGTGTCCATGAAGCGACTGCATCGCAGCACGATGCAGTCCGTGCACGTGATGTGTCTGTGTGTGTTTCGTGACCTGGACATGCCGTGTCCAGTCGTGGGGACATGTAGGGACTCGCGTGGACTCAGGACACGTGTACGACTCTACCCTAAACTATTTTGTATGTATTTTATTGTATTTTCGAATTTGGAATTGAGGTTTTCATATTCTCTGATACTCAGTTTTACTCAGTGCATATTTTCGTATTCTAATTCATTTTAATATTTTTTAAAATGTAAATTTATATGTATAAAATGTAAATTTATATGTTATATGTATATATGTATGTTGATGTTGATTTTATTCAAAAAACTGTGAATGTATGGGAGTTGATTTGGGTTCTTCTCTAATTCCCTGACACCCAACTGTCGACTTGAGATTCTGAGAAATTCTAATGTACATTAACCTGTTTTGTGTGCTTAATTCGATTGTTATACACCTATATTCATACCTGGGGATTAACCTACATGCTAGGGGTTGTGATTAGCATGGGAATCTGATTTTCTGATTCACTGAATCCTGGGGATTTCGAAGTTTGTAAATTGTTTTATTGATTTAATTTGTGAGGTATGTACACCTATATATATCTGGGATTGACCTACTCTATTGGGGGTTTATATTAACATGGTAATTCAGTTTTGATTTTATTTGGGCTTTTGATTTGAATGTGACTGTTACACTGTCAATGACACTGTGGTTGCACACACAAAACTGAGAAGTTACACTTTTTTTTTCCTGTTAACCTATGAGCATACACACACATTCACACGAAAAATCCATTTACCTGGACACTTAAGTACCCAGTCCAGAGTACATTCTTCCCACATTACTGCATGTACACTCTCACACCCATATGCATAAGACTGAGAAACACACAACCTTAGCCCTCTATCTCCTTAATATATACATCTATATACACTCACACATGGACTTAAATGAGAATTTATACACTGATTTTGGCACACTCAATCCTGCATTTGATTTCTGCAAACACTTGAGCATGTCCTGCACTTGGCCATGTCTGCAAACATACATTCTTTCACTGCATTTCTATATACACATCTAAATCTGAGATGCATGTTGTTGTCCTTGTCCCTACACACACTCATATCTATCACATTACCCACCACTGTAGGTTACCACACCAACACACACCAGTACACACAAACTGGAAACCATAGCCTATCACTCTATACACACACACACACATGCCTAAACCTGAGAACATGACACTGAGTTCACTTCACACACACAGACATTCAATGTTTCCTGTTTTCTGAGAACTTAAACCTGAGAATCCCCTTCCTTTTTGCATAATCTGAACACTATGTCATGTTAACACAGCCACACACAACTGCCCTTTGTTTACCACACACACTCTCAACTATACATGTTCTCCCTACCCTCACATAAACCCATCCATTTCACTTGACCCCCTTGCTGAATTCAGACCACACACACACACTTACACATACAATCTAGCCTACTCCTTCCCTCTATATGATATATATATGTTAATTTAAAATGCAAGTTGAAAGTATGCATGATGTATGTATATAATCTAGTATACATTATGCAATGTGTGGATAGTATATGCATTATGCATATAGGATACATTATGCAATGTATATGCATTATATCTAATTATATGCATTGTAAACATGTATGCATATAGGTATGCATGTAGGTAATGCAAGTATGCATGATGTGAATGTATACATGTAATGTAGGAATACAAGTTGGTAATATAAAATATTGACATGTATACATAATGTATCTATTGGATTTTAACCCATGTCTATGTATATATATGATATATATATAATGTGTGTTGATTTGTAACTCTGTGATGGTGCTTGGTTGTTAGTCTAGACTTGGTTAGGCCTAGTGAGACTTGTTGGACTAGGATTGACCTAGTTTGACTAGATGTTGACTTGGGTTGACCCAGAGTTGACCAAGTTTGACTTGGACCTAGTTTGGCCTAGATAGTTGACCAGGTTTGACTTAGAGTTGACTTTGACCTAGATTTGACTTAGAATCATGTAGATTGCATCATAAACTTCATTTACCTTATTTTAAATATATTATAACCTGTACTGCTCTATTTAGGACATTGTGACTCCAGTGCAGACATCTGATATTATACTACTCTTTTCGGAGTATCAGGCGAGTACATTCTCTGATAGTTCTCTCATTTACTTGTCAATTACTGTACTTCAGTTCTAGTTAATTGTATGTGATTCTCTGTTACAAACACGTATTGTTATTTCTGAATTCATGTATACGACACACATACTTTACTCGTCTTGCCTCTATCATTCGAATCACCATTCGAACTATTCGAACCACTTATTAGCATCTTCATGTGCTGGTTGGACTTGTATTCGATTAATGTGTCGGATTATGGATTCACTTGTATTAGAATGGACGGGGAAATACTGATTAGACATGTGAACATTCCTACTATTCGAACCACCCCTCTGTGAATGATATTCGAACGATAGCCATCCCACACTTGGCCAGGTGTGCGGTGTGTCATATTACCCTTAGCCGTTTACATGTCTATCTCAGTATTTTAAAACACACTTAGAGAATTTATTCGAATCATTGTTAGAACATCATGTGAATCATTGTTCGCACCATCTTATTCGAATCACCTTATTAGAACAATAATTAGAATCACATTCGACTCATCTTGTATTAGACTCACATTGGAATTACACTCGACTTATATTGTACTGTCTGGACTCATCATGTTACTCTAGTTCAGCTAGATTTTATTTTACAGTCTTTATTGCCATGATTCTTCTCTTGTTTTAGTTACTTACTTTCCTTGTACCTTATCTGTCTCTCTATACCATCACCTGAATGTAAACTGCCATGTTCATTAATACAACTGTCTATAACTGCTTATAGTTTTTTGTCATTTACTTGGGTTTTCTAGATGAGATTGTGCTCGTTCCTGTCCTGACTGGACCTGTTAAAAATATTACAGATACTTGCGCTGAGTATACATGCCCTACATATTATGGACCCGGAGACGGGATGGCTACCTTTGGCCTCGACACTCAGGAGTGATCGGGATTTAGTTTAGTAGACTTGCATCAGTTTTTCAAGTAGAACTTGTTGTATTTGATTTGAGACTTGTGCTGTATTGAGATTGTTGAGATTTTGTTATTATTATAGAAGTTGTCTTCTATTTCTTAGTTATTTTTTCTGTGTTATCTTATCGTGCTTAGACTGTGATTGAGTTACAATCTCTTATACTTGTCCTCCATTCGGAGTTGATCATGATGAGTACATTATATACTGTATAAGTTGATAGTTAGTTAGAGACTTAGAACAGCGTTCTACCGTCGATACTGCGGCGTAGGCTGCGCTGTTACGTACTCGTACCCTCACAGTGGGTGCGGGTCGTGACAGCTAGGGAGCATGGATATATATATATATATATATATATATATATATATATATATATATATATATATATATATATATATATATATATATTTATATATATTGCATTGGCTAAGCCTATAATTTTGTGTATGTATAAATATTTGTAATAGGCCTCTAACCTTCCCATTATCCTAATTCCTTTCCGTCCAAATCTTTTTATTTCCAAGCAAAATTTTCATTTATCCTTAACCCTTATCTGGTATGCTTAACCTAGATAAAACCCAATTTTTTTTCTTATTCTTTCTATTTTACCATAACATTGAGAGCAAAATCGAAATCCTTCTTCTATTTTATACTGAAGTAGCAAGACCAGACCCCATATTTTTTTCCTTAAACAACCCTAGGCCAAGGCCCAACCCGAACAAAACTAACCCATATTCCTGGGTATATAAGCTACAGTAGCAGCTTAGGAACCCTAGCAGCTTCTCATGGAATTATTATTTTTCCTACAGTTTGACCTGTGCGTCACACAAGCTTTCTCCTTGAAGACCTGTGCAACCCTTCCCCCAAACGAACTTAGCTAGAATGCTAAGAAGAAAGAGAGAACAGTGGAGCAAGAGTGGAACAAAAAGACTTCTATTAATTGAATAAAGCTTACAAGTTTCGGTGGTGAGGAGCAAATGAGCATCCCCCTTATTTATAGTGCCTTTAAGGCTTACAAGAAGCTTCTGGAAATAGGAATATTTCAGAAATTATTCTAGAAAATATTCTAGAAATATTCTATATACTAAAGATATTCCTATACATTATTCTTAATGCCAAATAATCAAAAAGGAAGCCTCTAGAAAGAAAAGATGCGAAGATCTCGGTGGTTCACAAAATATTGTGCGTGACATCTTCCCCACCTGTTTCGTCAATGGATGCCCCAAGTCTCGGAATGACATCTACTCTCATAGGCATGGTCGTCGCACGTCGCCTCTTCTTTGTGTGTCTCGTGCGTCACTTTTCAGACTTGCCCATCTTCTCCTTAAGATCAGAAGAAAATTAGTTTGTCACAACAACTTTTACCTTGGTATGTGCCCTCTTTGGCCAAGAAAGAAACTCGTGTAGGATGTACGGTCGTCGATCCACCTCATCTCATGGTTGCACATAGTTCTTCACTCCTTCGCACATGTGACTCATATTGCAACGATGTCGACCCAAACGTCCACCATGAGCTTTGAGCAACTCCTTGCATGAGCCACTCCAGTTTGTCGTCTTTACCTTCTCGCTGTCCTCGACATGCTTTTGTGCGCTCATGCCCAGCTTGGTAGCATGATCCACTTCCATTCACGAAAGTGACTAATCGGGACACCCCTTTACAACACCGTTGGACTCGCTCAAAAGATCTTCCTCCTCGAAGTCCTCCTTCCTCTCGAGCACGGTTAGGTAGGTTGTCTCCCATTTGCTACCCTTCTTGAGCTGAATGGCAGAGGTAGCTTTTCCCTTTGATAGCTCGCCTCGTGCAACTTTCACTATGCACGATGAGCCTTCCTCCATGAAGTTGACGACTCCCAAGTGTGGCATCGGAATAGCCTTCGTCGCGATTAGGAAATCCATGCCAAGTATCATCTTAAAGTCGTTCAACGATATAGCGATAAATTTGGCAACTCCCGACCAATGTCCTACCTCTATGCAAAATCCCTTAGCTACCCCCTGTACGGGGTGCGCCTCTAAGTTGACCGCCTTAATCTTTCTTGAATCTTTCTTCAAGGCTAGACCCAGGCGACGGACCTCCGCGTCCGAGGTAAAGTTATGAGTGGTGTGTGTGTCATGCCCCAGTCCCAATATACGTAGGACTAAGAATACGTAGCATGCCAGTTGTATGTATACAAAGACTACTCCAATATGTAGAATCTTTAAACACACAAAAGCTGTATATATCAATTGCTCATAACATAATGTATATTGTTATAAGCATTTTTATATGTTATAATTGCTATGTGTATACGTATTATTAATAAAAAAATAATCTCAAATATGAATGAGTAAAACATGTTATTTGTTTGATTGGTTTATTTTATGTACATAATTACAAAAGTATCTTTATTTATAAGGATATACTTTATATAATTATTTTGTTTAAATAAACATATAGATATTCTTTATTATATATTTAATATGTAATTACCCATATATATCTAAGTGTGAGTAACTGGGATTACAAATAGGTATATATATTTGTCTGATATTATATAGCACATATATGAGAGTACTGAATACATGTATATTTAAATTTATGCGACTATAATTTATAAGTGTTATTATATAAATTTATAATTATTTATATCTATTTCATAAATGGAGGTGTCTATATATATTATATATATATTATATATATATATATATATATACATATTTTATTAGCAACCATATCTTTCTCTTAAAACCATATAGATATTGTCTAGAAGAATTTATCTACATAAATAAACTCGAATAAGGATTTTGTCTATACAAATATATGCTGTGTGTAATTCTTGATTGGTGGTTTTGGGTTGTGGTAGATTCTTGAGGAATGTAGCAACTATAGTTCATGCATAGGCCTGGATACAACATTTGGTACATGCAGTTTCAGTACAGCTTTAGACAAACACCCCAGGAAAGTATACATTGCCTATTTGATTTATAGTATTTACATGATTGTGTTGTTTATTAGTCGATCACTCTAGACATATTGTTACATGTTTTACATGTTCATTACCGGTATACTTGCATGATTATACATGCTGAAACACTTAGGCATAATACACAGACTCACGATACATGGCATATATGTGACTCGTTTATAATTTTTGGATGTTTACTTGATAGATTTTTATGTGTACATGTTTGACTAGACTTCTGGACTTATCATTTGTTAGAGTCGAAATAGACATGTTGTGAATTCGACACGACCATGGGTGGGGAGGGCAGTCACTAGGCATATGAACTACTTTTTCTCATAGTTACCGCTGCCTCATTACCTGAGTTGCGAGGATTTCATAGTTACCAAAGTTTTCCTTACAGTGACTGCAAATATAATATCATAGTTGACAGAGTTTCCTTACCAGAGTTCTGGCGTACACCGTTACAGTTCATGCGTGCGAATGGTGTCCTCAAGTGCATTTCGCACATACTAGATAGTATGTCTAGTAGTAGTTTTACTTGATCACCCGTTTATTTTCCTAGATTAATTATTTTAATTTCTTTGCATGTTATTTATTGTACTTCATTTCAGCATATATTATGTATTTTGCTATGTCCCTCTGAGGATATAGTTTCCTTTCAGGTATTTGCTGAGACAAGATGTAGGATACTTAGGGCAATTTCTTCGAGATTCATGTATTGATTGATGATGCCTTCTTATCATTCTACTACAATTATATCTCATTTAGTTTTATGGTAGTTTAGTTAGAGTTGTGGAAGTTTAATGTTGATATATGAATTATGATACCATCTTGACAGCTTATACGTATTTGAGTCGCGATGGAGTCCGCTTGAATACGTAGCTTGCCATTTCCACGTGGCCTGGTCCCGCGTATTTTGAGATTGAGGCTTGATAGATGATGAGTTAAATTGATTTGAGATTTATGAATTTGGATTGGTGGAATTATCGTACAAGTTGAGAGAATTTGGACTATAAGAGTTGCTTGGATTGATGTCGTCGATTATGATATAGTCAAGGATGATTATCGAATGGATTTACCCTTGGTAAAGACTTTTCTAGGTTGACAAGGACCCTTGGATCTCGGATGATGTTGATGTTAGCAGGCTGGTCTGAGTTGGTTCGTTAGATGTTCTAAGTTAGAAGTATTTGCCATATGTTTGGGTAGAATCTCTTAGATTTCTAGGTAAGGTTTGATCCTAGGATTGGGATAGGTTCCTGTTGGAGATGAATGATCAAGATGTTTGAGTATGCATGTGAGTTAGCTAGTCTAGTGGTCAAGAGACGTCCCAATGTTAAGCATTAGGGATCGATAGGATGACCTTAAGAAGAGTTGCCTAGGTAGATACATTAGAATAGAGCTGAGATAGTGAGATTGGAAGATAATCTTAGGATTCGATTTGATTCTTCGAGATTTTGATTGATTGATTGCTTGCAGATGGAAAATTTTATTTTTTGGATTTATATTGATTGATTTTTTATCGTGGGATTCTCTTGGTTGATTATACTCAAATGGAGATGCTAGATAAAATTTTGTTGACGAGTTGAATTGTTATTCAAAGTCGTGTGCATGGACACTACTAAAATACAGTAATTTGACGACGGACAATTAGGGCCGGATCTTATCCGTCGACATAGCAACGGACTAGCGACTACCTTGTGACGGACTACCGTCAGAAAGCAATGGATAATTTTTTTTTTTTTTTGTGTCAAAATCAGTCGCACATCCGTCGCTCATTTGACGAAAATTGAGCGACGGATTGATGTCCGTCACTAATATGTCGCACATTTTGGCGGCAAAAACTGGAAAAAATGGCGCGATAAATGTCGCACATTTTGCCCGCTGACGATAAATATGTCGCACATTTTTCCGAAAAAGTGATTGATAGTAGTATGATATATGATTGAATTTAGCTTGGTTATGTATTGGTCTTCCTCGAGATAACATTGTAATGTGCATAGGCTGGAATACTTGGATTAGCGATCACCTCATCATAAGGAATTGGTTGGAAGAATTGGACTATGGCTCTTGGAATAGGTTGGATTTGTATGGTTCAAGATTTCTTATTTGGGCGAAAGATGATAAGTGAGATAGATACATGTTTTGATATGTTGACAAGCTACCGATGAATTAAGATCGACCATTGAGAATTGAATGATGAAAATATTATATTTGGTTGACATTGGACTATCTTAACAATTATTTAGATCATGTTTGGATGAGTATGATTGATGTAGGCATAGTTAGGGAATCATGATTGATGTAGGCATAGTTAGGGAATCAGATTTTGGTTAGTTGTTTTCTTGGATTGATAAATTTTAAAAAATACAACGTGGATTGATACAATAGAAATTTTCTGAGTTAGCTGGATTCTTCTACAACTGAGTATTGAAGTATAATTCTGATTGGGTCTTGGATGCAGTCAGGTTTAAGTATTTGGATCATAATTAAATTTAATGCCTTAAGGACAATATAGATCGTTTGAGGTGCAACACTTGGAATTAGAGATATCAATTGATTTTGGACTACAATCCTTGGATTCAGAAAAGAATGAGGTATATGCTTGGATAGGTTTGTCCTAGTTCTATGTTGATTCCTTGGTATTGTGTCTGCAGCATAATTTTTGCTAGTGTTAGCTCATCCAATGAGTTTGAGAAGTGTGGTTCGGCGCGAGGCGCACTGTTAATGGAGGCAGAGAATGTTGGTGAAGCTTTGGAAATGTTTGGATTGAAGTTGATATAAGTTGATCAATGGAATTGGCTAAAGCGTGAGTGAGCTTACATTGATCGAGGAATGATGAAAAGTTGTATGTGAGTGATCTTTGAAATTATGCAAAACGTATTTAGAGTTGGACGAGAGAAAGATATTTCATACAACCACTGAACAAATGAACTACAAAAAATTGCGCTTTTCAAATCACTTCAACCAACATCCAAAACCAAACATTAGGATTTCACACTTCAAACATCCACTTCTTCATAACAAAAACAAAGGAATTAGAAAGAAAAAAAAACATACGTGTGACGTGCGTACGCAATGCGTACACAAAATACCGATTTGTGGATTATTATTATTTTTACTTCGGTTCACTTCGTCGAACCAAACAGACCCTATGATCGGAACCTAAACATAGGAAAGATTTTGTTCTAGGGAGGGCGGAAATAAGAGACGGCTGAAAAAACCGACTGCTCGATCGTAAGCAGAAACAGCAGAACTGCAGCAACCACTGCAACACCTGCCCATGGACTGCTGAAGTAGTTGCGGATCAGCTCCGCCCTCCATCGAGGCCACTTGGATTCATGATACTCGGTCACCCGAACAAACACGTCGGCAAGATAGTTCCTATCGGAGGCATAGTGTATCTGAACGCACAACTTATTGAAGAGATCAGCAAGCGCCTCGTCAGTGCTCAACCTGTTGACAAGGATCCCCTTCGAGTCGAGCAACTTCACGTCCTCCGCATCGTCAATGATGCAGTCCATGAATGCAGCATAAATCGTGATGTAAGTCCTAGTGTTAGGGTAGCACTGCTCGAATGCGACGAGGTTTCGGAAGAGGGCGTTGGTATAATCGTAGACTCGCAGTGGAGGAATTACCATTATACCGTCCTTGAAGGACACATCTAGGAAGCTTCCGGAAGCCTCTTTCGTCTTAAACTTTATCCCACTCCTCGTTAGCTCGGTCGCGCTAGGGATCCACTCCGGATGAGTTTTTGCATACAGTACTTCTGAAGCTTCTGAAGCTGATGGTTGAGGAGGTTGCGAAGGAAGGAGACGAATGAAAGAGATGGAGAAGGTGGTGGACTTTACTTACCGGCATTGATGTGAAGCCCCTGGACATGTTGGGATGGATGTCGCAGAAGATCTGGAGCGCAAGCTTCGGAAGGTCAAGGCGTTTGTCTACTGGAGTAGCCAAGATGTCGAATAATGTCTGGACTATGAAGAAAGGGATTTGGTTCTCAAGCTTCAGCAGATCATAAGCTACTAGGTTCCAAATCCATAGAATTCCTAGAACAGGACTTTCAATCACTTCCCCCTCCCCGATCTCCAACTCTACAATTCTCCCTTCTTCACCATCCATCCTCTCATTCCCCTCGTCAACCTCTATCTTCCCTTCCTCGATCTCCACCACAACCTCCTCCTTCGTCTCGACTCCATCAGACTTTGCTTGCTTCAACAAGAGATGGATAATGAAGCACCCATCAGCAGCATTGTCAGCGCGAGGTCTTGCTCATCGCCATGCACTTTATCCGAGTAGCAACTTCTCACCTTAGCATCCAACGCCTTCAGCTTCGAAAGGCATCGGTCCAAGAGCTCGCTCGCTCGGTCCCGGCTCGCGTGGCGGGAGAGGAGGTAACGAACACATTGCCACTTGTGGTCTTGTATAGTAATGCTCCCCTTGGAGCGTGGTAACGGTGGTAAGGGCCGATCGACACTACCAGCGGCTCGTAGGCGTTGGGGTCACCACGACGGATGTGCTCCGGGACCCTGAAGATAGTCCACTGCCGTCTTGGATACGGCTTTGGGGCCGCGGAGTTCAGTCGCTTCCTCACGGATCCAATCCACGATGGCTCGTCTATGTCAGCGTTGCTTTCTGGAGAAGAAGACACAACTGGTAGCGTTCCTTGATCTTCCTCCTCTGGATTAATTTCCGGGGTGGTCCTTACTATGTCAAAGTTGCTTTCTGGAGAAGACACAGCTGGTAACGTTCCTTGATCTTCCTTCTCTGGATTAATTTCCGGAGTGGTTCTTACTACATTAACTCTACCCATTCGAAGAGCTTCTAATGGATATATATATATATGGTTTAGCTCATAAGAACTGACAAAGAGATACTATTAAGGAAGGAAAATGGTGCATTGAGCAAGAAGAGGAGAGATTAGAGTATGTCTAAGAATGGATTAGCCGACGGATTTAAATAGGTGAATGAGGAAAAAAAAAATGAAGGGAATAATATAATAATTCCAACAACACGGCATTACCCAGCAGTCTTGTTTTGGTACAAAAAAAAGTGCACAAAAAAAATTGAGAAAATTTGAGTTGCACCCCACTTTTTTATCCATATTCAAGTTGCACTACACCCAATTACTATAATGTAAGGTACCCTCCACTTTTGACGGAAACCGTCTATGAACAACGGTCAACCCTCTATCCGAACTTTTTGACTAAAATACCCTCATTCTTCTTCTTCTTCTTCTTCGCGTGCCCCCCGCTACCTCCTTTCTACCGTGCGCCCCCCGCTGCCCTCCTTCCGCCGCACGAGCCCAGGCTGTCCCCCTCCCCGTCGCGCGCCGGGAGCCCCTGCTTGCTGTCGCTGCTACTGTCGCTGCTACTGTCGCTGCTTGTTGCCGCTGCTCCGCTGCTGGCGCTTCCGTCGTTGTTGTCAATGTTGTCGTCGCTGCCACCATCGTTGCTGTCAACATTGATGCTGCTGCTGTCACGACCCGCACCCGCTACAAGGACACGTGACGCAACAACGCCCAGCCCTCACCGGAAAAACGGCGTGGAACGCTGTGTATTTTCTAGTCTGACAACAGTTTATATATATAACAAAACCTGTCGAGAATATAGTCAACTCCGAACGGAGGACAAGCAATGAATATATATAGTGCTCAATCACAACTCTAAGACGAAAAGTAAAGACTGAATGATAAAGACAACAAGACGAAAAAATATAACCTGTCAAGTCCAGAAACAAATAATATAAAAGTCCAGTCTCTAAGTACAGTCCAAATATAATACAGTCTCAAAAAGTAACTGGAGACAAAGTCCAGTACAAAGACCTACTCTAAACTATACAAGTGGTATGGTCTCGTCAGGCGGAGCTACGCCCTGCGGGACCAAGTCTAGGCCCACTACGTCGTCCGGACCGTAGTAGGTACTGCAATCTCCCTCGTCGAAATCTGTAATATTTTATCAACAGTCCAGTCAGGATGGAACGAGTACATATATCTCATAACAGATCTCAAGATAGAATAAAAGCTATAAGACTGTAAATAGAGCATATACAATGAATCATGGAGTGTACATGTATGTATCATGGCATGGTAAGCTGTAATACTGGAGCTAGATCAAGAAAAATAGAACGGGATCATGGTATGTACACAAATCAAGGTAAGCTATATCCAATGTGTGTGAGTAATAGTTTCAGCTTGTGATCGGCTTGGGTACCTGTCAAGAATCGGCCTGGCAAGTCATATGTGCGGTATATGACTCACACTGTTCGGGAATGCGGGATGGATCTGATCACAGGCCTACGCTACTACTCCCCCTACCCCAACTGGTAGAATGGATCCAAACAGGACACGTCACTGCACGGGATTCTAATGAGAAGGTAGCTAGCCTTCTCTAGAATCAGTGACCATATATCGAGCAAGAGCTACAAGGGTGCTTGCACAATATATCCCAACCTAAGAAGGAGAAAACATCTCTCGTCGGGATCCAAGAATACCAATCCGTGAGAACCATGTGTCGGGAATAAGCATATCAACACTAAGTACATGAATCATAGCAGTTATCATAAATTGGGAATAAGTATCAGAGAATGTACTCGCCTGTAAGATGATAAAATACGTCGACTGGAGCAACTGCAGTGTCTCGAGGACCTATAGAGAACAAGACGTATCAATACTAAGTTTAGGAAGTAAAGTTAAATCAAAATAAATCCTATTTAGTCATTCTAGGTCAAGACATGTCTAGTCGGATCAATCTTGGTCATGGGAGAACATTAGAAGTCAATCCGGATCAATCTAGGCCAAAAACTGACTTACCGTTGACTTTTGGTCAACGGGTCAATTCTGGTCAACTCGAGGTCAACACTAGGTCAACTCTAGGTCACTGGTGACTAATAGTTGACTTTTAGTCAACGGTCCAAGTTAGATTGAATTTGGGACCAAATTGGGTAAAGTGTTGACCCATAGTTGACTTTTAGCCTAAAAAGTCAACCATGGTCAACCGGGTCCAAGACTAGGTTTAGACGGCTAAATCTGCTTATTACCAATCCCTACAACCCATATCCAAGTCCATCTTGGACTCGGAAACTCAAATCTTGGCCGTGGGCCAAATCCCTATTTTACCCTTTTTAAGGGTAAATTTCTACCCTTGGCGATAATCTAGATAGCCTACCTACGCTACTTATTTTGACCCGATCTCCCTAGGGTAGTAGGGTACTATCCTATAGGTTCGTTATCTACCA